>OY882875.1:40387541-41064673 GCA_963693515.1 Pipistrellus nathusii | reverse complement strand
GGCCTAGCCCTCTACATCATTGGGGACAAGGCCCAGCTCAAGGGCGTGCGGCCAGACCCCCTGCAGCAGTGGGAGCTGGTGCCCATCGAGGTGTTTGAGGCCCGGCAGGTGAAGACCAGCTTCAAGAAGCTGCTGAAGGCGTGTGTCCCAGGCTGTCAGGCCTTGGAGTCCGGCCCCACCTCCTTCCTGCGCTCGCTGGAGGATTCGGAGTGGCTCACTCAGATCCACAAGCTGCTGCAGGTGTCGGTGCTGGTGGTGGAACTCCTGGACTCGGGCTCCTCCGTGCTGGTGAGCCTGGAGGACGGCTAGGACATCACCACGCAGGTGGTGTCCCTGGTGCAGCTGCTCTCGGACCCCTTCTACCGCACGCTGGAGGGCTTCCGCCTGCTGGTGGAGAAGGAGTGGCTGTCCTTTGGCCATCGCTTCAGCCACCGAGGGGCCCACACCCTGGCCGGGCAGAGCAGCGGCTTCACGCCCGTCTTCCTGCAGTTCCTGGACTGTGTGCACCAGGTGCACCTGCAGTTCCCCATGGAGTTCGAGTTCAGTCCCTTCTACCTCAAGTTTCTCGGCTACCACCACGTGTCCCGCCGCTTCCGGACCTTCCTGCTGGACTCGGACTATGAGCGCATTGAGCAGGGGCTGCTGTACGAGGAGAAGGGGGAGCGCAAGGGCCCGCAGGCCTGCAGGTCTGTGTGGGAGTATGTGGACCGGCTAAGCAAGAGGACGCCCGTGTTCTACAACTACATGTATGCGCCCGAGGACACGGAGGTCCTGCGGCCCTACAGCAACGTGTCCAACCTGAAGGTGTGGGACTTCTACACGGAGGAGACGCTGGCCCAGGGCCCCCCCTACGACTGGGAGCTGGCCCAGGTGTCCCCGGAGCCCCCGGAGGAGGAGCGGCCTGAGGGCGGGGCTCCCCAGAGCAGGCGCCGCGTGGTGTGGCCCTGCTACGACAGCCGGCCCCGGGTGCAGCCCGATGCCATCTCACACCTGCTGGAGGAGCTGCAGCGGCTGGAAACAGAGCTGGGCCGGCCCCCCGAGCGGTGGAAGGACAACTGGGATCGGGTGAAGGCTGCCCAACGCCTCGAAGGCCGGCCAGACGGACGTGGCACCCCCAGTTCTCTGCTGGTGTCCAGTGTGCCCCACCACCGCCGCTCGCTGGGTGTGTACCTGCAGGAGGGGCCTGTGGGTTCCACCCTGAGCCTCAGCCTGGACAGTGACCAGAGCAGTGGCTCAACCACGTCCGGCTCCCGCCAGGCCGCCCGCCGCAGCACCAGCACCCTGTACAGCCAGTTCCAGACTGCCGAGAGCGAGAACAGGTCCTATGAGGGCACCCTCTACAAGAAGGGGGCCTTCATGAAGCCCTGGAAGGCCCGCTGGTTCGTGCTGGACAAGACGAAGCACCAGCTGCGCTACTACGACCACCGCACAGATACAGAGTGCAAGGGGGTCATCGACCTGGCGGAGGTGGAGGCCGTGGTGCCTGGCACTCCCACCATGGGCGCCCCCAAGACCGTGGACGAGAAGGCCTTCTTCGACGTGAAGACGACTCGTCGTGTTTACAACTTCTGTGCCCAGGACGTGCTGTCGGCCCAGCAGTGGGTGGACCAGATCCAGAGCTGCCTGTCAGACGCCTGAGCCCAGCCCTGCCGCGCTGTGTCCAATTACAGACCATTAGGGGTGGGCAGGGCCCCCCGGCCATGTTTACAGCCCCCACCCTTGACAGTATTGAGGCCCAGCCCCCGAATTTGTGTGTACAGCCCCTGCCAACCCCACCCTGCCCACCCTGCCCGCCTGGCCAGCTCTGACCTGCTTTGGAGTCTGGCTGAGCGTTGGCGGGAGGCGCCATGGTACAGCCCTCGGTGGGCCTGTAAATAGCCCCGCCCTGTCCGCGTGGTGGCCCCGGCGGCCCGCAGGCACCCTGTTCCTACCAGAGTCTATAAAGAGAACGAACATGTGAAAAAAAAAAATAATAAAATAAAAAAATAAAAACCAGGGCCTGCAGGCCCGGAGCAGCGGCTGCCAGGCTGGGAGCGGCCAGGCCCGGAGCAGCCTGGTCGGGTGCGGCCAGGCCCGGAGCAGCAGCTGCCAGGCTGGGAGCGGCCAGGCCCGGAGCAGCAGCAGCCAAGTCCAGAGCAACTAGGTCGGGAGCGGCAGTGACCAGACCCGGAGCAGCTGGTTGTGGAACGAACCAGATCAACAGAGGCCAGGCCCTGAGCAGCCAGGCCCGGAACAGCTTGCTCCTCACCTGCCCCTGCCCCACGGCTGCGTCTCAGACATGGCTGGAAACTTTCGTAGGAACTTGAGGGTCTGCTGAATCAAGTGATGAAGGCTTAGATCTGGATGTGTGGAGTTAGTATAGGGCTGGGGTGTTGATCTGTGAGTGCCTTGGGTGGGGCCTGGATGAGGCTGGTGGACCTATTGGGAAATGTCTTTTGTGTGAAGTGTATCATTGGGCATGTGGAGGTATTATTGATTTGAGAAAATGCTAAGTAACTGATTCACTACCTGAAAAGGGATTTACTATTGGGGAAATGGAGGGAAGAAGAGACTGAACATAAACTGCACCAATGGATGAGGACAATGGGGGATGGGGAGGGGGCGGAGGGAGGGGTGGGAACCTGGTGGAGAAATGAGGAGCCTTTGTAATAATATGAACAATAAAGATTGATTAAAAAATAAATAAATAAATAAATAAATAAATAAATAAATAAATAAATAAGATAAAAACCAGGGCCTGTTTTGGGTGTAAAGGCAATAAAAAGATGAGATGTGGTTTTGCATGAGTTTTACTTTCACTCTCAGAACGGTAGGGCCATAGGTGGTTGTGTAAAAAAGTAGGGACATTTTCTGAGGCAGGATTTTAACTTTTCCTAACATTGCTCAGAAGAAGAACACACTAGAAGACAGGACAGCACTTGTGAACACACTTTTAAGTTTAATCTACCTGAACATGTATCCTGACCAGATTCGATCACTGGCCTGCAGGATCATGGGTTAACAGTAAACTACTGACCCACACCAGCAGTTCTCTCCTAAGATTTTCAGAGGTCCCATTGGACCTGTAACCAGAATAGCAATGAGCAGTGGCAGCTCATCCTGGGCTACCCCCCTGAATCTGCATTCAAGACATTTTCTTTGAATGCCCAGTGAGCTAACAGTAGCCTCCCTGTGGCTCATTTATTTCCCACAATGTTTCTAGACAGTGGTTAACAAAAAAACAAACAAAAAACCATTGAAAGCTGTAAAGAATTTTTGAGTTTATTTGAGCCAAACTGTCGACATATGCCAGGAAGCAGAACCTCAATGGACTGAGATAATGCTTTGAAGAATGGCAGATTACATTTCTATTTATACATTGCAATCAAAGGAGGGACATAGGTGGGTTACACGAAATTCATTGGTGATGGACTAAGGGAGGCAGAAGAAAGCAAAGTGGAGGGAAACCCCTAGGATTGGATAAAAAGTAAAATGATGGATGTGTACTTAGGTGAGTGATGGAACAATTAACATGATAACAAAGGAATTTGGGGTATCTGCCCACCCCATTTGGTTGTACCTCAGGGGCTCCAGAAAAAGGGAAGTTACAAGTTACCCTGACATTTCATAGATGTGTTATCTTAGAGGCTGGAAGGCAAATGGGCTCAATAAAGAAGATCTAAGTTGATCTTTTTCTGGTGAAATATCGGTCTAGGACATGACTACCCATTATAACCTGTTTGTAGTTAGATATTTAATTTTAAAACCATCTTTTGTGGTTATTTTAGTTCTCTGAGTTTGCAAGGCTGCCACGCAAGCCTCCCCTGAGCTTGTCAGGTTAGCATGTAGCTCTTTTCCTTCACAGAACTAAAGAAGCCAAGCCTAATCTCTCTGCTGTTGCTTGTTCTATCATGAGGCCTACAATTTTTTTATTATACCCAGGTTTAATTAATGTTTCCTCAAAATCTTTTCCAACAGGAAGTAATGAATCAAACACAGACCAAACTGAGGCAGACCCACTGTAGGCTACTTCTTGTTCCCAAATACTGCTATGCCTGGGACATCTTCTATAAAGACAGACCAAGGCATGATTTTCTTAGAGGACTTGGAAGAAAATGTGATGCCCTCATTCACCTCGGTGTTGTTGACTCAATTCAATCTTAACACTAATCTTTTTTTATTGATTTTTTTAAAAAAATTTTTTATAGAAAGGGAGATGGAGAAACATAAATGATGAGAGAGAACCCTTGATCTGTTGCCTAATGTGTGCTACCTAGAGGGATGGAGCCCCCAACCTGGTTATGTGCCCTGTCTTGGAATCAAACCAGAAGATACCTTGGTTCATGAGTCCACGCCAACCACTAAGCCATGCCATGCGGTCCAACTACCTTTTTTCATTGTAGTCTCTATTACAAATAGTCCCAATTTCCACCATCCTCATCCCCCTTTGCTTACCTCTATCCTGCCCCCACCATTTCGAGGCCATCACTACATTATTGCCTATGTCCATTCATATATGTATACACTTTAAAATATATTTTTATTGATTTTAGAGGAAGGGTAAGAGAGAATTACTGATTTCCTGCCTCCTGCATGTCCCCACCCTCACCGAACTGAGAATTGGACCTATAATCCATGTATATTTCCAGACCAGGAATAGAACCTCAACCTCATGGATCACAGGTCAATGCTCAACCATCGACCGACACCAGCTGGGCTATATTATTTTAAATAAAATAAAATGTATTCTTTCCCCTCATTAATAGTAGTACAGATGTCTCCCATTTTCCCCTGTGCATATATTCCTTGGGGGATCTCTCCCAATTCTCCCCATACACCTCTCCAGTGAGATCTCCCAGTCTGTTCCAATGAGCCAGGCCTCTGGCTCCATCTTGTCCTTCCCCAGGGCCACTTGCTGAACCACATCACCTTTATTGATGAATGTCATTGACTGGGATGCTAGCCTTCCCCTTAGCATTTTTGAAAACTACATTACCCAGTGAGGATGTGCCAATACCGGTGGAGCAAAGGGCAACTTTAGTGTCAGTGCATCTTGTTAGGGGAGGACCTCCTTCTTCCTACTCCTTGTGTGCATTTTGACCTCTTCAGTTTCTTCAAGGACTCCCTGGCTTCAGTCCACTGTTCATGATTAGGAGGAGGCCTAGGAGGCATTTTCTGTGCACCAACAGGCCAGGATTGGAGCCTCTGTGTCTCCCAGACTCTTCTCTGCTTACAGCTTTCTTTGAGCCTGAGCCCATTTAACCCTCCAACCTTGAGGACTAGCACCTCTCATTTAGGGCAGCCCAGAAAGCTACATCCAGAATACTGAATCACTCCTGGGTGACGCAGAGTGTGGTGGGGGAAAAAGGGCCACAGGTTGCAATGCCAATTTCTAAGGATAAGGTGATAGGGCTGAACTGGTGATGGGGCTGAGCCAGAGAAGGGGCTAAGGAGGGAAGATTAGGAAAACCCAGGCCTGTTTGGGGTGTAAAGGCAACAATGAGATGAGGTGTGGTTTTGCACGAGGAGTTTTACTTTCTATCTCAGGACATTGGGGCCAAAGTTAGTTGGAAAAAAAGAAGGACATTTTCTGAGGTAGTGTCCTAACTTTTCCTAAAGTTGTCCACAGGTAGAAAATACTCGAAGGCAGAGGACAGCTGCTGTGGACAGGAAGGGGGAGTCCTGTAAATAATAAGGTAACTGGCATAAGTTTGCACTAAGGTCTGAGCTTTGAGATAATACAGGCATCTCAAGATCACCTGGGCCCATAGGTCCTGGCTGTGTTTGCCAGGCTCTAAACAGACCATTTTTCCCCCGTGAATTCCTGCAAATGCAGTGTGAATTAGGTGTACTGATTCATGAAGATTATTTTAGGGCTTCACACTCTTGTGGCTTATGAAAGAATAGTGTCCTGGGACTATGAACCATGGATATAAGGTACTTTAAATAGATACTAAGCCCAGAATCCTAAGGCTATGACTAGGGCTTCCTGAAATGAAACTTCTTCCTGTCAACCAGTGTAACCATTGGGAGGTCCTTTAAGGCAATGGTCGCCAACCATTTGTCCATGACCACTGGTGCTTCGTGAGGCTGGAAAGGTTGCCGACCACTGGTTTAAGAATATTTTTGGAGCAGTGGTCGTCAACCCGTGATTCATGGATCACTGCTACTCTGTGAGGTCCTAAAAGTTGGTGACTACTTTTCCAGGGCATAGGTTCCAGAATGTGCAAAGGCTTTGTATGAAGAGTGAGCTGATTCAGGGACCAGCAGGTATATTTATTAAATATATAAACACAGTCATGTTACCTCACCAGTGCATGTGTTTCTATTCAACCAACTAATGCATGTCAGCCAGGGCTGTAAATCATTTTAATATAGAAAATCATGGTCAGGTTGTAAAGGTAGTAGTATCTCAGAAGGGGCAGTGTGAGCCTGAGAACTGGCTTTTCAGCTGGGGCCACTCTTTGTGGGAGGTGGGTGTCACAACACAGAAGAGGGATAGAAGTTGTCATGTAGTGTTTGGGGAGAGGTAATCATTTTTCAGTGGTCAAGGCCTTTTAAAATGAATGGACCTGAGATTAACTGGAGGCTAAATAATTATTCAAACAAGATGTGACTAGATATTAACTTTTTTAAACACTTACCAAGATTTTTCATAACCCTTGGTGTGGCCTGGCTATGGGAAGGTGCAGTCAGTCTTATGGATTAGCTTAGAGGCTTGAGTGGCCATTTGTGAAAAACTCAGAAAACACAGTCAAGGGGACTTTGGGACTGGGACTTGAGTGGTGATTAAATGACAGATGTGGAGAGCATTCTCTGAACAACACATGCCAAGTAATAACTCATAGGCCAAGGAGAGGACTATGGGGTCTGGGACTGAGGGGTTGCAGGTGTGAGCCAGATGTGGTAAAGAGTGATGTCCACTTGAATAGAGAATGTGAATTGATGGCCACGGCACCATTTACTAACAAGAGTAAAGTCCATTTCTGGTGGTGTCTGAATGATCCAATAAGGTGAATTTTAGGGTAATTGCCTGTAAAAGGGGTGTTTTGGCACTACGTTGAGTTACAGAGCTTAGATGCCATTTAACTAACCACCTGTCTTTTGTTGTTGGGGATGACACACTGGTTATCATAATACAAATGAGATAGCATACATCAGTGTTACCCAGGCTTCAAAATATCCAAAGGCATGGGTAAAGGAGAAGGGAAAGAGGTAAGAGATTATGGAGATGGTGAACTATAATTTTGGGGGGAAAGGTGATTAGAAAACAGTTTGTCCTCACCACAGCAAATTTTCATTTCCATTGAAGTTATGCCTCTGTGAATGAAGCTGTGTTATTCATATAACTCTGTAACAGGTAGTGCAAAGCTATGGTCTCACACCTTGCAATTGGGGTCAAAGGAGTGAAGTGTGATGCCATATATTTGGAGTCTTTGAGAAACAATCTGAGTGTATTGCCTGATAAGACCAGTATCAAATCACTCACACTACCTTTATGGCCAGCATCTCTCTTTATCCTATGGTTTTCACACCCACTCTGTTGGAAAATGTCAGTGTGGCATACATGGAGGTCCAGAGCTCAGGTATGTTTCAACTACTCAAAAATGCCTTTATTATAGTTGGAAGACAAAATGTCAAATCACTCTTTGGCCAATATTGGTTTATTTTGTATTGCTGACCTAGACCTTTAATGAAAATCTTCATGACTTTTTGGTTCTAAGTTTTTAACTTGGTGCCTGTATTATTGGTGAGGACAATGATCACCCAGAAGAAGAGTCCTTTGTTGTGCTTCTGTGATCAATATGAATTATATTCTCTGTTCATAGAATGTCTTACATACTGCAAAGAAGCCCTGAGCCATGATGTGTGAAATCTCACAGGCTTTTTTCATTTGTTGTAACACTGTGAAGTGCAAGTAATATTGGGACAAACACTGTTTTCCTAATGAGTAGAAGAGATAGCAGTATATTGAATGAAAAATGCCTCTTCTGACCATTACCCACAAATGACCCAGTCCTGAGGCTTGTTTGTTCTTTTTGTATCTGAAGTGATTGGTTGTGAAAAGAATCTCATGGTTTTTGGGATTCCCTGGGCCCCTGTATGGTGCTCACTTCAAGGTTATCACAACAAACAGGAAATCAAAGCTGGAGGAAGGATCCTCACATAATTAGTCCCAGGTTTTGTGTTTTGGGACAATTCAGCATTCCTGATCATTCTGATGGCAGTAGTCTTTACTTCAGGACAATATTTGCTGCCATAGAGGCAGCAATGATTCTCTCAGACAATGAGGAAAGAGATGGTCATGTCTATAGAGAGGTGCCATCTTTATTTTTTAACAACAGAGGGATATGTGTGTTTTTATTTGGAACCACATTGTAAGGTGTATGTATAACTGACATGCAACAAAACGCACTTTTCTAATGTGGAATATTTGGTGAGGTTGAAGATATGAATAAAGCTCAGAAACATTACTTGTGCAAGAAGCTTCTCTGTTACCCATACCCATGGTGGGGCAAAAGTATGCTTACAGTTGTTATTATGCAAAACACAGAATTTATTTTCTTAACCCAATATATAAAAACCCAGGGTCCATAACAGCCACAACGATCAGATGTCTGACCACTATGTTAGGGAACTGAGGGAGCAGGTGGTGATTTATCAGTGGCAGCAATGACTAGCAAGTGGCTGGAAGGCAGACCTCTTGGTCCTTCTTCCTGACCCTCAAGCTCCAATCAATCCGCGGTGGAGGCATGACAGAACTGGGGAATGGCTCCCTTTGTAGTCCTGCAGGGTCTACCTCAAGAGGAAAGGCCAGGCACCAATGGACCAGTTCTGCTAGCTTCCTGGAACTCTGCCTCAGGTACTGAAGCTGCTTCCCCTCCCTAAATGTGCAGCAGCCTTGGGTGGCAGGGGACTTGTGGCAGCAGGGACTGGATTGGCAGAGGCAGGGCCTGTAGGAGGGTGACCTATACTCCCCAAATTACCAGGTTGGCTGTGAGTGCTCCTGATTGCCCACAGGCGTTGCTCCAGCTGGGCCAGTTGGCTCAGCTTGGTACACACAGATGTGCAAGCACTACCTACATGCCACACCCTCACTTCTATCAGTCCCACCAGCCCAGAACTTTTTCTGGGAAGACCCCAGCCTCAGAACACACCTGGCTCCTAAGGAGGAGGATGGCACCACAGGCAACATTTGGTGGCCATTATTCTGCCTACCACAGTTTGAATCGGGAAGAGTAAACTGAAAAGGGACAAACGCAACAAACATTTAAGTCTAGAAGGAGGATGAATATGTTCTGTCCCTTAGCAGCCTGGGGACATTGCCCCTGAAGTGAACCCTAAACCTGGAGGGAGAAAAGCGAAGAAGCACCAAAAGTTACCCCACAAAACCCCCAAAGGTGCCTGTGTTAATGAACTATGTATCCCTTGAAGTGGGAGCAAAGCTGGGACCAAAAATAAGAGGTTTGGTCCTCAACTCTGTGTTGTTGAGTCAAATCAATTTTAACACTAATCTTACTTTTATTGATTTTTTAGAGAAAGGGGGAGATGGAGAAACATCAATAATGAGAGAGAATCATTGCTCAGCTGTCTCCTGCATGCCCCCTACAGTGATGGAGCTCCCCAACCTAGGAATGTGCCCTGACCTGGAATTGAAACAGAGATACCTTGGTTCATGGGTCCATGCCTAACCACTGAGCCATGCCATGTGGACAAATTATGTTTTTTTTTGTTTGTTTGTTTTTTTATTGTTGGCTCTATTACACATAGACCCAATTTCCCCCATCCTTATCTCCCTTTGCCTACCTCTACCCTTGGCATTCATCACACTATTGGCTATGTGCATTGACTATGCATATATGTATATACTTTTAAAATATTTTTTATTGATTTTAGAGAAAGGAATGGAGAATAGAGATAAATAGATTAATTATGAGAGAATCACTCCTTAGCTGCCTGCTGTGTATCCCCACCCTCACCCAACTGAGAATTGAACCTACCAACCATGTATGTTCCCTGACCTGGAATAGAATCCTGACATCAAGGACCATATGTCAGTGCTCAGTCATTGAGACATACCAGGTGGGCTATATATATTGTTTAAGATAAAAAATGTAGTTTTAAAAGTATACATTTTGTTGATATTTTACAGAGTGGAAGGGAGAGGGATAGAGAGTTAGAAACATTAATCAGCTGCCTCCTGCACACTTTCTATTGGGTTTGTGCCCACAACCAAAATACATGCCTTTGATCAGAATCGAACCTGGGACCCTTGAGTTCCTAGGCCAATGCTCTTTCCACTAAGCCAAACCGATTAGGGATAAAATAAAATAGAAAATATAGTTTTTAACATTGATAGTATTACAGATGTCTCCCATTTTTTGCCTGTGTATATATTCTTTAGGGGATCTCTTCCAGTTCTCCCCACACCCCTACCCTGGGAGATCTGCCAGTCTGTTCCAGTTAACCAGGCCTCTGGCCCCATCTTCCCCTTCCCCAGGGCCACTTGCTTAAGCACATCACCTTTATTCACCTACTTAATTGGCTGGGATGCTAGCTCTCCTTGGCCTTTGAGAAAACTACATTACCCAGAAAGGAATGCGACCACGTAGGCGGGGCTAAAGGGCACTTTTGTTTCAGTGCTTCCTGTTAGGGCGGGACTTCCGCCTTCGTCCTCCTGGCGGACATTTTGAACTCCAGGTTTTTCAGGGACTCCAGCTTCAGCACACTGGTCCTGAGAGGAAGACGGCGGAGGAGGCTTAGGACCCAAAGCTCTTGCTTTGCGGGGCGTGTCTGAGGCGCCTGGAGCCCCAACAGCCCGAGATTGGCGTCTCTGTGGCTCCCGGCTCCTCTGCTCACCGAGTCCCCTCAGCCTGACCCCTGGGGCCCTCCCGCCTGGGGAGCGGCCTCTCAGGTCCCGCTGCCCGGGCCCCGCGCTCAGGATGGTGAGTCCCTCCTGGGGACACGGGGGTGACGGGGAGAGGGTGGAGGGCGGCAGAGCCACCTTGTGAGGAGGCGACGGTGGGACTGAGCAGGGAGGATTAGGGAACCCAGGCCCGTTGTGGGTGTAAACTAAGGCAACAACGTGATGAGGAGTTTTACTTTCATTCTCAAACTTGGGGCCATAGATGGTTGTGAAAAAAAGGGGGATATTGCCGGAACTTGTTTGGCCAAATGGATAGAGCGTCGGCCTTCACACTGAAAGGTCCTGGGTTCGATTCTGGTCAAGGGAATGTACCTTGGTTGTGGGCACGTCCCCAGTAGGGGAGCATGCAGGACACAGCTGGTCAATGTTTCTCTCTCGATGTTTCTAACTCTCTCTCTCTCAATTCCTGTCTGTGTAAAGTGATATAGATAGATAGATAGATAGATATTTTTTTTAAATTTTATTTATTTATTTATTTTTTTTTAAGAGGGACCTTTTCTGAGGGAGAATTCTAACTTTTCCTGACATTGCTCAGAGGAAGAACAGACTAGGAGACAGAGGACAGTAGCTGTGAACAGCAAGGGGCAGTCCTGTAAATGAGAAGGGAACTGGAAGAGTGAGCACTGATGATTGAGCCCTGAGATCATACAGGCACCTGGAGGGCACCTGACCTCAGGGCTGGGCGAGGGCACTGAGCAGCCTGAGCCCATAGAACCTGGAGGTGTTTTCCAGCCTCTCAACAGACCATTTTGATTTCATAATACCTGCAAATGTAGAATTGATTAGTATGTGGAGTTTATTTCAGGCCTCACACACTTGTGGCCTCTGAGATGGTAGAGTTTTGGGACTGTCAGCCGCTCTTGTAGCCCTTGGACCTGGGGACTTTTAACTGACACTAAGCTCAGAATCCTAAGGCTAGTACTATCCCTACATGAAGTGGACCTTGCTTTTGGCAACCAGGGTAATGAGTAAGAGGTCCTACAGGGCATAGGTTCTAGAATGTGCCAAGTCTTGGAGTGAAGAGTTAGCTGATTCTGAACTTTGCAGGTATTAAATATATATATAGTATATACTTATACATTTAATCTGCATTGTTTACATTCTGCAGTACCCTTTTATGAAGTTTAAGCATATGTTTTGAAGCATATGCTTTTGTGTTTCCATGCATTCCTGCATTGCTGAAACACAGATTCTCGGTCCTTATCAGTTGCAGTGGGAGGAGTATGTCCTGAAGTCCACTGCCATGTCCCACCAGGTAGGCGGCTGGACCTCGGGTCCTTTGGCCCCCTGCCAGAGTGGGGGTGTGGTCTCAGGTCCCCTGTCAATCCCCAGTGGGCACAGGGTGTGGTCTGAGGTCCCCCATCTAGATCTGCTGGGTGGGGGGCAAAGCCTAAGGTCCACCAGCCTGGCACCAAGGCGGGGGATGCAGCCTGAGGTCCCCAGTCAAGTCCCATGGGGTTAGTGGGGACACAACCTCAGGTCCCTGCTGATTGCTCCTTAAGACTCATTACAGCACCTTGGCCCCCACTGTGGGTGCAGCCATCTTTGTTATGGAAACCCCCGCCTCCTCTGTAGGCATCACCATCTTTGTGAATAGTCAATTTGCACATTCCCTCCTTATTATATAGGATGGATAATCTGCTATAGGGGCCCTGTGCAGAGTAAATGGGAGGATCAAGGCCAACTTGCCATGCCCATGCATACAGAAAAGGACACAGCAATATTACAATGGCAAAGGCCCCTGATGCCCTTTTTATGTGCGGACACAATCACTCAGCAGTAGCACTATATATACTGCATTAGAGCACACTTATACAACCTGTTTGTGTTCATTTAGCTTGAACACCACTAATTGGCATGAGACCTCTTTTGTTTGAGAGTGTAAATATGCTGCCCCTGACCATCCAGGTTGGGGCTGCTCTGTTTTTAATAAACCATCAACCACCTGTAGTCACCCACGGATTCTTCCAAATTCCTGCACCAGATGGCTCAACTCCCTGACTGAAGAACTTGTCACAAACACCTGTTTTTCTCTTCATAGTGTGATATTTTCACATGGAAAGCAAGAAATGGGCCTCTGGGGGTGGTTCAATTGGTTGAGCATGCTCCTATTCGCAGAAATGTTTCCACTTCCAATCCCAGTGAGTGCACAGGGTAGGGGGCATATCAGCTCAGTCCTCAGTGTGTGTCCTTGCAGAAGACAGCCAATCAGTGATTTTCTTTTTCTTTCTCTTTAAAAATCAATTTAAACAGTATGTATATAAATCTGTTACTATTTGTGATCTTCAGGAATAATTGAAACAATAATTTTTACCTCAATGAGCATTCTGAGCAACATAGAACCTGAAATAATATCTTAAAACTAGAGATCAAATGAAGACAACACATGCAAATTATGAGACTTGGAATTCTCTAGTGTGACTGGGTTGCCTGGACTCCCATATTTGCAATGATCAGTCAGTGGTTGGGATCCTAATACCAACAGTTGGTTCTGAAAATGTGAGCTACTAGATTTAAGATATTATTTCAGGTTCTATGATGCTCAGAATGCTCATTGAGGTAAAAATTATTGTTTCAATTATTCCTGCCTAGTCCACTGTAATGAAGTGCTCAGCCATTGCTCTGCCCAGAAGGGGGGAGAGCTGTCTCTGCAGAGGCTGATTCCCTGTCTGTCCAGCAGGTGGGGCTGCAGGCTGCTGAGACAGGTGGTCCCCTGCTGGATTACAAGTATCTTCAAGTTTAGGCACTAAAGGATGTTCTAGATATTTATCAATCCAGAGAGATAAAGTGTCCCTGATCTTTCCTTCCTGGGTAAGCATCCCCCTGCTGCACTGAGACTGGTCTATTGCCTGCACGGGGTGGGCAATAGACCTCTACACTCTTTCCTGGCTGTGCCTGGAATGTTTCCACTAAAGATGAGATATACTTCTCAAGTGAGTTGATGTACCCTGAACTCTGAGCATAGTGTGCTGCTGGGGTGTGTGAGTGAAGGAGCAGAGAAGTGGGGGTCTGGGACAGGGCTGGAGAGGGGCAGGGTCCTTGAGTGGGTGGGCTGAGGGAAGGCTCTAGGGATGAGAATTTGAATCAGACTGGATGTAGAGGCAGCAGCCAATTGCGTGCAGAGGTGAGACCTGTAAGTACCAAGGGCATGGACGTTGTTGACCCCAACTGTTCCAGATTCCAGAGGTATAGAGGCCCCTTTTCTTAGGAGCTGGTGTTCTAGTGGAGGACGGCCCACAGACAATGAACAGCATAGCCATGAGAGGTGACTGGAGCTCAGGTATAAGGTAAAGCCAGTGGTGGTTAGTGGGGGCCTCTCTAAGAAAATCTGAGCAGGCATGGTAGAGTCCAGTTGAAAGCCTGCTAACAGATTTCACCCCTTATTCCCTCCATTTGGGAGGTGAAGGGAGGTCACTGTGGCTGCTTTGGACAACTGAAGTTAGAAAAGGGGGTTCTGGCTGGCATGCGGGCGCTGTGGCAGGACTTGACCTTCTTAGGAAGCCTCACAATTTGCCTTGTGCTCCAGGTTGCCTTCAGAAAAGCTGATGAGCAGCCCCTTCTGAAAAATCATTGCCAGAGGGGAATTCACAGTCCTGAATGCACATAAAGAATACAGGGGCTTAACCATGTTTGCTTATTTATGAGTAAACTGAAGCATCTTCCAGTTTTACCTTTATGAGTAAAGGTGCAACTGGAAGGTGCTTCAGTTTACTCACCACAAGGATAGTTCTCCAGAGGAAAATGACAAAATGTATAAGGAAACAGCAATGATGGTCAGCTTCCACAGAATTTCAAAATATTGGCTGGAGGACACAGTAATGGGGCATGTTGTGCAATAGATGAAATACTATGTGAGATCCTGAGGAGCTTTAGACATTTACTAAAAGCTGTCTCAGGAAATCATCTTTTAAATCCCAGCACCAGCCTCCATGTGATCCCCAGAGGAGTCTCTGCTTTAAGAAAGACTGCAAGTTGGCTGACTCATGCTTCCTGTGTCATATTTATAGGCATTAAAACATGGTTTTCACTGGGGAAAGCACAGTTTCTAGTTCACCATGGACTCTGCTCACTCCAGTGTCTAAAGTTATGTTGGAATCCCTCAGAAACAGCTTCTCCCATGGGGAAGTTAATTTTTATCACTCAAAGACTAACCTAAGTTAAAAAAATAAAGAGATGACTTTGATCAGCAATCAACAGATTTAAGGGCTTAAATAAAACAAGGTGGGGATCGTGACTAAGACATTAATAGTGTTTTTTTGTTGTTTTTCTTTTCAGAAATCAGTGATATGATTCTTTTAGCCTCTTATATGAAAGGAGACAGGCTTCCACTGAGTTTAGATGATTCTGACAACTCTTCTAGACATAGTTTTAGATTTAAACATATGTACTTATGTACTTGAAACATAAACAGCTTATTTTTTTTTAAATTCTGTCCCAGGGAATTATTTACTAATTTGAGGGAGGGAGGGAAGGAAGGAGGATACAGAGAGAAAGAGAGAGGGAGAGGGAGAGAGACAGATAAAGAAAATAAAAGCCAAAACTGGTTTAGAGCATCAGCCTCTGGACTGAAAGGTCCCAGGCTCAATTCCGCTCCAGGGCAAGTACCTTGGTTGTGGGCATATCCCCAGTAGGAGGTGTGCAGGAGGCAGCTGATCTATGATTCTCTCTCATTGATCTTTCTAACTCTCCCTTTCTCTTCCACTCTGTAAAAAAAATCAATAAAATATATATATATATATTTTTTTTTAAATAAAATAAAAAAGAAGCATCTTTAGGAAAAGGAAACATGGATCAATTGCCTCCTCTTTGCTTTGTGAACAGAATTTAATTTACAAACTAGTTAGTTAAGTACCCTTAGCATACATCAAACAAGACATCAATATGGGGCGGGGGGGGTGTTTTACAGGAGGATACTCCAATCCACTGAGCACCCTGAACACCTTAATTCTATTTTTTTTTTTAACTTTTTTTAAAGTTCTTTACCGTTTAAAGTATTACTTAAGTTTCCTTTCCCCCCCATTGACCTCTCCCTGGCCACCCAGCCCCCTACTGTCTGTGTACATTGGTTATGCTCATATGCATGCATGCAAGTCCTTTGGTTGATCTCTTACCACCTCCCCCCACCACTCCTGCCTTTCCTCACAGGTTAGACAGTCCGTTTGATGCTTCTATGAATTTGGTTCTATTTTTATTCATCAGTTTATATTGTTCATTATATTCCACAAATGAGTAAGATTATGTGATATTTATCTTTCTCTGATTGGCTTATTTCTCTTGGCATAATGCTCTCCAGTTCCATCCATGCTTTTGCAAATGGTAAGAATTCTTTATTTTTTGCAGCGGTGTAGTATTTCATTGTGTAGATATTCCACAATTTTCTAATTCACTCATTTGTTTATGGGCACTTAGGAGGTTTCAGAATCTTAGCTATGGTAAATTGTGCTGCTATGAACATAGGGGTGCATATATCCTTTCTGATTGGTGTTTCTGGTGTCTTGGGATATAGTCCTAGAAGTGGGATCACTGAGTCAAGTGGTTGTTCCTTTTCTAACTTTTTGAGGAAACTCCATGCTGTTCTCCAAAGCAGCTGCAACATTGTGCATTCCCACCAGCAATGCAAGAGAGTTCCCTTTTCTCTGTGTTCTCACCAGCACTTGTTGTTTGTTGATTTGTTGATGATAGCTATTCTGATAGTTGTGAGATGGTACCTCATTGTCATTTTGATTTTTATCTCTTGGATAATTAGTGACTTTGAGCATGTTTGCTTATGTCCCTTGGCCTTCTGTATGTCCTCTTTGGAGAGTGTCTATTTAGGTTCTTTGCCCAGTTTTTGATTGGATTGTTTATCTTCCTTTTGTTAAGTTGAATGTATTCCCTATAAACATTGGAGATTGGGCCCTTATCAGAGATAACATTGGCAAATATGTTCTTCCATGCAGTGGGCTTTCTTGTTTTTTTTTTTTTTTTTTTTTTTTTTTTTTTTTTTTTTTTTTTTTTTATTGATTTCAGAGAGGAAGGGAGAGGGATTAAGAGAGAGAAACATCAATGACAAGAGTATAATTGATCTGCTGCCTACCCAACCTGGTAATGTACCCTTGACTGGAATTGAACCCAGGGCCCTTCAGTTCGCAGACTGACACCATCTACTGAGGCAAACCAGCTAAGGCTTTCTTGTTGTTTTGTTGATGGTTTCGTTTTTATGCAGAAACTTTTTTATTTTGATGTACTCCCATTTGTCTATTTTCTCCTCAGTTTCCATTGCCTTAGGTAGTAGCTGTGTAAGCACCTACCTTAATTCTTAATGTTTCCGTTTAGAGATTACATTAATATAACTCAGCATTTGTGGTGTCTCAAACTTTCTGTGCTTTGGAAGGCACATAATAATGGCAGAAAATCTCTCTTTGTCCAATATTGGCTTCTTTTGCATTTGCTAACTCAGGAATTGAGAGGAAGTATGCATGACTCAGGGCATCCAGGTAGATGTGTCCTCTGACCTGGACTGAAACCAGTGAGCTTTTAGGGCAAGGGATGCTGCCCAACAAACTGAAGTGCAATGGCCAGGGAAGAGATTAAACTTGTGTTATTATTTACTAACTATTGTATTAATTTCCATACCAACAACTCTAAACCTACTTTACTACACCCTAAATTTACCTCCTGCCCTTCTTTCTGCCTTCCTCAGCTCTAAATACAATCACTCATTTTCCTTTCGTGAATAGATTAGTTTATAGTTTTCATAATATTAAACACTATAATTTGTGTATGCCTTAACAAATATTGAATTCTTTCATGCTACACAGTTATTTTACTATTGAACACTAATTCTTTTACATATATATATAAAATTGATATTTTACAGAGAGGAAGAGAGAGGGATAGAGAGTTAGAAACATCGATGAGAGAGAAACATCAATCAGCTGCCTCCTGCATAGCCCCTACTGGTGATGTGCCTGCAACCAAAGTACATGCTCTTCACCAGAATCAAACCTGGGACCTTTCAGTCCGCAGGCCGATGCTCTATCCACTGAGCCAAACCAGTTTCTGCTGAACATTAATTCTTATGTGAAAAGTTTATTCTTTCTTGCTGAGTAGTATTGTGTTCTGTCAATAACCACTTTATCTTTTGATCTGACATGGTTGTTTGTTTGTTTTTATCTCCAGGTTTGGGGTATTATAAATAAATTTTCAGGGAATATTGGGTTTAGTTCTTTATATAAATGTAGGTTTTACTTATCTAACTGTTGTAGTGTAGGTGAGGGTTTTGCTTTTTAAGACATGCAGAAGTGTAACTGAAATGGTTATTCCCTTTGCCTTTCTAGATACCCACATTGATGAAAATTTTAGTTTTTTTTATCCCTGTGAGCTCATGCATTATTTAATATTTTTAAATTGCAGGCCTGAAAACCAGCATAGTGTAAACTTGTTTTGAATCCATTCCCCTAATACATTTTTTAAAATATATATATATTTTATTGATTTTTTTTTTTTACAGAGAGGAAGAGAGAAATAGAGAGTTAGAAACCTCAATCAGCTGCCTTTTGTATATCCCCTACTGGTGATGTGCCCGTAACCAAGGTACATGCCCTTGACCGGAATCGAACCTGGGACCTTTCAGTCTGCACTCTGATGCTTATCCATGAGCCAAACCAGTTTCGGCCCCCTAACACATTTTTATGGTGAACATTTCTTTCTGCGTTTTTTTACACTGCCTTTATCTTTGGTTGAAAAGTTTGGTCAGAAAATTTTGCCTATTTTTAAAATGAGTTAATGATTTATACTATAGGCAGATAATTCAGCATCTAAGAAATCTAATTTCTTTCATCATCCCAGCTTTAATAAGTGTACCCTCAAAATCTTCTGAACTCATGTTGTGAAATCTTTTCTGTATGTAGTCAAGAACTCACATACCTTAGCTAAACCTGAAGCACACCTGTTTTAGGCTGGTTATGCCTGAGACATCCTCTATAAAGACAGGTCATGACATGACTTTGCTTACAAGCCTTGGGAGAAAATGTGATGGCCCACACTCACTTTGATCTTGGTGAATCAAATCAATCTTAATACTATTCATTTTTAAAATATTTTATTGAATTTTTAGAGAGAAAGGGAGAGGGAGAAACATCAATGATGAGAAGAATCATTGAACAACTGCCTCCTGCATTCCCCCTCCTAAAATGGAGCTGCCAACCAGGGCATGTGCCTCTACCTGATATGGAACCAATGATCACGTGGTTCCTAGGTACATGCACCACCACTGATCCACACTGACAGTGCACACTGTTTTTTTGTTGTAGTTGTTGACTCTATTACAGATCTTCCCAGTTTCCCCCATACCACTCCCTCCTTTTCCCCCTCTACCCTGCTGCCACCTCTTGTAGGCTCTCACCACATTATTGTCTATGTCCATGGGCTATGCATGTATGTATGTACAGTATTAAATTTTTTCATTGATTTTATAGAGTGGGAGGGAGAGGGAGAGCAAAAAACATGAATGATGAGAGAGAATCATTGATTAGCTGCCTCCTGCACGACTCCACCCCAACACAGGGAATTGAGCCTCTAACCCATGTTATGCCCTGAACAGGGATAGAACCAGGACTTCCTGGTTCATAGGTTAATGTACAACCATTGAGACACACCAGCTGGATTTCATTATTTAAAAAAAGTAAACATGTTTTAGTTTACATCACTGATACTATCACTAATGTCTCCAGTTTCCTCGTGTGTACATCTTTGGTGGATCACTTTCAGTTCTACTACCCTCTTCCCTTAGGAGATCTGTTTGTCTTTGGCAATTAGCCAAGCCTATGGACACATCTTGTCCCTCCCCAGCCATCACTCACTCTGCCACACTTGTATTCACCTAATTCATTGGTTGGGTTTCTAGCTAGTGTCAGCTGTTTAGAAAACTACATTACCCAGAAAGAACTGCACAAGTATGGGTGAAGCCAAAGGGAATTATGATATGCACATCCAGTTAGGGCGGGACTTCTGCCTTCCTCCTCCAGGTGGCGATTTTTACATTTTAGGTTTTTCTTCACAGATTCTGAGACTTTAGGGCACTACTCGGGAGTAGGAGGAGGCCTGGGGTCAGCTTCCTGTGGTGCAGGGTGTGTCTGAGGCACCAGGACACCAACAGCTCGAGATTGGCGTCTCTATGCTTCCCAGTTCCTCTCTGCTCACCACGTTCCAGCAGCCTGACCCCACAGAACCCTACAGCCTGGGCAGCGGGCCTCACAGGTCCAACGCTAAGGATGGTGACACATGGGTGATGGGGAAGCGGGTGGAAGGCGCAGTGCCACTTAGTAAGGACGTGATGGTGACACTGTGCAGGGACGATTGGGAAACTCTGGCCTGTTCTGGGTGTAAAGGCAACAGTGAGATGAGGTGTGGGTTTGCATGAGGAGTTTTGCTTTCACTCGCAGAACACTGGGACCATAGATGGTTGTTTGGGGGGGGGGGGGAAGATGGACATTTTATGAGGTAGGGTTCAAGCTTTTCCTAACATTGCTCAGTGGAAGAATAAACAAGAAGACAGAGGACAGCAGCTGTGGACAGGAAGGGGAAGTCCTGTAAATGATAAGGGAACTGGAAGAATGAGCACTGAGGACTGAGGTCATACAGGCACCTAGAGTGCACCGAGCCTCTGGGCTGGGCAAGGGCACTGAGCACCCTGAACGCATAGAGCCTGGTGGTTGCCAGGCTCTCAACAGACCATAATCTTTTCACAAAATCCTGTAAATGTAGAATTGATTATGTATACAGGTTTGTGGAACTTATTTCAGTACCTCACACACTTGTGGCCCGTGAGATAGTAGGGCTGTAGGACTATCACTGCTCTTGTATTCCTTGGACCTGGGCACTTTGAACAGACACTAAGCCGAGAATTACAAGGCCAAAAGTAGGGGTTCATGATGTGGACCTTGTTTCTGACAACCAGTGTAGTCAGTATGAGGTCCTGCACACATAGGTTCCAGAATGTGCAGAGTAAAGAGAGTTGAATCAGGAACCTGCAGGGTATGTCTATAAAAATACAAAAATATAGCCGAAACCGGTTTGGATCAGTGGATAGAGCATCAGCCAGTAGACTGAAAGGTCCCAGGTTGGATTCCGCTCAAGGGCATGTGTACTTTGTTTGCAGGCACATCCCCGGAGGGGGGTGTGCAGGAGGCAGCTGGTCAATGTATCTCTCTCATTGATGTTTCTAGTTCTCTATCCTTCTCCCCTCCTTTCTGTGAAAAATCAATAAAATATATTTTTAAAAAATACATGTATATTTTTATTGATGTTAGATATAGAAAGAATGGGGGAGGAGGAGTGAGAGACAGAGCAACAGGGATGAGCAAAAAATAGATATTGGTTGCCTCCTGCAAATACCTACTGTGGATCCAGCCCACAACCCAGGCATGTGACCTCACACCCGTGCATGGGTCTATGCTCAAAAAAATAAGATACATCATTTAGGGCAGTATATCACTTTAATACAGGGAATCATGATCAGTTTGGTATGATAGTAGTAGTTCAGAAGGCATAGTGTGAGCCTGAGGACTAACTTTCTTCCTGGGGCCACTGTTTGTGAGAAGTGGGTGTCACAACCCAGCACAGGGACAGAAATTGTCATGTAGTGGGGGTAAAAGATAATTGTTTAGCAGTGGCCAAAGCTTTTAAAAGACGAGTGGACCTGAGATTAGTCAAGGTCAAAGAGTAATTTAAACAAGATGAAACTAAGGGGAGTAAATATCAACTTTTCAAAACTTTCACCAGGCTTTTCTTGTGACTCTTCTTGTGCCCTGGCTATGGGGAGTTGCAGTCAGGCATTTTGCATTCAGCCTAATGGGTCTGCAGTCAGTGTTGTGGATTAGTTAGAAGATTTGAGAGGTTATCTGAGACTCACTGGGAATGGTTCAGGGGGCCATCTGGGCTGGGACTTGAGTGAAGGTTAAGTAAGAGTTGTTGGCTGTGACTAATGAATGAACATCAACTGCAGCATAAGAGGAGGTGGGCTATAGATATTTGAGATCTGGTGGTTGTTCTTAAAAGTTGAGGTTGAAAGAAATAAACAGTCAGGGAGAGAGGCCTACATAGCAGGAATCAAGGCTGTGTCTATGAGAGTTGACTATCAAGAGTCTGGGCAGTGCTTGATCCTGATTCAATATGGCAATCATCCTCTGTACCAGACATGCTGACTATTAAGTAAAAGGCCAGGAGATGGTGATAGGGGCTGGGGTTGGGGAAGTGCAGGTTTTAGAGAGGTGTGGTAGAAAGAATGAATGCACTCAGAGAGGGAATGTGAATTCATGGCCACAGCACCATGACATTGACATGAGTGATTGAAGAAAGAGTCCATTTCAGTGGTTCCTAGATGTAACAATAAGGTAAGAGAGAACTAGATTTTGGAGGTGGTGAACTATAATTTTGGAAAAGAAGGTTATTATGAAAAAATTTATCCACAACACAACATATTTGTATTTCCATTGAAATGGTGCCTCTGGGAAGGAAGCTGTGGGAGATATGTGTTGTTCAAGGAACTATGGGGATTGGGATCAAAAGGGTGACATGTGACGCCATGTTTTTAGTGTCTTAAAGGAATAATCTGAGGGACTACAATGCTATTTCATGAGAAAACAGTATCGAATCACTCCCACTGTCTTTATGGCCAATATCCTTCAATAACCTATGCTTTTGATACCCAATCTATCGATAAGAGGCAGTGTGGCGTACATGGGAGAGCCCAAGCTCAGGTATCTTCTATCTACTCAACTGCCTTAATTGTTGTTGGGAGAAACGTATCAGCACGGATACAAGAAGACAGTTCCTTTCATGGAATTAAGGCCTGACATTTTCTCAAATGTGAAGAGTGGAAAGAGCAGATGGATTTGGAGGGTAGGTAGTAGGATAGACTTATAATATTGGGAGTGACTGTGATTATGAGTTGTACTGTCACATTATGACAGGATGTGAACTTTGAGGTTGTGGCCATTACCTTCTCTCAGGAGGAATGGAGGCTCCTTGATGATGCTCAGAGACTTTTGTACTGCAATGTCATGCTGGAAGTGTTTGCACTTGTATCATCTGAAGGTAAGATCTTCATGTTTTCCCAGTGTCCTGAGGTGATGATCTCTCTTCCTTTATTCCTCAGGCATAGCCTTCTCTCTCCCACAGCCAGTACATTGCCTCTGCTAATTTCCACCCCTGTCATGTCAAATGTGCTGTGCTGTCAGCCTAGTCAAAGGACTCCAAGATCATCTATAATACCTGTTATCTCAAAAAGTACATTAAGTGTTAGGGAGTCAGGCATTTTGCAATCAGCCTAATGGGTCTCAGTTTGGACTTTCTCTTCAAGGGAAACTAACAGTGTCCACATGCATGGCTTCAACTTCAACACTCTTTCTCTAGGTAAGGGTTCTTTGTGGCAGCTTCTGCCATGTTATGGTTTTTATCAACATGAACCATGGGCTGTTCTTGTAAGGCCCCCATTCAAATGCTGTAATATTTTCTTCCCTGAATACTATAGCAAGCTTTGTGGCTCAGGCCCAGTACTGACTGCCCACTACTTCATCACCTGTTCCTCTGCACTGGTGCCTCTGCAGTATTCTGCAACATTGGCTTGCACATGTGTTATGAATTGCACTTACATATGTGCTAAAGAATTTTCAAAACTTACTACTCCTTTATTGATATTTACTTGAAGTAAGATGGGACCAACCTCTTTCCCATCTCAATCGGTCCCCAATAGATAAGTCCTGGCGAATGCTGTTAGGTAAGGGATGAGCTGGAGATCCATATTCTAATCCATGTGGTGCTTCGCATGTTTGTATCATACTTCCGTTGAGGCCTCCTTCTCTTGGGATCTTCATTAGCCCAAAAAAGTCAAAGTCAAAAGAGCCTTTTTTTTTTTTTTTTTTTTTTTTTTTTTTTTTTTACAAGAGCCTCTTATTCATTCTTCCTGCACATCTTTTATAATCGAATAATTTCATGGAACCAACGTGTAATGTGTAACACACTTTTACAATGAGATTTCCCCCGTCACACAGTCAATATTCATTTTCTCACCATTTCTCACTTTTCAGGTTGCTGGCTAAAAATGGATGATGAGGAGTCCTGTTCTGAGCATAGCGTATCTATACAAGGAGAGTCACAGGACAGGGCTTCTAAGACAGCTCCAGCCACCCAGAGGACCCCTCTGTGTAAGCAGTGTTTCTCTGTGTTACAACATATTTTTCACCTAACTGGTTCACATTCAATATACTTTGAGCAGAAAGCCTTTTGTAGTGATACATGTGTTGGAGACTTATGTTTCAGTGCATACCCTCACCAGCACCAGAGGAATGAATGTGAAGAGGAGGCCTGGAAACAAGCTATGGACTGGACATCCTATATGAGCAGGTACAGCTTCTACCTATCTATGGTGCCTTCAACTAGCAGAGAGGTTGGGGAAGATTTGCAATGCACCTTGGAACTTCACCAGTACCAGGCCACTCTCAATATCAAGG
Source organism: Pipistrellus nathusii (assembly GCA_963693515.1). Classification (NCBI taxonomy): domain Eukaryota; kingdom Metazoa; phylum Chordata; class Mammalia; order Chiroptera; family Vespertilionidae; genus Pipistrellus; species Pipistrellus nathusii. The sequence continues at coordinate 41,040,274 of OY882875.1, read as the reverse complement.
AGCTACACCGTGATAGTGAGGTTTCACAGGCATTTCCTGATTGTAAAAGTGATCACCAGTGGATTGACTCTGAAAATGCTGGAAACCACATCCTGAAAGTTGTTCAATGTCAAGGTGAATTTTCTAGAGATGTGATTTATGAGTGTAAGAAATGTAGGAAAGTATTGAGACGATTCTTTAACCTCATTGGACATAAGAGAGTTCATCCTGGAAAAGAGATGTATGAGTGTAGTGAATGTGGGGTTTCCTTCCGTCGAAGAGCTCACCTCACTGTACAACTCAGACTTTACACTGAAGAAAAGCCATATGAGCATACTGAGTATTGGAAGTCTGTTGTCCAAAAATGTAACTTTATTAAACATCAGAGAATTCATACTGGAGAGAAGCAGTATGAGTGTACTAAAGGTGGGAAGTCCTTCAGTGATAGAAGTGCACTCTTTAAACACCAGAGAGTTCACAATGGAGAGAAGCCATATGAGTGTACTGAGTGCGGAAAGACATTTAGCCAAAAATCTCACTTTATTATACATCGGAAAGTCCACACTGGAGAAAAGCCATATGAGTTTACTGAATGTGCGAAGTCCTTCAGTGAAAGAAGTAATCTCATTAAACACCAAAGTGTTCACACTGGAGAGAAACCATATGAGTGTAGTGAATGTGAGAAGTTCTTCAGAGAAAGAAGAAAACTCATTAAACACCAGAGAATTCACACTAGAGAGAAGCCATATGAGTGTACTGAATGTGGGAACTTATTTAGCCAAAAATCTGACCTTACTATACATGGAAATGTCCACACTGGAGAGAAGCCATATCAGTGTAATGAATGTGGAAAGTCCTTCAGTGTTAGAAGTGCACTCTTTAGACACTGGAGAATTCACACCGGAGAGAAGCCATATGGGTGTACTGAATGTGGGAAGTCTTTTAGCCAAAATTCAATTGATATTGCACACAAGAAAGTCCACACTGGAGAGAAGCCATATGAGTGTAATAAATGTGGAAAGTCCTTCAGTGTTAGAAGTGCCCTCTTTAGACACCGGAGAGTTCACACCGGAGAGAAGCCATATGGGTGTACTGAATGTGGGAATTCTTTTAGCCAAAAGTCAATTCTTATTGCTCACAAGAGAGTTCACACTGGAGAGAAGCCATATGAGTGTAGTGAATGTGCGAAGTCCTTCAGTGAAAGAAGTTCACTCATTAAACACCAGAGAGTACACACTGGAGAGAAGCCATATGAGTGTACTGAATGTGGGAAGTGTTTTAGCCAAAAGTCAATTCTTATTGCACATAAGAGAGTTCACACTGGAGAGAGGCCATATGAGTGTACTGAATGTGGGAAGTTCTTCAGTTATGGAAGTGCACTCATTACACACCAGAGAATACACACTGGAGAGAAGCCATATGAGTGTACTGAATGTGGGAAGTCCTTTAGTGAAAGAAGTAAACTCGTTAAACACCAAAGAGTTCACACTGGAGAGAAACCATATGAGTGTAGTGAATGTGGGAAGTCTTTTAGCCAAAAATCAATTCTGATTGCACACGAGAGAGTTCACACTGGAGAGAAGCCCTATGAGTGTACTGAATGTGGGAAGGCTTTTAGCCAAAAATCTCACCTTACTATGCATGGGAAAGTCCACAGTGGAGAGAAACCATATGAGTGTAATGAATGTGGAAAGTCCTTCAGTGATAGAAGTGTACTCTTTAGACACCGGAGAGTCCACACCGGAGAGAAGCCGTATGGGTGTACTGAATGTGGGAAGTCTTTTAGCCAAAAATCAAGTCTTATTACACACCAGAGAGTTCACACAGGAGAGAAGCCATATGACTGTACTGAATGTGGAAAGTTTTTCAGTCAAAGAAATACATTAATTAAACACAAGAGAGTTCACACTAGAGAGAAGCTATACGAATCGTAATGAATGTGGGAAGCCCTTAAACCAAAAATCTAGTCTTATTAAACATCTGAAAGTTCACACTGGAGAAGAGTGTTTAATGTGCAGGAATATTGTATTTTATTCACTTAAAATAACACTAAAGGTGACTGTTTGGCACCTATTTTTTTTATTTATTTACCTTAAACCTTTTAATGGAACATATAGTGTACTATATTTCTCATGTGTTTCCAGTACAAGTAAGGATTAAAGGACATGCCCAGAACTACTACCTGATACATTTATAGCTGAAGAGATTTTTTTTATTGAATTATGCTTTTTATGAATTCTTTTACTTTCTAACTCACCAACCTGTAAATTGCTTACTGTACTCTGTCTGGTGTATGATTTTTTAGTAAAGATATTTTTCTCTAGTACCTTAATTCTTTTATTTCATTTTCTATTTTCACTTCTAGGGATGATTGTCAAGCACAATTATGATATATCATCATAGAGTTAATAGCTATTGTTTGGAGTTAACAGATTTTGTTTGAATCTTTCTGTGCTTTTGTAGGGAGAGCATAATAACAGAAAATTACGCTTTAATAAATATTGGTTTATAGTGCATTGCTATCCAAGGCCTTGAAAGAAAGACTGCTTGTCTTTTGTGGTTCCAGTTTTCATGTTTGATTCCAGCACATATGGGGATGTAGGAGGCATCTAGTTTTTTTTTTCTCTCTCACATATTGATGTCTCTCTCTAAATTTCTCTTCTTCTCCTCCTTCCCTTTCTCTCTCTCTCTCTAAATATCCTCTGATGAGGATTACCAAAAAATCCAAACATTCACTCTGGTTCCCTTAGATGTGGCCTCTGCCTGCACAGCCTAACTTTACTCACTCTTTAATGCCTTTGCCTGGGACATTCCCACTATAGCTGGGGACACTGTGTCCTTCCCAGGGTTTGGAAGAGAGGAGGCCCAGTCAAAGCACAGGGGGGATTGGGATTCTGTGTCTGTCTGAGATGTGCAGGCCTGGGCTCTTCTATCCATCCAGAGTGCATCTCTCGACCCCTAGGCAGCTTCCTGCTGCAAATGAACCCAGTTTTGTATCTAGGAGAAGCTCCTTGGTGCTTTGGACCCCAAAATCAGTTCATCTTCAGAGTCCTGCCTCCAACAACCCACTCACACCCCTGAGACCTTCTGGTGGTTAAGCCTCTTTTCCATTTTATGGATTATTTTGCTCTTCGATTTTATCAAAAAATAAAGCACTCCTCTCCTCTTCCCCCTACCCAAACAGTCCTGGAGGTAGCGTGGATGCTACAGGAGATGGTGCTGTATATTTTGAGTGGTGAGAACAAGTTGCAATAGAAGCATTTCCAGAAGGAGAGGGTTTGTCTCAATATAAGTCCACGTTCTGAGGTTGAGATGTGGTTGGTGTACCTCCTCCCTAAGTTTTTCCTTTGAATAGAAGACCTTAAATGAGGTGATAGTTTTTGGATTATGGGGAATAGTGTGGTGCCAGGCTGGGGAATAGTGTGGTTGAGGGGCAAAGAGGTTGGGTTCCTGTGAATGTCCTTTTGCCACCTCATTGGCCAGGTTCCTTGAGTGGGTGGGCTGAGGGAAGCTGTAGGGATGAGAATTTGGATCAGGTTGGATGGAGGATCAGCAGCCATGGGTGAGCATAATGGACATATATAAAGACTGAAGCTGTGGATACTGTTAAGCCCAACTGTTTCAGGGGCTATAAATGCAGAGTCCTCTGTCCTTGGGAACTGGCATCTAGTGGAGGACAGTCCACAAAGAATGGAGGACAGTCCACAAATCCTGCTGTGACTGGTAACAGCAGTATGGGCAAAGGTGAAACTAGGGTTGGTTAGTGGGGACTTGACTAAAGAGTTTTGTGAAGGGCTGGCAGACTCCAGGGGGTAGCCTGCAGGGAGCATGCCCTGTGTATTTGCAAGCTGTATGGAAATCACTCTGGCTGCTTTGAACATCAAGGATCAGAAAGTGGAGAGGATCCAAGATTGCTGCTCGGATAGACATCTAGCCGCGGCAGCACACAACAATTTCAATGGAATACAACTAAGATGTAGAGTGGACATTGCCAAGAGCAACAGGTAGTCGACTGACTGAAAATTCTACAACAAGAAGGAAAGAGAAAACAGAAGGAAAATCAGAGGACCTGAAAAAAAAGAGCCTAAGCTACGGAGACATGCTGCGCGCCCGCCCGCGCGCGGTGAGGTCGCAGCCGGAGAGGAGGAGAGGGCGGGATGCTGCCTTTCCTTCCCTAGCAGGAAGGAGGTGAAACCCCCAGCCTGGGCTGAACCCCCGAATGGGCAGTGCTAGCCCCCCGAACCGGCAGCGCTGAGCCCCAGTTATGGGCCAGACCCTGGGGACCCAGGCTCCGGCAGTGGGAGACGGGGCTGTGAGGCGGAAAAGCGGTGAAAAGCAGGACCCCCGGAGTCGCGCGCAATGCGCGCACAGAGGACTGAATGTTGACTCTGATGCTGGGTTACCCTAGCCGGAAGAAACAAGGCCTCCTGCGGCGCTGAGCCTCAGTCCGGACTGCTCCGAACCCCAGTTCTGGGACAATCCCTGGGGACCCAGATTCAGGCAGACGTGGAGTCCGGGAGAGCGGCGAAAGGCCGGGTCCCCAGATGTGCGCAAACTGCGGCAGAGGACAGTCTGTTGACTCTGATGCTGGACTCCCCTAGCGGGAAGAAGAAAAAAAGCTCCGGGTTGGGGGAATGCAGCGGAGAGCAGGAGCCCCTGCCAGATGCCGGCCAACCAGGAACCAGCAGGGAGCCGGGCGATGGGGCCCATGGAGGGGGGTGCCCCTGAGCCTTCCACAGCTGAGCGCAGGCAATGGAGCCAAGGCCTGGGTTGGGGGTGGGGCTGCCTCCTGGGCCGCGCCGTCCCCGCCAACAGGCTCAAGCAGCGCTGGAGCCCGCGGAGAACAAAGGGGTGCCACAGGCCAACCTGTTGAGCTCCCAGGTCAAGGAGGAAGAAACCAAAGAAGTTCTCAATGTGAAGAAATCAAGTGAGAGCAAAAGATAGTAAAATTACTTAAGAAAGAATACAAAAAAGCTTTTGAAAAATCGAAGACTAAGTCAGAACTCAACTCAGCAGACAACAATGCAACATAAATGCGTTTTTTAAAAAAAGAAAAAGAAAAAAAAAGGACAAAATGTTGGAATAGCGGCGGCCAGGCCTCGAGTGGCCAGGCACAAGGCAGTGGCAGCCAGGCCCGGAGCAGCAACGGCCAGGCCCCAGAGCAGCAGCAGCCAGATCCAGAGCATCAACAGCCAGCACTGGAGCAGCCAGACCTGGGGCAGTGGCAAACAGGCCTGAGGCGGAGGCGGTCAAGCCCAGGGTGGCCAGTCCAGGAATAACCAGACCTGGAGTGGCCGGGCCTGGAGAAGCCAGGCCCAGAGCAGCTGGGGTGGGAACAGCCAGACCCAGAACAGCAGTAGCCAAGCCCAGAGCATCCAAGCTGGGAGTGCCCAGGCTCGGAGCGGCCGGGCCCGGGGTAGCCGGGTCCAGAGCAGGCGGGTCGGGTGTGGCCAGGCCCGGAGCAGCGGCTGCCAGGCTGGGAGCGGCCAGGCCCAGGGGAGCAGCCGGGTCTGGTGTGGCCAGGCCCGGGGGAGCAGCCGGGTCTGGTGTGGCCAGGCCCGGGGGAGCAGCCGGGTCGCGTGCGGCCAGGCCTGGAGCAGCGGCTGCCAGGCTGGGAGCGGCCAGGCCCGGAGCAGCAGCTGCCAGGCTGGGAGCCGCCAGGCCCGGAGCAGCAGCTGCCAGGCTGGGAGCGGCCAGGCCCGGAGCAGCAGCTGCCAGGCTGGGAGCGGCCAGGCCGGGAGCAGCAGCAGCCAAGTCCAGACCAACTAGGACGGGAGCGGCAGTGACCAGACCCGGAGAGCAACAGAGGCCAGGCCCTGAGCAGCCAGGCCCGGAACAGCTCGCTCCTCGCCTGCCCCTGCCCCATGGCTGCGTCTCAGACATGGCTGGAAACTTTCGTAGGAACTTGAGGGTCTGCTAAATCAAGTGATGAAGGCTTAGATCTGGATATGTGGAGTTAGTATAGGGCTGGGGTGTTGATCTGTGAGTGCCTTGGGTGGGGCCTGGATGAGGCTGGTGGACCTATTGGGAAATGTCTTTTGTGTGAAGTGTATCATTGGGCATGTGGAGGTATTATTGATTTGAGAAAATGCTAAGTAACTGATTCACTACCTGAAAAGGGATTTACTATTGGGGAAATGGAGGGAAGAAGAGACTGAACATAAACTGCACCAATGGATGAGGACAATGGGGGATGGGGAGGGGGCGGAGGGAGGGGTGGGAACCTGGTGGAGGGGGGAAGAAATGAGGAGCCTTTGTAATAATATGAACAATAAAGATTGATTTAAAAAAATCAATAAAATATATTAAAAGAAAAGGATCAGAAAGTGGTAAAAAAAATAAATAAATGATGTCCGATTATGCAGTAGTATTGTGAATCTCATCCTGAGCCCGATTGAAAATACAACTAAATCCAAGAACATCCACTTGTATTAACAAATTAGATGCAGCTGAGCAAACCATTTACAAGTAGGAAGGGCAGATGAGAATGTCAAGAACTGGGAAGTGGACTTTCCAGGGACAGCAACCCAGTGGGTCAAGAGGGTCAGGAGAAAGCAGAGTTGTACCCAAACTGTGTCCCTTCAGGAGGTGGGTAATGTCCAAGTGCATAAAGGAAAAGCCACAGGGCATCTGGCTGCTGGGGAAACTGAACCAAAGGCAAAAGCTTCAAAAGGCTGCCCCCTGAAATGAGGGCCAAATAGCATGGTCCTGGGGAGAGACAAAAATGCAGTTTCATTGTTTTGGTTTGATTTTGTCTTTGCTTTTATTCTCTTAAACCCAGAACACAGGACTTTTCTATTGGAAACACTCACCTGGGGCTTTGTAGTTGGGGGAGAGGCACAGGTTTAAGGTGCCTGAGGAGGAAAGCAGGGCAGGGAGACATAGCCACGAATCCTGCATTGGACATTCTTTTTTTAAAATTTTTTAAATTGTTATGTAAGTCAAATTCACCTATCCCCATTGACTTCTCCCTACCTGCTCCTACCCAAAGCACATACCCTCAACCTTTTGCTATCTATGCCAACTGGTTTTGCTCATATGCAAGCATAGAAGTCCTTCCGTTGATCTTTGACACCCAACCCCCCTGGCCCTTCCCTCTTAGTTTGGATGGTATGTTCAATGCTTCTGTGACACTGGCTCTATTTTTGTGAATCAGTTTATGTTCATTATATTGCACAAATGAGTGAGGTCATGTGATATTTATCTATCTCTTATGGCTTTATTTCCCTTAGCATAATGCTGTCTGGGTCCATTGATGCTGTTGCAAATAATAAGATTTCCTCCTTTTTTACAACAGCATAATATTCCCTTGTGCGGATGCACCACAGATTTTGAATCAGCTCATCTGCTGATGGGCATTTAGGCTGTTTCCAAATTGTAGCTCTTATAACTACCATTGTGCTGCTCTGAACATAGGTGTGCATATATGCTTTCTGAGTGGTGTTTCTGACTTTTGGGGATATATTGCTAGAAGTGTGACATACTTAATCTTTCAAACCTAAGTGGCCAATTTTCTCCTGAAGAGCTATCCTATCCTAGTAGACTCAGGGAAGCAGATACTTTCTGCCACACCCTGCATTTTGACCTTAACCAAAAAAAAAAAAAAAAAAAAGGGCAGAGGCTAAGTTTATGGGTCCTTAATAGTCCCAAAGACCCTTCACAGTCTGTATAGGAAAAGGGACTGGTCCATCCTTCTATATTTGGAATCCTATCTAATAAAAGAGCAATATGCAAACTAACCATCACTTCACTACTACAATTGCAAGCCAAGCCCATCAGTCAATCTGGACCGACTATGTGAATTAACCCAAAGAAGATGACTGCAGCCAAAGAGGGAGATCAGAAGGGAGGCTTGACATTCGCATCCCTCCCAGGAGGGGATGCAGCACGCACTGGAGGCCTGCGGTTGCACAGATCCGCAAACTCCTGTGTCAGCCAGGAGAATGTCAATTGGGTCCACCATCGTGGCTGTCCCTGCAATCGTGCACCTTCTGGGCCAGGAGGCGGGACCTGCACACTGATGACCCGCAGGTGCTACTTCCGCTTGGCCCACAAGCTCCACTTGGCACAGTTGCCCCTGTCACCATCGCCATGTGGGGAATACATGCTGCCCTCCAGTGACCCACCTCCTCTGCTGAGAGGCTCTTCCAGTGTGCTGTACACAGGCCCAGAGCAGCCTGGGTGGGTGGGATGCCTGCGAGTTCTGCCCACTGGCTGCTTTGCACCTGCATGTGTGCCCATGCCCAAAGTTTCCTGGCCAAGAAGGCAGGCATCTTTCCACACCTTGCACACGCTGCTCATGGACCTGGAGCCAGGCGCCTGGCTTCCTTTCCTTGGGCAGTGCTCTCTGGGCTGGTAGGCGGCTTCTCGCCCCACCCACTGGCATCCCCACGCCTCTGAGTGCTGCCCACAAAGAACAGAGCAGCCAGGAGGGGGCAGATGCCTGACTTCCTTAACTTGCCAGAGAACCTAACAGTCCCACCAACCCCCAGCCACTTGGTGCCTGCACCCTAGGACTGGAGGCATTCTGGCACCCAGGACACTCAGAGCCTATGTGCAGGCCTACAGGCTAGGAGCAGCCTGGGTCACCAGGATGTTCCCAGGACCTAGGCCAATCCGTGCCTGCATATGCAAAATAACCTGCCAAAGGTGGTAGGTTAATTTGCATACTCCTGATCGGCTGGTGAGCATAGTGAATGTATGCTCAACTTATATGTTTCTGTTTAATTATATAGGATATATATATAGATATATATATATACACACACACATATATTCTCTGTTTGCAATATTACATAATTCTCAGCAATATTTAGGAAAACTCCAACAGATTTCAAAAGAGCCATGTGCTATTAAGAATAAAATTTTATACACTGGTGTCATTTGATGTAAGTCTCTGAGGTTTATTTTTTTATTTTTATTTTTTTGAAATTTATTGATTTTTTTTTTTTTTTGCCACCCTCCCTCCGTCCCATACATACCCTCCTTCCCCAGAGTTTTATGTCCATTGGTTGTATTTATATGCATGTATACAAGTCCTTCGGTTGATCTATTGATGTAAGACTCTGAGGTTTAAATGGAACCACCAGAGAGGAAAGATGGCTACCGAATAGACAGACATGTCCTGAGGCTTGTCCTGGAGCAGGTAGAATGAGCAGATGAAACGAGTGCAATTCAGCCCAAATTTGGTGAGGAGGTGTAGTTGGTGACATAGTTTGCATCGGGAAGGGCAGAGGTCCCCTGGATAAAGGTAAAATCAGGGATCTAGGCAAGAGAATCTGCCAAGCCTCTATGGCTAGAAGGTCAGAGGGAATCTACAGGGTGCCAGTCCGCATCCCTGAGGACAAGCACAGCATCTATCTGTGAAAAAAAAACAAAACAAAACAAAAAGGACCAAGCACTGTGGGAGGTGGGGGATTTTGGACATTGGAGTTTGGATTTTGGATCTGAGCTCAGTGGCAGTTCTGAAAGGCTGGCCGGACCTTAAAGTGCAGGCAAGAGAGGAGCTGGTGAGGACAAGGTCCCTCCTTGCACTGGGGCCTGTGCCTTTCCCCGCTGCACCTGGTTCATGGGACCTTTCGGATACACTTACCTGTGGCTGAGGGGCAGGAGAAGGTGTGGGCTTGTGGAATCTTGGGAGAGTAGGCAGTAGTCCAGGGGAGGTGGTAGTGGTCTAGTGCTGAGTCATATCTAAGCCTCCATCACTATTTTCTCCTGAGAGATAGCCCCTCCCTCCAGTCCTCAGGCAACCAATATAGCCACACCCAGATCACACCTTGAATAATACAAGGAATCTGAATACTCCCTGAGGACATAGGATAGGCCTAAAGAGGAAGCTTTAGCCCCAGCAACCTGAAACTGACAGGGCCTTTGGAGGTCAGATGCCTCAAAGATGCTGACCTGCTGGGCTTGGCTTGGAAATGGGGCTCAACCAGGTTGCTCCATGCCCTTCTGTGTCTGGCCTGAGCCATGGACTCGGAGACTTCTGGTTCCTGTGCAAAATGACCCTGTCAGCAGCACACCCAGGGAGCTGGGTCTCTGGTCTGGTGACCTATCCAGGGGACTGAGTGGGCTGTTGATGGCTCCTTGGAAGTAGTTGTGAGCTCTCCCTCCCTCCCTCCCTCCCTCCCTCCCTCCCTCCCTCCCTCCCTCCCTCCCTCCCTCCCTCCCTCCCTTCTCTCTGGTTAATCCTCAATTGAGGATATTTTTCCATTGAATTTTGAGAGAGTGGAATGGTTACCTCTAGCACACACTCAGACTAGGGCTGGGGAACCTGCAACCAGGTACATGCTCTTCACTGGAATCGAACCCTGGACCTTTCACTCCACTGGCGGATGCTCTATCCACTTAGCCACACCAACAAGGCCCAGAGACCTTTGCTCGTGATATTGATGATATTGATCAGACCATGTTGCAGAAACCAGGACTCCAGGCAGATGGCGCCCAGAGCATGTCATGGGGACAGAAAGAACCACCCAGCAGCCCTGGGCCTCTTCCTCCAAGGCGGGTCCCTAGGTCTGTTTGCTCCCCCATAGGCGCCTCTTGGAGCGTCCCTTGCCCAATGGCGCCAGAGGGGGGCACTGTTGCCTGTGAGTGAGACCAGGTAAAGTCCCAGAAGCGCGGGTAAGTGGTGCCCATCTCCCCACCCAGGACCATCCCACAGCCGGGCGCATCTCAGCTTGTGCGCACCCCAAAGCACAGTGTGACTCCGCATCCAGCTTTCAGGGCTGGTCCTCTGGGTCCCCATGCAACAATGTAAGGGGGTGGTGCCAGCGGCCTCATTTGCATACGCCGGGACTTGGCCAATGGGCAGCGCGGGGGGCTTTGGACCACCGTGTTGCCCACTGCCCACACGCGGGTCCGGAGTGACCATGGCCCAGGCGGTGGCCGGAGCCAGGGACCTGGAGGCGGGAGGGGAGGAGCCGAACCTGGAGGAGTGGAGCGCGGGGGACGGATACTGTTTGCCCATTCCCTGGGCATGTGGCTCCTCAGAGGCTGGTGTGTGTGGGCATTGATGTGTGTGGACACTGGTGTGTGTGGACATTGGTGTGTGTGGACACTGGTGTGTGTGGACATTGGTGTGTGGACATTGGTGTGTGTGGGCATTAGTGTGTGGGGGCATTGGTGTGTGGACACTGGTGAGTTCTGACATTGGTGTGTGTGGACACTAGTGTGTGTGGACACTGGTGTGTGTGTGCATTGGTGTGTGTGTGCATTGGTGTGTGTGAACACTGGTGTGTATGGACATTGGTGTGTGTGGACACTGGTGTGTGACATTGGTGTGTCTGGGCATTGGTGTGTGTGGGCACTGGTGTGTGTGGACACTGGTGTGCGTGGACATTGGTGTGTGTGGGCATTGGTGTGTGTGGACACTGGTGTGTGTGGACACTGGTGTGTCTGGGCATTGGTGTGTGTGGACACTGGTGTGTGTGGACACTGGTGTGTTCGGACATTGATTTGTGGAGAAGCCAATGCTGCAGCCTCTTCTGGCCATGGCAGGACTCACCCTATAAAACCTGTCCTAATCTGCACCCCTGGACCTGCACTCGCCTCTCCCTCCTCACAGCCCCCCAATGTTGCTAGAACCTGGTGAGGGACATCCTTTGGAATACACATTCCTGAGGTCTCACCCTGCACCTCTCACAAAGTGGCTCCCGAAAAGCTGCTGGGATGAGCGGCTTCTCTTCTTGTTGCCTCAGTCTGAGGCCTAGGCCCCCTTCCCTGGATGCTGCCTGGGGGATGTCTGGGTTCTGGCTGGGGTCCCTGGGTGGACAGGATTGCCCTTCTGGGAGATGGAGGGTCAGATGGGGAGGGGAGATGGACTCCCTGCTGATCCTGGGTGCTTTGAGGGGTCTCTGGGGGCAGGCGCATCTCCTGATAAGGTAAAGGTTACATACCTTTTGGCCTTTCCAGCCTAAACGGAGATTTAAAAATATCAGTGCAGCCCTTGCTGGTCTGGTTCAGTGGATAGAATGACGGCCTACAGACTGAAGGGTCCCAAATTCCATTCCTGGCCAGGACACATGCCTGGGTGCTGGATCCCCAGTTTGGGGCGTGCAGGAGGCTCCTGATCCATGATTCTCTCTCATCATTGATGTTTCTCTCTCCCTCTCCCTTTCTGTCTGAAGCCAATAAGAATTCATTTAAAAATAATGAAGAAATAAAATTTAAAAAGGCTGAATCTGAGAGTGGTGTGTGTGTGTAAAAGAGAGAGAGATAATTTGCATCAGATTCTTTGATCACAAATCATTGTATATTATACTTGTCTTTATTTCTGCAGAAAATTAGAGAAAAAATGAAAGGCATTGAAGGCACGAAACTAGATGACCACTTTCTTGACATGGAAAGGGTAAGAGCATTTTTAGGTCAATTGTGTGAAGAATGTGAGTCTCATCACATGATCTCATTCCTATTTGGAGTCTAAGTAACAAAATACCAAACTCATGGCTGTGCACATGGAAGCATGAAACAGAGTTTAGAATCTCGGAGGGAAGGCAGGGGAGGTAATCAGACAAGTACCTTGCATGAATCTGTGCATGGCCCAGGAACGCAGACAATGGGGTGGTGAGGGCCTGGGTCAGCGGGCAGCAGTGGGCTGGAGGGGGAAAAGTGGAGAAAAAGTGGACATAAGTAATAATTTCAACAATACGAATTCTTTTTTAAAAAGAGAGACAGCAATCTAGAGGGAAAGGAAACAAATTTGACTGTAGTTGTGAGGTGAGACACACTGATACTATGAAGAGAGTGGAGTCTAGGATGCTCATACACAGGTGTGGATCCTGTGACCCAAAAGGCAGTTTTTTTCCCAGGTCTAAGCCCAAATGAGGACCCTTAATTATGTAGGAGCCTGGATACAGCTCGCTGATTCTCTCTGGTGGACAAAACTCAGAATGCTCAAAAGATGGGCAGTCTTTACACACACACACACACACACACACACACACACACACACACACACACTAGTGGCCTGGTGCACAAAATTTGTGTGGGAGGGGGTTGGAGGGTGTCCTTCAGCCTGGCCTGCACCCTCTTCAGTCTGGGAATCCCTCTCACAATCCTAACCGCTCACCTGCCTGCCTAATTGCCCCTAACCACTCTGCTGGCTGGTCTGCTTGCCCCCAGCTGCCCTCAGCCTGATTAATTACCCCCAACAGACCCTCCCCCCCACTGGCCTGATCACCCTCAACTGCCCTTCCCTCCTGGCCTGATGGCCCCTAACCACCTCTGTCTCAGCTCTGCCACCATAGCTGTATCGGGAAGGATTTCCGGAAGGTCTCGTGGTCTAATTAGCATATTACCCTTTTTATTAGTGTAGACTAGAGGCCCTGTGTACAACATTTGTGCATAGGTAGGTTCCCTAGGCCTGGCTGGCGATCAGGGCCAATGTGTGGGGCAATCAGCAAGGTGATCAGGGGGCCCATGCTGGCACCCCGCCTTGGCTGGCCTAAGGCCTTGCAGGCTGGGTGCAGCTTCTGTGTTAAGCATCTGCCCCCTGGTGGTCAGTGCATCTCATAGTGAGCAGTCATTCTGTCATTTGCTCAATTGGCCTATTAGGCTTTTATTATATAGGATATACATTCTTATTGACTTCAGAGAGGAAGACAGAGGGAGATAGAAACATCCATGATGAGAGAGAATCATGAACTTGCTGCCTCCTGCACACCTCTCACGAGGATCAAGCTCACAACCCTGGCATGTGCCCTGGCTGAGAATCAAACTGTGACCTGGTTCATAGTTCGACCTCAACCACTGAGGCATATCGGCTGAGCAAGATGGGCAGTCTCGGCAAGCAGTTAAAAAGCCCAAGCATTGTAGTTATGCACCTTGGAGAGTATGTTTCTGGGCCAAGATCCTCACATGGAATCATATTGATGCCCCACATGGAAGCCCTGGCTGTGTCCCCTGGGCATGACAGCTGTGTGATGCATCACCAGGTCCTGGCACTGCCCTGCAACCGGCCTCAGCACCTGGGTGGGTGGGTTCGCCTTTTCTATGACACAGGGTGACACTCAGAGCGCTGCTCACCTGGCATTTCTGTGTGACAGTTATGGGAACATTCATGCATGTGAAAGCATTGGGGAAGTACGATGGAACTCCTCTTTTTATGTATTTCACCCCAACTGGTGTGGTTCAGTGGTTGAGCATTAACCTATGTACCAGGTCATTGTTTGATTCAGGTCAGGGCACATGCCTGGGTTGTGGACTTGATCCCCAGTAGGGGGCATTCAGGAGGCAGCCAATCCATGATTCTTTCTCATCATTGATGTTTCTCTCTTTTTCTCTTCCTCTCTAAAATGTTTCTTTTAATCTTCACCTGACTAAAGGATATATTTTATTGATTTTAGAGAGAAAGAGAGTAAGAGAGAAACATCAATGTGAGAGAGAAACATCTCACTGCCTCCCATATGAACCCTATCCAGGGATTGAACCTGTGACTGTTCGGTGTCCAGGATGATGCTCCAACCCACTGAGCTATGACCAGGGCACGTCACGACCCTTCACAGAAGTGATTGTGACGTTGTCCCCGGTCTCCTGTGTGGACCGTCCCTGGGGCCCCCAGGAATCGCCACGATCCTCCATTTCATCCCCTTTGTCGTGGGCAAAAGTCATGTCTGTGTTTTCCTATGAATTCACCATTTGTCACTCACTGACATTTTATGTGCTTTTTTTTTTTTTTTAGAAAATAAATAACACCAATAAAGCTGTTACAGAAATTCATTTGAAAGCCACAGAATACATTCAGCCTAATCCAGGTAATGTGGAACAATATCTGGAACTGTCCTATTGCCCGTTCATGGTGACCCACACTGAACACCCACATTGGCTGTGCCCACCCTTGATGTGATCTAGAAACAATGTCCTTGGGGTCTCAATCATGAAATGTGGTTTTTGGTGTGTTTTTATTTGTTTGTTTTGTTTTTTTAATATATTTTTATTGATTTCAGAGAGGAAGGGAGGAGACAGAGAAACATCAATGATGAGAGACAATCATTGGTCCGCTGCCTCCTGCACACCCTACACTGGGCATCGAGCCCACAACCCAGGTCTGTGCCCTGACCGGGAATTGAACCGTGACCTCCTGGTTCACAGGTTGATGCTCAATCCCTGAGCCACACCTGCTGGGCCTGAAATTCATTTTTTTGACGTCTAGTCTCCAGCGACTCAGTGGTTGCCTGGGCTGATGAGAGCAGAGTGGACAGTCCTGGGATCCATTGGGAGGGCTCCTGGTTTGGCAGCTGGGCATTGCTAAGCAAAGACACATAGGAGACCCTTCAGAAATCCATTCAGCATTTTGTAAATGCTTGCTGCTTACTTTGACATTTCTTCCATTTTACTTACCGTTTTTGTTGTCCTCGCCTGAAGATAGTTTTCCATTGATTTAAAAAAAATAAATCTTTATTGTTCAGATTATTACATATGTTCCTCTTTTCCCTCCCCCCATAGCTCCCCTCCACCTGATTCCCCACCCCACCCCATGCCCCTATCACCACCCCAATTGTCTTTATCCATAGGGGTAAGATTTTTCTCCAATCTCTTCCTGAATCCCTCACACCCTCTTTCCTCTGAGAATTGTCAATCCAATCCCATTCTATGCCCCTGATTGTATTATATTAACCACTTTATTCTGTTCATCAGGTTTTTTACTCATTTGATTTTTAGATTCAATTGTTGATAGATATGTATTTGTTGTTCATAATTTTTATCTTTACCTTTCTCTTCTTCTTCCTCTTCTTAAAGAATACCTTTTAGCATTTCATAAAATACTGGTTTGGTGGTAATGAACTCCATTAGTTTTTTCTTGTCTGTGAAGCTCTTTATCTGATCTTCAATTCTAAATGATAGCTTTGCTGGATAGAGTAATCTTGGTTGTAGGTTCTTGCTGTTCATCACTTTGAATATTTCTTGCCATTCCCTTCTGGCCTTCATAGTTTCTGTTGAGAAATCACATGAGTACTCCCTTGTAGGTAACTATTTTTTGCTTGCTGCTTTTAATATTGTCTTTTGCCCTTGGTATTTTAATTATGATGTGTCTTGGTGAGGTCCTCTTTGGATTCCTTTTGTTTGGAGTTCTGTGTGTTTCCTGAGCTTGTAAGTCTATTTCTTTCACCAGGTAGGGAAAGTTATCTGTCATTATTACTTTTAATAGGTTTTCAATACTTTTCTCTCTACTTCTGGCACCGCCATAATTTGGATGTTGGTACGCTTAACGTTGTCCCATAGGCTCCTTACACTATATTCATATTTTTGGATTCTTTTTTCTTTTTGTTTTTCTGGTTGGGTGTTTTTTGTTTTCTCATGTTTCAAATTTTTGATTCTTGAGTTTCTTTGATCTGTTGAATTATTGTATATTCTTTATTTCAGACAGCGTATGCTTAATTTCTGACTGGTCCCTTTTTTTTTCTTTTTTGGCATTCTCATAAAGATCTTCAAAGTTCTCACTAAGTTCCTCAGGGGTTTTTAGCAGATTCTTGAGTAACCTTATAAATGTGATTTTTAACTCTATGTCCAGTCTTCTGCTTTCCTCCATTTCTTTTATTTGTGATCTGCCTCTTTGTCTCCCACATTTTACCTGCTTCCCTGAGTTGATGGAGTTGCTTTGTGTGCCAAATGTCTTTTGGGCCCAGTGGCTCAAACTCCCCAAGGTGGAGTCCTTCAACCTTGGTGTACCAATTTATGGGCTGCAGTCTTGTTGTAGTTAAGCCTTGATTGTTGTTGGTATCACTGGGCGGAGTTGATCTCCAAAGCAATTGGCTGTGAGGATCAGCAGTGTCTCCACTGGGAGAGCTTCTGTGCTCAGTTTGGATGGGGTGACGTCTCAGAGCAGGCAGCCTTGGTTTCCCATCAGCCGTGCCTTAAAAGACTTGAGTGTCAGTGTTCTGTGGCAATGGCTGCTCGCACCTCTGAGAGAAAGCTGCTCTCGAGCTTTGCCTGCTGCCAGATAGTCCTATTTCTTTCTGAATGAGTTTGGGTACCCAAAGTCTCACCTGGAACTGGAGTACATGTAGTTCGGGAAGCTTTTTCCCCCTCCAAAACCAGAAAGGCATTCACACGTTCAACTGCCCAAGCCCTCTCCACGAGACTGCCTACTCACCTCTATCTTCCACAGTTCCTCTGGGTCTCCGTGCCCCGAGGCAATAGCTGCATGCACCTCTGAGAGAAAGCTGCTCTTAAACTTTGCCCACTGCCAGACAGTCCAGTTTTCTCCCAAATGAGTGTGGTACCCAAAGTCTCCCGTGGAACTGGAGTATGGTGCAGTCATGAGGCCCTGTTTCCCTTCAGAATAATCAAGGCAGCCACATATCCAGCTGCCCAGCCTTTCCTCTTGTGCATGCATGTCTCTGCATCTCTACACCTCTTTCTTCCATAGTTCCCCAGGGTCTCAGTGCCCCGAGACTATGGCGGAACACACCTCTGAGAGAAAGCTGCTCTCGGGCTCTGACCGCTGCCAGACAGTACAGTTTCTCCCCATATGTGTCTCACCCAGGACTGGATTTTAGCGCTATGGGGAGCCTTTGATCTGCTCCGGTTAGAGAAAGCCAGTCATGTATTCAGCCACCTGCCCCTTCCTCTCGAGAGTGCACCTCTCCGTGTCTCTACACCTCTGCCCTGTGTTTCAGTGTCCTTTTCTTTTTCTTTCTAGTTGTAGTTTTGAAATTGTTGCGCAAGGCAGCAGTATAGGTGTTATCTTATGCCGCCATCTTGATTTCTCCCCTCTTACTATTTGCTTTCTCCATTGATTTTTAGAAAGATTGGAAGTGGGGGGGAAGACAGAGAGAAACATCAATGTACAAAAGACAAAGAGAGAATATCAGCTGATTTCTCAACAGAAACCATGCAGGCCAGACGGGAATGGCAAGAAATATTCAAGGTGATGAATAGTAAGAACCTAGAGCCAAAAATAATCTACCCAGCAAAGCTATCTCTCAGAATTGAAGGCCAGATAAAGAGCTTTGATCTTTTGTACTTTTCACTCTTAAAGTACAAAACTTAAATTGGGTAAAAGATGAAAAATGGTAATAAGAGAAGTGAGAAAGAAAAAGCTGCAAAAAGATAAAAATAAAAATAATAATACTTTTTTAAGAAAATTAAAATTAAAAAGTGAAGTGTCATCCACTTCAGCTTAGTTTTAGTGCCCCAAGGCTGCTGGTGTAGGATCCCACTCTTCTGCTCTATCTGCTAATACTGGGATTCCTGTAGGTGCTGGCCCCTGTCAGTCACTGTCTTTTAGATTTTACCTCCCTGTTTGAAGCTTAAAGTGAGACATTGGTCCTCTGCTTGTGTCTGATGCACAAGCCATGGCTGTAAGCAGGCAGAGCCAATATGCCCTCTTTACCTATCTCTGGCTGTCAGTCTTAATGACTCAAGCATCTTTTTCTGACAGGGCTTTAGGTGGAGATTCCCTCTCAGGGAATAAGATGGATGTTTTTTCCTAACCTAAAGTTGCTCTTCCATGTGTTTTCCAAAATATTTCTTTGGCCTTCGTTGGTCAGATTCTTATGTATATACCAACGGGCTGGCAACCTGGAGTTTTTCTCAGTCTGACTAGAGGCTCAGTGCATAAAATTCATGCATAGGGTGGGTGGTGTCACTCAGCCCAACCTGGACCTTCTCCAATCTGGGAACCCTCAAGGAATGTCCAATTCAGGACTGCTGGCTCCCAAACGCTCGCCTGCCTGCCTTTCTGATGCCCCTAACCATTTCCCTGCCAGCATGTTTGGCCCCAACTTCCCTCCTCTGCCAGCCTGGTTACCCCAAACTGCCATCCCGGCAGGGTTGATGGACTCCAACTGCCCTAACTTGCGGGCCTGGTCCCTCCCAACTACTCTCCCCTGCTGGCCATCTTGTAGTGGCCATCTTATGTCCACATGGGGGCAGGATCCTTGACCACTTGGGGACAGCCATCTTGTGTATTGCAGTGATGGCCAATCTGCATATTACTCTTTTATTATATAGGATAGAGGCCTGATGCTTTGGTGGGGATCAGCAGGTTTGCCCTGAAGGGTGTCCCGGATCAGGGTGGGGGCTCCCTTGGGGCATGTGACAGCTGGGGCCAGAAGCCCGTGGCAGTTTGCAGGCTTGCAACCTCCCCAAGCTACCCAAGCAAAGGCCCTAGTATCTGGAATTTAATTATCTTGTACAATTGAAACTGCTTCAGCCAGGAGTTGAGCCCAGACTTAGACTTGCTCCATGGTGGCAGCCATTTCTATTGAAATTTATTTATCTTCTATAATTGAAATTTTGTAGTCTTAAGCAGAGGTCAAAGCACTCCAGGGCTACAGAAGCTTGGCTTCATCCTTCGTTCGAGGCAACCCCAGCCTCCTGTACTCTCCAGTTCCATGGTTGCCGCCATTTCTGTTGGGATTTATGTATCTTCTACAATTGAAACTTTGTAGTCTCAAGCAGAAGTCTGGGCTGGCCAGGATGTGTGGAAAGCTTGGCTTTCTCTATCACCAGGGAAACCCAAGCCTCCCTCCTGCTCTCTCTCTGGCTGCAGCCACCTTGGTTGGGTTAATTTGCATACTCAGTCCTGATTGGCTGATGGGTGTGGCTTATGGGTGTAGGAGAGTGATAGTTGATTTGCATATCACTATTTTTATTAGATAGGATTCCAAGAGTAGCAATGATGTCCCTCTTCCTATACAGACATTGAAGGCTCTTTGGGACTATTCAGACCAATAAGTTTGACCACTGCCTCTTTCTTTTCACTCTTAAGCTCAAAATGCAGGGTGTGGCAGGAAGTAGCTCCTGCCCTGAGCCTACTAGGATGGGATAGCTCTTGTGGGGAGAATTGGCCACTTAGGTTTGAAAGATTAAGTATGTCACACTTTTAGCTATATATCCCCAAAAGTCAGAATCACCAATCAGAAAGCATATATGCACACCTATGTTCACAGTAGCACAATGGTACTTATAAGAGCTACAATTTGGAAACAGCCTAAATGCCCATCAGCAGATAAGTTGATTAAAAACCTGTGGTATATCTACACAATGGAATATTATGCTGCTGTCAAAAAGAAGGAAATCTTATTATTTGCAACAGCATCAATGGACCCAGACAGCATTATGCTAAGGGAAATAAAGCCATCAGAGAAAGATAAATATCACATGACCTCACTCATTTGTGCAATATAATGAACATGAACTGATGCATAAAACTAAAGCCAGCGTTATAGAAGCATTGAACAGAGCATCCAAACTATGAGGGAAGGCACAGGAGGGGAGGGTGTCAAAGATCAACTGAAGGACTTGTATGCTTGCGTATGAGCATAACCAGTTGGCATAGATAGCAAAAGGGTGAGGGCATGTTCTTTTGGGTAGGAGCAGGTAGATAAGAGGTCAATGGGAAGGAGGGAAGGAGACTTAAAAAATAAAGAATTTAAAGTAAAAAAAAAAAAAAAATGTCCCAATGCAGGATGCTTGGCTATGTCTCCTTGTCCTGCTTTTTTTTTTCAGGTATCTTAAGCCTGTGCCTCTCCCAGCTCCAAAGCCCCAGGTGAGTGTTTCCAATAGAAAAGTCCTGTGTTCTGGGTTTAGAGCATAAAAGCAAAGACAAAACCAAACCAAAACAATGCAACTGCACTTTTGTCTCTCCCCAGCACCACACTGTTTGGCCCTCCTTTCATGGGGCAGCCTTTCAGGGCTTTTGCTTTTGGTCCAGTTTCCCCAGCAGCCAGCTGCTCTGTGGCTTTTCCTTTATACACTTTGATGTTACCCACCTCCTGAAGGGACACAGCTTTGGTGCAATACTGCTTTCTGCTCACCCTCTTGACCCACTGGCTTACTGTCCCTGGAAAGGCCACTTCCCAGTTCTTGCCATTCTCCTGTGCCCTTCCTTGTCTGCTCAGCTGCATCTAATTTGTTAATACAAGTGTATGTTTTTTGATTTAGTTGTATTTTCAATCAGGCTCAGGACGAGATGCACAATACTACTGCCTAAAAGTAGTATTTATTTATTTATTTATTTATTTATTTATTTATTTATTTATTTATTCCACTTTCTGATCCTTGCTGTTAAAAGCCACCAGAGTTATTTCCATACAGCTTGCAAATGCACAGGGCATGCTCCCTGCAGGCTCCCATATGAGTCTGCCAGCCCTTCACAGAGTTCTTCAGTGAAGTCCCCACTGACCAACTCTAGTTTCACTTTCACCCATAATGCTGTCACCTGTCACGGGTATCCTAGTCCTTTCTTTGTGGACTGTCCTCCACTAGATACCAGTTCCCAAGGACAGGGGACTCTGCATTTACAGCATCTGAAACAGTTGGGATCAACAGTATCCACAGCTTCGATCTTTATATATGTCCCTTATGCCCACCCATGGCTGTTGACCCTCCATCCAACCTGATTCAAGTTCTCATCCCTACAGCTTCCATCAGCCCACCCACTCAAGGAACCTGGCTGATGAGGTGGCAAACACATGTTCATAGGAACCCTACCTCTCTGTCCCTCAACCACACACCCTAGCAGCACACTATTTCCCATAATCCAGGAACTATCACCTCATTTTTAGTCTTCTATGCAAAGGAAAACCTTAGAGAGGGGGTACACCAAACACATCTCATCGTCAGAACGTGGAATTATATTGAGACCAAGCCTCTCCTTCTGGAAATGCTTGTATTGCAGCTTGTTCTCACCACTGAAAATATACAGCACTATCTCCTGTAGCATCCACGCTACCTCCAGGACTGTCGGAGTAAGGGGGAGGGGAGAGGAGTGTTTTATTTTTGATAAAATCAAAGTTCAAATTACTCCCTAAAATGGAAAAGAGACTTAAACACCAGTGGGCCTCAGGGGTGTGAGTGGGTTGTTGGAGGCAGGACTCTCTAAAGATGAACTGATTTTGGGGTTCAAAGCACCAAGGGGCTTCTCCCAGATACAGTAGTGGGTTCATTTGCAGCAAAAAGGTGCCTAGGGGGGTGGAGAGAAGCAGTATGGATGGAGATAGATGAGCCCTGGCCAGTACATCTTAGACATCGAACCCAAATTCCCCCCAGGGCCCTGATTGGGCCTTTTATCTTCCAAACCCTGGAAAGGACACAGTGTACCCAGCTACAGTGGGAATGTCCCAGGCAAAGGCAGGAAAGAGTGAGCAAAGTTAGGCTGTGTAGGCAGAGGCCTCATCTCAGGGCACCAGAGTGAATGTTTGGATTTTTTAGTAATCCTCATCTGAGAATATTTTGAGAGAGAGAGAGAAAGAAAGGGAAGGAGGAGAAGAAGAGAAATTTAGAGAGAGACATCAATATGTGAGAGAGAAAAAAAAAAAAAACTAGATGCCTCCTACATCCCCATATGTGCTGGGATCAAACATGAAAACTGGAACCACAAAGTCAAGCAGTCTTTCTTTCAAGGCCTTGGGCAGCAATGCACTCACTATAAGCCAATATTGGCCAAAGAGTAATTTTCTAGAATTATGCTGTCCCTCCTAAATCACAGAAAGGTTGGAATTCAAATAATATCTGTTAACTCTATGATGATATATCATAATTTTGCTTGACAATCATCCCTAGAAGTGAAAATAACCAAAAGAAATTAAGGTACTAAAGAAAAATATCTTTACTAAAAATTCATAAAGCAGAACAGAGTACAGTAAACAATTTGCAGGTTGGTGAGTTAGAAAGTAAAATAATTCATAAAAGCATAATCCAATAAAAAAAAACCTCTTCAGCTACAAATGTATCAGGTAGTAGATCTGGGCATGTCCTTCAATCCTCACTTGTACTGAAAACACATGAGGAGTACAGTACACTATATGATCCATTAAAAGGGCTTACATTAAAAAAAAAAATTAGATCCCAGTGATTTTTAGTGTTATTCTAAGTGAATAAAATAAAATATTCCTGCACATTTAACACTTCCCTCCAGTGTAAACTTTCAGATGTTTAATAAGACTAGATATATGGCTACATTCAGTACACTCATATGGCTTCTCTCCAGTGTGTACTCTCTGGTGTTTACTGAGTATACTGTCACTGAAGGAGTTCCCACATTCACTACATTCATGTAGCTTCTCTCCAGTGTGGACTCTTTAGAAGTTTAATAAGACTAGATATTTGGCTAAAAGACTTCCCACATTCAGTACACTCATATGGCTTCTCTCCATTGTGAACTGGGAGATGTTCAGTGAGGAAACCCCACATTCACTACACTTATACATCTCTTCTCCAGGATGAACTCTCTTATGTCCAATGAGGTTAAAGAATCGTCTAAATACTTTCCTACATTTCTTACACTCATAAATCACTTCCCCAGAAAATTCACCTTGACATCAAACAACTTCCCTGATGTGGCTGACAGCATTTTCACAGTAATCCCACTGGTGATGACTTTTACAATCAAGAAATTCCTGTGAAATCTCACTGCCACAGGGTAGCTCCTCGGTGTTGAGAGTGGTCTGGTGCTGCGGAAGCTCTGAGTTGTATCGCAAATCCTCCCCAACCTCCCTGTGAGTTGAAGGCACCATCGATAAGTAGAAGCTGTAGCTGCTCACATAGGATGATGCCCTGTCCATAGCTTGTTTCCAAGCCTCCTCTCCACATTCTTTCCTCTGCTGCTGGTGACGGTTTGCACTGAAATAGAAGTCTCCAACATATGCATCACTACAGAAGGCTTTCTGCTCAAAGTATGTTGAATGTGAACAAGTTAGATGCAAAATATGTCGTAACACAGAGAAACACTGCTTACACAGAAGAGTCGTCTGGGTGGCTGGAGCTGACTTAGAAGCCCTGTCCTGTGACTCTCCTTGTATAGATACACTATGATCCGAACAGGCCTCTTCATCATCCATTTTATGCTGACAACCTGAAAAGTGAGAAATGGTGAGAAAATGAATGTTGATTGTGTGACACGTGGAACTATCATTGCAAAAGTTTGTTACATATCACACATTGATTTCATGAAATTGGGGAAAATAAAAAATATGCAGGATGGATGAATAAGAGGCTTTTGTGACTTTTTTGGGCTGATGAAGATTCCAAGACAGGGAGGCCTCAACAGAAGTATGATACAAACATGGGAAGCACCACATGGATTAGAATATGGGTTCCATCTCATGCTTTAACTAACAGCATTCACCATGGCTTATCTCCTGGGGACCGGGAGAGCTGTGCAAGAGGTTGGTTCCATCTTACTCAAACTAAAACTCAATAACAGAGTAGCTGGTTTTGAAAACTACTTAGCACATATATAAGTGCACCTCATAACACATGTGCAAGTCAATGTTGCAGAATACTGCAGAGGCACCAGTGTAGAGGAACAGGTGATGAAGTAGTGAGCTGTCAGCCCTGGGCCTGAGCAACACAGCTTGCTATAGTATTCAGAGAAGAAAGTATTACAACATTTGAATGGGGATCTTAGAAGAACAGCCCCATGGTTCATATTGGTTAAAACCGTAATATGGCAGAAACTGCCACAAAGAACCCTTACCTAGAGAAAGAGTGTTGAAGTTGAAGCCATGCATCTGGACACTGTCAGCTTCTCATTAAGGGAAAGTGCAAACTGGAACCCACTAAGCTCACTGCAAGACGCCTGACTCCCTACCACTTAATGTACTTTTTGAGATAACAGGTATTATGATCGTGGAGTCCTTTGCTCAGGCTGGAGCCACAGCACATTTGACAGGACAGTGGGGGAAATTAGCAGAGGCAATGTTCTGGCTGTGGGAGAGAGAAAGCTATGACTGAGGAAAAGGAAGAGAGGTCATTACCTCAGAACACTGGGACAACATGGAGGTCTTACTGACAGACGACACAAGTGCAAACACTTCCAGCATCACATCGCAGTACAGACGTCTCTGAGCCTCATCCAGGAGCCCCCATTCCTCCTGAGAGAAGGTAATGGCCACCTCCTCAAAGTTCACATCCTGTCATAATGGGGTCAGTACAGCTCATGACCAGTCACTCCCAATATTATAAATCTATCCTACTACCCACCCTCCAATCCCATCTGCTCTTTTCACTCTTCACATGTGAGAAAATACCAAGCCTTCATTCCATGAAAGCCAGTTTCTTCTTATATTCCTGCTGATAATTTTCCTCCAACAATTAAGGCAGTTGAGTAGATAGAAGATACCCGAGCTCTGACCCTCCTGCCACACTGCCTCTTATCAATAGACTGGGTGTCAAAAGCATAGGTTAGTGAGGGATATTGGCTATAAAGACAGTGTGAGTGGTTTGATACTGTTTTCTCACGAAATAGCATTCTAGTCCCTCAGATTGGTCCACTAAGACACCAAAAACATGGCATCATATGTCACCCTCCAAACCCCAATCCCAATGTGGTGAGGCCATTGCTTTGTACTACCTGCTGCACATAGTTCCTTGAACCACACTCATCTCACACAGCTTCCCTACCAGAGGCACTACTTCAAAGGAAATGCAAATATGCCTTGTTGTGGATAAATTATTTCCTAATCACCTTCTTTTCCAAAATTATACTTCACCACCTCCAAAATCTAGTTCTCTCTTACCCATCTTCCTTACCCATGCCAGTGGAGATTTACAAGGTTGGGTAACACTGGTGAATGCTATCTCATTCCTTTCAATCAGTGCGTCAAACCAACAACAAAAGGTAGGTGGTTAAAGCCCAGAGCAGCAAGGTCGGGAGCTGCCAGTCCCGGAGCAGCCGGGCCCAGAACAGCCGGGTCGAGAGCAGCCAGGCCAAGAACAGCAGCAGCCAGGCCGGGAGCGGCCAGGCCTGGAGCGGCCAGGCCCGGAGCAGCTGGGTTGGGAGCAGCCAGGCCCAGAGCATCAGCAACCAAGGCTGGAGCAGCCAGGTCAGGAGCGGCCGGGCCCGGAGCAGTTAGGCCCAGAGCAGCTGGGTAGGGTGCAGCAAGGCCCGGAGCAGCAGCTGCCAGGCCGGGAGCGGCCGGGCCCAGAGCACCCAGGCCCAGAGCAGCCAGGTCGGGAGCAGCCAGGTCCGGAGCAGCAGCTACCAGACCGGGAGCGGCCAGGCCTGGAGCAGCAGCAGCCAGGCCGGGAACGGCAGTGGCCAGACCCGGAGCAGCTGGTTATGGAACGGACCAGAGCAACAGAGGCCAGGCCCGGAGCAGCCAGGCCCAGGAACAGCTTGCTCCTTGCCTGCCCCCGCCCCAAGGCTGCCTCTCTGACATGGTTGGAAACTTTTGGGGGAACTTGAGGGTCTGCCGATCAAATGATGAAGGCTTAGATCTGTATGTGTTGAGTTAGTATAGCGCTGGGATGTTGATCTGTGAGTGCCTTGTGTGGGGCCTGGATGAGGTTGGTTGATCTATTTGGCAATGTCTTTTGTGTGAAGTGTATCCTTGGGCATGTGGAGGTCTTATTGATTTGAGAAAATGCTAAGTAACTGATTTACTATCTGAAAAACTTAAAGTTCTGAAAGTTTAAGGTCTCTTCCCAAAAAGTTTTTAAAGCTAACACCTTAATTTGAATGGAGAAAGGGAATGACAAGCTCTTCCCACCCAGAACAGGTAATCCAATTCCAACCAGCAGCTATCTTTAAACAATGTGTCCATCTACACTTGAATGGCTACACCTTTTGATAGCCTAAGGTCAAGTTTACATGTAAACAAGTTTGCTTCTCAATTCCCAGGGAAGAAAAAAAAACAAGGTTTAAAATTATTAGATTTTAAAATTTATTCTTAGAAGTATAAAAGTTTATTAATTAAAAACAATAACAACAAAAGGAGATTGAAAAACTTGATGAACAATAATAGCTGTTCATTGTAGTAGAGTCAGTGATATGGGAGGGGAGTGGACTGACTGTTTTCGGGGAAAGGGGAAGTGGTGGAGGGAGGAGGAGACTGAACATAAACTGTGCACCTATGGATGAGGACAATGGGGGGTGGGAAGGGGATGGAAGGTGGGGTGGGAACCTGGTGGAGGGGGGAAGAAATGAGGAACCTCTGTAATAATATGAACAATAAAGATTGATAAAAACAAACAAACAAACAAATGAACAAACAAACAAACAAAAAAAACAAAAACACAAAAGGCAGGTGGTTAGTTAAATGACACCTAAGCTCTTAACCTAGAATTTAGCACCCAAGCACCTCTCTTTACAGGCAATTACACAGCAGTTCACCTTATTGTTACATCCAGGAACCACCAGAAATAGACTCTTCCTTCAGTCACTCTTATGTCAATGTCATGGTGCTGTGGCCATGAATTCACATTCCCTCTCTGAGTGCACATCACTGTTTCTACCACACCTCTCTCATACCTGCACTTCCACAGCCCTAGCCCCCATCAGCATCTCCTGCCCTTCTACTTATTACTCCTCATGTGTGACCAGAATATGGTTACCATATTCAATCAGGATCAATCACTGCCCAGACTCTGATACTCCACACTCATAGACACAGCCTTGATTCCTGCTACATATGCCTCTCTCCATGACTGTTTATTTCCTTCAACCTCAACTATTAAGAACAACAATCAGATCTCAGATATACAGATCCCACCTCCCCTGATGCTGCACTTGATGTCCCTTCACTACTCACAGCCAACATCACTCACTTAACCTTCACTCAAGTCCCAGCCCCGATGGTCCTCTCATAGATGACCACTCAAGTCTTCTAGCTAATCCATAGCACTGACTGCAACTCTCCACAGCCAGGCCACACCAAGAGTCACAAGAAAATCCTGGTGAAAGTATAGAAAAGTTGATATGTACCAGCCTTAGTCCCATCTTGGTTAAATTACTCTTTGACCTCCACTAATCTCATTTCCACTCAACTTTTAAAGGCTTTGGCCACTGCTAAATGATTATCTGTTCCCCACACTACATGACAATTTCTGTCCCTGTGCTGTGTTGTGACACCCACTTCCCACAAACAGTGGCCCTAGGAAAAAATACTAGTCCTCAGGCTCACACTGTCCCTTCTGAGCTACTACTCTCATTACCAACTGGACCATGATTCCCTGTATTAAAGTGATATACTGTCCTAGATGATGTATCTCATTTTGTTGAGCATAGAACCCATGCACTGGTATGAGGTCACATGCCTGGTTTGTGGGCTGGATCCATAGTAGGTATTTGCAGGTGGTGTTATGCCCAGACTTCGTGATCCCCAAGGACCACCAGGGAGCCGAGTCTGATGCAATAAACAAAAGAGCCTCTTCCATGATAGCATGGGTTCTGTCCCACTCACGCCGACAGCATGGGGGAAGAGAGACCCAACTTCGACAGGTCAAGGGGTTTTATAAGGGTGGTGATGTCACTGCTTTGGCTGATCCTGATTGGTTGGGTGAGGGCTAGGGTCCAGTTACAAAATGGAAGACAGCTCCACCCTGCCCCACAGTACAAAATGGAGTCAGGAGTTAGCCTCGTCCCACCCTGCCCTCTCAGTGGCAAAAAATACCTATTTTTTGCTCATCCCTGTGGCTCTGTCTCTTGTAGAGAGCAGTTGGGGAAGGCACTTGGACATTCTTTTAATTCTTATCAGCTGAGCCCAAGGGCACTGGCAGAATCCTGTTATCAGTACTGATTTCTTATCTTTATCCTTGTGCTTGGAATGAGAAACAAATAGGACCTTTACTTACCCAGATCTTGATATGATAAATCTCGAAAAAAAAAAAAAAATGAGGAGCTTACCCAGATCTTGATGAATAGGATCTGTGCACACCCGAAACTCCTTTTGACCTTTACCTCCCCTTTGGAAACCAATAAATATGCTGTGTTGTCTGTGGTGAAGATGACTGCCTCTCCATCAGTCTCTCTCACTCAGCCAACATCACTCAATTAACCTTCACTCAAGTCCCAGCCCCGATGGTCCTCTCACAGATGACCACCAAATTCTTTCTACATCTAAAATCAATAAAAATATATATGTATTTTTATAGACATACCCTGCACGTTCCTGATTCAGCTCACTCTTCACTCCAAACCTTAGCACATTCTGGAACCTATGTCTGGAGGACCTCACACTCACTACACCGGTTGTCAGAAACAAGGTCCACATCATGAAGCCCAACCCCTGGCCTTAGGATTCTGGGCTCAGTGTCTGTTCAAAGTCCCCAAATCCAAGGGCTACAAGAGCGGCTGACAGTCCCAACTCAGGGGCCACAAATGTGTGAGGCCCTGAAATAAGTTCCACAAACCCATACACTAAGGTGACCAGATGTTAACATTGGTAAAGCGGGACACCATTGACTGGGAGGGTGGGGAGAGGGGTTCTTGATGAAAAATTTGGTCTATATAAAGCCACAAAATTTTTCATAGAACGCAAAAATAATATTGTAATATATATTTTTAAATTTCAACATAAGTATAATTTACAAATATAGTAAATAAAAAAATTATGTACAGTATTATTTTATTCCTTGGCATATTTCTCATTTGAGTGAATTATTTTTAGTAGATTGATGTCGTTGTTTAAAAGATCATGAAAATTTTCACAAGAATTTGTTAAATTATATTTCACACATAAAATCTCTTTCAAAGTCTCAACACTTAATTGTAACGTAAGTTGTAAGTGTCACTTTCAAGGCCATTGCTACACTTTTTGCTGCCACAAATGTTGTGGGGTTGAACCCTGGATTCAAAATAAGACCAGCAGCCGAGACTGGTTTGGCTCAGTGGATAGAGCATCGGCCTGTGGACTGAAGGGTCCTGGGTTTGATTCCAGTCAAGGGCATGTACCTTGGCTGCGGGCACATCCCCAGTGGGGGTGATGCAAGAGGCAACTGATCGATTATTCTCTCTCATAGATGTTTCTAACTCTCTATCCCTCTCTCTTCCTCTCTGTAAAAAATCAATAAAAATATATATATTTAAAATAAGACCACCAGAGGCTGGTGATTGATTTAAAAAAAAAGCAGGCAAGCATTTATTGAAAAATTGGCCAGGTGGAGTCCACAGGATCGCACTGATCCAGGTGTAGGCAAGTCTTTTAAAGGTTCAAATCACAGGAATTTCCCTTTGTTCTAAATTCTAAAGGCTGGGAACAATGGAATGTGGCCCTATCTTGCCGATAATACAAAAGCAGAACTCAGAGGTTAATCTCTAAAGGTTTCCTATAGTTTCTACCCCTGAAGCTACTGAGTCAGTGGGAATCAATCTCCTGTAACTATCCTATTGCTTAAGCAAGTAAGCGAAGGTCGAAGTTAGAATAGTAGGGTTAAAATTAAAACAGCAGTTTTTACCCAAGAATGGTTGCTACCATATTTCTACAATAAAATATAAATAATACGAGTACTGTCTGCTAAATTCAAGAAAACTTATGTATTTATGAAATAAATTACTAACCTAAATTATCTGAATAGCTGATTTGTAATGACATCACTTGTTTAACTAGCTTACTAGCACGCAGTACGATGTGTATCGTCTGAGACAGTCACAAAATGTTTTCATCGTTTCGGACTTTGATAAGCAGTTCTCAACAATTATTTGTTATGTTTAAAGTTTAACATTACAAAATTAACAAAAATGATATAAAACTCTATATTCTGGCTTAATAGCCACATGGCCGCCGAAAACAGTCTATTCCCTTCCCATCTCCCACTGTTCCCTAGCTTGTTGTGCACTCTTGCTAAAAATCAGGACTTTTTTAAAATGCCGTGGGACTCGGGACACGGGACACATTGTTAGAAATCGGGACGTCTGGTTACCTTACCATACACCTAATAGATTCTACATTTACTGGATTGTGGAGAGAAAATGGTCTGTTGGGAGCCTGGCAACCACCAGGCTCTATGGGCTCAGGCTGCTCAGTGCCCTCGCCCAGCCCTGAGGCCAGGTGCTCAGTCCTCAGTGCTCACTCTTCCAGTTCCCTTATCATTTACAGGACTGCCCCTCCCTGCCCACAACGGCTGGCCCGTGTCTTCTAGTCTGTTCTTCCTCTGAGCAATGTCAGGAAAAGTTAGAATCCTGCCTCAGAGCCAAAACCGGTTTGGCTCAGTGGATAGAGCGTCGGCCTGTGGATTGAAAGGTGCCAGGTTCGATTCCAGTCAAGGGCATGTACCCCAATAGGGGATGTGCAGGAGGCAGCTGGTCAATGTTTCTCTCTCATCGATGCTTCTCTCTATCCCGCTCTCTTCCTCTGTAAAAAAAAAAAAAAATATATATATATATATATATATATATATATATATATTAAAAAAAAAAGTATCCTACCTCAGAAAATGTCCCCCCCCCCCCCCCGCACACACACAACCATCTATGGCCCCAGCGTTCTGAGAATGAAAATAAAACTCCTCGTGCAAAAACCACATCTCATCTCATTATTGCCTTTACACTAAGGTGACCATTGTAAAGGGATTGTTAAAAATCGGGACCGTCCCGCTTTTCTGGGCACCTCACTTTACACCCCAAACAGGCCCGGGGTCCTCAATCCTCCCCGCTCAGTCCCACCCCCGCCTCCGCACACGGCGGCTCTGCCGCCCTCCACCCTCCTCCCCGTCACCCCCGCGCCCCCAGGAGGGACTCACCATCCTGAGCGCGGGGCCCGGGCGGCGGGACCAGGGAGACCGCTCCCCAGGCGGGAGGGTCCGGGGGGTCAGGCTGCGGGGACGCTGGGAGCGGAGAGGAGCCGGGGGGCGCGGAGACGCCGATCTCCTCGGGCTGTGGGGGCTCCCGACGCCTCAGACACGCCCGGCCCCGCAGGCAGCGGCCCCCCGGGCCTCCTCCTGCTCCCGACCGGCGCCCTGAAGCCTGGGACTCTGTGGACAGAGAACAAAGAAGTTAAAATGACCGCCTAGAGGAGGAAGGCGGAAGTCCCGCCCTAACCGGATGCAAGGCGTCATAATTTCCTTTGGCTGCTCGCACAGTTGTGCAGTACCTTTGGGGTAATGTAGTTTTCTCAGTAGCGGAGCAGAGCTAGCAACCCAACCAAAGAGTTAGGTGAATACAGTGTTGTGGCAGAGTGAGTGATGGTTGGGGAGGGACAAGGTGCATCCAGAAGGTTGGCTAACTGCAAACGAGGGACAGATCTCCTAGGGGGAAAGGGTAGTAGGACTTCATAATAGTATGAACAATGTAAACTACATGTATTTATTTTTATTTTCTATTTTAAAAATATATTTTATTGATTTTTTACAGAAAGGAAGGAAGAGGGATAGAGAGCTAGAAACATCGATGAGAGAGATACATCGACAAGCTGCCTCCTGCACACCCCCCACCAGATATGTGACCTGAACCAATGTACATGCCCTTGACCAGAATCGAACATAGGACCCTTGAGTTCACAGACCGACGCTCTATCCAATGAGCCACACTGGTTTCGGTGGTATTATTATTATTATTATTATTATTTTATTTATTTTTTAAAATAATGAAGCCCAGTTGGTGTGTCTCAATGGTTGAGCATTGACCTATGAACCAGAAAGTTGTTGTTCTTTTCCTAGTCAGGGCACAACATGGGTTGCAGGCTCAATCCCCAGTGTAGGGGTGGAGTCGTGCAGGAGGCAGCTAATCAGTGATTCTCTCTCATCATTGATTTTTTTTTTATCTCTCCCTCTCCCTTACACTCTATAAAATCAATGAAAAAACTTAACAATGTACACATATACATGTGGGAACCCCTTTCAAATCTCACCCGGTTCAGGGTTCTGGTTCAGGGTTTGAGTTCTGGAGAAGGGCCGCTCACAAACAAAAGAGACTAGAAGAATTTTACTTTCGAGATATGAGAGAATATATGTAATCCTATCTTACTGATTTACAAAGAAAATTTGAAAGGATATTTAGGCCAATGTGTGGACAGGAGCCCACCTCTAGTGGGAGAACTACTCACTGTTCTGGCCCTGCTATCCCTTTTATTGAGGCTATGAGGAAAACATTCATAGGCCCTTAAGTTCCCTTTGCCAATGAGGAACTAGATACCCTGGAGAGGGCTCGGGGTCTTTTGTGACGCCTAATTTCTGGAGAGCTGGTCTCTCCCTTACCCATGGGATATCTCAGTTAACAGGTAATAGAGAAAGGTGCCTGGGCTGTTCTGAGCATCACTCCTGGACCTGCCATCTCTGCTCATCTACTGAGAGTGCATGGTTTCGCTGTAACACCAGGCCCAGGAGGCGGAATGGGCTCACTGCTCTTTGCAGTGAGGATGGGGAAAATATGAAGGGACCACATTCACCATAGGATCCTGCACAGAATGAACGGAAACCACAGGATCACCATGGGGGTTATATCATCATTTTCCAATCAGCCTCAAACTGATGGAGCACTCACCTTGGCAAGGCAAATTAGGAGGAGGCTTGGAGTAAGGGTAGTGACTGCTGTGAATATAAGAGAACATGGACTCTGGAATGCTTGTAGTTCAGTAACCTTCCCAGGCAACTCTCTTAATATGTGGACTTCACATCTACCACAGTGGGGGACCCAGGCAGCAAGGAGTTACCCAGGATCACACTCAGAAGTGGGTTCTGATTTTTCCGCCAATGACATCTGCCCGAACTCCTTTTTTTTTGAAGATCACCCCTATAAGTATTGGGTTTTGGGAAGCTCAAGGACAAAGTCTAGGTGAATGAGGAGAAAGCCAAGAAACCATCCTGATTAGCATCCACTGCTATTTGCTACCAGGCCTTACTCCTCTCCTTTGCCCCCGTGCAGCCCCAAAGCAAGAGGAGATTTGGACTTGGGTCCATCAAGTAGGTCAGGCTCTACTACTGACCATGATGTTGGCTGCAGCCAGTGATAGGGTTTGACCAATTAAATGTGGGACTCAAGCCTGTCATTTTAACACAAGAGTCTGAAACAAGGGAAGTGGACCACCCTCTCTGTCCATCTCTAACAACACCCAGCAGGACCCTACCTGTTGGCTGCTCCTTTATCCTGATTCCAGCAGAACCAGGGTGTTTATGTGCTATGAACATGAAAGATACCTTCTTTACTCTAAGCCACTGAAGTTTTGGGGTTGCCCATTACCCAGAATACCATCTAGCCAAATGGAAATGCATCTCCGAATCTACTCTCTAGGAGGCAGCAGAGCCTAAAATGAGAAGCCAGGGCAAGGTGGTTAGAGACAGATGGGTTTGACTTCTAGCCCTGCCTTTATTAACTCTACAAACAAGCAATTAATTTTGAGACTCTGAGCCTGGATTCCCTCCCCATCAAATAGATTGTGAAACCATCTCAGATTGCAAAAGAGGATTAAATGAAATAATAATATATGCAAAGCATTGAATCCAGGCTAGGCACTTGTAGTAAACATTCAGTAACTCTTAGCTCCTTAACATCACAATGTGTACTGACTACAGACATGCAGACAATATGGAAAATGTCAACATGTTGGCCTAAATATCCTTTCAAATTTTCTTTGTAAACCAGTAAGATAGGATTACATATATTCTCTCATAGCCTGCTTTTACTCTTAATACTGTACTATTATGATGTAAAAAAAAATGAGTCAAGCTGAAATGGCTCAGTTTATTGAGCATAGTCCCATGCACAGAAAGGGCACCTGCTGTTGTTATGGGCTGTAGTCCATTAGGGGGTCATGTCCAGGAAGCCACTCTATGTTTATATCCTTCTACTCTCTATAAAGTCAATTAAAATACCTTTACATATATTTACCTATTTAGATTTGTAGTCTTTTATGAAATTATATTTAATTGATTTTTTTTTTACAGAGAGGAAGGAAGAGAGATAGAATCATCCATGAGAGAGAAATATCAATCAGCTGCTTCCTGCACACACTCCACTGGGGATGTGCCTGCAACCAAGGTACATGCCCTTGGCTGGAATCGAACCCGGGACCCTTCAGTCCCCAGGCCGACGCTCTATCCATTGAGCCAAACCAGTCTTGGCTAGATTTGTAATCTTAAGGAATAATTGAAATAATTCTTTTCACCTGAGGGAGCAGAATCTGTAATAATGTACCCAAAGAGGAGTTCAGTTTTGTAGACAGCACTTTCTACAAACCTGTGACAATCCCCTAAAACTTAAGTTGTCAGTTCTCAATGTCACTTGGATGCCCCAGAACAATATTCACAATGGTCAATGAGTAATTGGGATCCTACAGCCACATGCAAAGCTAGATTGCTGCATTACCCAAAGGACCATGTGCTAAGGAGGGCTGGACTTAGTCAGTGAAGCCTAGGAGAGGCTCATTATTACTGTGATCATTGGTTTGACTTCCAGAGTCTTTCTCTTGGTGGTGAATTTGACATTTGCAGTGTGCTCCAGAATCAGAGGCTCCAGTGCTGGGTCACGAGACATCAGAGGTAGCGTCCCCGCAGTGCAGTTATCTGTCTGTGGCTGGTTGAGTCACAACAGGCCATGACTGAGTTCTTTGTGCCTCTAAACTACTTTCTGCTTCCAGAGTTCAACCCAGCCTCACCTCATTCACCCTCTAGCCTCAGGTGTGGTGCCTGTTCTGGTTCTGCAGTCCAGGTCTCAGCGCCAAAACAATGAGTTGCTTGAGGGTGTCACATGATGTGATTGGGTGGGACAAGGTAACAGGCTGAAAATGCACCATATAATGCCATGGTGCTGTGACTGAGGAGAGAGGATTGGGGAAATCCTGATCAGTCTTATAGCTAAAAGCAACAAAGAAGATGAAGCAAAGTTTTGCATGTGGAGTTTTGCTGTCATTTGCAGAAAGCTGCTGCCATTAATGGCTGGGATCCAAAGAGGGGCATGGTGGGAGTTAGGTTTCTAACCTTGTCTCAAAACTTCTCAGAGGAAGAGCATACCAAAAGAGAGAAGATAGCACTTAGTGACAGGATGGAGAAGTCCTGGGAAAGCACTGATGGATTGCAGGCATCACCAAGTCTGTGGCTGGGCAAGGGTCCTGAGCATCCTGAGACTGTGGGTCCTGGTGGTGGTTTCCAGGCTCTCAACAGACCTTTACTTTCACCAGATTCTACAGAGTCAGAACCACTTAAGGGGGTTGGGTGGTAGAGCTTATTTCAGGGCCTCCTAGTCTTGTGGCCTCTGAAGGAGTTGTGTCCTGGGAATGTCCAGCCACTCTTCTAGGTCTTTGACCTGGGGACCCTAAAAGGACACCAAGCCCAGAAATCTAAGTCCAGGACTAGGGTCACATGACTGGTCCCTGTTTTTGGCAACCAGTGGAATGGGATGTGAGAAGTTTTTCCAGTTATGGATTGCTATATGGGTCAAGGCTTGGAGTGAAGTCTGAGCTCATTATGGAACCCTAAGATGTCCACCTACTTTTCTTCCTTTTAATTAGGAACTGGAAACAATGGGCCAGCACTCGGGTATTGAGTAGCTTAGTGAAAACGCGGACATCTGTTTTGTAGGTGTGAGGAGCAATGGGAGGTTTGTAGCAATGGAGGCAGGGTATCTGACCCAGGTGTCATTAGACTCCCTATGGCTGCAGCAGGCTGAACCATGTATTAATAGATGGGATGGAGGCAATAGAA
Organism: Pipistrellus nathusii; assembly: GCA_963693515.1. Taxonomy (NCBI): domain Eukaryota; kingdom Metazoa; phylum Chordata; class Mammalia; order Chiroptera; family Vespertilionidae; genus Pipistrellus; species Pipistrellus nathusii. Next base: position 41,003,995 of record OY882875.1, on the reverse strand, counting down.
AGACTAGGATGGATGCTGCTGTGATTGTCTTGGTTAATGTCATAGTAATTGGCCACTGGGGGTTGCTGTGGAGGTTAAATACGCTTTGGATTCTGGATTGGTGTTTAAAGTGTGGCCACCAGGATTTTCTAATTTGGAGGTGGAGAGAGAGGTAAGAGTCAAAGATTTAATTTGGCAACTGGTGGTATGGGAGGGCTATCAGCTGAGATGCAGATATTCATAGTAAAAACTAATGTTAACTGGGGATACTAAAACTTTTATGTTTTACCTGTTAGGTTTGTGATATTTCAGGGAGCAGTTCATGAGCAATTGAAACTCTGAGGCACAGTTCAGGAGGAAAACTTCTGTGAAATGTAGACAGAGTGTAGGGATTAGTGAAGTGTTGTAGGTCATCTTTTTCTTTGTCTTTTTAATTGGAAACTGAAAAGCAATCAAAGAAGATGAAACAGCAGCTTTTTCATATTTACTTGTTAAACATATAACAGGATATTGTAGTAAGTTTGAGCCTGGGTTGTTTTCCTCATTCTAGTTGATTTGCTTAAAGCATCAGTGGTCATTGGTGAGACTCACTGGGCATGGGGTAGAGGGCCATAGACTATGGGACCTGATTAATGAAGAGAGGAGTTCATTGGAGGACTGAAGGTTGCCTCAATGAGTGTGGACTCTCAGAGTTGGTGTAGAACTTTTTCCTGTTTGAATTTGTCAAGCAGCACATATACCACTAATGCTGACCAATGAGTAGGAAGTGAAGGAGATGACTTTGGGGGCTGTGGGTGTGGAAGTGCAGGTGTGAGACAGGTGTGGGAGAAGGCATGATGTGTCCTTTGAGAGGGCATGTGCATGAAAGGCTGCAGAGCCATGACATTTAAATAAGAGGGAATGAAGGATGACTCCATTACCTGCTGATACTACAGAGTGGTGAATTTACAGGTTAATTCCTGAAAATAGGAATGAGATAGCATACATCACCATCCTTTGGACTTGAAATTCTCCACTGGCTTTGGAAGGCAGAATGATAAGAGAAATGAATTAAAGAGGTGGTAGATTCAAATTTTGGAAAAGAAGATGATTAGGAAATATAGTGTGCTAATCACGACATACTTGTGTTACATTTGACCTTGTGCCTGTGGGAATGAAGTTGTGTGAGAGAAGTGTGATTCAATGAATTTTGACCTAGAGGCAAGTGAAAAATAATGGCTTAAGCACCCTGAGATTGGGTTCAAATAATTGAAGTTTGATGCCATAATTATTGGGGTCTTAAAATGGGAATTCAGGGGACAACAGAGCATTATGTCAAATAATCACACTCTCATTATGGACACCATCTCTTCCTTGTGTTCATGACACCCACTGTATTGAAAAGGGGAAGTATGGCCTGCATGTGAGTCTTAGATCACAGGTATTCTCTTTATCATCATCTACCCTTATGGGAAGACACAGTAACAGCAGGAATATAAGGAGCGAGGGACTTTGATGCACCAAGTCCTGGGTTCATTTCTTATGTGGGGAGTTGAGGAAGAATATGGACGTTGGGGAGGATGAACATAAAATCATAGCAGAGAAACTGATCATGGACTGAACTGTGTCCATTGTGACAGGATATGAACTTTGAGGACGTGGCCATCACCTTCTCTCAGGAGGAGTGGGAGCTCCTTGACGAGGCTCAGAGATTTCTATACCACAAGATGATGCTGGAAGTTTTTGAACTTGTATCATCTGTAGGTAAGACCTTCACAATTCTCCTATTGTCCTGAGGTGATGTCCTCTCTTTCCTTTATTCTCCAAATGTAAGCTTTCTCTCTGCAATATCGAGACCATGGGCTCTTCTATTTTATTCCATTTTCCTGTCAAATGTCATGTAGCCAAGAGGGCTGAGTCATTTGGAAAGAACTGAGCAAAGGACTCCATGAATATCCCTCACACCCATAGCATCAAATAGTGCAGGAAGTGTCTGGGAGTCAGGATTGTTCCAAATACCTTAATGGGACTAGGTGCTTCCTACTCACCTCTATTGTCTTTCAATAAAATTAAGAATAGCTGTGTTTATGAGCTTGTAAAATAATAGGTTCATGGGCAACACTGGTGTTTTCAGAAAGTGAACATGAAGGATGATCTAAAAGGATGTCTCTAGATTTGCAACTCACTGGAATTATGACATACAGGTGGTGTTTAGATCCTACCAGATACCTGCTCATAATCAACAGAGTTTAGGTTGCTCTGCCATTGGCAACAGCTGATTTATCCCTTTTCCTTGACATGCTTGACAGCTGATATATCTGTCAATCTGTGACTTCCGGGTTTCTGGCTATCTTTATCTTTTTACTCTTTTCCCTTCACCTGCTGCTCTTCTTAACTGTGCTATCTGCAGTATTTTCAAATAATAACCTGGATATTTGTTATGAGATGCACATAGGTGCCTCACTAGACCTTGACACAAGCTTCTTGTTTCTTAAATTTTCCTTGAAATACGTTGTAGCAACATTCTTCGCAGCTTGCCCATGTCACCTGCAGACAAGTCCTGTTGAACACTGTTAGCAGAAGAAAGAGTAAATGATCCAGCATCTGTTTTATGTGGTGCTTGTCATATTTCTTTCATATTTGGTTTAAGATCTTCTGTGTATGGTGATCGTCAGTGGCACAGAGTATCACAGGAGAATTTCTTCAATCCTTCCAACTGATATGTTACTCTCAGACAATTGCATGTAACCAATGTGTTATGTGTGATACACTTTTATAAAGAAACTTCTCCCTGTCACCACAGTCGACACTTATTTCATCACCATTTTTCTGTTTTTAGGTTGTGAGCATAAAACACATGATGCTGAGACCTGTTCTGAGCAGAGTGAATGTGTGCAAGGGGAGTCACAGGAGAGTGCTTCTAAGACAGCTTCAGCAACCCAGGGGACCCTTCTCTGTGGGAGGTGTTTTTCTTTGTTAAAAGATAGTCTGCACCTGACTGCGTCACAAGCAGCAGATTTGGAACAGAAAGCATTCTTCAATGATGCATGTGTGAGAGACTTCTGTTTCAGTGCAAACCTCACCAGCAACACCGACATGCCAGTGGAGAGAAGCCATGGAAGGAAGCTGTGGACCAGGCCTCATTTGTGACCAGGTGCAGCTTCTATTTATCAGGGATGTCTTCAACCAGTATGGAGATTGGGAAAGACTTCCCAGAAATCTCAGAGCTTTTTCAGGCCCAGGTCACTGTCAACACTGAGGAGCCACATAATCGTGAGATTTCAGAGGAATTTCCTGTAGAAAAAGGCATCATCAATGGGTTGAATGTGAAAAAGCTGCCTGCCACAAACAGAACCTTGTTCAACATCAGTGTGTCTGCTCTGGAGTAGTGCATTATGAATGTAATACATGCGGGAAAGTTTTCAGATCTATCTCAAATCTCAATAGATGTAAGAGAGTTCACACTGCAGGAAAGTCCTATTAGTGTATTGATTGTGGGAAGCTGTTCAATGACAGGTCTTCCCTCACTACACATCACAGAGTTCACACAGGAGAAAAACCTTACCAGTGCAGTGATTGTGGAAAATCGTTTAGTAAGAGTCATCACTTCTTATGCCACAAGAGAGTGCACACTGAGGAAAAGCCATATCAATGTAGTGATTGTGGGAAGTGCTTCAGTCAAAGGTCTCACCTCATTGAACACCGCAAAATTCACACTGGTGAGAGACCATATTAGTGCCATGATTGTGGAAAGTCATTCAGGAATATGTCCATTCTCACACAGCACCAGAGAGTTCACACTGGAGAAAAGCCTATGTGTGTAGAGAATGTGGGAAGTCCTTCAGTCATAGCTCTAACCTCCTTACATACCAGAGAGCTCACACTGGAGAAAAGCCGTATGAGTGTAGTGCTTGTGGAAAATCATTCAGGTGCATCTACACTTTAACAGAGCACCAGAGAGTTCACACTGGAGAAAAGCCATATGAGTGTAGTGTTTGTGGGAAGTCATTCAGACACCTCTCCAATCTCAGAAAACATCAGAGAATTCACACTGGTGAAAACCTTTTGAGTGTAGTGATTGTGGGAAGTCATTCAGGCAGTTCTCCAAGCTTAGAGAACACCAGAGAGTTCACACTGGAGAAAAGCCATATGAGTGTAGTGATTGTGGGAAGTCATTCAGGCAGATCTCCACTCTCAGAGATCACCAGAGAATTCACACTGGAGAAAAGCCATATGAGTGTAGTAAATGTGGGAAATCATTTAGGCAAAAATCTGCTTTCACAAGGCATCAGAGAATTCACACAGTAAAACAACCATATGAGTGTAGTGATTGTGGCAAGTCATTCAGTCACACCTGAACTCTCAGAGAGCACAACTGAAGTCAACTTATATGATGTACTTACACTCAATCTGCATTGTTAACATTCATAGCCACTCTTATTAAGTCTAAGCATTCATTAATCCATTAAGTGACATGTAGGTTTTAGTATTAGACAATTTCCTGGTGTAAATACTCTCAGTATGGTTCTTTTTAAACTGTCATATGATTGCATTGAATATGGACCTGATTAGATATTTCAGTAGCACATCGTTGTATTTTACTTCATATTCATGGGAGACACTGCAGTTAAACTAGATGGAAAGGGCCTCTTCTAGATATAAGTCCAAATGATTGCAGGTGATGTGGCATATTTGATCTTTGAGGACATTCTGAGGACCTCCATCTCTATTTCCTGTATCTGGAGTCACTGGCAGAAAAAAAAATATCATGGGTTTGTGGATTCCTTTGTCCCCTCTAGCTAGGTCATCTCAAAGTTGTTGCTCAACAGGCAAGAACTCAAAGCTAGAGGATGGATAATCCTGTAATCAGCCCAGGATGTGTCTTTTGTAAGCAATCAGCATTGCTGTTGATTCCAATGGCAATACTCTTTATTGTTTGCCAGCATTCGCTGCCCCTGAAGCAAGGTTGGTCTTCCCAGGAAATGAGAACTGACATGCATCAGGGAGCACCTTTCTAATGCATGCTATTTGGTGAGCTCTGACCTGGAGAGAAAGCTGAGAAACTGTCACATGTGACATACACTCACCTCTAACTCATACACAAGGTGGTGCTATAATAAGCTCACAGTTCTAAATTCAGATTGTATTTTTAAAGATATTTTAGAAAATGTTTTTATTCTTTTTTCGGGTGGGAGAGAGAAAGAGGCTAGAATATAGATAAACATAGATATGCTGTCTCCCTCTCACGCCCTACTTGGGATACATTGGGGGATGTGCACTGACTTGGAATCAAACCAGAGAACTTTCTCTGAGGTCACTGTCTGGGCCAGATCTTGTTTCTGTATTATTATTATTATTATTATTATTACCAATTATTGTATTATTTTCCACACCAACAACTCTAAACCCTCTTTTGCCATATCCTGTATTTTTCTACTGCCCTGTTGTAATCTCTCTTTCTGCCTTTCGTGGCCCTACATGCACTCATGGATTTTTCCATTCTTTGAAATAGAATAGTTAATACCATTCATAATTTTATTGGCACTATTTGATGTGTACTTTTAAACAAATGCTGGTTTCCTCCAAGCTACACATTGATTTTGAGATTTAATACAAATGCTTATGTGAAGAGTGGTTGTTTTTTATTGCTGAGTAGTACTGGATACTGTGAATAACCCCTTTATCTATTGATCTCTGTTGTTTGTTATTTCCAGGTTTTAGTTATTATAAATACATTTTTGGGGAATATTTTCATTCAATTCTATATATAGACATACGTTTTACTTATCAAACCATTGTGAGGGTGAATGTCTTACATTTAAGATATGCAGAATTGTGAGCCAAAATGGTCATTCCCTTTGCCTTACCTCTAACCCATATTATATAAAAATTTCAATTTTTCTGCTACCCTGTAAGGACATACAATGTTTAACCTTTTCAAATAGTAACCTTAGAAATGCATATAATGTTAAATTGCTTTAGTTTTAATTCCATCTACTGAGGAATTTTTAATGGTGAGCATTTGTTTTTACCTGCTTTGTTTAAATGTCTGCTGAGAATCTTTTGCAATTTGATTAAATAAATATATTATTTTACCAAAGGAGGACTGTGCAGCATCTAAGACATATGCTTAAATATCCATAATTCCTCAGTGACTTAAGTGACTCTTTGCCATATGGAACCATAGGTTTTGCAGCCTGAAAGGAAAACTGTTTCATTCAGTTTTAATGATGTGCACATCTGATGTCACCTTATACCATATGTTTACATATGTAATCTGCATTTTAACATTCGAAGCCATACTTATTTAAGTCTAATCAGTCATTAATACATTAAATGGCATGTAGCTTTGTAATATTTGTCAATTTCCTGGTGTAAACACTCTCATTACGGTTCATTTTAAACTGTCAAAATGAGTGCATTGAACTCAGACATGATTACATATTTCTGAAGCACATTGTTGTATTTAATTTCCCACAAATGGATACAGAAGCAACAAACATGATTCAGAACATTCTTTTTTTTTTTAGATGAAGCACAATTCATTTTTATTTTATTATTATTTTTTTAATCAATCTTTATTGTTCATATTATTACAAAGGTTCCTCATTTCTTCCCCCCTCCACCAGGTTCCCACCCCTCCCTCCGCCCCCTCCCCATCCCCCATTGTCCTCATCCATAGGTGCAGTTTATGTTCAGTCTCTTCTTCCCTCCCTTTCCCCAATAGTAAGTCCCTTTTCAGATAGTAAATCAGTTACTTAGCATTTTCTCAAATCAATAATACCTCCACATGCCCAATGATACACTTCACACAAAAGACATTTCCCAATAGGTCCACCAGCCTCATCCAGGCCCCACCCAAGGCACTCACAGATCAACACCCCAGCCTTATACTAACTCCACACATCCAGATCTAAGCCTTCATCACTTGATTCAGCAGACCCTCAAGTTCCCACGAAAATTTCCAGCCATGTCTGAGAAGCAGCCGTGGGGCAGGGGCAGGCGAGGAGCGAGCTGTTCCGGGCCTGGCTGCTCAGGGCCTGGCCTCTGTTGCTCTGGTTCGTTCCACAACCAGCTGCTCCGGGTCTGGTCACTGCCGCTCCCGACCTAGTTGCTCTGGACTTGGCTGCTGCTGCTCCGGGCCTGGCCGCTCCCAGCCTGGCAGCCGCTGCTCCGGGCCTGGCCACACCCGACCCGCCTGCTCCCCCGGGCCTGGCCGCTCCCAGTCTGGCAGCCGCTGCTCCGGGCCTGGCCGCACCCGACTCGGCTGCTCTGGGCCCGGCTGCCCCGGGCCCGGCCGCTCCGATCCTGGGCACTCCCAGCTTGGATGCTCTGGGCTTGTCTACTGCTGTTCTGGTTCTGGCTGCTCCCACCCCGGCTGCTCTGGGCCTGGCTTCACCAGGCCCGGCCACTCCGGGTCTGGTTGTTCCTGGACTGGCCACCCTGGGCTTGGCTGCCTCCGCCTCAGGCCTGGCTGCCACTGCCCCAGGTCTGGCTGCTCCAGTGCTGGCTGTTGATGCTCTGGTTCTGGCTGCTGCTGCTCTGGGGCCTGGCTGTTGCTGCTCCAGGCCTGGCTGCCACTGCCTTGTGCCTGGCCACTCTAGACCTGGCCACCGCTGTTCCAACATTCTGTCCTTTTTTTTTCTTTTTTTCTTTCTTTCTTTCTTTCTTTTTTTTTTTTAAACGCATTTATGTTGCAATGTTGGCTGTTGAGTTGAGTTCTGACTTAGTCTTTGATTTTTCAAGAACTTTTTTGTATTCTTTCTTAAGTAATTTTACTATCTTTTGCTCTCACTTGATTTCTTCACATTGAGAACTTCTTTGGTTTCTTCCTCCTTGTCCTGGGAGCTCAGCAGGTTGGCCTGTGGCACCCCTTTGTTCTCCACGGGCTCCTGCGCTGCTTGAGCCTGTTGCCGGGGACGGCGCCGCCCAGGAGGCAGCCCCACCCCCACCCCAGGCCTTGGCTCCATTGCCTGCACTCAGCTGTGGAAGGCTCAGGGGCACCCCCCTCCATGGGCCCCGTCGCCCGGCTCCCTGCTGGTTCCTGGTTGGCTGGCATCTGGCAGGGGCTCCTGCCCCCCGCAGCGTTCCCCCAGCCGGGAGCTTTTATTCTCCTTCCCGCTAGGGGAGTCCAGCATCAGAGTCAACAGACTCCTCTGCCGCAGTTTGCGCGCATCCAGGGACCCGGCCTTTCGCCGCTCTCCCGGACTCCACCTCTGCCTGAATCTGGGTCCCGAGGGATTGTCCCAGAACTGGGGTTCGGAGCAGTCCGGACTGAGGCTCAGCGCCGCAGGAGGCCTTGTTTCTTCCGGCTAGGGTGTCCTAGCATCAGAGTCAACATTCAGTCCTCTGTGCGCGCATTGCGCGCGACTCCGGGGGCCCTGCTTTTCACCGCTTTTCCGCCTCACAGCCCCGTCTCCCACTGCCGGAGCCTGGGTCCCCAGGGTCTGGCCCATAACTGGGGCTCAGCGCTGCCAGTTCGGGGGGCTAGTACTGCCCGTTCGGGGGTTCAGCCCAGGCTGGGGGTTTCACCTCCTTCCTGCTAGGGAAGGAAAGGCAGCATCCAGCCCTCTCCTCCTCTCCGGCTGCGACCTCTCCGCACGTGGGCGGTCGCGCATGTCTCCGTACCTTAGGCTTTTTTTTTTTTTTTCAGCTCCTCTGATTTTCCTTCTGTTTTCTCTTTCCTTCTTGTAGAATTTTCAGTCAGTCGACTACCTGTAGCTCTGGGCAATGTCCACTCTACATCTTAGTTGTATTCCATTGAAATTGTTGTGTGCTGCCGCGGCTAGATGTCTTGGATCGAGCTCCACAATTCATTCGATTCAGAACATTCTTAATAACACAGTAAAATTATTGGGAAATATCAAGCTTTAAATTTGGGTTCAGTTCTGGCAAACGCACATGCCTGGGTTGTGGGCACAAACCCCAGCAAGGGACTTCCAGAAGGCAGCTGTTCAATAATTCTCTTCATTGATGTTTATATCTCTCACCCCTCCCTTTCTCTATGAAAGTGTGTGTGTGTGTGTGTGTGTATTTCAGAGAGTTTTTTTAAAGAGAGTAAATTAGTATGACTCAGTATGTGTGGGGTCACAACTATGCATGCTGTGGAAGACACATAAGAATGGCAGAAATTCTCTCTTTCCCATATGGGGTTATTTTGCATTGCAGACCAATGCTTTTGAAAGAAATTCCACATGACTTTGTGGTTCTAATTTGCAGTCTGGTTCCTCTCTCATTGGTGAGTTTAATGGTCTCCCTTGTTGGGCCTGTGTGAACTATATGAATTATATTTTCTGCTCACAGTAAGTATTACATAATTCTCAGCAATGTTTAGGGGAAACCCTACCCATATTATAAAGGATCCATGTACCATTAAGTATGAAATTTGATATGCTGCAGAGACCGGTTTGGCTCAGTGGATAGAGCTTTGGTCTGCCGACTGAAAGGTCCCAGGTTCGATTCTGTTCAAGGGCATGTACCTTGGTTGTGGGCACATCCCCAGTAGGGTGTGTGCAAGAGGCAGCTGGTCAATGTTTCTCTCTCATCAATGTTTCTAACTCTCTTTCCCTCTCTCTTTCTCTCTGTAAAAAATCAATAAAATATATTAAAAATAGAAATTTCATATGCTGGTGTCATTTGCTGTAAGACTCCGATGTTTAAATGGAAGCACCAGTAAAACAGAAACACTCTATCAATATAGAGTAGGAAAGACTGCAGTAAATTGGAGGGAAAAAATACCTCTTCTAAACATTTTTTTTTTTTTTTACAAATGGTCAAAGGTCTATGGCTTTTTCAGGGCCTCCATAACTGTTTTCTGTGGCTGAAATCATTGGCAGAGAAAATAAACACTAATTTTTTTAGTCCCCTGACCCATCTAGAGTGGTTATATCAAGGTTTCCTCAACTGGAAAGACCTCAGAGCTGAGAAAGAATAATCCTACAATCAGTCCCAGGTTGTGTTTTTTTTTTGTGATCTGTCAACATTCTTGTGGATTCTGATGGTAATCATCTTCACTGATTGCCAATATTTGCTTCCCCTGAGGCAAGGCTTGTCCCCCAGGAAATTAGGAGAGAGATGCTATGGCCCAAATAGGGTTGTGATTTTTATTTTCTAACAAGATAGAGATATCCAGGTCTTTATTGGAAATACTCTTTAAGGCATTATTAAGTACTAGAAGCCCAGTGCATGAAAATTCATGCAACGGAGAGGGAGATTATTCAGCCTGGCCTGCCCCCTCTCACACTTCAGGAGCCCTCAGGGACTGGAGTCGAACTTGTGATTACAGAATGGTGATGCCCCATCACACCTCTGCTGCTGCCAGTGCCAACAGTGGAAGCCTCAGCTGTCCCTGGTTACTGAGCCTCTGGCAGACTTGAGTGGCTGGACAACCACCGTCCCAGGCTTAGGCACCTTGGGCAGACCCTTGGCGACTGGGGGACTGAGGGGACTGGGGGACTCCAGAGGCAGGCATATGCCTTACCCACGGGATATATCAGCTAAAAGTTAATAGAGGAAGGTGCCTGGGCTTTTCTGAGAATCACTCCTGGACCTGCCATCTCTGCTCATCTACTGAGTGTGAATGGTCTCCCTGTAACACCAGTGCCCGGAGGCAGAATGGGCTCAGTGCTCTCTGCAGTGGGGATGGGGAAAATATGAAGGGACCTCACTCAGCACAGGTTCCTGCACAGAATGAACAGAAACCACAGGATCACCATGGGTGTGAATGTCAGCATTTTTCCAATCAGCCCCACCTGATGGAACAGTCACCTGGGCAATGCACATGAGAAGTATGCTTGGAGGCAGGGTAGTGACTGCTGTGAATATGAGAGCATGGACGCTGGAATGCTTGCAGTCCAGTAACCTTCCCAGGCAACTCTATTAATTTGTGGACTTCACACCCAGTGCAGTGAGGGCCCAGGCAGCAGGGAGTTACCCAGGGTCACACTCAGAAGTGGGTTCTGATTTTTGTGCCAATGACATCTGACCAAACTCCTTTTTTATTTTAAGTTCACTGCTATAAATCTTGGTTTTGGAAAGCTCAGGGACAAAGTCTAGGTGAATGAGGACAAAGCCAACAAGCAATCCTGATTAACATCCACTGCCATTTTCTACCAGTCCCTACCCCTCTCCTCTGCCCCTGAACAGCCCCAAAAGAAGCTGGTACCACGTGGTCACCTTTGGACTGGGGCCCATCAAGTAGGTCAGGCTCTACTACTGACCGTGATGTTGGCAGCAGCCAGTGATAGGCTTTGACCAATGAAATGTGGGAGTTGAGTCTGTCACTTTAACAGAAGAGTCTGGAACAAAGGAGATAGGCTGCCCTCTCTGTCCATCTCTGATAACACCCAGCAGGAACCTACATGTTGGCTGCTCCTTTATCCTGATTCCAGCAGAACCAGGGTGTTCCTGTGCTATGAACAAGAAAGATACCTTCTTTACTCTTAGCCACTAAAGCTTTGGGGTTGCCCATTATCCACAATAATATCTAACCTGGCTTATGATAATGTATCTTCGATTCTACCCTCTAGGAGGCAGCCTAAAATGAGAAGCCAGGGCAAGGTGGTTAGAGACACATGGGTTTGACTTACAGCCCTGCCTTTATTAACTCTACAAATAAGCAATTAATTTGGAGACTCTTAGCCTGGGTTGCTCCCCATCAAATAGATTGTGAAACCATCTCAGATTGCAAAGAGGATTAAATGAAATAATAATATTTGTAAAGCATTGAATCTAGGCTTGGCACCTGTAGTAAACATTAAGTAACTTTATCCACTGAGCCAAACCAGTCTTGGCTAGATTTGTAGTTATAAGGAATAATTAAAATAATTCCTTTTACCTGAGGGAACGGAATCTGTAATAAACTATGCAAACAGGAGTTCAGTTTTGTAGACAACAGTTTCTACAAACATATGATAATCCCCTAAAACTTCAGTTGTCAGTTCCCAATGTCACTTGGATGTCCCAGAACAATATTTGCAATGGTCATGGAGTGATTGTGATCCTAGAGTGACATGAAAGGCTAGATTGCTGCATTACCCAAAGGGCCATGCACTAAGGAGGGCAGGTTTTGTCAATGAAGCCCAGGAGAGGCCCATTATCCCTGTGCTCATTGGTTTGAGTTTGACTTCCTGAGTCATTCTCTTGGTGGTGAATTTGACCTTTGCAGTGTGCTCACAGAATCAGAGGCTCCAGTGCTGGGCCAGGAGGCATCAGAGGCAGTGTCCCTGCTGTGCAGTTGTGTGGCTGTGGCTGGTTGAGTCACAATAGGCCATGATTGAGTTCTCCGTGCCTCCTAAACTACTTTCTGCTTCCAGAGTACAACCCAGCCTCACCTCATTCACCCTCCAGCCTCTGGTGTGGGGGTCTGTCCAGTCCTGCAGTCCAGGTCTCAGCGCCAGAACAGTGAGTTGCTTGAGGGTTCCACATGATGAGACTGGGTGGGACAAGGTAACAGACTGAAAAGCCACTGTGTAAGGCCATGGTGGTGTGACTGAGGAGGGAGTATGGGGGAAATCCCTGTCTGTCTTATACCTAAAGGCAGCAAAGAAGGTGAAGCAAAGTTTTGTGTGATGAGTTTTACTTTCATTTGGAGGAAACTGTTCCCAGTAATGGTTGTGATCCAAAGAGGGGTATTGTGAGAGTTAGGTTTCTAACCTTTTCTCAAAACTTCTTAGAGGAAGAACATACCAGAACAGAGAAGATAGCAGTTAGGGACAGGATGGAGAAGTCCTGAGAAAGTCTTGATGTAAAGCAGGCATAAAGGGGTCTGGGAAAGGCCCCTGAGCAGCCTGAGACTGTGGATCCTGGTGATGGTTTCCAAACTTTCAACATACCTTTACTTTCACCAGATTCTTGCAGATGCAGAATCAGTGAAGGGGACTGGGTGGTAGAGCTTATTTCACGGCCTCTTAGTCTTGTGGCATTTGAGATAGTTATGTCCTGGGAATGTCAGGCCAATCTTCTAGGTCTTTGACCTGGGGACCCTAAAGGGGCACCAAGTGCAGAATTCTAAGTTCAGAACTAGGGTTACATGACTGGTTCCTGTTTTTGGCAACCAGTGAAATGGGATGTAAGATTTTCCAGTCATGGGTTCCTATATGGGTAAAGGCTTGGTGTGAAGACTGAGCTCATCCAGGAACCCTAAGGTGTCTGGGACAGGAGTCAGGTCTTGGGTAGCTTAGTGACAATGTGGATGTCTATTCTGCAGGTGATGGGAGCAATGGCAGGTTTGGAGCAATGGAGGCAGGGTATCTGACCCTGGTGTTATTAGACTCCCTGTGGCTTCCGCATGCTGAACCATATACATGGGATGGAGGCGGTAGAAAGAGTAGGATGGATGCTGCTATGATCGTCTTTGTTAGTGACATAGTAATTCACCCTGAGGGTGGCTGTGGAGGTGAAATAAGCTTTGGATTCTGGATTGGTGTTTTAGGTGTGGCCACCAGGATTTTCTAATTTGGAAGTGGAAAGAGAGGTAAGAGTGAAGGAAGATTTGAAAGTTTGCATTTGGCAACTCGAGGTATGGAAGAGCTACCAGCTGAGATGCAGATATTCATAGTAGAAACTATTGTTCATTGGGACCAAAACTTTTTTTCAGGGAGCAGTTCATGAGCAACTGGAACTCTAAGGCACAGTTCAGGATCAAAACTTCTTTAAAATGTAGGTGGAGTGTATGGACTAAGGAAGTGTTATACTAGATCATCTTTTTCTTTATCTTTTTAATTGGAAACCTAAGAGCAATGAAACAGGATGAGACTGCAGCTGTTACATATTTACTTGTTAAACATATTACAGGATATTGTTATGAGTTTAAGCCTGGGTTGTTTTCCTCATTCTGGTTGAGTTGCTTAGGGCATGAGTGGTCATTGGTGAGACTCACCGGGCTTGGGGTAGATGGGTATACACTATAGGACGTGAGTGATGAAGGCTGTGACTTGTGAGGGCTAGTGGAGGTGGCATGAAGATATGTGTTTCTCAATAAGTGAGGCTGAAAGAAAACACAATCAGGGAGAGAGGCCTTCTTTGTGGGACTGAAGGCTGCCTCAAGGAGTTTGGACTCTCAGAGTTGGTGTAGAACATATTCCTATTTGAATTTGGCAAGCAGTGTTTATACCACAGACACTGAACAATGAGTAGGAAGTCTAGGAGATGACTTTGGAGGCTGTGGGTGTGAGAGTGCAGTTGTGGGAGAAAGAATGATGTGCCCTTGGAGAGGGCATGTGCATTCATGGCTGCAAAGCCATGGCATTTCAATAAGAGCGAATGAGTCCATTACCTGCTGATACTACACAGTGGTGAATTTTCAGGTTAATTCCTGAAAAGAGGGTGCATTGTGGTGGTACATTCCTAGTTGAAACCTTAGATGAAATATGTGTAATCACTGGCCTCTTGTGGTAGAGTGCTGTTTAAGTGATCAATAGAAATGAGATAGTGTACATCACCATCCTTTGGGTTTGAAAATCTCCACTGGCTTTGGAAGGCAGAATGGTAAGAGAAATATATTACAGAGGTGATGGATTCAATTTTTGGAAACGAAGATTATTAGGAAATAAACTATGATAATCATGACATACTTGTGTTACATTTGACTTTGTGCTTCTGGGAATGAAGCTGTGTGAGAGAAGTGTGGTTCAATGAATTCTGACCAAGAAGCAGTGCAAAATAATGGCTTCAGTGCCCTGAGATTGGGTTCAGAGGATTGAAGTGAGATGCCATAATTATTGGGGTCTTAAAATAGTAATTCAGGGGACAACAGAGCATTGCCTGATAAGCAAATCCTCACACTCTCATTATAGACTGCATGTCTCCCTACCCTGTCTTCATGACACCAACAATATTGAAAAGGGGCAGTGTGGCCTGCATGTGAGTCTTAGAACATGGGTATTCTCTATATGATCATCTATCCTTATTGTTGTGTGAAGATACAGGATAAGAAATATAAGGAGTGAGGGACTTTGATGGCACCAAGTCCTGGGTCCTTTTCTTATATGAGGAGTTGAGGGAGAATATGGATGTTGGAAGGATGAACATAAAATCATAGCATAGAAAATAATCATGGACTGAACTTATTCATTATGACAGGATATGAACTTTGAAGATGTAGCCATCACCTTCTCTCAAGAGGAGTGGGAGCTCCTTGATGAGGCTCAGAGACTTCTCTACCGCAAGATGATGCTGGAAGTTTTTGCACTTGTATCATCAGTAGGTAAGACCTTCATAATTCTCCTAGTGTCCTGAGGTGATGTCCTCTTTTCCTTTATTCTCCAAATGTAAGCTTTCTCTCTCCCATACCTAGACCATAGGCTCTTCTATTTTATCCCATTATCCTGTCGAATGTACTGTGGCAGAGAGTGCTGAGTCATTTGGAAAGACCTGAGCAAAGGACTCCATGTATACCCCTCACAGCCATAGCATCAAATAGTGCAGGAAGTGTCTGGGAGTCAGGATTGTGGAATAGGAGATTTCTGGAATTCTCAGGAAGAGAGGATATATGGAAATCTGTTGAATAGGGGATTTCTCGAATTGGGAAGAAGGGTGGACTTTTAGAATTCTGTGGAATAGGGGATTTCTAGAATTCTGTAAAATAGATTTCTACTATTCTGAGGGAGGATGTATAGAAATCTGTAGAAGAGAGATTTTCTAGAATTCTGTGGAATAGAAGCTTTCTAAAATTCTAGATTATAGAGTACTTACAAAATTCTGTGGTATAGAACATTTCTATAATGCTGTGGAATAGATTTCTACTATTCTGTGGAAGAGATGACTTGTAGAATTCTTTGGCAGAGAGAATTTCTAGAATTCTGTGGAATAGAGGATTTCTAGAAATCTGAGGAAGAAAGGACTCCTAGAATTGGGCAGAAGAAAAGATTTTTACAATGCTATGGAAGAAAGGATTTATAGAATTTGGTGGAATAGGGGATTTCTGGAATTCTGAGAAAGAGGATATCTGGAATTCTGTAGAAAAGTGGATTTCTTGATTAGGAGGAAGGGAGGACTTCTAGAATTCTGAGGAATAAGGGATTTCTCGAATTTGGAGGAAGGGAGGGCAGCTAGGATTCTGTGCACTACGTTATTTCTAGAAATCTGAGAATAGGAGGACTTACAGATTTCTGTGGAATAGAGGATTTCTAGAATTCTTTGGAATAGGGGATTTGTAGAATTCTGTGGAAGACATTACTTGAAGAATTCTGTGGATGAGAGGCTTTCTAGAATTCTGTGGAATAGGGGATTTCTAGAATTCTGTGGAATAGATTTCTAGAATTCTGAGGGAGGATGTATAGAAATCTGTGGAAGAGAGGATTTCTAGAATTTTGTGGAATAGAAGCTTTCTAGAATTCTGTAGAATTGGGTACTTTCAAAATTCCGTGGAATAGAGCATTCGTATAATTCTGTGGAATAGGAGATTTCTACTATTCTGTGGAAGAGATTACTTGTAGTATTCTGTGGCAGAGAGAATTTTGAGAATTCTGTGGTATAGGGTATTTCTAGAAATCTGAAGAAGGACTTCTAGAATTAGGTGGAAGAGAAGATTTTTAGAATTGTGTGGAAGAAAGGGTTTATAGAATTCTGTGGAATAGAGGGTTTCTAAAATTCTGTGCTGGAAAGGACTTCTGGAATTCTGTGGAATAGTGAGCTTCCAGAATTCTGTGGCAGAATGGACATTTAGAATTCTAGATATCTGAGAGAATACTTTTAGAATTTGGTGCAAAAGAGAATTTCTAGAATTCTGTGGATGAGAGGTCTTATAGAATTCTGTGGAAGAGTTGACTTCTAGAATTCTGTAGAGTAGAGGAATTCTAGAATTCGCAGGAAAGGAGAACTACAATTCTGTGAAATAGGGGATTTCTAGAATTTTGTGGAAGAGAATTTTTAGAAATCTGTGGAATATGGTAGTTCTAGAATTCTTTAGAAAAGAGCTTTTCAATAATTGAGAGGAAGGAGGACTTTTAGAATTCTGTATAATAGGGAATGTCTAGAACTCTATGGAATAGAGGACTTCTAGAATTCTGCATAATAGGGGATTTCTAGAATTCAGAGGAATGTGGACTTCTACAATTCTGTGGAATAGGGATTTTCTAGAAATATATAGAGAGGACTTCTATAATTCTGTGGAAGAGAGGATTTCTAGAATTTTGTGGAAGAGAGGCCATATAGAATTCAGTGGAATAGAGGATTTTTAGAATTCTGTGGAAGACAGGACTTCAGGAATCCTATGGAATACAGAAATCCAGAATTTTGTGGTAGAGTGGACTTCTATAATTTTGTGGAATAGGGGATTTCTATCATTCTGTGGAATAGATGATTTATAGAATTCTGTGGAAGAGAGGATTTCTAGAGTTTTATGGAAGAGCGGCCATATAGAATTCAGTGCAATAGATGTTTTTTAGAATTTAGTGGAAGAGAGGACTTCAGGAAACCTGTGGAATATGGAACATCCAAAATTCTGTGGTAGAGTGGACTTCTATAATTCTGTGGAATAGGGGATTTCTAGAATTCTGTGGAAGAGATAATTTCTAGAATTGGAGGAAGGGAGGATTTCTACAACTCTGTGAAATGAGGAAGAGAGGACTTATAGAAATCTGTGGAATAGAGTATTTCTAGAATTCTGTGGAATAGGAGATTTCTGGAATTCTGAGGAAGAGGGGATATCTGGAATTCTGTAGGATAGTGGATTTCTCAAATTGGGAGGAAGGGAGGACATCTAGAATTCTGAGGAATAGGGGATTTCTAGAATTTGGAGGAAGAGAGGACAGCTAGAATTCTGTGGAATAGGGTTTTTGTAGAAATCTGAGAGAGAGAGGACTTACAGAATTCCGTGGAATAGAGGATTTCTAGAATTCTGTGGAATAGACCTTACAATTACAGACCAGGAGAATTTATGTGCAGGAGTGTTCTACCACACTTGGAATTCATTTGGGAATCTTAACATCTCCACTGAAGGTTGAAATTCTGAGAATTTGCCTTCAAAGCGCTGGGAAAGGCAGGATCCTCTTTCAAAGGGTACTCATTTTATTTAAAGTTTTGGTCCTTATGTAAAAATGGTGTTTAACACTTGCAGTTCACAATGAGGGAGCATGAGACACTGGGAGAAGGTGAATAAACTCCAGCAACTCACAAAAAGAAGCTCCGTTAATGTCCAAGAACATGCTGAAAGAAAAACACTACCAATACACATTGTTTAATGACAGGGAAATCACGTTAAAAAAAATCAGAGGACCGTGATAGATACTGGTTACACTTATACTTCAGTGCCAGTGAGTTGGCGTTTTTTGAAAGAATGTTGGTGAGGCACTGAAACCAGGAGTGGTGAGGTCATCAAGTGGGAGGGGCCAGGTGGACAGGCTCAAGTGCTCAGGTGTTGATGGTTTGGGCCAGGGGACTGCTGATGTCAGCAAGGGTAGGAATAGGAATAGGGTTAAGTTTAGGGCTAGGGTTAGCATTAGGTCTAGGATTAGGGTTAGCATTTGGGTTAGTGCTAGAGATCAGGCTTAGGTTAGGGTTAGGGTATAGAATAGGTTTAGGGTTAGGGTTAGGTTACAGGTAAGGGTTATAGTGAATTAACATTTGGGATTCAAAATGAATGAACTTCAATCAATGGACAAAATGGTGTGTAACACTGAGACAGACAAAGACAGGCTAGGAAAATACTTAGAAATGTGCTTATACTCTAAAATACATGTTCAAATGGGTTTAATGTCTAAAGGACAAAATTTTTCCCTGGGTACTCAAGTTCAAAGAGCTGAGGAGTGTGATAATCTTTTCATGAGTAAACACTTGGAGTTCACAATGAATGAGCTTGAACCACTGTAAAAGATGAATCAAACTTTGGAAATATCAATGATAACTTAGTATAATGTCTAAGAATGTGCTTGAAACACAAGGAATACATCAACAAAGAGCCTTAATACTGGTAACACAATGTTTAAAGACAGGGAAATCATGTTCAAAGACCAGAGAAGCTAATTGGATACTGATTACATATGTATTTCTGGCCAATGTATTGCTGTTTTTGAATTTTGGTTAAGCATCTAAACTGGAAATGCTGACGTCATCAAGAGGGAGGGGCCATGGGAACAAGATCAAGTGCTCAGTTGGAAATGGTTTGGAAGGGGACAGAGCAGGCCCCCCATGTGGGGGTCAGTCATGATGGGGCAGACCTGATGGGATAGCGAAGTTGGGACAGTTGTGTTATATATATATATATATATATATATATATATAAGTTATATATATATATATATATATATATATATATATAAGTTGGGACAGTTGTGTTATATATATATATATATATATATATATAAGTTGTGTTATATATATATATATATATATATATATATATATAAGTTGTGTTATATATATATATATATAAGTTGGGACAGTTGTGTTATATATATATATATATATATATATATATATATATATATATATAGTGGCAAATGAGCTGAAACCGGTTTGGCTCAGTGGTAGAGCATCGGCCTGCGGACTGAGGGGTCCCAGGTTCGATTCTGGCCAAGGGCATGTATATTGGTTGTGGGCACATCCCCGATAGGGGGTGTGCAGGAGGCAGCTGATCGATGATTCTCATCTCTCATCGATGTTTCTAACTCTCTATCCCTCTCTCTTCCTCTCTGTAAAAAATCAATAAAATATATTTTTTAAAAATAAAAATGAAATGACAAATGATGCTAAAGAGTTTACTGCTCATGTTTTATTCCAGTTTTATGATTTCAGGTGTTACGTGGTGGTAGTCATCAGGGACTTGCATTACCCCAGGGGCATGGGGCAGGAGGTAAAAAACCTTCAGAAACAGGTATGCCCATCCAAGAACCAGGCCTGTCTCAGATTTCTAGAAATTCCCTATTCCACAGAATTCTAGAAAGCCTTTCATCCAAGGAATTCTACAAGTAATTTCTTCCACAGAATTCTAGAAATCCCCTATTCCACAGAATTCTAGAAATCCTCTATTCCACAGAATTCTCCTCTCTTTCTCGGATTTTTAGAAATACCATAGTCCTCAGAATTCTAGAAGTCTTCCCTTCCTCCCAATTCGAGAAATCCCCTATTCTACAGAATTCCAGATATCCTCTCTTCCTCAGAATTCCAGAAATCACCTATTCTACAGAATTTTAGAAATACTCTATTCCACAGATTTCTATAAGTCCTCTCTTCCTCATTTCTAGAAATACCCTATTTCACAGAGTTGTAGAAATCCTCCCTTCCTCCAATTCTAGAAATCATCCACTCTAACACAGAATTTTGGATGTTCCATATTCCACAGGATTCCTGAAGTCCTCTCTTCCACAGAATTCTAAAAATCATCTATTCCACTGAATTCTATATGGCTGCTCTTCCACAAAATTCTATAAATCATCTATTCCACAGAATGCTAGAAATTCCCTATTCCACAGAATTCTAGAATTCCACTCTACCACAGAATTCTGGAAGTTCACTATTCCACAGAATTCCAGAAGTCCTTTCTTCCAAAGAATTTTAGAAAGCCACTATTCCACAGAATTCTAGAAATACTCTATTTCACAGAATTCTATAAATCCTTTCTTTCAAAAAATTCTAAAAATCTCTTCCACCAAATTCTAGAAGTCCTTTCTTTCTCAGATTTCTAGAAATCCCCTATACCACAGAATTCTCAAAATTCTGTCTGCCACACAATACTACAAGTAATCTCTTCCACAGAATAGTAGAAATCTCCTATTCCACAGAATTATAGGCATGCTCCACAGAATTTTGAAAGTACCTTATTCTACGGAATTCTAGAAAGAATCAATTCCACAGAATTCTAGAAGTCCTGCCTTCCTCCCAATTCGAGAAATCCCCTATTCTACAGAATTCCAGATATCCTCTCTTCCTCAGAATTCCATAAATCTCATATTTTACAGAATTCTAGAAATACTCTATTCCACAGATTTCTATAAGTTCTATCTTCCTCATTTCTAGAAATACCCTATTTCACAGAGTTGTAGAAATCCTCCCTTCCTCCAATTCTAGAAATCATCTCTTCCACAGAATTCTAGAAATCCCCTATTCCACAGAATTCTGTAAGTCCTCTCTTTCTCGGATTTTTAGAAATACCCTATTCCACAGAATTCTAGAAATCCACTCTTCCACAGAATTCTGGATGTTCCGTATTCCACCGTATTTCTGAAGTCCTCTCTTCCACAGAAAAATCCTCTATTCCGCTGAATTCTATATGGCCTGTATTCCACAAAAATTCTAGAAGTCTTCTCTTCGACAGTATTCTAGAAGTCCTCTCTTCAGATTTCTAGAAATTCCCTATTCCACAGAATTGTAGAAGTTCTCCATTCCTCCGAATTCTAGAAATCCCCTACTCTACAGAATTCTAGAAGTCAACTCTTCCATAGAATTCTAGAAATCCTCTCTTCCACAGAATTCCATAAATCATCTATTCCATAGAATTATAGAAATCCCCTATTCCACAGAATTCTAGAAGTCCACTCCACCACAGAATTCTGGATGTTCCGTATTCCACAGGATTCCTGAAGTCCTCTATTCCACAAAATTCTAAACATCCTCTATTCCTCTGAATTCTATATGGCCTCTCTTCCACAAAACTCTAGAAATCTCTATTCCACAGATTCTGCTCCCCATGCCTGTTGTTCCTGCAACACAAGGGGAGGGACACGGGAGACAAGCACACAGATGGAAGCTGGCCTGGGAGGTCTTGAGAGGCACACGCTGCAGTTGAAGGCTCTGGGCCAGGGACGCCAGGGCCACCGGCAGCTGGAGGAGGCAGACCAACTGCTTCCCCAGAGCCCTCAGAGGGAAACCGGTCCCTCTGGCACCTCGATTTTTGACTTCTGCCATCTGGCCTCTCGGGAAATGACTTTCTCTTCTCCTAAGCCATTTCGCTGGTGGTGGTGGGCATGGCGAATGGATGAGATGCACGGGATGCTGTCCTTAAGATGTGCTGCACCACGTGTGTCTGTCAAAAAAGATTGTAACGTTTTCCTGTAGCTGTGATCAGAATCTCGCGTGAGCTCCAGATATCATACAAGGGCCCGAGCCACGAGGAAAGCAGCCACGGTGAATCTCCCAAACGTGGCTCACTCGGCAGACACCCTGGTAGCCAACCTTGTGCTTCCGCCTGTACATTCGCGGAATCCCACGCACATTTGTTGATTGAGTGGTCTCAAGGCAGCCATGAGCACGTCCCTTTCCGGCCCCTTGCAAATACCTGCATTCTCACAGACAATGCTCCTTGTAGGATGCTCACCACCACCATCACCACCACTACCCCACCACTTCTTAGGATCTCTCCAGAGCTGGGACTTCCAGGCAGCTGACTCTGCTTTCCCCAGAGGAGGCTGCTGGAGTGCTGGGGGACTTGCAATGGCGCGCCTCGACCAGCAGAGGGCGCAAAGGCCTGCCTAAGCCTTTCCCTGGTTTGAAGAAAACTTGGGAGATTCAGCAGGTGCCCCGGGGAGTCCCCGCCCCCCACAACCCCTCTCTCTCCTCCCCGCCACACGCAGGTGGTAAGAGCCCTGACAGCCCTACAGGGAGCTATTTGAAATGCTTTGGGGGATCTCTTGCACCACACAAATCCCTAAGGCTGTGTCAGGCTGCTGATCCTGGGAGGGCTCTCAGATGTTTGCCTGCAGTCCTAGCCACCCTGAGGGCATAATCTAGCCAGGTCACATTAGCTCAGCTGGACATGCGCCTCCGGAGGGGGACGTGGAGCCATTCCTGAGATTATATCCCAGGAGTGGAGACCCAGCGCCTCCACAGGGCAGAACTGGGGCCCGTGAGTGCAGGCAGTTCTGGGAAGCAGGCTCCAAGGGCTGATGGGCTGATGGGCTCCAGGAGGCTGGGCACCGGAAAGGAGAGACTGAAATCAATGCGCACAACCACACCCCTTCACCCTCCTTCTTCCTCCCTCCCCCCATTCTCTCTTCCTTCCCACCCCCGCTTCCAAATGACCCTCCGAAATTCCCAGCCATAAAAATCAGGATGATGTGCAGCCTGGTAGTTGGGGCACGGTGGATAGAGAGGCGTTACTAGCACTGAAGGTCACCGGTTCCATTCTGGTCCAGGGCATCTACCTGGATTGCAGGCTCCACCCACGACCTTCCTTGGTCAGGCTGGGTGCGGTAGGTGAAGTATCTTTGTGTCTCTCTCACATTGAAGTTTCATTCTCTCTAAAGATTAATGGATAAGTATCCTTGTGTGAGGATGTACAAGGAAGGAAGGAAGGGAGGGTGGTGGATAATGAAATTTTTAAAAAATGCCTCCATACTTACCATTTGAAAGCACCTGCATGGGTTCAGGAGTATCCAACTTGGCCAAATTGCAGAGTCCACTGACACCTGACCCGGGGCCCTGGAAAGTCTCCCCACCCCCAGCCCCCCCCCACCCCCACCCAGCGCTGAGCCCCAGGCTCTCCCGAAGGGTCCTGGACTTCTGCTGCTGCTGACATCACTGGCACGTGGGCATAGTCCTGTCTTCTTCTTCCTGTTCACCTTGGCTCCCCCTCTGGGACCAGGGCCTTGGTCAGTGCCCTTGGCCTCCCCGGGGAGGACGTCCCCAGCTGGACTGTTGAGCAGGCATTCGGTCCTGCCCCCTCTGCCCCGGGACTGGTGAAGGACAACAGCTTCAGCGGGCAGGGCACACTGGAGCTCGCTGAGATTGAACTGAGGCTTGGGGCTGGAGGGCTCCTGGAGCCGAGGCCGCTGCTCTGAGTTGTTGTGCTTGACGGGCTCCTCGGACCTGGGACCTGTGAAGTCGGGGGCATTTTGGGGGACCCAGTTGGGTGGACACCGCCTGGAGCTTGTGCTCAGTCGCGGGGCATCTGGGTTTCCCCCTTCTCCTTCCAGATCACTGGTGTGCATGTAAAAGCATGTAGGCGCGTTGGTTCAGGGCCACAGAGGCGTCGCAGGCGGTCACCTGGTCGTCGTCCATCTTGAACCACCCCCCGCCCACAGTTCGGACGTAGCAGAAGTAGTGGCTGCCGTGGTAGGTGCGGCCCGCGTGGACCAGCACTACGTACTGCCGGTACAGCAGCGGGTGCGCACGGCGTCCCGGGGACAGGTAGGGCCGCAGGTCCAGCTGCTCCGGGTAGCGCACGTCCTGCTCCACCTTGCCGTCCGCCAGCCCCGAGAACTGCTTCAGCACCAGCGTGAGCACCCTGGATGCCGCGTGCAGGCGCTATGTCTTGTCCAACACCTTCCACAGGCACTGGTAGCTGTCCAGCAGCTCGGGCCTCACTAGCAGGTCCAGGGCCTGAGTCACTCTCTGATCCGCCTGGATGTCTAGGCCGACGTCCAGGTAAGGGTCCAGGGTGTCGGACACACCCTGGCAGCGGAGACACTGGACCCGAGATCTCCAGTGGCCTCCAAAGATCCCGCGGATCAGGCTGGCGTCCTCCTGGGAAGCCCGCTGTAGGGCGTCCAGCGTGAACAGGAGGAACTCGTGGGCATTCTCCTGCTGGTACACAGGAAAATGGAAGCCCGCGAGCAGAGCCCCCTCGGGCACGATGATGTGCCCAGGCTGCAGGAGGGCCCGGGTCACGTGAGCCGCATGGCCCACAAGGTGCAAGATGCCTCCCGCCGCCCGCAGGCCAAGGAGTGCAGCCCTGACAGCAGGTAGCGGGCCAGGGGCGGGGTGTAGCTGAGGCACTGCAGGGCCGCGTTGGCATAGCAGGTGTTGCCCAGGTTCCAAAGCCGGGCCCCCGCCGCGCAGGATCTCCCTGCGCTTCAGCTCCCACTCGAAGGGGTCTCCGCGGGAGCCAGTGGGCCCCGCCGGGCGCACCCGCTTTCCCTGGGTGCTGCTGGTTTCTGAGTCCTGCGGGGTCCCCCCATGGACTCCCGCAGCCCCTTCACCGAATCCAGAGGATTCGAGCTTCGGGGGTTGCCTGAGCTGAAACTCCTCTTCCAGGGGCGCAGAAGCAGCCTCCATGTCTGAGGACAGGGTCTTCGCGAGATCTCTCTCCCAAAAGCTAGCTCCCTCGCAGAGCACAAAGGACAAAATCTTCCCGAGATTTCTCTCTTAAAAGTAAGCTCCCTCAGAGTACAGAGCAGGAAGTGTCCTGGGCTGAGAAGCTCTGCAAATGAAGGCCCCTGCCTCCCCACCCGCCCACTTATAAGCCCAGAGCATGCTGGGAGGAGTCTCGCGCTCCACCAATCATTGGGCCCCAAGCTTGTTGAAATCAAGTTTAGGGGGAGGGCGCTCCAGGCCCAGCTGCACCCAGACACACCTTTCAGGTGGGATTAACTAAGGGATCTCAAGTAGCAAAAATCTCTTTAAATGTAAATGGTTACATGATCCCATTGAAATACAAATGGAGCCCTATTCCTGTGGCACAGTAGATTAAAGTTCCTGTTATGCATGGGGAAGCCAAGGTCTGCATTCTGAGTCAAGGGAGTCTGGTCAATGGCACACAATTGCTTGCACTTTCTATCCATGACTCTGGTAAGGGTGCTTGTGGGAGGCAACCAATCCATGTTTCTCTTACATCTCTCTCTCTCTGTCTCTCTCTCTCTCTCTCTAATCAAAAACTAACAAAATTTCTTGAAAACATTCTTTAAAAGAAAACAAGCCAACATTTGCTCCACCACTGGTGTCCTCATCACGGTCTTCAGCTGAGTGGGCTATACAGATATCATCTAGTCTGTCTCATAGAGCAGCCCACACTCCAAAAGAAAAAAAGGCCCGTCTTTCCATTCCCTAACCCAAAGCAAAGCCTGGCCCCTCTTCTCAGCTTTGCCCATCCAATCAGCAGCCTGTGACACCTACTATTTTGCTTGTAACACCGTTTTTCCATTAGAGGTCATGGAGAAGGGAACCTCTGGACACAATTTATAAAACAAGGAATCGGTTGGGTTGTCTCTTTGGGAAATCAGGCCCATTCACTATTGCTCAACGTGCTCGCAGAAAAGCAGGAATCACGGCCATTTAGGGGAGACCCCACCCTGGGACAGGGCGAGGCAGTTCAGAAGGTGAACTGAGTCTAGCAATGACATTTCATACTTTCCTTCCCTTGAGCATTTCATCACCCAGATCACTGTCTCTCCTGAGGATTCTAATAAAAGTCCCCTGGGGGAAGTCCTCTTAAGGGCAGGAACGAGGCTGTCTGTCTATTGAGGTCTCCCAGCTCCGGGGGCCTGCAGCGAGTGCAGTAGGTGCTCCATCAAACGACTAATCAATGATGGCGCCTCCCCGCGCACCCTGCCCCCAGGCCCTACACACCACCAGCGCCCCCACACACAAACACACACACACACACACACACGCACATACGCACACACACACACACGCAAACACACAGCTGCACAAGGGCCGGGGCCTGAGGGAAGAGCCCCATACGTTGTGACGTGTGGGTGGCGAGGGCCTACCACGAATTTAAGGAGGCGATCACAGGGCTGCTTGCCAGAGCGTCAAACGCAGAGGGCCCAGAGGGCCCAGCAGTCTCCCAGCGGTGAGTCTGGGGCCACCGTGAGGGCTTGGGAACCGTAGGTGGGATCTTGTGGTGGGGGATGGAGACCCCTGGGCATCCAGGCCGGGGCCAGCTTCTCTGTCAGGCTTAGTGCGTTTTGGGGGGTGGGACGACACTGTCGGGGTGAGGGCCGCGGGAGGGGAAGCCAGGGTGAGTCTGAGGGCCCCGCCTTGCCTGGCTGTGGGCCCTGCAAAAAAGAACATGGGCGCTGGTCCCAGGCTCTTTTGGGAGATGCGGACGCCGAGCCCTAGAGAGGCTGGTGGCCCGGGCGGGCAGGTGCCGGGTCGGGGCCCCTGGGCCACATGCCATGCGCCCACGCACAAGCCCTGTTCCCCCCCACCCCCGCCCTCAAGCCCGAAGCCCCCACCTGCTCACAGGTGTGTGGCCCAGGCCCGTTGGGCTGGGGACAGTCCTTGGAGCTCCTCTGACTCCCTTTCCGCCTTCTTCCAGGCTCCGGGCTGTCCCCGAGCGCCCCGAGGAAGAGGAGGCGGCGGCCGCGCACGGTGTTCAGCGCAGAACAGCTGCGGGTCCTGGAGACATTCTTTAAGGGGAAACCCTATGGGACCTTTGATGAACGCGAGGCCCTGGCGGCCATGCTGGATCTGCAGGAGTATCAAGTTCAGGTACATGCCCGACCCCAACCCCAACCCCGACATCACCCCATCCGCTCCCACTGCCTGCTGCCCGCCCACTA
Organism: Pipistrellus nathusii; assembly: GCA_963693515.1. Classification (NCBI taxonomy): domain Eukaryota; kingdom Metazoa; phylum Chordata; class Mammalia; order Chiroptera; family Vespertilionidae; genus Pipistrellus; species Pipistrellus nathusii. The sequence goes on along the minus strand of OY882875.1, from coordinate 40,976,876 downwards.
TCCCAATCCATGCCCTACCACCGTGCGGAAGGGGGGTGAGGATTGGGGGCGCTGGGGGGGGGCGGTTAGGGGGAAGGGAGAGGGCGGAAATAGAAGGGCGTGGGAAGCGGGAGACCAGGCCAGAAGGACCTAGCGCTGCTCAGGGTCACCCGTGTGGTCCGGGGCCTGGCCCCCGAGTCCAGCTCTGCCCTGTGTGGGACAAATTGGCCAACACGATACAGCGCCTCGCTTCTCCCCACGTTCGCCCCCAGACCGCCGGGCCTCTGGGAACACGGGGACCCTCTCAAGCAGACCCCTTCCCTGTTTCTGGGAGTCCAAGCCCTGCCCCTCCTGCTCTTTGCACCTCTTCCGGAGCCCACCCCAACCCGGGGCCAATTGTGGGATCTGGGGGCGGAGGGAGAGGTGTTAGGCAGGCCCTTCTTCCCTGAGCCTCCTCACCCCCTGGCGGGCGATCGCAGGTGTGTGCACACAGAGCTTCTCCCCTCTCACACTTGCTCCCGTTCCGTTCCGTTCCGTTCCGTTCCGTTCCCTCTCTCCCTAGGTGTGGCTCAAGAACCGCAGGGCCAAAGAGCGCAGGCTGCAGAGACCACCGCGCGGGCACAAAAGCCCTGGAGCCCAGCACGCTTTGCCCCAGGAACCAGGAGCCTGCGCCCCTCAGCCCGCGCCTGCGCCTGCGGACCCTGCCTTCCAGGAGGGCCTTGTGCTCCCTGCCAGCCCCGTGCTCCCTCCGCACAGCCCCTGGCAAGTCTTCCCAGCAGCAGATGCCAGCGCCTCCAGCTACAGCCAGGCCTGCTGGCACCCTGCCCAGGGCGTCCGGGACATGGTCCCCGCTGCACCTGCACCTGCACCTGCTGCTGCTCCCGCTCCCGCTCCAGATCCAGCTCCAGCCGAGGCCTCAAGTCCCGGATGATGAAGACAATGACGAAGACGACGTCGAAGCCGCACGGAATGCCTCCCCAGACCCTGACTTCACAGAGCTGCTCTCTGCCCTAGAGGGCTTGGAGGAGCCCTTCTCCTCCCCCAAGCCCTGGTATGTATGACTTTGTGGGCGACAGCGGCGTGGACCTGTTCCAGTTGCTGGATCTCCAAGGGCTTCCGACCCCGCCAAGTCCTGCAGATGCCACGGCACCCTAGGCGACCCGGGTGTGCGCCCACGCGGGGCCGGGCGGGCGCCAGAAGCGCTGGGCAGTGCGTCTTGGCCGCCAGTTGCTCTAAGCATCCACCTTGCCCCCAACTGCGCATGCGCGTGGTGCAGTGGACAGGGGGGCAGGAGTCCCAAGGGCTGCACCTCCCTCGCCCAGGCTGCCCCCATTAGGAACTGCTGCCAGAACTTGCCTACTTAAATCTATAAAGTAGACACACATGACTGAAACTAAAAATGACTTACAAAGTTTACAAAATACAAGATGCAGGTACAAGCCCAAATTCAATCTTACAATGTGATTACAACTGACAACAATAGATCAAATATAAAAGTTTTACATGTTACATTAAAACATCACTTCAGAAAAACTGACTTCAAAAAATACTGCATCACTGACTTAAAATAATTTAAGTGTAAGCATCACATAGATTCCTCATCTGACAAATGAGAACAAATCAATCCTTGAGATCTTTGATCATTACTGCTTATTTTTAACACATGTAATATTATACAATTCAGCCTGCCATATAATATTCTAATATCTCTCTCCAGGCTCTTGTCTCTTATTTGTACTCTAGGCATTTAGTTACTGCAATTAACTCCTCCCAATTTAATTTATACTTTTACTTTTAAAGCTGGCAAGTCAAATATATTTGGAATTTCTTAGATTAATAACACTACATTTCTAAGAAAAATACAAGACATAATCAATTAAGAGCTTCAATTCTGTTCTCCAGATTTTTTATGAGGCAAATTTAAACTTTACTTTCCTATGTCTCTTCCTTCTCTTACATCCTGCTTACTTAGGGAGAAGTTTCAGCAACAGATCTGGTCACACATTTTTTCAGATCTCAAAATTTTTTTCTGAAGTTCAAACAAAGCACTGAATAAACGCTTTTCAGGAGAGCAAATAGTCTTGCCCTCTCCGGCCACCCCTAGACCTCTCTGCACCAGAGGCAGTTTAAGATTTTAATTTGAATAAGAAACCACATTTATGGCAATGTCAGGGAAAGAAAATATAAATATAAATATAAATAATATAAATATAAATAATATAAATATAAATATAAATATAAATATAAATATAAATATAAATATAAATATAAATATAAATATAAATATAAATATAAATATAAATATGTTATGCCCAGACTTCGTGATCCCCAAGGACCACCAGGGAGCCGAGTCTGATGCAATAAACAAAAGAGCCTCATCCATGCTAGCATGGGCTCCTCCCACTCACGCCAACAGCATGGCCAAAGAGAGAGAATTTCTTCCAGTCCAGGGGTTTTACTCCGGTCGATGGTGATGTCACTGCCTCGGCTAACCCTGATTGGTTGGGTGAGGGCTAGGGATAACTCTGCCCTGCGGGGCGGAGTCGGGAGCTCATCCTTGCCCCGCCCTGCCCTCATAAATATAAATATAAATATAAATATAAATATAAATATAAATATAAATATAAATATAAATATAAATATAAATATAAATATAAATATAATTTTGTTTATAGGTCAATCACAATCTATTGTACTTAAGTCCTACTCCCCATGGAATCACAGGCCATTCCCTGCAGATCACTAGGGAAAGGATTGGGCAAAGGAAAAGATGGGTGTAGTCATTCAAATGCAAATAAACACATTCTTTAGCTGAAGACTCCCAGCTATGTAAACTTGTTACCACTACCTTCCTCAGGGCGGGAAATTTCGAAAGCTGCTTACAATGCCTTGGGAAACCAGTTTTAATTTATCTCCCCGTTAATCTTCACCATCTTTAAAGCTCATTCTGTACAGAAAAGAGATTAAGCCCAGCCCAAAACTACGCCCACTCGTTTTGAACTGGCCTTTTCCCTTTACATGAGCACAGAAGTTCGCATTGCATAAAAACTTTCTTGGGGAGTGGTTTTCACATTGAATTGCCAAGTGTCTCCCCTCCCCCACTTCCTGTCTGCTCTGGGGGGATAGAGTAGCAAATTTACAAATAAGTGTCTCCCCTCCCCCACCTCCTGTCTGCTTTGGGGGGAGAGAGTAGCAAATTTACAAATAAGAGCAAAGTTTCTTGTTTATAAACAAAAAACCTTTACTTATCCAAACCTCCACAACACAGAAAATCATAACAACCAAGAGGGTGCCTAACATCAACATTTCAACTTAAAACCAGACTTGAGAGAGATCCACTTCTCTCACCTTTACAAGAGCACAGAAATTTGCCCATGAGCCAAAACAGGTTTGGCTCAGCGATAGAGCATCAGTCTGCAGACTGAAGGGTCCCAGGTTTGATTCCGGTCAGGGGCATGTACATTGGTTGCAGGCACATCCCCGATAGGGGGTGTGCAAGAGGCAGCTGGTCGATGTTTCTCTTTCATCGACATTTCTAGCTCTCTATTTCTCTCCCTTCCTCTTTGTAAAATATCAATAAAATATATTTTAAAAAAAAGAAAACAAAAAGAAATTTGCCCATGAGGCCTCTTCTCCTGGACCCAATGCTGCCAGGCCAGCCCAGGCCCCCAAGTGAGGCTGCTGCAGCAAATCCAGCAGTGCTGCTCGGGCGGCCCCTGAGGAGATGGAGAGGGAGCGCAAGGAGGAAGCATGGGTCGGCCTGCGGGCTTCCCGGCTCCACCTCCCCTTCTCTAGGCAGCCAGCAAAATTAACCCAGGTGCCTGCCCCCCTCACCCCCCCGAGCGAGGCCGCTGTTGCCCAGCCGTGCTCCTATATGCAAACTGAGTCCCGTGGAAGACCCCTCTCCAACCCAACACCACCAGGGAGCCCAGCACCGCCATGTTGGCCCCACTTCACTGGCTTTATCCTGGGGCACCACACCGCCCGCCAGCACCAAAATCAGACCTGGGAAAGACTTCAGTCACTTTCCCGCATGTGAGGCATGGGCTCATGCTGCTCGCCTCATCACGGGAGAGGTTTCCATCCCTCTGCCGCATGTGAGGGGCCCTCCCAGGAGGTCAGAATATCTTCTGAATCTTCCGGCCCGTGGTCTTCCAGCAATGTGTCCATCTAGACCTCTTCAGGCACTACCAACACCTCCAAAGCACTCACACAAGGACACAGACACATGCACACTTACCGCAGCCAGACAGGCTCTCCGGATCGGAGTCCCTCATGGTCTTGGGGATTTCGGCCGAACCCCCAAATATTATGCCCAGACTTCGTGATCCCCAAGGACCACCAGGGAGCCGAGTCCGATGCAATAAACAAAAGAGCCTCTTCCATACTAGCATGAGCTCTATCCCACTCACGCCAACAGCATGGTGGGAGAGAGTGTGAACTTTGCCCAGCCCAGGGGTTTTACACTGGTGGTGACATCACTACTTTAGCTGACCCTGATTGGTTGGGTTAGGGCTAGGGTCCAGTTACACAAAATGGAGGATAACTCCGCCCTGTCCCACAGTGGAGTTTGGAGTTTATCCTCACCCTGCCCTTCCCTCTCACTACAATGTATAATAATTACTTTTTTTTCTCTCTTAATTCAGAACCAGACTACAAGGTAAGAAAAAAGCACAGAAAACAGCTACAATAATCCGCACAAAGTGTTTTTCAGGCAGATTATATCTCATATAATATGATTGATAGATCCTCCCTTCCCCAACTGGTGGGCGGAGTATGATGTAACATGCAGCCTGGAAATACCTGAGTACCTAACCAAGCACCTTATATACATTGTACCACAAATCATCACCTGCCAAATAACCTAAGTTCCTGTTCCTATATGGACTCTACATTAAGCCACCAATCAGCAAGTGCCGAGTACACTAAGCACCCGTTCCTTCCTATTCCTCCCTCCAAAAGGCACATTCACCTTTGCACAGCTTGCTATTCTACCATTGCAAGACAGCCTGGAAGGTCTTTTTTCTTTAATAAAGCCTGTAATCCTGGTTTTCGGCTCCTGATTAGTTTCTCATTCTGGTGCTGAAACCAGGGAGAGGTGAACGGGAGCATGCACAATTCTCGGACCTAGCCCCAAGCTTCTTTGGCTCCACTTGGTGGTACGGTTCTGAGTTGATTGGCCCACCTTAGAGCCTCTCTCGAACACTGCCAGACAAGGACACATGGGTATCTAGTCTCTTCCCTCTCACCAGTAGGCCTCAGAGACTTTCCCAACCCCCTACTTTGTTTCTCATTTCCTGTGACCTGAAGGGGCATTAAGGTTTCAGAGTTCCCATCTACTCAGCTACTCATTCTACAAAAGCCCAGGTGCCTGGCTGGGAATTATCTTCTACTCCATAGGAAAGGTATCTTTGGGTGACAACCTCAGAACCTTATTTTGACCCCCTCTCCCTACAGGTTGGTTGAGGGAATAGGAGGATGCTCCTCGTCCCTTCCCCAACTTCCGCTAGTCCTTCCCTCCAGTCATGGGGACTTCTCAATCCAAGCCACCTTGAAACACATCCTTAGGGTGTCTCCTTGCCAATTTCTCAGCCCTTGGTCTTTCTGGCTACATCAAACCAAAAAAGCTCTGCCTGGCCACAATATAAACTCAACAATGGCTCTCAGTGGCCCAAAAATGGTACTTTCAATTTCAATATCCTCCAGGATCTAGATAATTTTTGCCACTAGACACAGAGGTCTCAGAGATCCTATGATCAGGCTTTGTTCCAATCTTGCCCCTCACTTTACTCCTCATGTTCTACTCATCAGATCCTCCTCTCAAAGTCCTCTTCACCCTCTCAAACTGGTCCTCAGCCCCTTTCTCTGTCTTCTGACTCTTTCACCAAGCTGATCATTCATCTCCACCTCTCCCACTCCCACTGCCCCTTACAACCCTGCCACAAAATCTGTACCCCATGCTTTACTGTCTGAGAACTCGAACCACTGCCTTCTCCTGTGTGCTCTCCATAGAATCTCCACCCCTTTCACAGTGGCTGGCCAGTTCCATTTGCACGAGGTTTCAGGGGGGAAGGTATTCTTTGGGTAGCCATTCCCTTCTCACTTTTTGATCTTTCTCAAATTGAGAAATGCCTCAGCTCTTTCTCTTAAGACCCTCTTAACCAGCAGCCCCCTTCTCCTCAGTCCCTGAGAGACCAAATCCTGATAATGTGAGCTCCAAAACAGCCTTTCCCATATAACACTCATTCCCAGGCCACCCAGAGACTGCCTTCCTCAATAGCCCCTTTTATTTCCAAGTCCATTTTACCCCTGAGGCGGGCAGCAGGAACTAAGGGTATAGTCTGAGTCTATATCCCATTCTCTATGTCCAACCTATAGATTGAGAGGCATCTCATGTTTCTTTTTCCACTGACCCTACCACCTTTATTCCCCCAACATACGCCACAAAATTCAAACATTGGAGACAGGCCCACAAACCCTTCAAAAATATCTCATTAACCTGATCTTTAAGATCTTTTAATAATAAAGACAAGGAGACCCAAATCCAAAATCAAGTGAGATCAGGTCAAGACTGAGGCCCAGTAGAAGGCCTTCCAGCTCCTAGCCACCACTCTCACAAACCCCAATCGAAGTTCTGGTGCTCCAACTGCAGGTAAGTTAGGGGCTAAGCCTCCTCTGGGCCCATGCTTCAAACGAAGCAAGGAAGGACACTGAGCCAAGTTCTGCTCAAACCTGAGACTCCACCTGGGCCCTGCAGAGAAAGCCACTGGAAATCAGACTGCAGTCAGGACCCTCTGTGCCAGAAGTCAGTTCCAGCATGTTATAATTACGATAGTTTCATTGAAAGGTTGATGGAACTTGAGAACTCAACAAGGGCTGAGTCACATATATTATCACCTGTTGAGAATGGTGAAAGACATTTGCCCAAACCTGAAAAGGATGCATTGAATTGATTGTTTGCTGCCAGACAGCTCAGGGCATCTTAATCTACATATTATTGCCTCCTATTGGCCAAACAGCTGAAAAGCCATAGGTTATTCCCCAATCTAACGATGGACTCCCTAGACTAACCCTGACCTTTGAAGTGTATAGCTCCACTTATCCTTAGGACAATTATGTTAATAAAAAGCAGGGGGTCCTGAGACAAGGATAACTTGGCTTCTTTAGCCAGGCTCCTTTTGCCCCCAAATGGCTTTCAAAATTATGTTTCATTTCTGGATTCTTGTTTAATTTATGTACAGTCTCTTCTCCAGGTTGCTGAACCCTTCTAGATGCTGGATCAAGATCACTGACATTAAATGATGCCCAACATCTGGCATTACCTTTGGGTATGCCCTCAACCAGTACAGCATGGTCGACCTCTGGATCTGGTTTGAGGCTCCCAGACCTCCTATATCTGGCCACTGAAGAAGCTGCCCAGGCCCTGACAGGGCCCCACAGACTTACATCACCAAGATAGAGCTGAAGGTAACGACTATGGTGGCAGGTAAGCCAATTTTCTTTTTAATTGATACTAGGGCCACTTATTCTGCCCTCTCTGAATTCACTGGAATCCTTATCCACTCCTCAGTCTCTATTATGGAGATTGACAGATCAGTCTCACAGCCATTAGCCACCTCACCTCTACATTGCGTCTTACTATATTCCCTCTTTCACTCCTTTCTCATTCTACCTTGGTGCCTACCCAGAGCTGCCATGTACCCCATCATAAAGCCCAGTTATCCCAAACCACAGTCACCTATCTCACTTTCACTTTCTCATCCCACAAGGCCAAGTCATTCTTTGGACTGTAAACACCTTATCTTCTTATCTCCTCCATGACTGCCACCTCCTCTGAACAAGAATTTTTCCCTTTTCTCAGGATCACTGGGTACCCTTTACTCTGGGTTCACAACTTCAGTCTTTTTGCAAAACTTCTCTATGACATGACATGGTGAAGGGATTCCCTCTCTGAGCCTTTAGATCCCAAGGCCACATTCTCACCCCTTTAATGCTCTGAAAACTGCACCTTCTCACCCTGGCCCCTCCCCCACTTCACCCTTCCCAAAAAAAAACAGCTTTCTTGACTACACAGGCTTACTTAACGGTCTGGCTATTATCAGAAACTGAGATCATTATCTCTAGGGGAAAATGTAGCAGTTTTAAACCCAAACTGCTAGAGGCCTGGGAACAAGCTGCAGGGCCTACCCTCTCCTCTCCTGCATTTTCTCCAGCCTCATCTTTCACTCTTCCTTTTCTTCCCTTTCTCTTTTCTCTTGGAGAACAGCTCATTCTAAAGTTCCCTCCCACTTTTACTGCAACATAATCTCAATCATTCATCTGTTACCTTTTATTGGTAGCACCATGGTGACTACCCTCTCAGCTTGGAGTGCAGAACTAGAAAAAGGAATCTCATATCCTTTAGTCCACCCCTTCTTCTTACACCTTTCAGCTTGTCTCCGTGATAAGGGATTTTTCTTCCTCTGTGGAGAAAACACATACATCTGACTTCCTATCAGCAGGACAGGAACCTGTACTCTCCTCTATCTCTCACCCACAACATCATTAAACATCAAATGGAACCTCCATATCCCATACCATCCCCAGTCTTTGGGTAAAATAGAAAAGGCCAATCATCTCTTAAAAACACATATAACCAAGCTATCCTTAGAGCTCCATATGCTGTGGACTGAATTACTCCCCCGAGCACTAATGAGACTGAGGGCCATGCCAAAGACAACCACTACTTCTAAGCCCCTTCGAGAAATGTATGGGTGGCCTTTTGTCCTCCAACCCCCAGAGGACAATTCCGTTTTCCCTGGAGAGTACTTCCCTGCTTTTGCCCATATGGGGCACTCTTAAAACAAGACCTTGATAATTTTCTCCCCCTGTCCCTTTCCTACAACTTCTATTCATCTCTCAGTCCCTGGGGACTTGGTCTATGAAAATAAAAATTAAAAGGCATCCTTAACACCCACATGAGAGGGGCCTTACCCAGTCATACTATCTACCCCTACTGCAGCAAAGGTACAAGAAAAATACCACTGGTATCACCTCTCACACATTAAGCCATATAAACCTATACACAAAACACTATCTTCTTACACTTCTTCCCGCACAGGACCTACCTCTCTCAGGCTCACCAATTTTATCCCCACCATCCCCAAAGAGGATTCAGCGACACCATCCAGGACCTGATGATGCATCATTCCTCACAGGCTAAATTCTACTATTTCCTGCAGTGCATTCTGCAGGACTGGTCCTGGTGGCGACCACAATCTGCTTCCCCAGAAGATTTACACTCAGTAGATTTTACCTGGCAAGAGACCCTCCTAATTTTTACTCTGGAAGGAGCTAAGGTTTTTGAATTCCTTTTATATGTCTGGTATCCTCATCATAATCCTCTAAACAGCTAACAACGAATGCACTAATGAAGGATTTTGGTTTTTGTTTTTTTCCAGGTGAAACAGACCTGAGATGATGAGGGAGTCATCAATTTTACTGTCTGGTTTGGGAAATCCTCCAGTGTCACTATCTATTTTGATGCCTACAAGGCCATGGCCCCGGGGTGGTCTAGCTGCGGGGGGTGGCATCAGAGCTATGTACCACAAATATCTATGTATGAAATACTGCAATAAAGGGGACTGATACTATGTAGGGGGGTTCTACTGTCCATATTGACCGTGTTCTCACTAACACTCTGGTGTTTTATGTAGTCTGCTAGTAAACCTCAGACCACCCTCTGACTGTGGTCCCCTTACATGCAATTCTGTGAGCTTACCATATCAAACCTGGCAAACCCACTCTTGAACCAGACTCAGCCAACAGGAATTAGAATAGATGGGGGAGGTAGGAAACCTGGGAGTATAATTGTCTTTATCAAATCCTATATTAATCTCCGACCTATCCCTCCCCCCACTAAAGGGCATACTCTCTTGCCCTATAAACCCTGAACTTATTCCTTTGTCCACTCTTATCAACACAATTTTCCATCTAATCTCTAAAATCAATCCCTCCTTCTCTACACTCTGCAGGATTTGTCATTGGTTCAAACTCTCATTATAGGCACTCCAATCCCAACCTATTGGATCACTAACTTAACTCTCAACACACTCTATATAACATCGCTTTCTGTCTCTCTTTTTAAAAAATATATTTTATTGATTTCTTACAGAGAGGAAGAGAGAGGGACAGAGAGTTAGAAACATCGATGAGAGAGAATCATCGATTAGCTGCCTCTTGCACAACCCTTACTGGGGGTGCGCCTGCAACCAAGGTACATGCCCTTGACTGGAATAGAACCTGGGACCTTTCAGTCTGCAAGCGGACACTCTATCCACTGAGCCAAACTGGTTTCGGCAACATCTCTCTCTTTAAAACACTACCTGTTTAACAAATACCTCCAAACCACTACCTCAACTACTTCTACACCTTACTATTGTGCACATCTATAAATTGATCTCACCCTTAGCCTGCCCTCCACTGGTATTTTTTTCTCCTCTATGGGACTACAGCCTACACCTGTGCTCCCCAGGACCTGTCACATGTGCTCTGTCTTTATGTCTTCCAAATCCCCAATCTTTCTATCAGAACAGAGGGAGAACTCGAATCCTCTCTTGGTCTTCTCAGGCCCCGCCACAAAAGGGCAGCCCTTGTTACCCTCTTAGTAGGTATGAGAGTGTTCACTGCAGTAGGAACAGGAGGAGGAGGCATTTCCTCCTCTATTCATTTCTACCACAATTGTCTGCTGAATTTTCAGAAGATATCTCCATCATTGGCAATTCCCTTGAACCCCTTCAAAGGCAGGTAGACTCCTTAGCAGCAGTAGGCCTATAAAACCAGCACACTTTAGATCTCTTGACAGAAGAAAAAAGGAGTACCTGTGTTTTTCTTGGGGAAGAATGATGTTACTTTGTAAATAAATCAGGAATTATGGAAGATCACATTAAATCCCTCCAGGACAGAATTAACCAAAGATGATGTTAGAAGGGGGGTATGCCATCTTTGGCTCACTTACCCTATGGTTCCTCCAACTCATTGGTCCTTGTCTCATGTCCTGTTTCATTATTATTATTATTATTATTATTGTTATTATTTTGCAGAACAGAATGCAGGTTTTCATGAGCCAGAAGGTGGGAGAGCTCTAGCTGGCCTTGAATTCAGAACCTAGAGACACCTATGGCATCAGAATCTTTGAGACCCCAGGTGGATGCCCCTGACAATGTCCCCTCTCTACAAAAAGTGGCTATAGAAGACGAACCTTCACTCCCTGACCTTGCCCAGACTCTCAATTATTTTTACTATTACCAAAAGCTTGGGATGATAGATTCTCCCTTCCCCCAACTGATGGGTGAGGTATGAAATAACCTGCAGACCGCAAATACCTGAGTACCTAACCAGGCACCTTATATGTACTATAATATATATTGAACTACAAATCAACACTTCCTAAATACCCTAAGCCCTTGTTTCTTTTTTTTTTAATTTTTTAAATTAAATAATTATCTGTGTACAAATTTTAACACCCCCCCCATACATACCCTCCCTTCCCAGAGTTTTGTGTCCATTGGTTGTACTTATATGCATGTAGATTGTGCTGCTATGAACATAGGACTGCATATATCCTTTCTGATCGGTGTTTCTAATTTCTTGGGATATATTCCTAGGAGTGGGATTACTGGGTCAAATGGGAGTTCCATTTTCAATTTTTTGAGAAAACTCCACACTGTTCTCCACAGTGGTTGCACCAATCTGTATTCCCACCAGCAGTGCACGAAGGTTCCTTTTTCTCCACAACCTCTCCAACACTTGTCGTTTGTTGATTTGTTGATGTTGGCCATTCTGACAGGGGTGAGATGGTACCGCATTGTTGTTTTGATTTGCATCTCTCGGATAATTAGTGACTTTGAGCATGTTTTCATGTGCCTTTGGCCTTCCTTCTGTCTTCTTTTGAGAATATTCTATTTAGGTCCATTGCCCATTTTTTAATTGGATCATTCATCTTCCTTTTATTTAGTTGTATAAGCTGTCTGTAGATGTTGGAGATTAAACCTTTATCAGTGGGAACATTTGCAAATATGTTCTCCCACACAGTGGGCTTTCTTGTGGTTTTGTTGATGGTTTCTTTTGCTGTAAAAAAGCTTTTTATTTTGATGTAGTCCCATTTGTTTATTTTCTCTTTAGCTTCCATTGCCCTAGGGGCAGTATCATTGAAGAAGTTCTTTTGGCATTTGTCTGAGATTTTGCCGCGTGCGGATGCTTCTAGTATTTTTATGGTTTTCTATCTGATGTTTAAGTCCTGTATCCATTTTGAATTTATTCTTTTGTATGGTCTAAGCACTGGATTCATCATTGTGTAGGTGTCGCTAGAATTTGTTGAATCTGCAGAACTAGGCATGACTGGTGTTCCTGGGGTGCCCACCACCAGGAGGTCCCCCTTAGGTGCCAAGTGATGAGGGGGAGTATGGAACCAGTCAGCTCTGTTAGGATTGGGCCCATGTTCATCCCGGGTGTGGCGGCCCAGGGAGCAGGCGGTGGTCTCTGGCCGCTGCCCTAGTTCTGTGGGCGGGACCCATCGGCCCCCTGCCTATGGAGGGTCCATCCTCTGTATTGTCCTCCATGTTGGGGCGCCCTGGTCCTGTGGGGACCATGGGGGTGGGCAGCTGAGGCTGTGTTCTAGAAACTCCTCAGGAGGCTGGTTTCCCATTCTGATTGGGGCCTAGGGCCGCCTGCATATCTGGTGACATAAAAGGCTGATGGTGCAGCCCCTCATGCCACTGGGATTGTGGGGTGGAGGCTGAGCGTGCAGCGAGGGCTGTGGCCCCCTAGGACCCTGACAGAAACCCAGCAGATGGGGTCTCAGGCCTCCCGTCATGGGGGGCAGTGCCAAGCCCCGGGATGGGGCAGCTGCTGAGCTGTGGTCATGAACGGCTTCTGCTCCACTGGAGTGAGCAAGCATATCCCAGGAGCCACACAGAGAGGCCCAGTGCGCACACCGCCAGCGCACAACCTGGAGGTTCCCCAAGAAATGCTGTTCCGTTGGATCTCGGACCAAAAGGTCTGAGCAGATCTCACTCCTAGGTGCAGTAGATATTCATAGACGCATAAGCTGATCTAAACCTCACAAATGCAAAAACTACCCTACCCCTCGCCTCCTCCTGTTCACCACACACTCCTTGCAACCTCTCTGCCCAGCTCCGAAGGTCTGAGACTCAGTGCTGGACTCTGGATGCTTGATGAGCTCTAGAGAGGGCAGCGAGGCGCTGCCCTCATTATCTCCCCCGAAACAACTATTCCCCAAGCCTAGGACCTGTGAATGCACATGAGCAGCAGGAGGCCGAGGGAAGGAGAGAGAGAGCGACATATGTCCTTTCTGATGAGTGTCGAGGTTTCTTAGGATGTATTCCTAGAAGTAGGGTCACTGGCCACATGGGAGTTCCATTTCTAATTTTTTAAGAAACCTCCATAGGTTTTCAGTATAGTTGCACCAGTCTGCATTTCTAATAAAGGAAATAAACTGATGAACAAAAACAGACCCAGAGACATAGAAGCAGGAACAGACTATGGAATGTCAGAGGGAAGCCAGGGGAGGGTGGTTGGGAAGAGATCAACCTATGAACTTTATGCAAATATGTCTAATTCCTGGACACAGACATTGGGGTAGAGAGTGTGGAGGAGGGGAATGGGAGTGGGCTGGAAGAGTTAATGGGGGAAAAGGGAAACCTGTGTAATACTTTTAACAATAAAGATGTTAATAGAGAGATAGTGAGAGCAAACCTTGTAAAGGATCATGTCGTCCATTCCTAGTTCTCTCCGTCCTCCCTGTCACCTTCCTCACCTTCCTTCCTGAACTACAAATGCACAAATGCAGCTTCAAAAGGTTATTCTCCATGCATTTGAGGTCTTGTTGCCCAACAGTTGTCATCAGTTTGTCTCCAAAAAAGTCTTATAATATATTCTCTCCATTTCTGCGCATTTCTTACATCAACATATTATCTTTTCTTCATTTAAGATATCCACTCATATATGTTTATTCCTCATGTGCAGAGGAAAGGGCACACAGTTATTAAAAACCTGCCAACTTGCCAGGATGAGTTCTAAAGAGTTCACATCCTTTGGTGCACTGGCTGATGGTCCAACCACTGAGCCACACCAGCCAGGGTTCTATTTTAAAGGATGGAACTCTCTCACGTTGAGAGGCTGGGAATACAGGCTTTTTGCACATGAATAGCAGGGAAGTTGAGTGAAATCTGTGGTTTCGGGCATGCAGCTGTGGGCTTGTGACAGGGACAGCAGGTTTGAGACGGAGGCTGTGGCCACAGGTTCCAGCCCAGCCTCTCCTCTCTCATCACTTGCACACATTCAATGTTCATTCTGATTGAAAAAGCATGTTCTCACCTGGCTGGCAGCCCACAGGTTCCTGGGAGGTCACCTGCAAGTGCAGCCCTTCCTCCCATGTGGAGCTGCCGATTATCAGGGAGAGATTCACGACTTCGTTGCGGGAAGCAGTCTGCCAGCCCGTGAAAGACCCCAGACCTCTGCTCCCTGTCAAAGGCCCCTTTGGCACAGCCTTTGGCTACTTCCTGTGTAAGCTTTTGTCATGTTCATTTTATTCAATACTAGAGACCTGGTACAGGAATTCTCAAAGAAGTGGGGTCCCATAGGCCTTTTAGGATTGCTGCCCCTTTGGCCCAGCCAGCAGCGGGGAGGGGCCATGAGCAGTTGGCTAGCCAGCCCCACTCCTGATCAGGGTGTTGGGGATAATTGGGGGCCAAGCCAACTGGGTTTGGAAGGGTGATTAGATCTCAGGTCAGGCTGGTTGGTGGCCACAATGTGCATCATAGTCATGGGTTGTTCTGGTTGTTCCATTCATTCCACCATTCCAGTTGCTGGGCTTTTATATATAGAGAGAAGCAGCTGGCTTATGGGGGATGCATAGCAGGTTTTTATAAATGACCAGTTGCTCTCCCATATTGCCTGGAGCATTGGAATAAAGGCTCATATATGATCCAACCATGTCTCTGCCTAATTGGCTCAAGTAGTGACAGGCAGCAGGGACCCATGCATTATCCGGTTACATATTCCTGTGTGTGATATGTGATTGGGGAAAATAACAAAGACAATCTGTCATCCTATATAATAAAGAGCTAATATGCATATGGTTGTCATGCCATCATGCCATTATGCTGGTGTGAAGAAAAACCCCTATTTTGTAACAAACTGCTATTTGGAATTTTCTGCTGTTTTTCTTAGATAAAAATGTTGCTTTCTAGTCTGCTTTAACCTGTTTGAGGAATGATGAAGCTAAACTTAGCTGTATGACCTTGTAGGCCGGAGACTAGATATGCCCATAATCTCAATGCCATGCCAGGTGCATTTTTTTAATTGGACAGAACTGTATTGTTTTCAAGGCCAGCATTGAAGTAATCACTAAGTGCACATAAGGCTGGCTCTTTAATAAAAAGGGAAGTTCTGCTTGTAGCCTTGCTTAGAATTTGAATTCATTTTCTCTAAGCCCATCATGCAATGAATAAAATGGGTCTCTCCAAACTCTCCTCCTGCATTGTTTGATTGTTCAGGAACTCTGTAACACTGGGGCTAGGGGACCTATGGCCACACCCCAGCTGGCATGGGGGCTTGGGACCTGTTGCCATGCCCCCCCCCCCCGAGACTGCAGCAGGAGACCTGAGGCTATGCCCCCCACTTGGCATTGGGCCAAGGACCTGAGACTCCCCCCATCCCCACCCTGTGAGGCTTGATGGGGGTGAGGCCGGCCGGGTCTGGGTCTCAAGTGATTTTGAAGCACATGCAAATGGGTAGAGACTTGATTCTGACAGAAGGGAGACTTTCATATACATTTTACTAATTTTCATCTCTGACACTTCTACTATAAAGAAAGGGCAGCTAGCAATATTAAAATATTTCCTCTAATTAGTTTCCTTTTAAAGTGCATAAATTTTGGTCCAGTAATTTTCAAATAAAAGCATCATTCCAAAGCAAATTCTTATTCCCAAACCCAAGAAAGGCAACATGGCCCACAGTGGGTAAAGAAAAGCGAGAGGAAGCCCCATCTATGTGCCTCTGGGGCAGCATCTCTGAGTCCTCATCAAAATCCAAATGTTTGAAGACTCTTAATCCTGGAAGCTTCCCCCAAAGGAATGGGATCAAAGTGACTGGTCTCAGGGAAGGAAGAAGGTTCAGGACCCTTGTCACTAGTATCCTTGAGTCCTATCCCATCTGTGGTCATTCCTCGGATGACAAGGTCAGGCATGCAGCCCAGGCTCACGGCTGCACCCTTATATCCAGACTCCATGCAAATGGGGTGCTCCTTTTGCTCATAAAGGAGGGCCCTGCCTGGCATGTTGGGGAGACACCCAGAACCGATGTGCCTGAGATAGCATCCCAGTGGCTCCACCATGGAATTGCTGCCAAGCTTTGTTTTCCTTCTGATCATTCTCCAAGGTCATTCTCAGGAATGGAGAGTGCTGAGAACTGTTCTTGGGCCTGCTTTTGCTTTCACGTGATTCTAAGTCCATCTTGTGTCTCTGTTTGCAGGTGTCCAGTGTGAGGTGAAGCTGGTGGAGTCTGAGGGAGGCTTGGTGCAGCCTGGGGGGTCTCTGAGACTCTCCTGTGTAGCCTCTGGATTCACCTTCAGTAGTTACCATATGAACTGGGTTCGTCAGGCCCCAGGAAAGGGACTGGAGCGAATTTGTGCTATTACTGGTAATGGTGGTAGCACACACTATGCAGACTCTGTGAAGGGCCGATTCACCATGTCCAGGGACAACGCCAAGAACACGCTGTATCTGCAAATGAACAGCCTGAGAGCTGAGGACACAGCCGTGTATTACTGTGCAAGAGAGACCCACAGTGAGGGGAAGTCAGTGTAAGCCCAGACACAAACCTCCCTGAGGGAGGCAGCAGGGCTGGGTTGCAGGGGGCGCTCAGGACAACAGGGGGCGTTCATGACCAGCAAACCCAGGTCCCAGCTCAGAAGCTGTCCCTGGAAGGGTTTTGCAGGTTTCCTATTGGGATCAATGCTTTCTTCCCTCCTATAGTCCCTGGGAAAGTTCCTGCTTGCTTCCTTGTGTCTTTAATTAGATTCTCTGCAGGCAAAAAAGTAGGAAGTGGCTGTGTTTTCAGATCTGGTCGACTTCTAATATGTGCCCTTCTTCTGACCATGTCCCTATTGGTCACTTTCTGGGTTGACAAAGAAAACATTGTAAGCATGCCTGTCATCCTCACTGAGAGGGATGTCCCCCAGCCTCCCATGTAGTGCTGAGCAGGGATCAGGGGCTCCAGGCCCCAAACCTCACCTGAGGGTCATCAGCCAGGAGGAGCCCTTTGGGGCAGTTAATCATGAGCCTTTCACTGATTTGGAATCACATGGTGTATTAGGATCATAATTTGTGGGCACTGCCCCTGTGTGAACCTGGTAGAAGTGCCCAGCTCTCAGGATGTCGTGGGATGGAGGCAGGAAGCAGGCCCAGTGATGGAGCCTGTCACAACCCTTGTAAGCCCTCTTCCCCATAGGTCTCAGAACCTGGTCCCAACACCTGTCTCTCTTTCAGTGGAGAATCCACTGGATCCTAGAGCCTGCTGAAGAAGACATATTCCCCACCCACCTTTGCTTTGCCTCCAGGCTCCACAGACACCATCTTATCCTCAGTCTCTGCCCCTGCCACCTACAATCTCATCCCATCGGGCCTAGGTAGAATGTACTGTGTGGCTGCACTCAGCCCTCTCCTTCCCGCCTAATAGGTTTTGCCTTAACTGCACCCTCATGCCATCCCCTCCTAACCATCTACTTTGCCAGACCCTCCTTGAGACACCAGGGCCAGACACTCAGGTGACCTGAAGCTGAACTCAGCCACCCTGATGAGCCCACATGCAGTGCCCATGTGTTATGTCAGGCTATGGGGGCTCCACCTATGCCAGGAGCTGTCCTCAGAGCACCTCCAACAGCTCACACCTGTGCTGAGGAAACCTCCAGGGGGCCATGAGCTCCAGAGAATTGTGGTGTACAAGCCCATGACCACTGGGGACAGAGGGCAGTCAGGAAAGAGCTGGAGCCCAGTCATCTATAATGTTGTCAGTGCTTCACTGACCAGAGCCCAGATATACAGGGAGCTCTGTGAATCCTAAAAGTGGAGGAACAGCCTGGCCAGTGTGGCTCAGGGGTTGGGCATCAACTTATGAACCAGGAGGTCACTGTTTGATTCCCAGTCAGTGCAGGCACATGCCCAGGTTGTAGGCAACATCCCCCATGTGGAGTGTGCAGGAGGCAGCCAATCAATGAGTATCTCTCATCATTGATGGTTCTGTCTCTCTCTCCCTCATCCTTCCTCTCTGATGTCAATCTATTGTAATAAATGGGTAATATGCTAATTAGACCGGGCATCTTCCAGACATCTTCCAGACATCTGACTTCCTTCTGGCCAGTTAAGGGTTGACCAGGCCAGCAGGGGAGCAGAAGGGGAGCAGACAGGACAGCAGGGGAGTAGTTGGCAAGGGGGCAGTTAGGGAGTGATCAGGCAGGTGGGCAGGTGAGTGGTAGGGAGCCAGCAGTTCCAGATTGCAAGAGATCCCTAATTGGAGAGAGTATGGGCCAGGCTGAGGGACTCCCCCCCCCACACCCCCGCCTCTCATGCATTAATTTTTTGCACAGGGCTTCTAGATTACACTAATAAAAGAGAAGTGTGAAAATTGACCATCACTCCACTACGCCCACCAGTCAATCAGAAGTGAGTACCATATGAAAATTAACCCAATAAAGATGGCAATGACCACAAAGCTGGAGTAAGAAAAGGCTTGGGTTGCCCCTGGTAATGGAGAAAGCCAAGCTTCCCACTCACCCTGAATATGGCTGAAGGAGGGGCTGGGACCCTGGGTGACTGGCGAGCTTGGCCAGCCTGAAAACAGCTCTCAGCCTCTTACCCAGGCTGTCCACATTTCCATGGGGTGAGGGTCCCTGCTGGGGGTCTATGCCAACCTGCAAACAGCCATCAGTCCCTCACCCAGGCTGGCAAGGCACCCCAGTGGGGTCCCCCACCCTGCATGAGGTGTGGCCAGCTCCATCCACTGAGCCAAACTGATTTGGGCATGGAGGCCAATTTTTACCTTTAAATGCTTAAGTCCCCCCACAGCATTTTCTCTACAGTTCAAAGAATATTATATCTGGAACATTACTAAGATAGAAATATTTGTGGCCAAATTGAAAATAATTAATTCTGTGGTCTGGACCAAATCTTTATGTTAAAATTGGTTTAAGCTTTGATAATCTTTAAATTGGGTATATTTGGAAGCTTTATTTGGGTGTAATATTTCAAGGATTTAACTGAGAGATAACTTTGTGACATCTCAAGGGCCTTGATGTTACACAAAGATCTACTTTCTCTCTTTACAAAGAAGTATTTTTAACTAAATTTGATGAATTCAATATACTATAAATTGCTTAAGGAAACTTTTCTAAATAAAATTAATAATAGGGTCTAGTAATAATTAATGTCGTTTTTAAATATTTGTTCAAAATCTTGCTTGGTGTTGACTTGTATTGACATAACCTTCAAACACGTGGTATCTACAGAACGTGTGAAGTGCAATTAACAAGTTTTGCTTGAAAAAGTTTGTGTTTGGTTTGGTTTTTGTTGCAAAACTAGGGCTAAGAAGATGGCAGATGAAGAGCATATTCGGCACTGCATGCTTTACGAGTTCCAATTAGGAAGAAAAGCAAGTGAGGCTGCAAAAAACATCTGTAGTGCTCTTGGTCAAGATGCAGTTAGCGCCAGAAAATGCCAGTGTTGGTTTGAGAAATTTCGCGAGGGAAATTTTTCGTTAGATGACAAGAGTGGTCGAGGCCGTGTGTCCAATTTTGATCAAGAAGCTCTTCAAGCTCTTTTGGTGCAAAATCCTCAAATTACCCAACAAGAGCTTGCGACAACTTTAAATTGTTCACAAAAAACAATTTCCAATCAATTGCGTGCACTTGGCAAAGTCCAAAAGTTTGGAAAATGAGTTCCTCATGAGTTGACCGACAACAACCCTAATCAAAGAGTCACAATTTGCAGTTCGCTCCTCTCTCGTCAAAACCGTTTGCCATTTTTAGAGCAAATTGTTACCGGAGATGAAAAATGGGTGCTGTATTTGAAAAGGCGGCCTCAATGGTTGGACAAAAATGAGGCT
Organism: Pipistrellus nathusii; assembly: GCA_963693515.1. Classification (NCBI taxonomy): domain Eukaryota; kingdom Metazoa; phylum Chordata; class Mammalia; order Chiroptera; family Vespertilionidae; genus Pipistrellus; species Pipistrellus nathusii. The sequence continues at coordinate 40,956,737 of OY882875.1, read as the reverse complement.
CCGCAGCCCACGCCAAAACCTGACTTGCATGCGAAAAAAGTGATGTTGTGTGTTTGGTGGAATTTTAAAGGAAATCTTCATTATGAACTTTTACCATCTAACCAAACCATTACAAGTGCAGTGTATAGTGCCCAATTGGAAAGGTTAGCCCAAGCTTTAAGAGAAAAAGAACCCGCGCTGATTAATCGGAAGGGCGTAATTCTTCACCGCGATAACGCACGACCGCATACTGCAAGAATCACTGCTGAAAAACTGCGCCAGTTGGAATGGGAAGTTCTCCCTCAACCTGCATATTCTCCTGATATTGCCCCTTCCGATTACCATTTGTTTCGTTCTTTGCAAAACTTTTTTCTTGGAAAAATATTTAATAATGAAGAATGCCTCAAAAATGCATTGACCGAATTTTTTGCATCAAAATCACAAGAATTTTACAACAGAGGGATTAAAATGCTTCCTGAGTGTTGGGCACAAGTAGTAGAAAACAACGGCAACTATATTGTTGATTAAATTTTGTTGTATTGTTTAAATAAATTCGATTTAAAAAAGGTATTAGAAAACGACATTAATTATTACTAGACCTAATAGCAATATTATGTTTAGATACATATACTTTGAATATTATAAGAAGTTTTATTTTTTTTATTTTTATTTTTTTAAAATATATTTTATTGATTTTTCACAGAGAGGAAGGGAGAGAGATAGAGAGCCAGAAACGTCGATGAGAGAGAAACATCGACCAGCTGCCTCTTGCACACTCCCTACTGGGGATGTGCTCGCAACCAAGGTACATGCCCTTGCCCGGAATCGAACCTGGGACCTTCCAGTCCGCAGACCGACGCTCTACCACTGAGCCAAACCGGCTTCGGCTGAATATTATAAGAAGTTTTAGTCTGTTTCAGAAAATGACACAAATTAACAGCCAAGTTCAAACAGAAAATTTTTAGAAATAGCACATATCCAGTAAGGGAAAAGGGGCAAGGATGATAATTCTCTGTGTCTGGCAGTGACATTCTGGTGTTTTACATTTCATTTATTGGGATTTATAAATTGTTTCAATGTTTAATACACCATTGGTAATAAGCAATGCATCACATGTATTTTATATGCAAAGTGTTTGTTATACTAGAAGGCTGTTGTCTCAGAATATTATAAAGTAAAGGTTTTGTCAATTGCATTTTAAACAAATTGATAACCATGTCACTTTTGAATTTTGTCATATTAAACAGTCACTGCTTTACTTTCATGCATATAAGTCTTTAGAAAACCCCATGTAAAGGATCCTGGCATACTCTAAATTGCATGTTTCAAGAGAGAGGGGCTACATGGACAAGCTCAAGTGCTCAGGTGAAAATGGTTTGGGCCAAGGAACATGCTGGGAGTGCTGATGTCATCAAGGATAGCACTAGGATTAGGGTTAGGGATAGGGTTAAAATTAGGTCTAGGATTAGGGTTAGCATTTGTGTTAGGGCTAGAGATCAAGCTCAAGTTAGGGTAAGAGTTTAGAGTAGGTTTAGGTTTAGGGTTAGGGTACAGGTAAGGGTTATACTGAATTAACATTTGAGATTGAAAATGAATGAGCTTCATTTAATGAACAAAATTGTGAGTAACACTGAGACAAGGACAGACTATGAAAATATTTAGAAATGTGCTTAATCACTAAAATACATGTTCAAATGGGTGTCACTTCTAAAGGACACCATTTTGTCCCTGGGTATTTGTGTTAAAAGAGCTGAGTATGATAATGTTATCATTTATTATTTCCGTCTGTATAAGTAAACAATTGGAGAGCACAATGAATGAACTTGAACCACTCTAAAAGATGAATCAATCTCTAGAAATTAACAATGATAACAAAGAGTCTTAATATCAGTCACCCAATGTTTAAATACGGGAAATCATGTTCAAAGACCAGAGAGGCTGCTTGGATACTGATTACATGTGTATTTCTGGCCATGTATTGCCATTTTTGAAAGAATATTGGTTCAGCATTTAAACTGGAAGTGCTGACATCATTCAGAGGGAGGGGCCACATGGACAACCTCAAGTGCTCAAGTAGGAACTTTTATTTTTTATTTTTTTATTTTTAAAAAAATATATATTTTATTGATTTTGTACAGAGAGGAAGGGAGAGAGATAGAGAGCTAGAAACATCGATGAGAGAGAGTCATCGATCAGCTGCCTCTTGCACACCCCCCACTGGGGATATGCCCACAACCAAGGTACATCCCCTTGACCAGAATCGAACCCAGGTCCCTTCAGTCCCCAAGCCGATGCTCTATCCATTGAGCCAAACTGGTCTCGGCTCAAGTAGAAACTTTTAGAGACAGGGGACATTCTGGGAGTGTGGATGTCATCAAGGATAGGATGAGGATTAGGGCTAGGGCTAGGGCTAGCATTAGGTATAGGATTAGAGTTAGCATTTGGGTTAGGGCTAGATCAAGCTCAGGTTAGGGATAGGGCTTAGGTTTAGCGTTAGGGTACAGGCAAGTGTTCAAAGAGCTGAGAAATGAGTGTGATAATGTTATCATCAATGAATGAGCTTGAACTACTAGAAAAGATGAATCAATCTCTGGAAATTAACAATGATAACCTAGGGTAATGTCTAACAACATGCTTGATACAGAAGGAATACATCAACAAAGAGCCTTAATATCAGTCACACAATGTTTAAATACAGGAAATCATCTTCAAAGACCAGAGAGGCTACTTGGATACTGATTGCATATGTATTTCTGGCCAATGTACTGTCGTTTTTGAAAGAAATTTGGTTCGGCATCTAAACCAGAAGTGCTGACATCATTCAGAGGGAGGGGTCATATGGACAACCTCAAGTGTTCAAGTGAAAATGCTTTGGGCCAGGGAACATGTTGGGAGTGCTAATGTCATCAAGAAGAGCACTAGGATTAGGGTTAGGGTTAGGGCTAGGGTTAAAATTAGGTCTAGCATTATGGTAAGCATTGGGGTTAGAGCTAGAGATCAGACTGAGGATAGGGTTAGGGTTTAGAGTAGGCTTAGGTTTGGCGTTAGGGTACAGGTAAGTATTATAGTGTATTAACACTTGAGATTGAAAATGAATGAGCTTTATTCAATAGACTAAAATTGTGAGTAAAACTGAGACAGACAAGGACAGACTAGGAAAATATTTAGAAATGTGCTTAATCACTAGAATAAATGTTCAAATGGGTGTCACTTCTAAAGGACACAATTTTGTCCCTGGGTACTTGTGTTCAAAGAGCTGAGAAGTGAGTGTGAAAATATTTTCATTTATTTTTCCTGTCTGAATGAGTACACACTTGAACTTCATAATGAATTAGATTGAACCACTGTAAACGATGAATCAAACTCTGGAAATTAAGAATGACAACCTAGGGTTATGTTTAAGAACATGCTTGAAACAGGAGTAATAAATCTACAAAGAGCCTTAAGTCTGGCTAGAGACCCCTCCCCTCTCTCCGTAGCCAAGAAGCAGATACTGGGCTCCCATTGCCTGGGCAATGCCACCAGCGTGTGCTATGAATGCTGCCATTTTTGTCACGGAGTGATGGCTAATTTATATATTACTATTTTATTATTTTATTATTTTATTATTATATAGAATAATTAGTCCCTAGTATTCTATTTCTGCCCCTAACACTTGAATGTCGATCTATGAACCAGGAAGTCATAGTTCAATGCCAGATCAGGGCATATGCCTGGATCCCCAGTAGAAGGTATGCAGGAGGCAGCTGATCAATGATTCTCTTGCATCATTAATGTTTCTCTCTCTTTGTCCCAATTATGCCCTAATTAATTGATTAACTGTTTAGACTTAGTGGGACAAACGCGGGTGACGAGGAGCCACAATAACGACCTATCCCTGGTACTTTAATTTTTTTAAAAATAAATCTTTATTATTTATATTATTACAAATGTTCCTCATTTTTTCCTCCATTGCTCCCCTCCACCAGGTTCCCACCCTACCCTGTGCCCTTTCCACACTCCCATTGACCTCATCTATAGGTGCACAGTTTATGTTCAATCTCTTCCCACACTCCCCACTCCCTTTTTCCTCCAGAATCATCAGTTCACTCCCCTTCCATACCTCTGATTCTATTATATTCACCAGTTAATATTGTTCATCAGATTTTTTTAATTCCCTTGATTTTTAGATTTACTTGTTGATAGTTACATATTTGTTGTTTATAATTTTTATCTTTATTTTCTTCCTCTTCCTAAAGAACACCCTTCAGCAATTCATATAATTCTGGATTGGTGGTGATGAACTCCTTTCATTTTTTTGTTGTTGTTGTTGTTTTTTGTGAAGCTTTTTATCTCGCCTTCTTGCTATTCATCACCTTGAATATTTCATGCTATTCCTGTCTGGCCTGCATGGTTTCTGTTGAGAAACCAGCTGACAATTGTATGGGTGCTCCTTTATAGGTCACTACCTGCTTTTCTCTTGCTGCTTTTAATATTCTCTCTTTGTGTTTTGCTCTTGGAATTTTAATTATGATATGTCTTGGTGTGTTCCTCTTTAGATTCCTTTTGTTTGGGGTTCTCTGTGCTTCCTGGACTTGTAAGTCTAATTCTTTCACCAGGTGGGGGAAGTTTTCTGTCACGATTTCTTCCAATATGTTTTCGGTATCTTGCTCTCTCTCTTCTTTGGGGATCCCCATAATTCTGATGTTGGTTCGCTTGAAGTTGTCCCAGGGGTTTCTTACATTATCTTCAACTTTCTGGATTCTATTGTCTTCTTGCTTCTGCGGAGGAATGTCTTCTTGCTCTCCCCCCCCACCCCAAATCATTGACTAGTAATTTGAACTAGTTTCTTTGAACTAAAAGGGGTTTGCAGAACTTCAGGGTATTATAAAGTATATATAGAAGGTGGTAACCTCTTCCAGCATATCTGAGTAAAATATATAGATAAGTACTAAAAATTAAGGGGTAAATTTAAGCTTAAAAGGGAAAGTTTAAAAATCTCTTCTACCAATATTCACCATTGCTCTGACCGTTTTGGCTCAGTGGATAGAGTATTAGTCTGCAGACTAAAAGGACCCAGGTTCGATTCCAGTCAAGGGCACCTGGATTTGGGCACATCCCCAATAGGAGGTGTGCAGGAGGCAGCTGATTGCTGTTTCTCTTTCATCGATGTTTATAACTCTCTCTCCCTCTACCTTCCTCTCTGTAAAAAATCAATAAAATATATAAAACAATATTCACCATTAATAAAAACTAAAAAGGTGTGCCTTTTTCCTGTAAAGTCAACTAGCATGTCCCTCTCTCAGCAGGGAAGAAACCAAATTGGTTGCCCAGTGTAAAAGAAAGTAAAATATATAAGGTGTCATTTGTAAAGTTTGAAAGTAAAACAAGAGAAATTAAGATTCAGCAGATATAAATAGTTAAGCCAGTGAGAAGAAAGTTTAAAATACTGAATTTGACCAGAAAGAGATTTCATCCTTTCCCTAAGAATCAGACAGAAGATAAATCCATTAAGGATGAGGGGCATAGAAGGGAGGGGACCGGAACTGCTAATACTTTACTGGATATTGGCCAAACCAGGGTTCTGAGTACTGTGTAAGCCATCTTAAGTTCTCATCCCAGAGTAAACCCCTCAGAAATTCAGGTCAGAAGATACTTAACCATCCAATTCAATGAGTACTTCAGAAACATGAGAACCATCTCAGACATTTCCAACTACCGAGAACTGTTTATGATGGAACAGAATACGGGTTATGCACACTTCCCCCTCAGATAGGGAAGCAGGAGGGTGGCTTCTGCTTGAGCTCAGGTCGTCACCGTCTTGGTATGCAGTTAGTCCACCCCACAGCCTTGCTTGCGACTGTACATTGGCAAGGTACCCCTCACTCCTAGTTTGAGAGTGGGGACTTCCTTCAGCCTTGGCCAAGTGAGGGATGCCCCACTGGTAAGGACTTCTTTGCAAGCACACGGGATATAGGAAACATCCTTGTATGCTTTGTTTTCTTTCTCCTTCTTTTCTTTTAATGGGAAGCGTGCCATCCACATTATATTAAACAAACAAACAAACAAACAAATAAAAAAACAATAACAACAAAAAGAAGCCCATATAAGTTTGACCTACAAACCTTAAAGAAATAGAGCCTGGTTTTTATCGACACTTAGGTTTGTCCTCAAGTACCAACTAGAAGAATGGATTAGTAAAGCCTAACCCCAGAGGAAAGTTTTCAATAGGAAAAAATAATAGAAAGTAATGGAAGTCCTATAAGTCCAGGCTTTCTTTACTCTAGGGGACAAGCTAAAGACAGGTGGGAAACTGTAAATTTAATCCTTTGCTCCTGGCAATAACAAACCAAGTCTACTGAGGAAGAAGGTGGAGGCCATGTCCCCGCCCAGGACTAAGTCAATCTTAACTTGTCATAAGATTGACTTAGTCCTGGATAAAGGACCAGGTCATACTTTAGTCGAGCTCCCCTTCTCACACCGTGACTTGAGGAAAATTAAAAACTATTTAGAAAAGTTCTCAGAAGGGCCTGACAAATATAATGAGGTCTTCAAAAACCTCATTCAAGTATTTGATCTTTCATATGGAGACATTATGCTCATATTAAACCTGACCCTCTCAGCCACTGAAAGGCAGGGTATGCTAGAAAAAGAAAGGGAATTTGAGAATGATCATCTTCTTGGTTATGCCAGGGGAATAGGGAATTCTGAGGAAAGAAATAGAGATTTCTTAATAGGACAATAAACAATTCCCTCCGTAGACCCTCAATGAGATCCTAAAACAGAAAATAAAGCCATGCCAGTTTTGTATTATAGAAGGCTTCAGACATAGTAGAACAGAGCCTGTCAACTACTCTAAGTTAACCACCATTAATCAAGGAAATAATGAAAATGCCTAGGCCTTTTTGGAAGGCTTGGGGAGGCTGTTGGTTAAGCATATGAACAGTACCACCAATTCAGACTTGGGACAACTAATTTTAAAGGACAAATTTATCACTCGGGCTATCCCAGACATCAGGAGGTTACAAGAATTGGCTATTGGTCTCAAGAGTACTTTAAAAATCTGAAAGTTACCACCTCTGTGTTTTATAATAAAGACCAGAATGAGGAAAAAGGAGAAACAGAGGAAGCCAGGACAGAACCAAGGCTCTTTGTGCCACGCTACGGCAAGGCAAGAGCCTTCAGTTAGATCCCAGAGGCAGTCAGTCCCAGTCAACTGCTACAACTGTAGACAGGTTGGACTTATGCACTGGAATTATTCCAAGGGGCGTGGTAGACTCCTGAAGTCCTATTCTACCTGCCAAGGAGACCACTGTAAGTCAGACTTGTCCTGGAGATGGAGGTCCCTTCCCTTGGGGTGGAGCTGGCAACCACCTGGCCCAACAGGACTGATGAGGCTCGGGGGCTCTCAATCCCGCTCCTCAGAGGACTGCCACCTCCACCTAGGAGCCCCAGAGAAGACTGACAGTGGGGGGAAAGGAAATTAATTTCTTCCCTGATGCTGGAGCCACCTTCTCTGTACTCTTCCCAAACCCTGGTAAACCATCCTCAGAGGCTGTAGCCCTTACTAGCATGTCTGGAAAGTCAAGAAAGAGATCTTTTTCTCAGCTTTTAGGGTATAGTCTGGGTAAGTGGTTTCTTTCCCATGCCTTCCTGATCCTGCAGAAAGCCTCATACAGATCAGAAACAGTATTCTCCCAACCATGAGGCTCTAGAACAGTGGTTCTCAACCTTTTTAATACAGTTCCTCATGTTGTGGTGACCCCCAACCATAAAATTATTTTTGTTGCTACTTCATAACTGTAATTTTGCTACTGTTAATGAGCCATAATGTAAATATCTGTGTTTTCCAATGGTATTAGGCTCTACAGCAGTGATTCTCAACCTGTGGGTTGAGAACTGCTAGCAGGGTCACCTCCCTTGTTTGTCTTGAGCTCCGATCATCATGTGGTCAGGGCAGAGTAAACCCACTGTTCTCAATTGCATGTTGAAAAAATTTTAAAAGGGGTTTCAATGGGGACTATGGTATTAAAATGAACCCCAAACACTGAGGAAATTCTGTGAAATAGAATGGCCAGCCTTCAAGGTCAGCTGGCCCTCTGAAGGCTCTTTAGCTGAAGGATTGGTCTGGGCGGTCTGGAATGTAGTCACAAGAGACCCTGGACACCCAGATCAGTTTCTCTACATAGATTGCTGATTAGAACTTGCTCAAACCTTTCCACCTTGGGTTCTGTTCTGAGCATGCAAGAAGGGGCAGAGTAAAATTGTAGTAGCAGAAGTAAAATGGTAGGCAGGGCAGGAGCAGGCTAAGGAGAAGCAGGCAGAGGAGGAGCAAGCTAAGGAAAAACAGACAGGAGAAAAGAAGCAGGTCCCTCAGAAGGAAGTTAAGCCCCCTGAGGAAGTCTCACCACTTTTACCACCTCCATCTGAGCCACAGGCAGCACCAAGTGCTCCTCTTACTAGCCTAGAAGATCTGAAAAGTCTGGAAACACTGCCTCCCTCTGTCTCTCCTCAACCTGGCTCTCGAGAGCTGGTTGGGCAGTGCTTGAGTTCAGCCAATCAAGAGCCCAAACAACAGCAGGTAAATCAGATGCCTCTCAGGGAGATTTGGAGTGCCCAAGTGATTGGCAAATATGGGACCTTACAGGAGGGAAGGCCGGTCTATTATTATCAGCCCTTTACCACAAGTGACATTATATATTGGAAGCAATACACCCCAACTTATTCTGAAAAACCTCAGGCCATGGTAGATCTAGAAATGATCTTACAGACCCAGAAACCCACCTGGGTGGACTGCAAGCAGCTCCTTTTTGCATTCTTTCACACTGAGGAGTGCATGAGAGTAATCGCAGAGGCTTGAAAGTGGCTCCAGACCCAGGCCCAGGCAGGGACATTAGATATAGACAGATGGGCAAGGGAGGCCCTCGCAGATAAGGAATCCAATTGGTCCTCAAACTTAGAAGAGAGAAAGACCAGACTAGAAAGATATAGGCTGACTTTCCTCCAGGGTGTCAGGGCAGGAGCCAAGCAGCCCAACGATGTGGCTAAAATTTCTGATATTTTCCAGAAGCCTGATGAAAGCCCAGCAGCTTTCTATGAGAGACTATTTGAGGCATACCAGATCTACATACCCTTTAATCCTGAGGCCCTGGAACTCAAACCAAGGTAAATACTGCTTTTGTAGGCCAAACCCAGCCCAATATCAGAATAAAATTACAGAAGCTGGAAGGGTTTGAAGGAAAAAAATATTAGTGAACTGCTAGATATAGCAAACAAGGTTTTTATCAACTGAGATAGGGCAGCAAGAAAGGAGGAAGAAAAGATAATACAAAGACGGGCCAATGTAATAGCAGTGGCTTTCAGAGGTCTGGTCCCCCAGACAGCCCAAAAAGGGAAGCAAAGAGACAGCTCAGGAGGGAAAGGAAGAGCAAGTCTGAGACGGGACCTGTGTGCCTATTGTAACGACACAGGACACTGGAAAAATGAATGTCCCAAATGGCAGAGTAAGAGAACTGGGTCCCCTTTTCTGCCCAGTCACTATCAATCATAACCACTTGAAGCAGACCATATTGATCTGGCAGCAGCTGATACTGACTAGGAGAGACCAGGCTCTTTTCAGCTGAGCTACCATGAGCCCATGGTCAGAATAAAAATTGGGGGCCAGCCTGTGAACTTTATGGTTGATACCAGAGCAGAGCACTCAGTAATCACACAGAGTAGTGCCTCTCTCAGGAAAGGAACTACTGGGGATCAGACCCATATACCATTCTGCCAGCTTCCCCAATGCCAACTTTTAGGCCATGGAGTAATTCATGAATTCTTGTACTTGCCAGGTTGTCTAGTACCTCTGATGGGTAGAGACCTTTTAACCAAATTGGGGGCAGATATCATCTTACCTAAGATGACTTGGCACAGCTGTGCCTAGGTAAAGGGACTTCTCCAATAATATTGTTTTTAGCAGTGCCCCAGGAAGAAGAATGGAGACTTTATAACCCTCAGTCAAGGGCCGCACCTTTAGAGCCCGAAGAAGAGGAATAATTTCTGCTGGTTTGGGCAGAAGGAAATCCCCCTGGCCTGGCCAAAGACCTTGCCCAGATACTAATTGACTTAAAGCCTGGTTCAGAGTCTGTCAAATTTTACCAATATCCAATTCCAAGAGAGGCACACCTAGAAATTCAGGTCCACTTAGACTAGCTACTTCAGTGGAGACTCCTTAAAAAATGCCAATCACCATGGAATACTCCCCTCTTGCTTGTCAAAAAGCCTGGGTCTAATGACTACCACTGGGACAGGACCTGCAGGCTGTTAATGAGGCTGTTATAACCTTGCATTCTGTGTTGCCAAACTAGAACTCATTCAATTAGAAGTGGAATGGTTTACATGCCTAGTACTGAAAGTAGCAATTTTCTGTCTGAAATCAGCCCCATTCATCCAGCCCTTTTTTGCTTTTGAGTGGGAAAACACAACTATGTGGGCCAAGGAGCAGTTAACCTGGACCAATCTTCCACAAGAATTCAAAAAATCCATTACTCTATTTAGTGGAACACTAGCATTTGATCTGTGTAAGTTCCCAGGACAGGAGTTGGGGTGTGTTCTAGGTCAATATGTAGATGACCTCCTACTAGCCAGCTCCAGAAGATCTCAGTGCTGGGAGGGAACTCATGCTCTCCTGAGACTGTTAACAAACAGGTTACAAAGTGTCCAAAAAAAAGGGCACAGATTTCTCAGGAGATCAGTTATCTAGGCTTCTGAATCACCCAAGGGAATCGAGGGTTAGGGACTGAAAGAAAGCAGGCGTTACGTGCCATCTCAGTCCCTAGCACTGAGCGGCAGATTTGTGAATTCCTGAGAGCAACAGGGTTCTGTGGAATCTGGATCCCAGGGTTTTCAGACTTGACCAATCCTGTCTATGAAGCTTTAAAAGGGGAAGAAAAGGCACCCATTGAATGGGGTCCCTAACAGAAGAAAGCCTTCATCAGCATAAAGGTCACCGTAGGAAACCAGCATGCTGATGCTGCAGCAAAGCAGGCTGCCAAAGAACAAGCAACACCAGCCAGGATCATGTTGGCCCCCGAATTACCTGAACCTCCAAATTCACTCCTCAGGAGGAGGAATGGGCCAACAAGAAGAACAAAAGAAGGTTGGTGGATACTCCCAGATCATAGTTGTCTATGTCCCAGAACAATTACCCATAAGGTAGTCCTCCAACAGCATGAACTTACTCATTTAGGAAAGACTGCTATAGAATTTTGTTAGGCAGATACTACCTAATTGCCTATCTTCCCTCCTTGTGTGCCACAGTTTCTCAGCGTTGCCTCCTCTGTGTGCAGAACAATGCCAAACAGGGTCTTGTGGGATTGATAGAAGTTCAGCGCTGTGGGCAAACTCCCTTTGAGGACTTAGAAGTAGACCTTACAGAAGGAAATAAATACCTACTAGTCTTTGTTTGTACTTTTTCAGGCTGGGTCAAGGCATATTCCACTCTCACGGAAAAGGTGAGATAAGTCATTAAGGCATTTCTAAAGAATATAATTCCTCAGTATGGAATGCCTCTGACCATAGGGTCTGATAGTGTCCCAAACTTTGTAGCAGAAATAGTACAACAGGTAGCTAAGGCTTTAGGAATTAGATGGAACCTACATACAGCTTATAGACCTCAGAGTTCAGGGAAAGTAGAGCGCATGAATTGGACTCTAAAGCAGGGTGTGGCTAAGCTATGCCAAGAGACAACCCTACCATGGACAGATATCTTGTCTCTTGTACTCCGGCAAGTACTCTGTGCCATGAGAGCCAGAATAGGTTTCTCTGCCTTTAAAATTCTATATGGTGGACCCCCTCCCTAATTCAGCCAAAGGGAGATTTGGGGAAAATAGGAAATGAAGAAATACAGAAGCAACTACAAGGACTTGGAAAAACTGTCTTTGAGGTCTATAGATGGGTTACTGACTGACTACCTATTTCTCTAGGATCAGCTGTACTTCCTTATAAATCTAGAGAACAGGTTAGGATAAAAGAATGGAAAAAGAGCCCCTTAAGCCAATTTGGAAGGGACACCCTGCTTTAGAGTCCAGTTCTTGCTTTCTTCTCTTAAAGATAAGATGCTCTGGTATTTCTGAATAATCATTGTTTTTATCTTTCTAATAATTCTCATTTTGTCTTTTTATGAGTGCCCCTGGAACCCGAGGCTAATCCTGGGAGGAGAACTCTTCTGCCTTTACTGGGACACAGAAGCACCATAAAATTACTTCTTCCTACACAGCAAAGGAATAATATGAAGCTAAGGCTATTTTTTTTTTTCTGTTACTGAACTCTCTTAATCTGGACTCTCAGGTCTACACTCTACCTCTTGAGAGCCTCCTGAGTTCTCATTATCTCTACCAAATGCTTAATTTCATACTGTCCCTCTTAAAAGAGCAGTTCAGCTAACCCCTCTCCTTATAACATTCAGCATTACAGCAGGGGTTAGCACTGGAATAGGGGGACTGGTAACTTCCCTCTTCTACTATCAAATCTCCTGACCTAAATCAGCTAAATCCAACCAGAGGCTCTGCTGACTTAACAGTGCAGCTCATCTTCACATGGCTCAGGGTCCTACCCAGCAGCAGCACACAATTATGTTGGATGACAGACACCAGAGGAATATTACCCGAAAGCTAGAGATGAAAGATCCATGATGGTTACAATCATTGACTTGTCATCATGCTCATAGCACCATGAGTAGGTGACACCAGAAAAAGGCAGATGGACCCACAGAAGCTCGGTTCACAGGCCCAGGCTGATGATACACACACCATGGGGACATAGAATATTTATTATGCACATGGTTACAATATCTGGGAAGAACAGGAAAGGCCCTTCATCAAGACCTGCTTTGATGGAGTCAGAAAAGGCTTTGTGCTTTATTATTTTCAAGGTGAAGGGGGAGGGAAGGAATTCTTCTTCCAGGGGCCTGAGTGGTTTCAATATCCCAATAACATCTAGAGACAGAACCATGATTTCTTATAATATTTCCTGTGTGTAGCAGATGGAGAAGAGGCAAAATAAGCCATCAGTTGTCAGCAGCCAAACAAAAAAATAAAATATAAAATAGAGTATGACTATTTTACTTAACACCTACACAAAATGTGCAAAAGTTCAGATAAAGTGTCATTTTGTGTGTTAAAAAAACAGATCTACAGAAAATATGAAGAATAATTATCAGTAAAATAATGAGGATGAGGATGATGAAGGTGATGATGATGATGATGATGATGGTGATGATGATGGAGGTAGTGACAGTGATAATACAATTGGGTAACAGTAACTCTTTGTTCCAAATTCTTTGTTGGAATCTGTACTTTATCCAAGGTCACCAGTTATTAGAAGGCCTTGTGTCAACTTAAAGTTGGGCTTTTGGGGTTTCAATTTTCTAATGACAACCAAGGAGAAGATGCCTGCTTTCTTTGCATATAAAAACTAATTGTGCGGGTCGGGTGCGGCCAGGCCCGGAGCAGCGGCTGCCAGGCTGGGAGCAGCCAGGCCCGGGGGAGCAGCCGGGTCGGGAGCGGCCAGGCCCGGAGCAGCGGCTGCCAGGCTGGGAGCGGCCAGGCCCGGGGGAGCAGGCGGGTCGGGCGCGGCCAGGCCCGGAGCAGCGGCTGCCAGGCTGGGAGCGGCCAGGCCCGGGGGAGCAGGCGGGTCGGGTGCGGCCAGGCCCGGAGCAGGGGCTGCCAGGCTGGGAGCGGCCAGGCCCGGGGGAGCAGGCGGGTCGGGTGCGGCCAGGCCCGGAGCAGCGGCTGCCAGGCTGGGAGCAGCCAGGCCCGGAGCAGCAGCAGCCAAGTCCAGAGCAACTAGGTCGGGAGCGGCAGTGACCAGACCCGGAGCAGCTGGTTGTGGAACGAACCAGAGCAACAGAGGCCGGTCCCTGAGCAGCCAGGCTCGGAACAGCTCGCTCCTCGCCTGCCCCTGCCCCACGGCTGCCTCTCAGACATGGCTGGAAACTTTCACGGGAACTTGAGGGTCCGCTGAATCAAGTGATGAAGGTTTAGATCTGGTTGTGTTGAGTTAGTATAGGGCTGGGGTGTTGATCTGTGAGTGCCTTGGGTGGGGCCTGGATGAGGCTAGTTGACCTATTGGGAAATGTCTTTTGTGTGAGTGTATCTTTGGGCATGTGGAGGTATTATTGATATGAGAAAATGCTAAGTAACTGAATTACTATCTGAAAAGGGATTTACTATCCGGGAAAGGGAGGGAAGAAAAGACTGAACATAAACTATGCACCTATGGATGAGGACAATGGGGGTTGGGGAGGGGGCAGAGGGTGGGGTGGGAACCTGGTGGAGGGGGGAAGAAATGAGGAACCTTTGTAATAATATGAACAATAAAGATTGATTTAAAAAAAAAGTCATTGTGTGTGCACAACCTCCATGTCTATAGAAAATGGGAGAAACAATTTTAAGTAAGAAAATGGTAATGATGATGATTAAGATGATGCACAATGGGGCATAAGAGAGACTTATATAATACTTCAAACAATATACATTTCTTTTTAAAATATATTTTATTGATTTTTTTTACAGAGAGGGAGAGAGTTAGAGAGTTAGAAACATCAATGAGAGAGAAACATCATTGTTTCTGGTCTATTTGGTTTAATTTTCATATTGCCTAATGCACAGATTCATGCACTGGTGGGTTCCCTTGGTGTGCCCTGCAGGGATTGGGTCAAAACCGGCAGTCCAATGCCACCTGCTGCTCCTACTCATCCAGGCCCTGCTGTGCCTGTCATCACCATTCAGTAGTCTTACTGCTGCTCCTAGGGATGTGCAATCAACCAAGGTACATGCCCTTGATTGGAATCGAACCTGGTCAGTCCGCAAGCTGAAATTCTATCCACTGAGCCAAACTGTCAGGGCACAATATACATTTCTTTAAAAAATAGTCACACACATTAGAAAAGACAATGACTACAGATTGAGACAGGATTTGGTCTAATGAAATTATGGCTCCTCATACAGACAAACCGTCACCATGGTTCCTCCAGTGAGGGGTGTCCACTCTTACCTCTAAGTGTTGAGAAATTTCATGAAAGGGACCCCAATGAATTAGGTAGATTTAATTTTTATTTTATCATAAATAGTACCAGAGGGGATTGCTGTTGGGAAACTAACCATAATCTGGACATGTGAAACTGGGTGAAGTGAGGAAACTGGACTTGTTTGAGGCATGGCAGAAGTAAGCCTGGTGTTCATGGATAAATAGTTACTGGACATATGGATTTAAAGCCTCCTCTAGTGAAGGCCAAGAAGGAAGTGTAGGGTGTGATAGAGAAGGCTTGTGTAATTATAGAAAATACACGAATAATTATGAGCAGGAGTTATATCTGTATATATAAAAGCCTAAGTGTCCATTTGACCAGTCCCTATGACATGCATTGACCACCAGGGGGAAGATGCTCAATGCAGGAGCTGCCCCCTGTGGTCAGTGCGCTCCTACAGCAGGAATGCCTCTTAGCTAACCACCAGATGTCAAGCATGGGGCTCATGGCTGGCTGCCACAGCCTGGAGACACAACAGAGCAGCCGCAAGACTACTGAATGGTGGTGACAGGCACAGCAGGGCCTGAATGAGCAGGAGCAGCAGGTGGCATTGGACTGCCGGTTTTGACCCAATCCCTGCAGGGCACACCAAGGGACCCCACCAGTGCACGAATCTGTGCATTAGGCAATATGAAAATTAAACCAGATAGACCAGATGTCTTCCAAGTGAAGATTCCTGGACTTGGGGAGGTGTTATCTTCTAGCAGAGACACTGTGAGGATGTGCATGTAGGAAACAGGGATCCCCTTTCTACTAGTTTGCAATGACAAGTTCCTTATTTCTCTTCATCTCTAACCACATGATCTTTAATGATTTTATTTCTAACTGGAGGCCCAGTGCTTGAAATTTGTACACAGGGAATGGGAGAACCCTCAACCTGAACTGCACCATCTCTAATCTGGGGGATGTCCGACTTGGGATCAGGCCTAAACCGGCAGTCAGACATTTCTTTTATAATACATGACCACTGGCTCCTAACCACTCACCTGCCTGCCACCCTGATCACCCCTAACCACTCTGCCTGTCTGCCTGGTCACCCCTAACTACTCTGCCTGCCTGCCTGATTACCCCTAACCCTTCTGCCTGCCAGCCTGGTCACTCCTAACTACTTTCCCCTGCTGATCTGATTACCATTAACTGCTCTCCCCTGCAGGCCCAATCACCCCTAATTACCTCTGCCTTGGCACCCGCCACTGTTGCTTTGTCCAGAATAACATCCAGAAGACATTCAGTCTATCTGTTTTAATTAGCACATTACCCTTTTATTAGTATAGATAACTCCTGTTCATAATTATTTTTGTATTTCCTATAATGACACAAGCTGTCTCTACCATGCCATGTACATTTTTCTGGGCCTTCACTAGAGGAGGCCTTAAACCCATAGGCCCAGTAACTCTGTCCATGAGCATCAGGCATATTTCTGTGATGTGCCTCAAATAAATCTAGTTTCCTCCCCTACTCAGTTCCACAGACACCTCCAGATTTATGGTTAGTTTCCCAGCAGCACTCCCCTCTGGTAGCAGAACTTGCTCCAGTCCCTGTAGCTCTTATAGCCATTTATATGGACATTGTAGGCTCAGCATTTTCTCGGAGTTATTTGCAAAATCCGAAAAAAACAGTTCCCAATAAAGAAAATATTGTTAAGTTACTCTTGGTTAAAATTAAAGTATTTCTTTCCTAAAGATCCCATAGAGAAATTTAAAACACACATTCAAATATGAAGAATATATTTCTAAATCTTAAGTCTGATAGGAAAATGTAAAAAAAAAAAATTATACATTAAGGACATTATATGTTTGTGGGAGAACCCAGCACCCTCAGACCAGATTGACCTACCAGGTGAAGGACAGAAGGAGGCTGGGAGTGAGGGATTACACTCAGGGTTGAGGTTTCCTTTCCTGTGAGAAATTCTATGGTGGGAATTATCTTCACTCCCTCCCTCTGAGCCCTAACATCACTGATAACACTAGACTGAGAAAACATGTCAATCTCCTTCCATCATCATTTCAACATAGGAATGATTCTGAGTTGTGCACATTTATTATTACTGTTTTTATTTCTTTTCTTTTATCCACTTAAAACCACTACTTTTTTGGATGTAAATATTTGGGTCTCTGCAAAAGGCTATGGGTTTACATGAAGGAAGAGTTTTCATAGTGAGCTGTAAACAAAAATCACCAAATTTAAAAAATCCAGATCAAGAACTTTCATCTGCCTGTGCTTGGAGGTAGTTTTTCAGATAAAAATAACATCATAAATCAAAATATATGATATTGATAATAGCTGTTCTTTATATTTTTCACAACAGTAGGGACTTTTTCTATAAAATTAAATTGAAAAAAAATTGAAAATTGTGGATACAATAAAATTTTGAAAATCAGAAATGGTTGGAGCAAATGTTAATCATTTTCACATCTGTTTGAAAGATGCACAAGAAGTTAAAACTGTAACCTACTCATCTAGTCCACAGTTTCCTCTTATACTCAGAAAGTTTAGACTATTTTTTTTTTTAATTCCAATGTGCTTTATGACCCATGTAGCCCCCTTTCCCTGACTTATATTCTGAGTGAGGTCAAAGGAAGAGATGCCCCTATACAGGCCCCAGAATGACCAGTGAAGTCAGAACGCAGGCCCTAACTTATAAGAAAGGCTGCCTCACATGCAAATTTCTCTTTAAGCTCCAGGATAAATCATCTCCTGGGTTGCAAAGACTCACAGCTCTCCCCTCACGCAAGGCCAAGGTCTCTGGGAAGACAGAGCTGTGGTCTAGGAGAAGATGAGACTGCTGGGTCTTCTCCTGTGCCTGGTGACAGCCTCCCAAGGTGAAGATTTCACTGGTCAGACAGGTTTCATGGGATGGCTGTGAGTGCAGGTGACTGATGGGACTGATGCTTCTTGTCACCAGGTGTCCTGTTCCAGCAGCAGTTGCAGGGGTGGGCCCAGGACTGGTGAAGTCATCACAGACCCTCTTCCTCACTGCGCAGTCTATGGATTCTCCATCACAATCAGTAGTTATGACTGGAGCTGGATCCGCCAGCCCCCAGGGAAGGGGCTGGAATGGATGGAGTGCCTAAATCATAACGGAGACACTAAGTACAGCCCCTTCCTCAAGAGCCAAACCTTGATCTCCAGAGACACTCCAAGAACCAGTTCACCCTGCAGCTGAGCTCCGTGACCACCGAGGACACGGCTATGTATTACTGTGTGAGACACACAGCAAAGAAAAGTCAGACACAAACCTTCCTGAGGGAAACAGCAGGGCTGGGCTGCAGGGAATGCTCAGGACACCAGAGGGCGTTCAGGACACAGAAGACAAAAAGCAGCTCCAGGAGCAGGGCAGAGGGCTATGGCCTTCTGTAGGGGGCAGGGATTTCCTTTTAAACTCTCAGCTGCACTGAGGGTTGATAATCTCTCTTTCTCTGTGGCTCTAATTCCTCATATTCTCACTGTAAACACCTGAGAAGGAGGTAACTTTGCTCTTTTCAGATGACATATCAGCAGTGACGGGGAACTCCCCTTCACCAAGTCCCTATATATCAAGTATTATAAATCGTTTCTTTACAAAGTAGATTGTGTTTTTAAAAAAATTAAATAAGTACTTCACATGTGTCTCACAGATCCTACTAGAAGTGTTTGCTCCAGAAGAATGAATCTTTTGTTTGTTTGTTTGTTTGTTTGTTTAGAGAGTGGAAGAGAGGGAAAGGCAGAGAGAAACATCAATGTGAAAGAAACACATCCACTGGTTGCCTCCTGCAAATGACATGGCTATGGCCCCACCTTCACCTCACTCACATCTGAAGGACAGAGGAGAGCTCACACACTTCCCACCTTGCTCCTTTGATGGGTTTCCAAGAGCCATGAGAAATAACTTTGTCTGCAAAGCTTCTCCAAGTCATGAACTGCTCCCCAGACCTCTGTGTGTCTTCCCTGGTCCTCTCCTAATTGACAGCTCTGGTGACTGCAAAACCTCCTGCCACATGGGTGAGTTTACATCAGACAGAGGAACCAATTCTGAAGGCAACTCACTTTATTAGGAAGTGCTGGATCTAGCCTCCAGTTATAATATTGCTGTGTGATCCCTCAGATGCTATTAGGTCAAGGCTCTCTCTGGAAGTCTCTAATAAACTGAAGGTGTGCACTGAGCCATCCCTGATAGAAGTAAAACAATTACCATCCATTCTTGGAATTCAGCCATGACATCTGTCTATCTAGGATGCAGGACACAGTAGTTTGGTTTCACGTGGAACCTGGAACTTGCATTAATTTCCAAATCAATATTTTATTGCCTGAATGACCTCATATATTGTGTGTAGCTATTTCAGGAAAAAGGGATAAAACTTGAACTGGGTGAACAATGAGGATATCAACACATAATGAAGTGACAATCCTGGTGATGTGCCTGCTCAGACATGGTGAATTTTCCTCCATGGTAATTCATCTTCCAGACCTGTGTTTGCTTTTCCCATGTTGCACATTGGTCCATGTAGCGATTATTTTCTTCCATATCTAATGTATGAAACTGGATTTACAACAGAGGCTAGAGAATAAACACAACAAAGGTGTCAGTACAGCTGCTTCGTGTTCAGTACTAAACTCCCCTGAAGGAATAGGACCTAGCAGCTCTGTCCGTGTCTCTATAGTTCATGCTTCTGGGACCCAGGGACCAACACAGAGGCTCCTCTGTCCCCCAGCACTTGGCCCACTGGCTCTAGGCTCACACTCTGGTCTTATTTTATCTTCTGATCACTTTGTAGGGGAAATAGTGTCAGATGGAACTTCCCTTCTCCTGAACTTGAACTTCTTGCACTTTTACTACTTTCTAGCCTTGTAAGAATTGATTTCTCTTGGTTGTTGTTACTGGTAAAAGTCAAGGCATCGCTTTTTTTTTAAAAAAAAAAAACAACACAAAAACTTCTCTTTTTATATGTACAACAATTTTCTCTCCTGGGTCTTTCTACAGGTATCCTGCAGCAGGTGAGCCCAGTAGGGAGGGCAGAGGCCCAGATGTGGGGAGCATCCTTGGGCATGTCATACTCTGAAACGATGACTGTTATATCAGTGTCCAACCACAGAGCTCCCTATATAGCAGGAGGCCATGCAAATAGGGCCCCATCTGTTCATAAAAACCAGCCCAGTCCCAGCACCCCAGGTGTTCCCACTCCCATGATCAGGACTGAACACAGACCACTCACCATGAGGTTTGGCCTCAGATGGGTTTTCCTTGTAGCTATTTTGAGAGGTAATTTATGGAGAACAAGAGACACTGAGTACTTGAGTCACATGAGTGAGAGAAACATTGTACGGGCCAGAGTTCCCTGATCAGAATGTCTCTGTGTTTTCAGGTGTCCAGTGTGAGGTGCAGCTGATGGAGTCTGGAGGAGGCTTGGTGCAGCCTGGGGGGTCTCTGAGACTCTCCTGTGCAGCCTCTGGATTCACTTCCAGTAGCTACTACATGAACTGGGTCCGCCAGGCTCCAGAAAAGGGGCTAGCATGGATCTGTGCTATTACTCCTAATGGTGAGAGCACATACTACGCAGACTCTGTGAAGGGCCGTTTTACCATCTCCAGAGACAATGCAAGGAACGCGATCTATCTGCAAATGAACAGCCTAAGATCTGAGGACACGGCTGTGTATTACTGTGCAACAGACACAGAGAGGAGAGGTCAGTGTGAACTTAAACACAAACTTTCCTGCAGCAGAGCCTGCGACCTCCAGGGGGCGCTCAGGGTCCCTGAACACAAGAACCATCCCAGCAGCAGGTGCAGTTAGGAGGTTGGGCTGGTTTCCTGTGTGGTTTCCTCTCTGTGTCACAGTTTCCCTCAGGGAACCTCTGGATTCGTGATCTGCACTTACCTCTGAAGTCTCTGAGTTAGAAAGTTTGTTGTAAACAGAGATAACTTTCTCATGTGGCCATATTGCAGAGTGTCTTTCAGAAAATCTTGTGCCCAAAGGACTATAG
Source organism: Pipistrellus nathusii (assembly GCA_963693515.1). Classification (NCBI taxonomy): domain Eukaryota; kingdom Metazoa; phylum Chordata; class Mammalia; order Chiroptera; family Vespertilionidae; genus Pipistrellus; species Pipistrellus nathusii. The sequence goes on along the minus strand of OY882875.1, from coordinate 40,935,749 downwards.
ATAATTAAATATGCTAAACCAGGTCCTCTAAATCTAACCAGAAGCTGTGCTAACTCAACAGTGCTGCTCTACACAGTCCGGGGCCCCAGCCTGACAATAACAGGACACATGGATTCTGGACAGTGGCCACCACCGGCACATGAACACAAAGCTAGAGAAGACCCTTGGCATTGACTTGTTGTCACTCTCAGCACCAATCACAGGTGACACCATGAGGAGGAGGTAGAGGGACCCATAGTGCCTTGGAATAGATGCCCAGGCTGATGTCCTACAGACAGAGGCACCTTGAAAAGGGCTATTTCTTCATGGATGTTTCTGTTGGGAGCTGGGCAGGCTTTTCAGCCAGTCAGACATCGTTTCCTGGCTGACATGGCTCAGTAGTTGGACACTGAACTATTGACCAGGAGGTTTGGGTTTGATTATTGGTCAGGGCATATGCTGGGTTTGCAGTCTTGAAACCTAGGGTGGAGTGTGCCAGAAGCACAAAATAGATGATTCTCTCTCATTGATGTTTCTATCTCCATCTCTTCCTCTCTGAAATCAATAAAATATATTTTTTAAAAGAAAATATATTTGGACACCCCAGGTAAGAACACTGGTTCAGGGTTTTATTGTGGATCAATACTGGGGGCAGGGAGGTTCCTACTCAAAGGAGAGGCTTGTGTGGGTTCAGTGTACCACCTGCAGGACACAAGGTAGCATCCTCACTTTCTCTTAGTTTTTCATGTGCCAACAAGAGGGAGGGATGAACCTTAACTTGTCAACATCAAACATAAAAAATGGAGTCTGGGAAAGAACCAAGGTGATGAAGTAGGTAAAAGCCTATATTCACCACCTCCCACAACCACTTGAAAATTACAACTAAAATACAGAACAATCCTCATTCAGAACAGCCTGAATACTGGCTGAATGGAAATCATACAACTAGAGATGGAAAGAAGAAAGCACATTAAGATTGGTAGGAGGGCTGGAGGTGAGGAATGGGATGGCCCAACACTAACATGTGCCCATATTTTAATCAGGAGGGATCGTCTCTGTGGAGGCTTCCTGTGGTGAGCTTGAGGTCCAAGCCCCACACCAGACCCCCAGCTCAGGGTTGCAGAGCTGGAAAGAGAAGTCCTTGTCACTTTGGGTTGTAAAAAACAATCAGGGTTTGTGGCTGTGTGACAAGAAGGCTGCAGGAATCAAAGGGCCATTGCAGGAATTCACAGGGTTCCACTTATTCTCTGCTCTTGGGCCAGGGGACTCAGACTTATACAGGAAGGAATTTGATTGTCTGGCCTGGGGGCAGAAACTCAGGGGTGGCTTTCTCCAAGACTGGAGTGTTCACAGGGGTCATTATTTCTTTGTTGGGACTTCCCCTGTTCATAGGCTGACTGGCAGCCATGTTTGAGTCTCCGTCAGCATAGAGTACATAGTTTGCTTCATCCTGTGATCCCCTGAGATCCTGCCCCATCCAATTTTCAGCCCCACCAAACTGTTAGTAGCAGCTTTTTCAAGCGAATGGCCTGTCCTGGTTCAGGCTTCAGACTTGCTAAAACCTCTCAAATAAGCTGCAGCTGAGGACAGCATGCTGAAATCCACACATAAAAGGCTCAAGATAGGGCACTAACACCAGCCTGACATGCCTCACAGTTAGGCCTCACCTGGGCACATCAAAGCCCAATACAAATAGCAAATAGCAGACATCTGCAGATCATCTATATTTTCTGCTGGGTGGACCTAGGCAGTTTCTGACTTTGTACCACCCTGGATGCCCAGACCCAGTGAATACAGTAGACAGTTTCAAACCATAGGAGATTACAACTCTACACAGCCACAGGTGACACATTGAATGGACAGACTCAGTGAGCACTAGATTCCTACTAAAGCAAAGTCCTGTTCCAAAGGAGTGTCTCCTGCATAGCAGCTCTCCTATTGTAGTCACCACTTGTCCTCATAGCCAATTGGCCAGGAGGGCAAGTCCTCTTAGTGATGTCAACAGAAATCAAGGCTTAACTACAAGACTATGCACACTGCCCACACAGAGGTGCACCTAGAGTGCCCAGCTCAGGTGACTGGGGAGGCTGAACCACTGGGCTCTACAGGACACCTGCTATACAAGGCCACTCTACCAACTGCAGGAGACATAGCAGCTCTACTCAATACATAGAAACAAGCACAGTGAAGGAGCCAAAATGGGGAGATAAAAAAACATCCTCACAAATGAAATGAATGGAAACATGCAAACTACTGGATACACAGTTCAAAACCATGTTTATAATTCAACAGAAGAGCAAAAACAAATAATAATAAAAACATATGAAGATAATATTAGAACCCTCTGGGACAACTTCACTGGTTCCAACATTCACATTATGGGGGAGCAGAAGGAGAAGAGAGAACAAAATATTGAAAACCTATTTGAAGAAATAATAACAGAAAACTTCTTCTATCTGGTGAAAGAAATAGGCTTACAAGTTTAAGAAGCACAGGTAATTCCAAATAAGAGGAACCCACAGAGGGCCACACCAAGACACATCATAATTAAAATGTCAAAGGCTGAAGACCAATAGAGACTCTTAAAAGCACAAGAGAAAAGCATCCCATCAGCTGATTTCTCAACAGAAACTTTGCAGGTTAGAAGTGAGTGGCAAGAATTATTCAAACTGATGAATTATAATGACCTAAAAACAAGATCAGTGTACCCAGTAAAGCTCTCATTTGGATTTGAGGATCAGATAAAGAGTTTTACAAAAAAGAAAAATAACTAAAGGAGTTCATCACAAGCAAAACAGTATTATATGACATTTTGACGGATATTCTTTAAGAAGATAAAAGAAGAGGGAGATGAAGAGAAAGAAAAAGAAGAAGAAGAAGAAGAAGAAGAAGAAGAAGAAGAAGAAGAAGAAGAAGAAGAAGAAGAAGAAGAAGAAAAGGAGGAGAGGTAAAATATGAACAATAAAATGACAACAAATCAACGATTTAACATAATAATAGAGCAATATGCAAATTAAGCACCACTTCTCTACACAAACCACACCCACCAGCCAATCAGAATGAGTGTGCAAATTAAACCAACAAAGATATTGGTTAATTTGCATATGCAGAGGGTGGGAGGAGTGAAGACTGAAGACAGCATAGAAGAAAGAGGGAGGGAAAGTGGAAAGCAAGGTGTCTCTGGCTGCTGGCAGTGTGTGCCGGGCAGGGCAGAGCAAGGTGCACAGTGGCATCCAGAAGCAGTACAGTGGGTCTGGTGAGTGGGGCGGAGCATGCACTGCAGTGGAGGCAGCTCACGCATGGCCCAGCTCAGGTGACTGGGGAGGTGGCCACGGGGGCTGTGGGGTGGGTGGGAGGAGTGGCCGCAGTGGGAGAGGTGAGGGGGGGGAGAGGTGAGGATGGCAGGAGGTTAGCCTGCCAGAAGTCATGCAGTAATATTCCTACAACAGGTGCCTAGTTGAATCATAAAATCAAAATAAATAAACAAGAAAGTAAAGAACAAAATAAACTGCTGCAAAAATAGAATCAGAGACATGGAAAGATGGAACAGACTGAAAAATCTCAGAGGGATTGGATGAAAGAAGGTGGGAAGAGATTAACCAAATGTCTCACTTATGGACACAGACAGTAGGACAGTGAAGACCTGGGGTGTGGCAGAACCCAGGTGGAAAGGGGAAATGCGGGGGGGGGGCATCTGTAATATTCTCAACAATATTTTTTTAATAATAAACCCTGACTAATTATATCATTAAAACCTACAAAGTTTGAGTAAATAAAAAGGTGCTATCAACCATTGTGGGTAGAAAATAGGTTTAGGTCTTTCAACAGAAGAATAATGCCCACCTGGAAGCATTGTTAAGAAACAATAACAGGATTTCCCAGATGCCATAGTTCAAGGTCAAGGGCAGACACTGACAACACTGCAAGGTCATCAACTTGTTTTGAAGGACTTGGGTAAAATTTGTGCTTCCAAAGACCAGGAATATTCTCAGGTGGGGGAGTTCTATTGAAGCAGGCTTCTAATTGGGCGGGGTCATGATTGGATATTTTAGTTGATGCAATGGGTACAATGCATGTGTCCCTCAAATAGTCACACATAAAAACCCATTGCTCAAGGAGATGGTTGTGCTCAGTGTTTGAGTGTCAACCTATGAACCAAGAAGTCATGGTTTGATTCCTGGTCAGGCTAGATGTCCTGGTTGTGGGCTTGATCCCCAGTGTGGTGTGTAGTGGAGGAATATAATCAATGGTTTCCTCTCATCATTGATGTTTCTAACTCTATCTACCTCTCCCTTCCTTTATGAAATCATAAAACTATATATAATTTTAAAAGTGGGCTAAGGAAGCTCTCTTCGTCCATCCAACCTCTGAGATTACAGAAAAAAAAAAAAGCAGCCACTAGGACCCAGGTCCTCACCAGAATCCCAACCTGCCCCCATCAAGTCTTGGATTTTCCAGTCTCAATACCTGTGAACTCCCCACTCTGTGGACTGTGTCACAGACCTAGAAACGATGGAGTGTGGTGTCATATGACCATCAGGTCTGACCCTGGAGTTTCACTGATGCATTGGTTATTCAGAGTATATCCTGTGTTTCCCCCCCACCCCAGTGATGGACAAGAACAGCATTTCTCTGATGTGTCCTTCAACAGACAAAGTCTCCTGGAGGAAGATCAGGGGAGGTTCTGACACAGCTGTGGTGAAAAGGCAGCATTAGAGCAGGAGGAAAAAATGAGCTCTTTCGGTACCTCCTACATCAGCACAGAGAAAGGCGAAGGGTCAATGGAGGTGAAATCTGTAAATGCCTGGTCCTCCCAGTCACCAAGTCACAGGAAAACGGCTTATGTCCTCTGATGCTGTGGATGCCAAGGCCACATGGTAGGTCCTTTGGCCAAAGGGCTTTAAGGGTGCATTTAGGTTTGACCATTTTAACTTAAAGATATCATTCTTCCAAACTTTCAAGAGATTGTCTGTAATAATGACAGTGGGTACTTGAATCCTAGTGGCTCCCCACAGAGCATTGAATATTCCTGTGATGTAAGCCTGTGGATGAGTCACTTGTAACTGTTGGTCACCCATTGCGGGGGGAGGGTGAAGAGGCTGAGCCCAGAGAGTGTTTGAGGCAGATAAAAGACTCTTAAGTATGCAGGTTGCTTTCTCCCCTATCTCTCTCTCTGCTCTGATAGACCCACAACCACCAAAGGACATGGGCAATGGTTATGTATGGAAAGCACAGAAGAACAGACTTGCAGGGCCCTAGTTTTGGGAGCTGGAGGTGGTGAGGAAGCTCTCTCTGGGTATGGACAAGTGGACAAGGACACAAGAATAATTTACTCTGAGCTGGAATATCCTGGCCCCGTGGGTGGCACATGATTATAAATTATCTAGGGTGTAATGATGATGGTGGTATTAACAAGAGCAGCTGCACTGCAGCACACAGACTAGCCACCCTCCTGATAACTGGAGGTGCTAGTCATTTGGAGCCCAGGGGACTGACTGTCCACCCAGGGACTCCCCTCCTTTGTCCCTAAGAGGAAGAGCCTATGCAAAAGGGGAGTTCCTTCTGCTGATAAGCCAGCCCCAGCCCCTGTTCCTGCACCTCTTGGAGAGCAGCCTCACCCCTGGGACCTGCGGTCTCCATTTGCCCCAGGAATCAACCCAGAGGAAGCAACATGAAGTATGGTCTGAGCTGGGCTCTTGCTTTCATGCTCTTATATGGTAACTTTATGGAGAAGCTGGGCTTTGTGAGTGTGTGTGAGTATGTGTGGTCCCAATGACAATTCTCCTGTCTGCAGGTAGTCTAGTGTTAGGTGAAGTTGGGGGAATCTGGGGGAAACTTGATGCAGCCTAGGGGGTCACTGGGACTCTCCTGAAAAGGCTCAGGATTCATGTTCAGTGACTATTATATACATTGTATCCTACAGACTCCAGGAAAGGGTTAGGAGTGGGTAGGTTTTGTAAGAAACAAAGCCAACGGTCACGCCGCAGAATACGCTGCATCTGTGAACGGCGATTCACTACCTCCAGAGATGATTCCAAAAGCACTGTCTACCTGCAAATGAACAGTCTGAGAGCCAAGGACATAGACTTATATTACTCTGAAGAAGACATAGTGAGGGGTAGTCAGTGTGAACCCAGACACAAACCTACCTCTAGCCAAGGCTGTTACCAGCAGGGGCACTCAGGGCACACAGACTTTGTGTTGCAGCCCCAGGAGCAGTTGGAGTTTCCTCTGATGATTCTGAGTTTTCTCTCCACATAACACTTTATCCAAGAGTCTCTCTAAACCTCTGTGACTACCACTAATGGTTCTGTCTTTCAGCAGTTTTATTATAATAGTAGGAACAGTCTCACATGCAGCACTGGTGAAGTTTCTTGTTTGTAGGAAAAGAAATGCCAAGGGTGATAGTACAAAGTAGCTTAGGTGTAGGTGGATCTCTCTTACCTCCTCAGAAGCAACTGGAAATTACAACTAAGGAGGGGATCATTCACCCTGAATTACCAACTAAAGGCTATCTGAAGAGGAGACATTTCCCTGGTTGGCAGGCCACATGATAAAGGGATAACTCAGCTGCAGAGGTTCCCCAAAGGTGTGAAGCCTAGCCCTAGATTAGGCCCCACCTGGAGTGCCAGAGATGTGAATAGCCATATTAGCACCAGCTAATGTGAATAGCCACATAGCACCCAGCTGTGAAATGCAAGGAAGTTTCCATCTGCAAAGGAGAGGTAGAGACCACTGGAGACAAAGCTACCCCTTTAAAGGGCTGTGAAAGAAAAGAGCCACATGCTAACCTAACAAGCTCAGGGATGGCCTGGGTGGTAGTCTTGCTAACTCAGAGACCTAAAATAACCACAAAAGATTATTTGAAAATTAAATATCTACTAACTACAAACAGGTTATAGTGGGTAGTCATGTCTCAGATATTTCACCTGACAAAGATCAACTTTGATCTTCTTTACTGAGCCCATCTGCCTTCATGCCTCTAAGATAACATATCTGTGAGATGTCTGAGTAACTTTGTAACTTCCTTTTTACCCCAGACCCCTCAGGCCACAACAAATAGCTTCGAGACATTCCCTCATTGTTATTGTTACCAAGTTAATTGTCAACTGTTAATTACATTGAAGTATCCTGTATCCATCTCTGTAAAAAGAAGCTCATGTCCATCATTTTACCTATTACCCTATTCAGAGGTTTCCCCCTTCGCTCTGTCCCACCTCCCTAATCTATCACCAATGAATTTCATGTAACTCACCTACGCCCCTTTCCTTTGATTGCAATGTATAAATATAGAAATGTAACCCCCCATTCTCCGGAGCAATATCTCAATCCCTTGAGGTTCTGCTTCCAGGCATATGTCGACAGTTTGCTCAAATAAACTCACAAAAATGCTTTACAGGTTTCAATGTTTTGTTTTGTTTTTGTTAACAGGGCCAATGAGCAAAATATGTCTTAGCAGCCACTCATGCTGTGCTCCAAGGAAAAAGGGTGGCCAGATGGAAGTTGTCTCAGAAGAGTCAGGATGGCAGGCTTTGGGGAGGGATGTGGGGGAAGAGCTTCCAGGACCCTGTACTAAGCCCTCCTCCATCCTTCAGCAGCCATCTTTCCTGGGAGGATCACTCCACACCCAATGGCATCAGCCTGGGGAAAGCAATTTCCCCACCTCTGGAACCCTGTCACCCCCGCCACCTGCATAAGCCCTGCTGAGGAGTCAGGGGCATAGGCCTGGGTGTAGGTGTCAAGACCCAATTACAAGAGGAAAGTCCACATAACACACAAAGGGACATTCCAGAGCACCCATCTCAAGACAGCAAAGAGACTGCACCAGTGAGACTCACAGGACACCTGCTACATAAGGCCTCCCTACAAAGACTGGGAGTTATTTTTGTTCCATCTAATAGATAAAAAGAAACACAAAGAGACTGCCATTTTGGGGATGCTAGGAAACAGGCCCAGATTAAACAAGAAGAATCTACGGAAAACAAGCTAAATAAAATGGAGGCAAGCAATTCATCAGATATAGAGTTCTAAGTAGTGGTGATAAGAATGTTCAATGAACTTGGTGGGAAATACAGTGACATGAATACTAAATAGAGACTCTGATAAGAACCAGTTGAAAATTAACAATATCATTTCTGCCATCAGGATACAGTGGATAGAACTAAAAGTGGGTTGGATGAAGCAGGGGATTGAATCAGTGATTTAGGAGAAAATATAAGGGGGAAATAGTCATTCAGAGAATAAAAAAAATAGTGAAAATAGTTTTAGGAAAATTTGGGACAACATGGAATGAAACATCTTCATCAGTTCAGTATCAGAATGAGGAGACACTGAGCAAGTGATAAAAAACCCATTTGATAAAATAATGACAGAAAATTTAGCTAAACTGGTAAAGGAAAAAGACACAAAAGTCCAGAAAGCAGAGAGGGTCACAAATATGATGAACCCAACAGCAAGACACATCATAATTATGACAAATATTAAAGGCAAAGAGAGAATCTTAAGAGTATCAAGAGAGAGAAGAACCAAGATGGCGGCATAGGGCAGACGCCCAAATGCAGCCTACCACAACAAGTTTGAATTTAGAACTGAAAAATAGGGGAAACATCACCCTGAAGCGCCGGACAGCTGGCTGAGCGGAAGCTCTACCATCTGGGAAGGAGAGAGAAGGCGTGCTAAACCTCAGGAACTGTGAAGGTACCGAAAACTGTGTGCGTGAAAAAGCAGCTGCAGAGTTCGCTGCCGGCTTGCTTGCCAAGCGCCGAGAGGGCAGGCCGAGTTTGCTACCGGCTTACTCCCTGCACGCAGAGAGGGCGGACAGCTAATGCGTGGCTGGCTTTCTTGTGCGGGAGAAAAACAGAACCACCCTATTGCGCTGATAGACGGCCCCAGACAGGGAGAGGCCAGACTGTCGGGCAGTGGGCAGGGATCTCTCGGAGGTGTGTGAAGCCAGCAGCCATTACTGCGGGACTCAGAAACCAGATCCTTGTAGGGAGGGGCTGAATAAAGCTTGTCTGCACCACCCGAGACTACGCCCCATCCAAGTGGAGCACAGAAGCCCTTCCAGTGGCTAGCTTCCTCATTCGCTGCCAATAGGACTCTCCTAGGGAGGGGCAGACAGGAATCTAAAGCTTGTCTGCTCCTATACCAAAGAGGTGCGGGCACCTGCAACCAATTGTGCGGGACTCAACAAAGCTTGGCTGTGCCACCCCGAGACTCCGCCCATCCAAGCAGACTATAGAAACCCTCCTAGCTGAGACACTTCTGATCCTCATAGCCAATTGGCTTGGGGAATCAACACTTCCCAGTGATACCAACAACAAGCAAGGCTTAACAACAAAATGGCACACACATCCCACAAAGGGCTACACCAAATCTGTCCACCTCAGGTAACTGGGAGGCTGACTCACTGAACTATATAGGACACCTTAGCACACAAAGCCACCCTACCAACTCAGGGAAGCTGTGAAAATGCTAAGACAAGGAAATAGATCACAAACAAAGGAATGGAGGAAAAGAAGAGACTGGATATAGAGTTCAAAACCACGCTTATAAGGTTTTTCAAGAATTTCCTAGAAAAGGTCAATAAGACCTATGAGGAGATGAAAAGGGATCAACAAGAACTAATAAGGGATCAACAAGAACTAATAAGGGATCAACAAGAACTAATAAGGGATCAACAAGAAATAAAGAATTCTTTGTCTGAAATAAAAAGTATTATACAGAGTCCTAAAAACAAAATGAAAGATCACAAGAATCAAGTCAAAGATTTGGAGCATAAAGAGCCAGAAGACACTCCTCCACAGAAGCAAGAAGACAAGAGAATCCAGAAAGTCGAAGATAATGTAAGAAACCTCTGGGACAATTTCAAGTGAACCAACATCAGAATTATGGGGTCCCAGAAGCAGCCGGGTCGGGTGCAGCCAGGCCCGGAGCAGTGGCTGCCAGGCTGGGAGTGGCCAGGCCCGGGGGAGCCGCTGGGTCGGGTGTGGCCAGGCCGGAGCAGCGGCTGCCAGGCTGGGAGTGGCCAGGCCTGGAGCAGCAGCAGCCAAGTCCAGAGCAACTAGGTCGGGAGCAGCAGTGACCAGACCCGGAGCATCTGGTTGTGGAACGAACCAGAGCAACAGAGGCCAGGCCTTTTTCAGCCAGGCCCGGAACAGCTCGCTCCTCGCCTGCCCCTGCCCCACGGCTGCCTCTCAGACATGGCTGGAAACTTTCGCGGGAACTTGAGGGTCTGCTGAATCAAGTGATGAAGGCTTAGATCTGGATGTGTTGAGTTAGTATAGGGCTGGGGTGTTGATCTGTGAGTGCCTTGGGTGGGGCCTGGATGAGGCTAGTTGACCTATTGGGAAATGTCTTTTGTGTGAAGTGTATCATTGGGCATGTGGAGGTATTATTGATATGAGAAAATGCTAAGTAACTGAATTACTATCTGAAAAGGGATTTACTATCGGGAAAGGGAGGGAAGAAGAGATTGAACATAAACTGTGCACCTATGGATGAGGACAATGGGGGTTGGAGAGGGGGCGGAGGGTGGGGTGGGAACCTGGTGGAGGGGGGAAGAAATGAGGAACCTTTGTAATAATATGAACAATAAAGATTGATTAAAAAAAAAGAGTATAAAGAGAAAGGTACTTAAATACTTTAAGGTAGGTAATTACAAGGCCATTCCCATAAGACAGTCTGCTGATTTCTCAACAGAAACTTTTCAGGCCAGAAGGGATTTGCAGAAATATTCACTGTGATGAAAAACAAGAACCTACAAACAGAATACTTTACCAGCAAGGTTTTTAGAATTGAAGATGAAATAAAGATTTCCCCAGACAAGAAGAAGCTAAAGGAGTTTTGTTGTCTCTCCCCCCGTCCCATAAAACTAGTATTACAAGAAATGTTAGAGGGTCTGCTGGAAGAAAGAGGAAGGGGGAAAAGAAAATTAAGAAAAAAAATACAGTAAAAGCATAAAATGGCAATAAATATATACCAACCAATAATCACTTTTAATGTAAATAGCTTAAATGCTACAATCAAAGGACATAGGGTAGCTATTTGTGTAAGAAAGCAAGTCTCACATATATGCTTACCACAACCAATAAAATCCAGAATGAAAAATACACACAGAGAAATGTAAAGGGATAAAAAATAAATTTCATGCAAATGGAAATTAAAAAAATACAACAAAAATTTGGGGTAGTAATACTTACATCTGACAAAATAAACTTTGAAACACACTATAGAAGAGACAAAGAAAGACACTAAATAATAATAAAAAGAACAATCCAACAAGAGGTTATAAATCTGATATAAGTCTGGTAAACATTTATGAACTCAACAGAGGAGGACTTAAATATATAAAGAAAATCTTGAGGCAGGCCTGTGTTGCTCAGTGATTGAGCTCGCACCTATTAACCAGAAGGTCACAGTTGGATTCCAGTCAGGAAACATGTCCATAATGTAGACTCAATCCCCAGTACCATGTATGTAGGAGGCAGCTGATCAATGATTTCCTCTCATTATTGAAGTTTCTTTCTCTCTCTCCCTCTCCCTTCCTCTCTTAAATCAATAAAAATACATTTAAAGAAAGCAAATCTTAAAGGACACAAAGGGAGAGATTTACAGTAATATGTTCATTGTACTGAACATTAACACCCAATTGACATCTTCCAAACAGAAAATCAATAAGAAAACACACATCTTCAATGACATACTAGAGCAGATGGATTTAATTGAATTCTTTAGAGCATTCTACTCCAAAGGAGCAGAATGTACATTATCTCCCAGGGCATATGAAACATTTTTTAGGATAGACAACATGTTAGTCCATGAGCAAATCAATAGTTAAGGAGGATTAAAATTATATCAAGCACCTTCTCTGACTATAATGTTATAAATTATAAATAAAACATAACAAAACAAACAAACAAACAAACAAACAAACACAAACACACAAAGTTTTTGAGGCTAAGGAACATGTTACTGAAGAATAAATAGGTTATCAAAGAGATCGAGAAAGAAATCAAAGTTACCATAAAACAAATTAAAATGAGAACACAACAACCCAAATCTAAGTGACACAGTACAAGCAGTTATAATAGGGAAATCCAAATCAGCACAAGCCTGCCTCAGGAAAGAGGAACAAAGATAACAATCTAACACTACACCTAAAGGAATTGGAATAAAAAACCTGGAGTGAGTACAAGGACAGAAATAATGAAGATCATAGAGGAAATAAACAAAACACAGTCTAAGAAAATTAATGAAACAGAGTTGGTTCATTGAAAAGATAGACTAGATTGACAAACTTTTGAACAGACTAGTCAAGAAAAAAAAAAAGATAGAGCACATACCCCTAGAGGGCTTGGCTCAGGGGATAGAGAATCAGCTTGCAGAATGAAGGGTCCTGATTTCCATTCTGATCAAAGGCACATGCCAGGGTTAGGGGTTCAGTCCACAGTGGGGCACATGCAAGAGGCAGGTGGTCAGTGGTTCTCTCTCATTTTTGATATTTCTGTCTCTCTCCCTCTCCTTTCCTCTCTGAAAATATTAAAAAATATATTTAAAAAAAGATAGTGCACACAAATCCTATATAATAAAGAGATAATATGCAAATTGACCATCATTCCAATACAAAAGATGGCTACTCCATGTGGTCAAAGATGGCCATCCCCATGTGGATACAAGATGGCCACCACAAGATGGCCAGCAGGGGAGGGCAGTTGGGAGGGACAAGGCCTGCAAGGGAGGGCATTTGGGGGGCAATCGGGCATGCAGGGAAGGGAAGTTAGGGGCAATTAGGCCAGCAGGTGTGAAGCTAGGCATTGATTAGGCTGGCAGGGGAAGAGTTAGGGGATGATCAGGTTGGCAGGCAGAAGTGGTTAGGGGAAATCAGGTAGGTAGGCATGTGAGCAGTTGGGAGCCAGCAGGCCTGGATTGTGAGAGGTATCTTAGTTTGGAGAGGGTGCAGGCTGGGCTGAGGGACACATCCCCACACCCCTGTGCATGAATTTCATGCACTGGGTCTCTAGTAAACAAAATGTAAATATATATATATATATATATATATATATATATATATATATATATATATATGAAAGGGAAATTACAACTAACACCATAGAAATAGAAAGGGTTTAGGCTCTGGATCTGAGCTCGTGGCCATACCTCCAGGCCTCATCTTGGCAGGGCATGGCCTTTTAACCATGCACCTCTGTATGTGTGTGAGTGCAGATGGATTGACAATGACTTCCTCAATTATTACTTACAGAGCGAGTCCCTGCAGGGGCCCATGCAGGTATAGGAGTGCGGCAAGGACAGAGTGCAGCTGGGCTCCAGGCTGGACGACTGGAAGCTGAAGGACATGCAGAAGTGCAGCCAGTGGGAGGAGGGCTTCGACTTCCCCGAGGACCTGCAGAAGCACATTGCCGAGTGCCATCCCAAGTGCTCTCCCAGCAAGGACCGCGCCGCCCTGCAGTGCTGCTACTGCCACAAGCTCTTTGTGGAGGAGATCTCGCTGCTGGGCCATGTGGAGCAGAAACACAGCGGGGAGAAGAAGAATGCGTGCAGCCTGTGCTCAGAGAGCTTGCTCACCATGGAGGAGCTGTACAGACAGCAGCTTGTGGACAGCCACCAGCAGCACAAGTCCTGCATCCACAGCGACAGCCCGTCCCACGTCACCTTGGGCTACACCTCAGTGTCCAGCACAACATCTGACTTCAACCGGTCGGTGGACAGCTCCACCACGGTGGAGGCCACCCCGCCCCTTCCCAAGAGCCATGGGCTGAAGTGGGCCACTCTGCAGGCCGCCAATGTGGCCGGGGCCTCCGGCAGTCTGGCCAATGTGACCTACATCTGCATTTACTGAAGCAAGCAGCTGTTCTCGAGCCTGGCCGTCCTGCAGATCCACCTGAAGATGATGCACCTGGACAAGCCTGAGCAGGCACACATCTGCCAGTGCTGCCTGGATGCGCTGCCCTCGCTCTACAACCTGAACGAGCACTTGAAGCAGGTGCACAAAACTCAGGACCCTGTCCTGATCTTGTCGCCCATGCCCACCATTGTCTACTGGTGCAACTTCTGCTCCGAAGTTGCCAATGACCTCAACACGCTCCAGGAGCGTATCCACTGTTTACAAGGCTTCACCAAACCTGTGGCAAAGGACAGCAACATCTTCTTCTGCCCCCACTGCTACATGGGCTTCCTCATAGACTCTTCCCTCGAGGGGTACATCTGACAGGTCCACTGCGACCTCAGAGACTCCTGGTTTGGGTCCCCCGTGCTCCGGACACCCAAAGACCCCCATCGTCGAAGTCTATTCTTGTCCCTATTGTACCAACACCCCCAATCTTCAACAGCGTCCTCAGGCTGAACAAACACATCAAAGAGTACCATAAAAACATTCTCTTAGCCCTGAATTACTTCCACAATGGGAAGAAGTCCCAGGCCCTGAGCCACCTGTCTCCCGTGGCCATAGAGCAGACCTACCTGAAGATGATGCAGGCAGTGGGGGGTGAGGGGCTCCCCCATGTGGCCGGCTGGGTAGTAGTCTGTAACCAGTGCAGTGCTAAGTACAAGTCCCTATTCAGCTTCCTGACACACCTGAAAACTCACCTGGAAACAGTGCAACATGGAGTTCCTCAACCAGGAGTCACTGCTGAAGCACGTGGTCATCCACTTAATGATCACCTCAACCTACTACATCTGTGAGAGCTGTGACAAGCAGTTCACATTGGTGGATGACCTGCAGAAACACCTGCTGGATATGCACACCTTCGTCTTCTGCTGCACGCTGTGCCAGGAGGTCTTCAACTCCAAGGTGTCCATCCAGCTGCACCTCGCGGTGAAGTATAGCAATGAGAAAAAGGTGTACCACTGCACCTCCTGCAACTGGGACTTCCACAGCAAGGCCGACCTGCAGCTGCACGTGTGCCACAGCCACCTGGAGAACCAGGGCAAGGCGCACAAGTGCAACTTCTGAGGTGAGGCCTTCGGCACCGAGGTGGAGCTGCAGTGCCACATCACCACGCACAGCAAGAAGTACAATTGCTGCTTCTGCAGCAAGGCCTTCCACGCCATCATTCTGCTGGAGAAGCATCTGCGTGAGAAGCACTGCTTCTTGAGGCCAAGATGCCCAACGGTGGGGCCAATGGGGCATCTGAGCAGGTGCAGAAGGATGAGGTGGAGCTGCAGATGCTGCTGACCAACAGTCAGGAGTCCCACAATAGCCATGACGGCAGTGAGGAGGACGTGGACGCCTCGGAGCCCATGTACGGCTGCAACATCTGCAGGGCAGTCTACAACATGGAGATGCTGCTGCAGAACCACCAGCTGCGCGACCACAAAATCCTGTCAGGTGAGAGCGCCATCATCAAGAAGAAGGTGGAGCTCATCAAAGGGAACTACAAATGCAGCGTGTGCTCATGCACCTTCTTCTCTGAGAATGGGCTCTGCCAGCACATGCAGACGCACCTGGACTCTGTCAAGCACTATATGTGCCCCATCTTCAGGGAGTGCTTCCCTTGTTGCTCAAGCTCACGGAGCACAGCAAGAGCCTAGACACTGGGAATTGCTGCATCAGCAAGCTGCAGAGAGAGGAAGAGTTCCTGGAGCACTGCCAGATGTACCCAAACCTGCGCCAACTCCTCACCGGCTTCCGCTGTGTGGTCTGCATGCACACGGTCACCTCCAAGCTCGAGCTCAAGATCCATGTCACCTTCCACATGCAAAAGGCTGGCTTCCCCATGGGAGACATGCCTGCCTTGTCTCAGAAAGCTGGTTTAGACACCTGTCATCAAACATTGAGGTTCAGAATGACCACTAGGGGGCACTGTCATCTCCACAACCCTGTCCCAGGATCTCTTGAGAGGTTTTATGTGCAACCTGCACTGGAGAACCATAAAAGTCCCACTTTCTGTCCTGACAGAGTGTGTCTCTCGCTATTCACAGATGAGCTACCAGCCGTGTGCCCCTGAGTCCTGGCCCAGGCATCCTGGTCCAGCTGTCCTCCCCATGTGACCACAGGGAGCGTGGAGCCCCCCTGGCAGCTCAGACAGGTCCTCAGGGAAAGCATGCAAATGTGACGCCTCCCTTGCTCATGAAAGTCTGCCAGGCTGGGTCCCTGCAGACCCAGGAGAGAAGCCCTCCTGTGTGAGCCCCTTCTCAGTGTCCACACCATGGGGTTTGTGCTCATCTGGGCTGCGGTTCTATTTGCTGTCAAAGGTGTGTCCCTGTGCATCAGGCTCATGGGAACTGGGTGACAAGGGGCAGTTCTGAGTCTGTGTTTCTGTTTGCAGGAGGCCTGTGCCAAGTTCAGCTGGTGGAGTCTGGGGAAGGCGTGGTGCCGCCTGGGGGGGGGGTGTCTCTGAGCCTCTCTTGCAAAGCCTCTGGATTCACCTTATCTGACTACATCATCAACTGGGTCTACCAGACTCCTGGGAAAAGGTGCAATGGGTGGCAACAGTGAATAAACCAACTGGAAATAAGCAGTGGTATGCTCCAGCAGTTCAAGGGAGATTTACAACCTCCAGGGACAATCCTATCAGCACAGTCTCTCTTAAAATGACCAAGCTGACATCCAAGGGCACAGCTATATTCCTGTGGGAGACACAGTGAGAGGAAGTCAGTGTGAGCCCTGACACCAACCTCCCTGCAGGACTGGCTGTGACCACGAGGGCACACTAAGCATAGGGCACAGCCCTGGTACAGGTTTAGATTGTCCTTAAGGGCTGGTTTCCTTTCAGGTGTTGGGTTACCTCTTTACTATATGAATTACAGAGATTTATTCCAGTAGGAGGAAAACTTTGTCACATGCACAAAAGGCAGAGACAAAATGCCTTTGCTTACTCTTGTCCTTAAATGCCAATTGAACATGAAATCTTCTGACTCAGGTCCCCTAAATCTACCCTGTTTCCCCAAAAATAAGACAGTGTCTTATATTAATTTTTGCTCCCAAAGATGTGCTAGGTCTTATTTTCAGAAGATGTCTTATTTTTCCATGAAGAAGAATATGGTACACATTTATTGTTAAATGAAAATAAAAGAAATTTATTACCTGTATACTGTACAGTAGTACGGTAGTTGTTAACACAAATCAAACAAACTGTGAATCCTACAGTATCAATAATTTATTCATTTATTCAATGACAAGCATTTCATCATCTTCAGGAACATCATCATAACAATCCAATTCCTTAATTTCCCAGTGAATTTCTTGTGACTCCATTTCTTTCAGAATCAGTGGACCAAATCTCTCATGTTTAGCCTAGGGGGGGCTTTATTTTTTGGGGGAATGCCTTATATTTTACTTAGAAGGAAACCTGTAAGTAGGTCTTATTTTTGGAGGATGTCTTATTTTCGGGGAAACATGGTATCAAGAGATTTTAATGACTCAACAGTGTAGGGCACCTGAATCCTGGACAGTGTGTGAACCCAAAGCTAGAGAAGAAGGGCCCCCAGTTGTGACAATCATTGTCTTGTCATCATGCTCATAACCAAGATTAGGTGACATCATGCAGAGGAAGATGGAGCTACAGCAGCTTGGAACAGATGTGCAGGCTGATGACATATACTCACACCAAGGAACATGGAATGTTTATTATGCTCACAGTTGAAATCTCAGGGAAGCTCAGGATAGGTTCTTGAGGAAAACAGACCTACTTTGATGGAGCCAGGAAAGGAGACTGGCCTATGGCTTTTATTTTGGCAAGGTGGTTGGAAGGAATTCTGCTTCCAGGGGGTGGTTTCTATTTCACACTAGCATCTAAAGAAAAAACTAGGATTTCTTATCTGATTTCCCATATATGGGGCAGATGGTGAAATGGCAACAATAAGCCATCAGTTTTTAGAAATCAAATAAAAAAGAAAATAGACTATGCTATGCATTTTACTTCAGAACTATATAAAATGAGGAAAATTGTGAACATAAAACAGGTCTAAAGAAAATGAGAAGAAGAATTATAAGTAAGCAAATGACAATGAAGATGGTGATGATGATGACAGTGATAATGATGGTGGTAGTGGTGGTGATAATGACAATAGATATGGAAAGGAATCTTGGTCCAATGTCTTGGTAGGAATCTGTACTTTCCCATCAATCTATCATTGGATTTTTCAAAGGTCTGTGTTAACTTACAGTGGAGCCATTGGGGTCTCAATTCCCAATGACATCTGAAGAGTAGATGCCTGCTTTCTTTTCTGATAAAAAAGGAATTTTGTGTGGACAACCACCATGTCTATGGAAAATGAAAAGTATAATCAAATTGTGATGATGATAACGATGACAATGATGATGATGATGATGATGATGATGATGGTGGATTGAGACAGTGCCAGGACTGACCAGCAGACCCTCAGCCATGGAAGAATGGATTACTCTGACACACATTTCTGTGAAATAAATGGCTAAGGGGCTGCCGAAACCGGTTTGGCTCAGTGGATAGAGTGGTCTGTGGACTGAAGGGTCCCAGGTTTGATTCCGTTCGAGGGCATGTACATTGGTTGTGAGCACATATCCAGTTGGGGGTGTGCAAGAGGCAGCTGGTCAATGTTTCTCTCTCATCGATGTTTCTGGCTCTCTGTCCCTCTCCCTTCCTCTCTGTGGAAAATTAATAAAATATATATTTTAAAAAAAGGCTAAGGAACTGCTTGGCAGGAGGCACCAAAACAGCCTGGTTTGCCTGCCTCCTTAGGCTTTTAGTTTAACAACAGCTTGAACTAAAATTAAACTCTAGATACAATCAGCAGAGTGAATATCTTTGACGAAGCACATGTTTCAATAAGGTTGAGTTTTTAAAGCCTAAACATAGAGATTCCAGAAAAACACCCTGGAACTCAGACTTGTTTGGAAAAGTCAAGGCAGGAACTTCAGCCTTCATCAAAATCCTTCTAGAGGCCCCTGACCTTTTGGAGAATCCTACTTATAGACTTTCCAGCAAAGCTCTGTGCTTCCCCACAAAAAAGAGACCTGGCCTAATGGAATAGTGGCTACTCATACAGAAACACCTTCATTATGGATCCACTGGTGAGGAATGTCCCCTCTTCCCTGTATGAGTTGACAGATTGATATTGGTCCCCCAATGAATTATGCAACTTTGTTGATTCATTGTGAGGCCATGTGAGTAATGACCCCAAAGCTGTCCAAGTCCTAATTACCTGGAACAGGGAAGTGTTGCCTTCTAGAACATAGACACTGTGAGAATGTGCATGTAGGAATCAGGGATTCCCTTCCCACCAGTTTTCAATGAAATATTCTCTATCTTTCTTAATCCCTACCTGCATGATCTTTAATGTTTCTGCTGTAATAGCTCCTGATCACCATTATTCTGGTATTTCCTGTGATGATACAAACTGTCTCTACTATGCCCTGTACTTTCTTCTGGTCCTTCACTGGAGAAAGCTTTAAACTTTTATGTCCAGTAACTCTCTATCCATGAACAAGAGGCATAATTCTCTCATGTGACTCAAATCAAGTCAAGGTTCCTCTCCTTACTCAGTTGCACACTCACGTCCAGATTTTAACATCTTTTCCAGGCAGTGCTCACCTCTGGTACAAGAACCTGCTCCAGTCCCTGTGTCTGCTGTCACCAATCCCCATGGACAGTTCAGGCTCAGTATTTTATGGGGAGTTCTTTGTAAAATTACCAAAAACAGATCCCAGTAAAGAAAACAATCTTAAATTAACCTTGGTCAAAATTAAAGAGTTTTGTCCCACCAAAGATTCTATTGAGTAAATTAAAACATAAACATAAATATTTCTCTGTCAAATGTCTTATGGGAGAGTCTTATATAATAAAAGCCCAGTGACCAAAATGGCAGAATGACCAGAGATCAGATCTACCATGGCCCTTTTCTCCAGCAAGCCCCACTCCCCAGTAAGCAGACAGAGGCAATAAGGCAGGCAGGCAGGCAAGTGTTTAGAAGAGATGAGGCAGGCAGGTGAGTGATTAGGGGCAATGAAGGCAACCTGTGGTTAGAGGTGATGAGGCAGGTAGGCAAAGATGGTTAGGAGTGATCAGGCAGGCAGATGAGTGTTTAGGGGCGATCAGGCAGGCAGGATAGCAGTTAGAAGCCAGTGGTCCCAGATTGTGACAGGGATGTCGAACTACCCATTTAGACCTGATGTGGATCAGGCTTAAAAGGGCAGGTGGACATCTCCTGAAAGGTCCTGGATTGTGAGAGGTGCAAGCCGGACTAAGGAACTGCCCTCCATGTATGAATTTCATGCACTGGGTCTCTAGTTAATAAATAATACATTAAAGACATTATATGCTTGTGGGAGTGCCCTGCAGAGACCACAGTGGCTTCCCAGGGGAAGAGCATGGCGTGGCTGGGAGTGAGGGATTCCTCTCAGGGTTGAAGTTTTCTTTCCTGTGAGAATTCTATGGTATGAATTTTCTTCTCTCACCTCTCAACATTACTGATAACTCTAGAGAGAGAAAACAGGTCAAACTCCTTCCATTATCATTTCAACATATGAATGATTCTTAGTTGTACACATACATGATCACTACTTTTTATTTATAGTCTTTCCTTTGCTTAGAGATGTGACTATTTCTGATGTAACTAGTTAGGGGTCTCTGCCATAGTCCATGAGTTTGCATTGTTACATAAAACTGGAGAAGAACCAAGGAACACTTAGAGAGATGGAGTTATATTTATTACGTGTGGGTCCAGAGGAAAATGTCTCTCAAATTCTAGGGCCCAACATAGAGAAATTTTCCCTATTTATATGTTTTTAACTTCTTTGTCTCCAAAATATGGGGTGTTTCTGACCTTCTTTGCAAGTTCTTAAAGAACCCCTATGTGCTGGGGTCTTGAGACCTCAATCAAAGGCCTGTCCTGGTGCCAGCACTGATAATTTCATCCAGGGAAGGTTTAATGGCCTCTCTGAAGTGGGAGTAGTTTTATTTTCCTTATTATTTAAGCAAGTAAGCATTTATAGAAGCCAAAGAGCAGAGATAAAATTTAAACATCAGTTTTTATATATGATGGATGTTTCAGCATACCCAATAGTTCGTACAGGAAGCTGTAGACACAATCACAAAATGTCTAACATCAAAAATCACGAATGTGCCACCTACTGTGCTTGGGAGGTAGTTTCTTGGATCAAATTAAGATAATAAATTAAGGCATAAGATATTGCAAATGGATATAATTACATTTTTTTTTTACAAAGGTATGAATTATTTTTATTAAATTTGATTTTAAAATGTGGGAATTTTGGATGCAATAAGGTTTTGAGATTCAGAAATGATCTGAACAAATGCTAATCCCTTGTACACCTGTTTGAAAGATGAATGAAAGTAAAAAGTGTAACCTACTCATCAATTCCTACATGTCCCTTTAAACTCAGGAATTTGACCTAATTCCAATGTAGCTCATGACCCAGGTGGTCCCTTGTCTCTGACTTACATTCTGGGTGAAGGGAAAAGGGAAAAGATGCCCCAAAAGGGGCTCCAGAATGACCATGATGGCCTACCATTAGGCCCTACACTTATAAGAATAGGGCTACCCCCCTATGCAAATTTCTGCTCAAGCTCCAGGGTACATCCTCTCCTGGGCTGTGCAGGCTCACAGCTCTCTCCTCACACAAGGCTGAGGTCTCTGGGAAGGCAGAGCTGTGGTTGAGAAGAAGATGAGATTGTTGGGTCTTCTCCTATGCCTGGTGACAGCCCCCCAAGATGAGGGTCTCACAGGTCAGACAGGGGTCATGGGATGGCTGTGACTGAAGGTGACTGACAGGGACTGATGATCCTTATCTCCAGATGTCCTGTCCCAGGTGCAGTTGCAGGAGTTGGGGCCAGGACTAGTGAATCCCTCACAGACCCTTTTCCTCACCTCAATTTGTCTGGGGGCTAAGTCACCAGCTGTTAATACTGGAGCTGAATCTGCCAGCCCCTGGGGAAAGGGTTACAGTGAATAAGGTACTGTTCAGGAGCATATAGTACAACCCAGCTTTCCAGCACTGCTGACATGGTCAGAAAACAGTTCTCCTTGCAGCTGAGGTGCGTGACCATTGAGGACACAGCAGTTTATTACTGTGCAAGAGACACACAATGAGGGAAAGTCAGTGTAAGCTCAGACACAAACCTCCCTGAGGGAAACAGTAGGGCTGGGCTGAAGGGGGTACTTGGGAGATCAAGGGGTGCTCAGGGCCCATAGCACAAAGAGCAGTCACAGGAGCAGGAGTGGGGGGTGGGGGAAAGAAGGGCCTTCCTGTTGGGAGCAGAGATTTTCTCTAAAGATCTCAGCTGTATCCAGGGATGGTTCTTCCTTCTTATATTTTCCCCGCAGATAACAAACAACAATGGAGAAGGCACATTGTCTGTTTGCAGGTGACATGTCAGCAGTGATGAGGACTCTCCTTTACAAGTCTTTGTATTTTCTATTTCTATTCCTCTTTCTCTGCAAGGAGAACATCCTCAGCATTCTCCTTGTCCTGGATCTGGGAAACCCTCCCACTAAGAGAGATCCAGCGCAGCCCAGGCCCCTGTGTGCTGAACTCAGGCCCCCTTTCCCCACAGGCCCACCTGTCCCTGTTACCTTCTGACAGGTCTGTCTGTCCCTACATTTTCCTCTGACAGGCACAACTGGTGCCAGAAAGATGAGGCAGTACAGCTGCTACACATCCAGCACAAAACTGCCCTGAAGGAATAGAACACAGGAGCTCTGTCTGTGTCTCTATAGTTCACGCTTCTGGTTCACCAGGACACAGATGCTCCTCTTTTCTCAGCATTTGATCTATGGATTCTAAGGTCACATTCTCATCTTAACTTATCCTCTGATCCGTTTGTAGGAAAAATAGTGTCAGATGAAACTTCTATCTCATGAACAAGAATCTCCTTCACTTTTACTTCTTTCTCTGGTTATGAGGGTTGATTTCTCTTTGTTATATTTACTAGTGACTTGTCAAAGGCATCTCTCATTTTAAACCTTTTCTTTTTTTAATGAAAAAATTTATTCCTGGCTCTTTGTACAGGTCTCCTGTAGCATATGAGTCCAGAGGGGAGGGCACAGGGCAAGATATGTGGAGTAATCTACACTAATAAAAGAGAAACATGCAAATTGACCATACCTCTGCTATGCCCACAAGCCACATTGACCAGCCAATCAAGAGAGAATACACAAATTAACCCAACCAAGATGGTGGCAGTCAGAGAGCTAGAGAGAGACTAGGTGGTTGGGTTGCCCCTGGAGATGAAGGAAGCCAAGCTTTCCATCCGCCCTGGCGTGGCCTCCACTCAAGGCTATAAAGTTTAAATTAGAGAAGATAAATAAATCCCTGATACTTTTTTTTTCAAGGAGGCCTTGAAAAAAAAAAAAGAAAAGAAAAGAAAAAAATGAGGGTTGGGAGTTTGGGTCACCAGGGTGTGATCAGGCCCGGATGGGATAGCAGTTGTGGGTGATCATGCTGGTGAGGGGGGCATTGGAGGTAAGCAGACCAGCAAGGGGGCACCAGTTGGGGGTGAGCAGGCCATCAGTCAGCGTCAGTTGGAGGAGATCAGGACAGTGAGGGTGGGGGCAGTTAAGATTGAGCAGGCCAGCAGGGGGGCAGTTGGGGGTGAGCAGGCCAGTGGGAAGGGAAGGTTGGGGGAGTCAGGCTGGCAGGGGCACATTTGAGGCAAGCAAGCTGGAGGCAGGGAGCAGTTAGGAGCCTGCAGGCCAGCAAGCAAAGTGGTTAGGGGCAATCAGACAGACAGGTAAGCAGGTGAGCAGCTGGAGCCAACAGTTTCAGATTGCGAGAGGGATGTCTGACTGTTGGTTTAGGCTTGATCCATGTAAACAGGCAGTAGGACATTCTTTGAGGGGTCCCAGATTGGAGAGGGTGCAGGCCAGACTGAGGAACACGCCTCCTCCCCACCGTGCACTAATTTAATGCACTAGACCCTTAGTTCTTAATAAAAAGCATCCTTGGACATGTTATACTATAAGACCATGTCCTAATGTCTGTATCTAATTATAGAGCACCCTATATAATTGGGGGGCATGCAAATAAGGTCCCCTCTGCTCTTAAAACCAGCCCAGCCTTGACCCTGAAGCTCTGGGACAGAAGCCCAGCCCTGGGATCCCCAGATATTCCCATTCCCAGATCAGCTCTGAACACAGACCACTCATCATGAGGTTTGGACCCAGCTAGGTTTTCCTTGTGGCTCTTTTAAGAGGTAATTTATGGAGAATGAGAGACATTGAGTATGTGAGTGGACATGAGTGAGATAAATAGTGGATGTGTGAGAGTTTCCTTCACAGGATGTGTGTTTTGTCTAGTGTGAGATGCAGCTGGTGAGATCTGAGAGAAGCTTGATGCCTCCCCCTGGGAGGGGGTAGGGGTTCTGAGACTCTCCTGTGCAACCTCTGGATTTACCTTCAGTAGCTCCTGGATGAGCAAGATCAACCAGGCTCTAGGGAAGGGACTGGTGTGGTTGTGCCAAATGAATCCTCATGGAAGTACCACAAACTATGCCGCCTCTGTGAAGGGCTGATTCACCATTTCCAGGGTCAACACCAAAGACATGTTGCATCTGCAATTGAACAGCCTGGAAGCTGAGGGCTCGGTGGCCTATTGCTGTACAACATACACAGTGAAGGGAAGTCAGTGTGAGCCCAGATACAAACTTCCCTGAAGGAGACATCAGGGCTGGACTGTAGGGGGCGCTCAGAATACCAGGGGGTGCTCAGGACCCAAATCGTGTCACAGCCTCCCTCAGGGTCTGACACTCTGTGTACCTTCTCCCTTCTCGTTCCACGGCCCTACCTCTGCTGAAAGGCCTGAGTACAGTCAGGACTCAGGGACCTCACCCATCCTCTCTGAGTTCACATTGACCCCAGAAGAGCTGTCAGCTCAGTGCACCAAATACAAGGAGCCCCCACATCCTTCCACACGAGGAAGCTGTGCTAGCCTCACAATGAGGACAGGTGACCCTGAGTGCTGGGATGTGCATGATTGAACTCCTCCCTCTAACTTTCCTCCTGGATCCAAGGTTTTCTAGCTTCACTGTGGTGAGATGTGTGTCAGGAGCATGTTGGAAGATGAGGTGCATCCAGGGAATCCCTGCATCCACACCATTCTCTTGCTATTTGCCCAGGTAACACAGAATCACAAACAGTCACACACACACACACACACACACACACACACACACACAAACACACACAGGTACACACACACATACACACATGCAGTCATACACACTGTCACAATACACATTCACGCATTCACAAAGTAGCATACATTAATTCTGGAAAAGACATGCATTCACACATGTGCAGTGATGTAAAACCCCTCATTTCATTACACACTGTACTTTATAAATCCTATGAAAGAAAATGTGGTTATATTTCATTCTCTTGGATTCCATATAGCATAAATATGTGGTCTGCAGACAACTATTATTTCAACATTAACCACACCCTGTAAAAATCAATTGTATTTCTCAGTCTACTTAATAGGAGCTCAATTAGAAATTTGATCCCAACTTTGCTAGATTGCTACAAATTAAAAAAGAAAAAGAGATAATAGTGGAAATCTTTCATCAAATGAAAGCCAAAAACCAGATGAACTCAATGGTGAATTCTACCAGAATTTCAAATAAGAATTGATAATTTTAAAATTAACTCTTCTTGAACTCTTCCAAGCATTACAGAAATTGAGCACGTATTTATTGAAGTGACCATTAATCTCATATAAAAGTCAAGTAAGGCATACAAAAATGACAGGTCAATATCCCTGCTGAACATACATGCAAAAACCTCAACAATATACTAGGAAACTTTAGTGCTACACTGAAAGGATCATTTTGCAGGATCTAAAAAGATATATCATCCTTGCATGAGAGGATGGTTCATCGTATGTAAACCAGCAGCTGTGATACACTTCATACACACAATGAAGGATAAAATATACATCATATAAATAGATATAGAATGAAGTTTTTAATATTAAAAATTGCTTCTGAATTAAAATCCTTGGTAGACTAGGTGTAGAAGTGTTGGGCCTCAATATACCAAAGGCCACATTTGAAAAGCCAACAAGTAGACATCATGTTGTATAGAGAAAATTTCAAATATATTATTCTTACATCAGGACCAAGACAAGGGCTCTCCTGTGACTACTTTCATTTATCAAAACTAGAAGTCCTTGTCAGAATAATTAGAAAGAAAAGAAAATTTAAAGAGTCTAAATCAGAAAAAAAGTAACTTACTGGAGTGAAGTATCCCTGAAAACAGCAGGGAGGAGGGAAATGTAACAATAGACCCTTGTTGAGAATATCTTCTCCCTCGGATTGAACAGAAGGGCTATTTGGACTAGAAAATATAACGTTTTGGGGGTCTCATTATCAGGTGCTTCTCATACATTGTGGCAGTCACAGGAAAGAATAAGAAAGCCATTTTTTTTCTATATTTAAAATTAGATTTCCAATCACAACATTTCCATAATGTAAAGTTAAGTACTCCTAAACCATTACTGACAACTCCATCTAAATCAGCAGTTCTCAACCTGCGGATCTCGACCCCTTTGGGGGGTTGAATGACCCTTTCACAGGAGTTGCCTAAGACATCATGCATATCAGATATTTACATTATGATTCATAACAGTAGCAAAATCACAGTTATGAGTTAGCAACGAAAATAATTTTATGGTTGAGGTCAACATAACATAAGAAACTGTATTAAAAGGTTGCAGCATTAGGAAGGTTGAGAACCATTGACCTAAATAGACCTGGTTATGATTAATAGTGTTCTACACCCTAATGTATAAAACTGGTTTTCCAACAGAGTCTAGAGAATAAACACAACAAAGGAGGTAGTGCAGCTGCTACACATCCAGCACCAAACCTCCCTGAAGAAATAGGACCTGGGAGTTCTGTCTGTGTCTCTATAGTTAATGCTTCTGATTCACAGGAACCCACACAGATACTCATCTCTCCCCAACACATGGTTCACTGGCTCCAGGCTCACACTCTGGTCTTAGTTTATCTTGTGATCACTTTATAGGGGAAATAGTTTGGATGGAACTTTCTGTCTCTTAAACATGAACCTTCTGCACTTTTAGTACTTTCTAGGGTTGTGATAATTGATTTATATTGGTTCTTGTTACTGATGAAAGTCAAAGCCATAAGTCATTTATAATTTTCTCTTTTTTATGTGTACAACAATTTTCTCTCCTGGATCTTTGTACAGGTCTCCAGGAGCAGGTAGGAAGGGCATATTTCCAGATGTGGGAAATAATTCTTCACAGACAGCACACTTGGACACATCACACTCACTATGGAACCATGTATTTTATCTCAGAGTTCAATCCCAGATGTTCCTTTATAGAAGGAGGACATACAAAAACCAGCCCAGCCTTGACCCTGTATCTCTGGGATAGGAGTCCAACCCCAGGTTCCTCAGATGTTCCCATTCCCTGATCAGGACTGAACACAGACACTCACCATGGGGTTTGGGCTCAGCTGGGTTTCCTTGAGGCTATAATTTATGGAGAACAAGATACACGGCAAATATGAGTGGATATGAGTGAGAGAAACAGTGAAGTGTGAGAGTTTCCTGACCAGGATGTCTTTGTGTTTGCATGTGTCCTATATGTGGTGCAACTGGTGAAGTCTGGAGGAGGCTTGGGGAAGCCTGGGGGGTCTCTGATACTCTCCTGTGCAGTCTCTGGATTGACCTCCAGTAACTTCTACATGAACTGAGTCCACAGGAGTTCAAGACTTCAGGGAAGGGGCTGGAGTGGATTTGTGATATTGCTGCTAGTGGTGAGAGCACATACTATGTAGACTCTGTGAATGGAAAATTCACCATCTCCAGAGACAATATCAAGAACACGCTGTATTTGCAAATTAACAGCCAGAGAGCCAAGGAAATGGCCATGAATTACTGTACATCAGACTGTTATGGGCAGTGTGAGCCCAAACACAAAACTCCCTGCAGGAGAGGCTGTGACCACCAGGGGATGCTCGGGGTCCCTGAACAGAAGGGACATCCCAGCAGCAGGTGCAGTTGGGCTCGATGACTCACAACCCTCCCAATCCTGCTTTCCTGTCTTTCTTTTCTTAATTCTCAACTCCCTACCTCAGCCCGGTTCAATGGTTCAACCATCAGGCTGGCCTTGACAATTGCTGAGCATTAATGGCTCATTCCTGCCTCTTCTCACTTGGCCTCACAAGGGAAATCTGGGAAAAAAGGGGGAAAAAAAGGTTGGTTCTCCTCTCCAAATGTCAGTAAGAGGTTGAATCCACCTAAAGCCTGGAAGAAGAATTTCTTCTCCTCCACCATCACCGAGACAAAATAAAAACAAAATAGGGCTGGTTTACTGTGTGATTTCCTCTTCATGTCACAGTTTCCCTCAGGGAACCTCTGGATTCTTGACTTTACTCTTCCATCTGATGTCTCTGAGTTAGAAATTCTACTGTGAACAGAGACAATGTCACCATGGGGTCAGCAGTTAGAGAGTGTCTTTCAGAGACTCTTGAGCCCAAATGACAATTCATCAAATTTCTAACCTACATCAGCTAAATCTAACAAGAGTCCCTCCTGACTCAACAGCTCAGCTTCACACAGCTCAGGGTCCCAGCCAACCAGCAACACTATAAGTGTTCTAGACAGTGGGCACCAGAATCCTATGAATTTAAAGCTAGAGAATAAAGATGTGGGTAGGGAAGGTCATTGCCTTCTCATCATGCTTATAGCACCAAGAATGGGTGACACCAGGCAGACCCAGAGGGAACCATGGTAGTTTGTTATAGATAACCAGAGTGATGATGAAAACACTTACCAAAGAGCATGGGATGTTGATTAATCACATAGTTGAAAGCTCTGGGAATCACAGAAAAGGCCCTTCAGAAAATCACACCTGCTTTGATGGAGCAAGGAAAGCAGACTGACTGAGGGTTTTTATTTTGTCTCGGTGATGGTGGAGGAGAAGAAATTCTTCTTCCAGGATTTAGGTGGATTCAACCTCTTACTGACATTTGGAGAGGAGAACCAACCTTTTTTATTTCCTTTTCCCCCCAGATTTCCCTTGTGAAACCAAGTGAGAAGAGACAGGAATGAGCCATTAATGTTCAGCAATTATCAAGGCCAGCCTGATGGTTGAACCATTGAACCGGGCTGAGGTAGGGAGTTGAGAATTAAGAAAAGAAAGACAGGAAAGCAGGATTGGGAGGGTTGTGAGTCATCGATGGACTGCAGCAAGTTTATTAGCTGCATAATGCCTTTTATACACAAAATACTGAACAGGAGGTTTGTCAAGAGGAATGTATTCTTTGTTCTTAATCTCTAAGGGAGAGACAGAGCAGAAAGACAAATTCTCAGTACAGCAAATCAGGCAGATTCTCAGTACATCAAATCTCAGTAAATAGTTACAGATTTCTTAGTAAGCCATGAAAGGATGCTCTCATTCTACAAAGGTTACTCTCATTCTACTGACAACCACCATCCAAACAAGTCTGGGGAAACTGTGTGGGTAGGGGACCAGCCTTGCTAGTCCCTTCAGGTGCAAGGACCATGTCAGCTTACACCCGGTCTCCAACAAGCAATCAAAAAATAAAATAAGCTGAAACCGGTTTGGCTCAGTGGATAGAGCACTGGCCTGTAGAATGGAGGGTCTTGGGTTCGATTCCGGTCAAGGGCATGTTTCTCTCTCATCGATGTTTCTAATTCTCTATCCCTCTCTCTTCCTCTCTGTAAAAAATCAATAAAATATATTAAAAATAAATAAAAAATAAAGTAAAATATGGCTACCTATTTTACTCAACAATTACAAAAATTAAGCAGATATTGAGAAAACAGGTCATTATGTGGGTACAAAAACAACTTCTATAAAAAAGTGAGAGAAGTGATGATAAATAACAAAATGATGGTGAAAATGGTGGTTGTGGTGATGGTGAGGGTTCTTATGACCATAGAACTGAACAAGGGTCCTGGTCCATTGTCCTAAAAGGGATATCTCCCCTATTTAAAATCATAAGCTGGTTGGAAGGCCTTGTATCAACTTTTAGGTGTTTCCATTGTGGTTTCAATTTCCAATGATATCTAAAGAGAAGTTTCCTGCTTTTATTATTTGATAAAAAGACAGTGTGTGTGTGGACAACCACCATATCTACAAAATATGAAAATGATTATAAGTAAGCAGTTGATGGTGATGATGATGATGATGATGATGGTGATGATGATTATGGACAGAAATAGAGGTCCTGGTCTAAATAAATGAAGGCTCACACTATCTCTTTGGCTCCTCCAGTAAGGGGTATACACTCTTCCCTGTAATGTTGAGGGATTTCATAAATGAGAGCCAATGAATTATGCAGCTTAGGTGATTCATGGTGAGACCATGTGGGTAATGTCCCCAAAGGAATCCAAGTACAGACCCCTGCATGTGAGAAGTACCTTTTAGGACAGAGAAACTGTGAGAATGTGCATGTAGGAAACAGGAATCAACTTACCACCTGTTTGCAAGAACACTTTCCATGTTACTCTTAACCCCTGCCTGAATGATCTTTAAGGTTTCTATTTCAAAAGCCACTGCTCATAATTATTCTGGTATTTCCTATAATGATATAAACTCTATCATTCCTTGCACTTCCTACTGAGCCTTTACTGGAGGAGGGATTAAGTCCATATGTCCAGTAACTCTCTGTCCATAAACATCAGGCACATTTCTATCATGTGACTCAAAACATGTCCAGCTTATTCCTCTCACCCAGTTCCACAGCCACATCCAGATTTATGGGTAGTTTCCTGGCAGCCCTCCTCTCTGATACCAGAGTCTGCTCCAGTCCCTGTGGCTGCTGTAGCCAATCCACATAGACAGTGGAGGCTCAGCATTTTTTTTGGAAGTTCTTTGTAAAAATCACACAAAACAGGAATCATCAAAAATATTGTTAAATTAACCTTGGTTAAAATTAAAGACATTTCCCCCATCAAATATTCAATTTCACAAATGAAAATACAAACATACACATAAAAATTGTATTTCTATTCTGACATGTGCAAGATGGTACCTCATTGATGTTTTTAATTTGCATCTCTCTGAAATTAGTGACTTTGAGCATTTTTCATGTGTCTCTTGGCCTTCTGTATGTTCACTTTTGAGAAAGTGTTTATTTAGGTCCTTTGCCTTTAAAAAAACACTGGATTGTTCATCTACCTTTTATTAAGTTGTATGAGTTCCCTATGAATTTTGGAGATTAAACCCTTATCAGATGCCACATTGGCAAATCATATGTCTGATGGAAGAATTAATAAATTACACATTAAGGTCATATTACATTATGTAGGAGAACCCCTCATGCTGTAACCACAGAGATTTCACAAGGGAAGGGTATAGGGAGGCTGGGATGAGTGAATCCTCTCAGGGTTGAAATGTGATAAATTATATAGTAAAAATTCTCTTCCTCAGCTCCCTCTGAACCCTGACATCACTGGTAATTCTAGATTGAGAAAATAGGTCAATCTGCTTCCATCATCATTTCAACATGTGAATGATTCTGAGTTGTACACCTGTATGATCACTGCTTTTATTTCTTGTCTTTTCTTCATTTAAAACTATGATTATTTCTGATGTAACTAGTTTGGGTT
Organism: Pipistrellus nathusii; assembly: GCA_963693515.1. Classification (NCBI taxonomy): domain Eukaryota; kingdom Metazoa; phylum Chordata; class Mammalia; order Chiroptera; family Vespertilionidae; genus Pipistrellus; species Pipistrellus nathusii. The sequence continues at coordinate 40,904,204 of OY882875.1, read as the reverse complement.
CTCTTTCATAAATAAAGGAAGAGTTTGTATACAAAGTCACAAAATTTCCAATATCAAGAATGTCCTATTTACCTGTGTTTGGGAGGTAGTTTCACAGATCAAAATAACATCATAAATTAATATATAAGATATTGATAGTGGATGTTTATCACTTTTAATATTTTGCAAGATGGTAGAAATTATTTGTTTGAAATCCTAGCTAATAAAAGAGTAATATGCAAATTGACCACACCTCCACTACACCCACAAACCATGCCCACAAACCATGCCTACCGGCCAATCAGGAATGAATATGCAAGCAAACCCAACCAAGATGGCTATGGCCACAGAGAGCAGGAGGGAGGCTTTGATTTCCCTGGAAATGGAGGAAGCCAAGCTTTCTGCCTGCCCTTGCTGGCCTAGGCCTCCACTCAAGGCTACAAAGTTTCAATGATAGAAGATACCTAAATCCAAACAGAAATGGTGGCATCCATGGAGCTGGAAAGAACAGAAGGCTTGGGTTGCCCCTGGCAATAGAGAAATATAAGTTTTTGAAGTCCTGTCATGCCTTGGCCTCCTCTTAAAGCTACAAATTTTCAATTATAGAAGATACATAAATCCCAACAGAAATGGCTGCCACCATGGAGCAAGCTGGAGGTTTGGCTCCACTCAAGATTTCAATTATTTAGAAGATACATAAATCCCAGATAACTACTTCCAGCCTATGCTGGGATCACCAGGGGGGGTGGCTCACCTGCAAACCACCACAGATCCCTCTCCCAAGCCATCTCACACCCCAAGGGATCCAGCACCCTGATCCAGAACGCTCTTCGGGGTAAACCAGCTGGCTCCCACCCATGCACCAGGCCTCTATCTTATCTAATAAAAGACTTATATACAGATTGACCATCACTCCAACACACAACATGGCTGCCCCCATGTGGGCAAAGATCCTGTCCCCTGAGGACACAAGATGGCCACCACAAGATGGCCTGCAGGAGAGAGCAGTTGGGAGGGACCAGGCCTGCAAGGTAGGGCAGTTGGGGGCAATCAAGCCTGAAAGGGAGGGAAGTTGAGGGAGGCAGCCCAGGCCTGCAGGGGAGTGCAGTTGCGGGGGGGCGGGATCAGGCTTGTAGGGGAGTGCAGATGGGTGGGACCAGGCCTGCAGGGGAGGGCAATTGAGGGGAACCAGGCCTGCATAGGAGGGAGTTAGGGTTGACCAGGCCTGCAGGGAAGGGCAGTTAGGAGCAAACAGGCTGGCAGGGAGCAGTTAGGCATCAATTAAGCTGGCAAGAGAGTGGTTAGGGGATGATCAGGCTGGCAGGCAGAAGGGGTTAGGGTCAATCAGGAAGGCAGGAAGGCATGCAGTTGGGAGCCAGCATTCCTGGATTGTGAGAGGGATGCCAGTGGGATCGGGCCTAAATGGGCAGTCAGACATCCCTTGAGAGGTTCCAGATTGGAGAGTGTGCAGGCTAAGCTGAGGGACATCCCTCATCCATGCACAAATTTTGTGCACTAGACTTCTAGTTATAATATAAAAATTTGAAACTTATGGACACACTAAGAAAGGTGACATTCATAAATTTCTGAACAAATTATAATTCAATTTAATTCTATTTTAAACATGCATAAAAATTAAAAGTGAAACATACTCATCTATTCCACTATTTTCTTTTATGCTCAGAAAGTTTATTGAACTAATTCCAATGTGTTTCATGGTCCAAGTGGTCTCCTGTCCATGACTTACATGCTGAGTGAGGTCAAGGGAGGAGATACCCAAAGGGGATACTCAGAATGACAAGGGCAGACTAACTTCAAAGCCAAGACTGACCAGGATTCTAAGAAATTAGAAACATCAGCTCCAGGAATTGGAGGTTATCGAATGATTTATTAGACTTATAAGAAAAGGGCTGCCCCACATGCAAATTTGTGTTCAAGCTCCAGGGTAAATCCTCTACTGGGATGTGCAGCCTCACAGCTCTCTCCTCACACAGGGCTGAGGTCTGTGGGAAGGCAGAGCTATGGTCTGGAAGAAGAGACTGTTGGGTCTTCTCTTATGCCTGGTGATAGCCCCCCAAGGTGAGGGTCTCACGGGTCAGACAGGGGTCATGGGATGGCTGTGACTGAAGGTGACTGACAGGGACTTATGCTCCTTGTCCTCAGGAGTCCTGTCCCAGGTGCAGCTGAAGGAGTCAGGCCCAGGATTGGTGAAGCCCTTGAAGACTTTATCCCTCACCTGGACTGTCTCTGGTTACTCCATAACCAGTGGTTCCTCCTGGAGCTGGATCCCCAAGGTAAGGAGACGGAGTGAATGGGGTGCAAGTATTATGATGGAGACACTTACTACAGTCCCTCCATGAAAAGTCAAACCCCCACCTCCAATGACGTGTCCAAGAACTAATTCTCCCTGCAACTGATCTCTGTGACCACCAAAGACACAGACATGCATTACTGTGCTAGAGACACAGTGAAGGGAAGTCATTGTGAGACCAGACACAAACCTCTCTCTGATATTATGTGTTGCTATTTCAGTAAAAAAGGAGACACATTGAACTGTAAACAATGAAGAAATCACAACACAATAAATGGAAAATCCTACAGATACGTCTGCTCAGATTTGGTGAATTCCCATCCATGGTAACTCATATCCTGGGCCCATGGTCCATCCAGTGAAGGGGCTTCAGGTTCAAAGGGATGCCCATCATTAATGGACACAGTGAAGGCACTGCCAAGGACTACATGCAAACTTGAGTAGGAACTTGAGAAGAAGCAAATGGTGTTTCTGAAATGAGCTTCTGATGAAGCAGAAAAGCCCAGCATGCTTTTCTGCTCCCAGGTTAGAACTATGTCACATGTTTTCATGGACACAGACCAGGATAATGAATACAAGGCAGAATAGCCAAGACTGACCAGGATTCTAAGAAATTAGAAACATCAGCTCCAGGAATGGGAGGTTATCTGAATGATTTATGATATCTGAATGATAATGGACAGAAAAAATGATTTTATTTATATCTGTTATTTCATATCAGTGATTTGAAACAAAATTTTCCATAATCAAATGTCCAAAACTTAAACATAATTCCACTCTGATCTTTACCAACAGCTTCACCTAAACACACCTGATCATGATTATTTTCTTCTATATCCCAATGTATGAAACTTGATCTACAATAGAGACTATGGAATAAACACCACAAAGGAGGCAGTGCAACTGTTACAAGTCCACCACCAAACTCCCCTGAAGGAAGAGGACCTGGGAGCTCTGTGTCTCTACTTCTGGGTCCCAGTGACCCACACAGACACTCCTCTCTCCTCCAGCAGTTGGTTCACTGGCTCTGGGCTCACACTCTGGTCTTCCTTTATCATCTGATCACTTTATAGAGGAAATTATGTCAGATGAAACTTTCTGTCTTCTGAACATGGTTTTCCTGTAATTTTACTTCTTTCTTGGGTTGTGAGGGTTGATTTATCTGGGTTATTACTGATTACTATAAAAGGCATCTCTCATTTACACAATTTAATCTTTCTTTTTAAAAATATATTTTATTGATTTTTTACAGAGAGGAAGGAAGAGGGATAGAGAGCTAGAAACATGAATGAGAGAGAAACATCGACCAGCTGTCTCCTGCAAACCCCCTACCATGGATGTGCCTGCAACCAATGTATATGCCCTTGACTGGAATCAAACCTGGGACCTTTCAGTCCACAGACTGATGCTCTATCCACTGAGTCAAACCAGTTTCAGCTATCTTTCTTTTTATGAAAAATGTTCTTTCCCAAGTACTTGTATGGGTCTCCTAGAGCATTTGAGTCTATTGGCGAGGGCACAGGCCAATATATCGGAAGTAATCGTTAACAGACAGTATATTTAGACATGTCACACTTGGGACATATCCTATGTCAGTGTCAAAACCCAGAGCTCCCTATATAGCAGGCAGACATGCAAATTGGATCCCCCTCTGCTCATAAAGACCAGCCCAGCCCTGACCCTGCAGCTCTGGGACAGGAACCCTTCCCCCCATTCCCTGATCAGGACTGAGCACAGACCACTCACCATGGGGTTTGGGCTCAGCTGGATTTTTCTTGCGGCTCTTTTAAGAGGTAATTTATGGAGAATAAGAGTCACTGAGTATGTGAGAGGATATGAGTGAGAGATACAGTTATGTGTGAGAGTTTCCTGACCAGGTTATCTCTGTGTTTGCAGGTGTCCAGTGTGAGGTGCAGCTGGTGGAGTCTGGGGGAGGCTTGGTGCCACCTGGAGGGTCTCTAAGACTCATATGTGCAGCCTCTGGATTCACATTCAGTAGCTACAGGATGAACTGGGTCCGCCAGGCTCCAGGGAAGGGGCTGGAGTGGGTATCATACATTAATGAGGATGGAAGTAGCATACACTATGCCAACTCTGTGAAGGGCCGATTCACCATCTCCAGAGACAATGCCAAGAACATGCTGTATCTGCAAATGAACAGCTTGAGATCCCAGGACACCGCTGTGTATTACTGTGTAAGAGACGCACACACAGTGAGGGTAATTCAGTGTGAGCCCAGACACAAACCTCCCTGCAGAAAATGCTGTGTCCACCAGGAGATGCTCAGGGACCCTGAACACAAGGACTATCCCAACAGCAGGTGTAATTGGAGGTTTGGGCTGGTTTCCTCTGTGGTTTCCTCTTCATGTCACAGTTTCCCTCAGGGAAAATCCAGGAATCTCTGGATTCCTGACTCTGCATGTACTTGTGAAGTCTCTGAGATAGAAACATCTGTTGTAAACAGATAACTTTCTCACGGGGACATATGGCAGAGAATCTCAGACACACTTGTGCTAAATGACTATTAATCACCAAATCCTGTAACCTACAACACCTAAATCTAACAAGAAACTCTGCGGACACAACAGTGCAGCTCACCTAAATGCTGGACAGTAGACATAAGTATGTGAACCCAAAGCAAAAGAAGAAAGGCCCTCTCCCCCCCAGTGGTGACACTCATTCTATTGTCATTATGGTCATAGCACCAAGAATAGTTGACACCAGCCCAAACCAGTTTGGCTCAGTGGTAGAGCATCGGTCTGCGGACTGAAAGGTCCCAGGTTCGATTCCGGTCAAGGGCATGTACATTGGTTGCAGGCACATCCCCAGTAGGGGGTGTGCAAGAAGCAGCTGGTTGATGTTTCTCTCTCATCAATATTTCTAGCTCTCTATCCCTCTCTCCTCCTCTCTGTAAAAAAAAAAATCAATAAAATATATAAAATATATTAAAAAACAACAAAACCAAAAAACAAAACAAAACAAAACAAAACAAAACAAGAATAGTTGATACCATATTGACACCAGATAGGCCGACTCTTTAGCCACTGAGCCAAACCAGTCAGGGCACCTCTCTGATCTTTACCAACAATTTCATCTAAACACACCTGATCATTTAGAGAAAACAACAGCATGGTGTAGATATCCAGGTTGATGACAAATACACACATCAAGTTTACATGGTTTATTCTGCACATAGTTGAAATCCCTGAAAAGCACAGGAAAGCTTGTGCTTTGATGGAGCTAGGAAAGGAGACTGGCTCAGGGCTTTTATTTTGTCAAGGTGGTTGTGGTTGGGAGAGGTAGAATTTCTGCTTATAGGGACTTGTTTGGTTTTAATTGCACAATGACATAAACACACACACACACACACACACACACACACACACACAACTATGACTTATTAGCATTGCTCAATTTCCCATGTGGGAAGCATGAAGAAGAGACAGCAATGAACCATCAGTTGTCAGAAGTTGAACAAAAAGGAAAATAGACTGTGGCTACCAATTTTCTTACAACCATAAAAAATGTCCAAAAATTTGAGGTAAAGAGTTCTTATGTTTGCACAAATACCAGGGCTACAGAAAATGAGAAGAATAATTATAAGTGAGCAAATGATGGTGATGATGATGATGATGATAATGATGATAGTGTGTTGGTAGTGATGGTGATGATAGAGTTATAAATAGTCTTCGTCCAATGTCTTGGTGGAAATAGGTAGTTTATTAAAGGTCCTCAGCTTTTGTGAAGGCTTAGTGTCAATATATAGTTGGATCTATGGGAATTCAATCTTCCAATGTTATCTGAAGAGTAGATGCCAGCTTTATTTTGCAATAAAAAATTATTGTGTATGGACATCCACCATGTTTACAGGAAATAAAAAGAAAATTAAAATAAGCAAATTGAAATGATCATGGCCAGGATGGACTGAGGCATGGGCCTTTGTCCCATGAAATGTTGACTCCTCATACAGACACATCATCACCATGGCTCCTCCTGTGAGGAGTGTCTGCCCTTCCCTGTAAGAGTGGACAGATTTTTATAGTGGGAACCCCAATGAATTATGAAGTTTCAGAAATTCATGCTGAGACTAGAATTATAATGATCTCAAAGGTGTTCTAGTTCTAATTCCCTGGACCAGGGAAGATATTACCTTCTAGAACAAAGATGCTATGAGAATGTGCATAATAAGGAGTTCCCTTCTCAACAGTTTGCAATGACATGCTCCTTATTTCTCTTGATCCATACCTGCATGAATTTTAATGTTTTTCTTTCTAACTACCTTCTATTCATAGTTATTTAGGTATTTTCAAAGATTATATAAATTCTCCCTATAATTCCCTATATTTCCTTCTGGGCCTTCACTTCAGGAGGCTTTAAGGCCATATGTCTAGTAACACTCTTTTTATTAAAATCAACCATATTTCTATCCTGTGACTCAAAACCAGTCTAGCTAGCAACCTCCACTAACAAAGTTCCAAAGTTTACAATATGCGAGAAAATTTAACAGCACATTGAAAAGCTCTTTTATCATGAAGTGAGATATCATCTTAAGAAGCAAGAATGGCTCAAGGTATGTAAACTAATAACTGAGATACACTTCGCCCTTAGAACGAAGAACAAAAAATATTTCATATAAATAGAAATAAAAAAGGAAAAAAATAAATTAAAAACATTTCATTACTAAATAGTAAAAATAAATACCGTGTTTCCCCAAAAATAAGACATCCTCCGAAAATAAAACTTAGCGCATGGAAAGATAAGACATCCCCTGAAAATAAGACCTAGTGCAACTTTGGGAGAAAAAATTAATATATAAGACACTGTCTTATTTTCAGGCAAACTGGGTAGTTATACAAGGTATGTGCTCATAATAACAAAGGCCACATTTGATAAACTTACAAGTATCATAATAACAGACAGAAAACATTGAACATTATTCTTCTAATATCAGGACCAACACAGGAATACATTTATTATAAAAAAAATACAAGTGTTTGTCTGAAAAATTAGGCAAGAAAAACATAGAAACTATCAATATGAAAAAAACAAGTCAAAATACCCCTTTCTATAAGTATACAAATGACACAATCTTATTTAAAGAAAACCTTAAAAACTGCACCAGAAAACTGAAAAAACTAGAAAGTGAACTCAGAAAAGACATAATGTAAAAAATCTACACACAAATGTCTTGTGCCCCTGCACTAGCTCAACTGAAGCATCCATCTTATATAAAAACTGCTGTTTGAAATTTTCACACTGCTATTTGGCTTCTGTAAACACTTTCTTGCTTAAATAATAAGGAAAATAAGACTACAACAATTCCAGAGAGACCATAAACTATGCCTTAGAAAGAGTTGTCTGTGCTGGCATCAGCCAGGCCTTGAGATATGATCTCATGGCCCCTCCCCAGCATGCAGGCCTTCTTTCTGAGAAGGTCTGGAAGTCTCATTTCAAATTTGGGAGACAAAGAACTAGAAAAAGTATAAATAAAAAGAGTTGCCTACATGTTGGGTGTCCAGCATGGACAGGTGAAAGACACATTTTTCTTTGTGCCTGTGCATAATAAAATGTAGCTGCCTTTCTCTAAGCATGGCTTGGTTTTTCTCCAGTCTTTCTGCAACACAATAAAGTGCCTTAATGACTCTAGAAAATATGTGGTCTGTTTCAGAGGAAAGTGAGGAAAGAAAACTTGAATGAGCTTAACAACAAGGAGATGACGACCTAATGAAGCAAGAACCTTGGACGTGTGTGTCCTTAGTCTTGTTAATCCCCCAACATGTTTCTAGGTAGATTCCCCCCAATGTGGCACTGTAACTTGGTGCAGGTTATAGTTGACTCCATCATGTGAGGACTTAGTAACAGTGTTTCCAAGGTCTCATGCAGACACCAATTTCCAATAGAAAGACTTTCATAACCTCAACTTAATTATTCCTAAATCATTACCCACATCTTCCACTAAACACATATGACAGATATTCTTCTATATCCCAATGAAACTGAATCTGAAATTGAATCTACAACAGACACTAGAGAATAAATACAGCGAGGCAGTGTAGCTGCTATATCTTCAGCACAAAAAAACCTTTGAAGAAATAGGATCCAGTAGCTCTGTCTGTGTCTCTATAGTTCATGCTTCTGGTTTCCAGGGACCCATACAGACAACCCAGTCTCACACAACACTTACTCCACTGGCTCCTGGTTCACACTCTGTTCTTAGTTTAGGATGAATCTTCCCGATTCCTGAACATGAACTTCTTGCACTTTTACTTACTCAATTTGTGAGGGTTGATTTTTCTTGGTTGTCAAGATTGGTAACTGTCAAAGGCATCTCTAATTTTAAACCTTTCTATATTAATTTGTTTCACAATTTTCTCTCATGCATCCTTCTACAGGCCACTTCATAATACTAAAAATATCAGTACATAAAGAGCATATAACTCTGATAAATATATATGCATCTAATGCAAGAGTACCCAAATACATTAAAATATTATGGAAGATATCAAGGAAGAGATAAATAGCAATACAATATTTGTAGTGGATTTTAATACCCCATTGACATCACTCAGTAAATCCTCTAGGCAAGAAATCAGCAAAGAAACAGCAATCCCAAATGACTCAATAGATTAGATGGACTTAATAGACATCTTCAGAACATTTCACCCCAAAGCTTCAGAATATATATTTTCTCAAGTGCAGATGAGACATTTTCAAAGATAGACCACATATTTGGACACAGGCAAAGTCTCTTCAAATTCAAGAAGATTGGAATCATATCAAGCATCTTCTCAGATCACAATGGCATAAATATTAGAAATAAACTACAATAGCCGGGACCGGTTTGGCTCAATGGATAGAGCGTCAGCTTGGGGACTGAAAGGTCCCAGGTTCGATTCCGGTCAAGGGCATGTACCTTGGTTGCGGGCACATCCCCAGTGGAGGGTGTGCAAGAGGCAGCTGATTGATGACTCTCTCTCATCGATGTTTCTGACTCTCTATCTCTCTCCCTTCCTCTCTGTACAAAATCAATAAAATATATTAAAAAAAAAAAGAAATAAACTACAATAAAAATAAAAAATTCAAACACTTGATGCCAAATAGCATGTTATGAAACAATGAATGGGGTACCAAAGCAATCAAAGAAGAAATAAAAAAAAACATTCTGAAAACAAATGACAATGGAAACACAACAATCCAAAATCTTTGGGAAACTGTGAGAGCAATCCTTAGAGTGTAGTTCATAACACTACAGGCCTATCTCAAACAAGAAAAACTGGTAATAAATTATCTAACTCTATAACTTGCTTCCTTGTTGCTATTTTAAGAGACAATTCATGGAGAACAAGAGACAATGAGTATATGAGTGGATATGCGTGAGAGAAACAGTGGATGAGTGAGTTTCCTGACCAGGGCATCTTTTTGTTTGCAGGTGTGCAGTGTGAGGTGCAGCTTTGTGAAATCTGGGGAAGGCATGGTGCCACATAAGGAGTCTCTGAGACTCTCCTGTGAAGTCTCTGGATTCACCTTCAGTAGCTTCATATAACCTGGGACCACTGGGCTCCAGGGAAGGGACTTGACTGGGTGATTATAGTTAATACTAATGGTGGTACCACAAATTGTGCCAATCACCATCTATAAAGGGCCAATTCACCATATCCAGAGACAATGCCAAGAATACACTGCATCTGCAAATGAACAGCCTGAGAACCAAGGACACAGCTGTTTATTACTATGCAACAAACACAGTGAGGGTAAAATCTTCCTGAGCTCAGACATAAACCTCCCTGAGGGAGGAGCTAGGACCTATGACCACGAGGGGCACTCAGGGTCCATGAACACAGGACCATCACAGTAGCAGGTGCAGGTGGAAGTTTGGGCTGGTTTCCTGTGTGGTTTCCTCTTCATGTCACAGTTTCCCTCAGGGAACCTCTCTGTACTCCTGATTCTGCACTTACCTCTGATGTATCTGAGTTAGAAAGAATGTTGTAAACAGAGGCAACTTTCTCAGCTGGACCAATAGCAAAAAGTCTCTTTCAGACATTCTGGTGCCCAAATAATAAACATCATATTTTCTGACCAAAGTCCTACAAATCTAACCAGAGGCTCTGAAGACTCAGCCCCACACAGCTCTGGAGCCCAGCCAGCCATCAGGACATGAGTGTCCTGGATAGGGGACACCAGAGACATGAGATCCCAAAGCTAGAGAAGAAGGACCATGATGGTTAAAATCATTGACTTACCATGTTTATAGCACTGAGAGTAGAAGATACCAGGACAACTTGGTGCAGATGTCCAGACTTATGACAAACACTCACCCTAAGGGGGCATGAAATGCTTATTATACAGGTAGTTAAAATCTCTGAGAAGCACAGGAAAGGCCTTCCAGCAAGTCAGACCTGCTTTAATGGAGCCAGGAAAGAGGCTGGCTCAGGGAATTTATCTTATTGAGCTGATGGGGAATGGGGAGAAATTCTGTTTCCAGGGGCTTCTGTGGTTTCAAACTTGTTTGATCTCTAATGGCAAAACCATGATTTCTTACATGTGGGAAATGGAGAAGAGGCAAGAGTAAGCCATCAGTTGTCAGCACTCAATCAAAAATTGAAATAGAGTATGACAATCTATTTTACTTAATAACTATACAAAATGAATAAACATTACATAAAATGTCATTAGGTATGTTTGAAAATCAGGTCTACAGAAAATGAGAATAATAATAATAAGCAAACAAATGAGGATGTTGATTATAAATGATAGTGATGGAGGTGATGATGGTGATGATAAATTTAGACAGAGGTCATAGTCCAATGTCTTGGGCAGAGTTTTTAGTTAATTCAAGATTAACAGTTTTTAGAAGGCCTTGTATCAACACAGAGTTGAACCTTTGGGATTTCAATTTTCCAATGATATCAAAATAGGAGATGCCCAGTTTCTTTTCCTATATAAATTCATTGTGTGTAGAGAAGCATCATGTATATAGAAAATGAGAAAAATGATTGTAAGTAAATAAATGGGATAATAGTGATGATGATTATGAGGATGATCATGATAATTGAGATGATGGCAACGGACTGAGAATGGGTCTTGATCCAATGAAATTATGACTCCTCATACAGACACACTATCACCATGGCTCCTAGGTGAGTGTTGTCCACTCTTCCTTGTAAATGTTCTGATATTCATAATCGGAATCCCAATGAATTAGGTAGCTTGGATGATTCAGAGTAAGACCACAACAGTAATATCCCCAGGTTGTTTGAGTGCAGATCCTCTGGACCTGGGAAGGTGTTACCTTCTAGAACAGACAATATGAGAATGTTAATGAATGAAAAAGGGGCTCCCCTTCCCACTTATTTGAAATGATATGTTCCTTATATCTCTTGATCCCTACTGCAGAATTTTTAGCATTTCAATTTCTAACAAACTCCTTATAATCATTATTCAGCTGTCTCTATCATGCCCTGTACTGACTTCTGGGTCTTCACTGGAGGAGGCTTTAAATCCATTTTTCCAGTAACTCTCTGTACATGAACATCAGGCATATTTCTTTCTTGTGATTCAAAATAATTCCAGCTTTGTCCCCTTACCCATTTCCTTAGTCATGTTCATATTTACAGGTAGTTTCCAGGAACACTCTGCTCTGGAACCAGAACCTGCACTAGTCCTTGTGGCTGCTGTAGCCAATTGTAAACACACCCTATTGGAAACCACCTGGCCTGAGAACAGTTAAGAGATTAAAAGTAAGAATTAGCCTACAGGCAGAAGCCACTTCCCCACACTACTGGACAAAAAAACAACAACAAAAAACAAACAAAACAAACAAACAAAAAAAACCTATCATAATACCTGAGGATGATTGTCTGAGGCTCAGTTCAATTCAGAATCCTATCAGTCGATAGTTAGAGATGGTCTCTGGAGGCTTTGAGTCTGTGCCTGATCTAATCAGTCAATAGCAGTCTCTAATACTGCCCCACACTAAAGATTGGGTGGTGTAGGGGACCCTTCTAATATGTAGTCACAAACCCAAACGGATAGTCAGACAAAGAAACAACCTCCAAATGAAAGAACTAGATAATTCTCCAGAAGAAGAGATAAATGAAGCAGGGGTAAGAAATTTATCTGAAATAGAGTTCAGAGTAATGATGATAAAAATGCTCAACAGCATGAAAAAAAGATATAGTAACTTGAAAAAAAAAACAGTCTGAGATAAAGAAAGACACAACACAAATAAAGAACACACTGGAAGGAATACACAGCAGATTAGGGAAGCTGAGGATCAAATTAGTTAATTAGAAGACAGAGTTGAAAATAGCACTCAATCAGAGAATAAAAAATATTAAAAAAACATAGGAGGACAGCTTAAGGGACCTGTGGGACAATGTGAAATGTAGCAATATTAGAATAGCAAGTGTGCCAGAAGAGGCAGACGGGGAGAGAGACAATAGCTGAAAACTTTCCTAACCTGGTAAAGGAAAAAGTCATATAAGTTCAGAGGCACAGAGAACCCCAGACAAGACTAACCCAAACAGGCCCATGCCAAGATACATCATAATTAAAATGCCAAAAAATATGTATAAAATTGGTATATGTACAAAAATAATAATTTAATAAAAATATATATTAAAAAATAATAAAGACAAAGAGAGAATCTTAAAGGCAGCCAGAGAAAGATCAACCAGCTATAATCATTATATCACATGGTCTGACATGTAAATAATTGGTGTGAACAACAGGCTGACCGAAAACTTTGGAAGAAAAAGCTGGGAAATTACATGTCTAAAAAGGGTTTGGGAAAGCTCCAGCATATTTATGGAAACCTAAAAGGCTACACACACTCCCAGAATTATGTGTGTGTTCAGCAAAGACCAAGTTGACTGATAATTTCATATCTCTCATTGATCTGAGGCTCTATGTAAGCAGGAATGAAAGGTCTGGTAAAGTGGTAAATGGCCTTCCAGAGCATTGGAGGCATGTCTCAAAGCAAGTATAGCCCCTAACAGAGGTGGGAGCTGTATTGGTTCAAAGTCTGGGTGGGAAAGGAAGTTCTATAGAAAGTAACCACACAGGGCAATCTAATTACAATTCTCAACTGGTCAGGTCTAGGTGAACAGTCATGCCCCCGGCATATATCTGTAGGGAAATATTTATCTTTGGCTTAAGCAAGCCCTGTTCATTGTTCTTGTGCATGTAGGTTAACATACCTTTGAAATGCCAGAGTAGTCCTCTGTCTTCCGATTCGTTGGAAGCAATCACTCTTTTTAAAAATATATATATTTTATTGATTTTTTGCAGAGAGGAAGAGAGGGATAGAGAGTTAGAAACATCAATGAGAATCATCGATCAACTGCCTCTTGCACACCCCCTACATGCCCTTGACCGGAATTGAACCCGGGACCCTTCAGTCTGCAGGCTGACACTCTATCCACTGAACCCAACCGGTTTCAGTGCAACCACTCTTAAGAAAGCACAAAACCTTATAATCCAATCCCTGTCTTGTTTTCTCCCAACTTCATGTAATCATTTTTACATATCCTCCTTAATTTCAAATGTATGGCAGAAAATGCAGAGTGGGTGCAGGCCATAGTCAACAGTGGTGATAGGGATAGCACCAGTGGCCCAGCTAGCAAGGTGGCAGGCACAGTCAGGGTCAGAGGTAGGCTAGGAGGCAAGGGCACTGGTATGTGGGGATAGGGGTGGGGGGTTGATGATGATGGTGGCTAGGGGGTGAAAGATAGCAGATGTGCTCAGCATCCTGCAACCTTAAAGGAGGAGATCTTGGTGAAGGGGGACAAAGTCATCTTTGGTGGCAAGTTCTCTTGGCTCAAGGAGGTGAAGACCGATTATGTGGTGTGGGAGACTGTAAAGAAAGGCCAACCCAGGGAGTACCACATGTTGGATTGTATCTTATTTCTACTTAATAATGTGCACCTTTCTCATCCTGTTTATGCCTGACACACAGCCCCTGAAAATATCCTGACCGATAGAAGTACTTGAATATCTCAGTGGTGAAGTATCAAAGTCAGCAAGTATAGACTGAAGTGCCCTTGTAGAAATAAGTCTTCAGCGACCTACTCAAGTCAAATGAGCTGCAGTTGAAGTTTTAGCAGGAGCAAAGAAACCACAAATTGAGGAGAAGAGTGTGTGAGCCTTGAACATTAACTGTTGGATTTGTTTCTGTCCAGTGGTTTGGGGGTCCACTGTGATAGGACTGGAGGAGACCATTAACAGTGATGGCTACAGGTTTGGACACAGTTAATGCCACCTCCCTAGTGGGAACCAAATAAATGGGTTTGGAGGAAACAAAGATGATCAGAGAGGACTGAAGAAAGAAGAAAGAGATAGAAGAATAGCAGAAACTGGGTAATTCTTCTGCAGAAGTTGATGAAGAAGGAAAATATATCAACCCTTACATTCCTCAGTATGTTTCTTCAGATCCCTGGTATATTGATCCATCAAAAATATCTAAAGAGAATTCCATAACTACTAAGTACTGCAAGGACAGTATGAAAACTGGGGCCATGACACACAAAAAGAAAGACTGACTTAAGAGACTTAGGCAAGTTGTAGCAAAATTTATAGGAAGTAACATAGTTCCAGATGAATATGTCCAGTCTCAGCTGATGTTTGACTATGGTGGAGAGAGGGATCAGTGGAATGGATACAATCCAGAAGAACACTAGGAAATTATAGAATAATATGCCAGAGTTGATCTGGCAAAACGAACACTGAAAGCCCAGAAACCCCAGGAAGAATTAGTCTCAGGAAAATTAGTGGAACTGACTAATCCTCCAAAACACCAGTGGAAGAAGAGGAACTTAATTCTAAAATGGAAAAAAAAATCATAACAGTGAGGATGAGGATGAAGATAAATATGCAGATGATATTAACATGCCTAACTGAACTTTGATTCTAAGAAACAGGTTACTGTTTGTAATCTCAGGACTCAAGAAGACATTGCAAAATATTTGTGGAATTTAGATCCGAATTCTGAGTACTATGACCCCAAAACTAGAGCAAGGAGAGAAAATCCCTATGCCAATGCAGAAAAGATTCCAGGTTAAGTGATCTCTGTGGGAGAGAACTTTTTTAGTTTTACAGGTGACACCATTTCAATGCCTCAGACACAGTTGTTTGCATGGGAAGCCTATGATAAGGGATCTGAAGTGCATCTTCAAGCAGATCCTACCAAATAAGAGCAATTGTGTAAGTCCTTCAAGGTCGGAAAAGAAGACTCAATAGAACAGCAGAAAGAAAGCATCTTGGAAAAGTATTGTGGCCAAGAACATTTGGATGCCCCTCCAGCTGAATTGCTTCTATCTCAGACAGAAGACTATATGAAGTACTCAAGGCACGGGACAGTCATTAAAGGACAGGAGTGGGTTGTCACCTGTTCCAGATATGAGGAGTATGTGAAGATCCACAATGACACACATCTGGGAGTCTTATTGGTAAGAAGGCCGATGGGGGTACAAATGCAATCACACTTTTGTCAAATAATCCTATTGCACTGGGAAGGAGATTGCAATTTCAGAAGAATATATTGTGAATGATATAACTGGAGAAGAATTTGTTTTAAAAAATCTTAAATCCTCATGAAGATGCATCAGGAAAAACTAAAAGAAGAGATGGAAGAAGAAGAAACATCAAAAGAACAGCTCAGATAGTGATGACAAAGAAAAGAAACATGAAAAATTAAAAAAAAAGTCACTGAATGCAGAGGAGGCCCACTTCATGTCTAGGAGCTCATGCATGTTGATGAGAGGAAGCGGCCTTACACTAACCTATATGAAACTTGAGAACCTACACAGGAGGAAATGGAAGCCAATAGAATAAAGCATCAGAGGAAGGATAGCCCCATGGCCTCTTTCCTTGGACAGTAGTAACTAGTTGTAGAGAGTCACTCGTGATAAACACAGCTGACAATATATTTTTTCAGCTTCTTGCCAATGACTGTAGATGGAAAAGTCAGTGTCTGCTCATCTTGCCTGACTTTAATAAAGCTTCCGGAAGTCTAATAGTAAATGCATTCCTTTCTATGCTGAAACAAAGAGGAGGTACATTAAAAGCAGGTTAAAGCTTTTATTTCCAACTAGAGGCCCAGTGCATAAAATGCATGCATGTTGTGGGGCGTGTCCTTCATCTCAGTCTGCACCCTCTCCAATCTGGGACCCCTCAAGAGATGTCCGACTGTTTGTTTAGGCCCGATCCCACCCATCAGGATTGGGCCTAAATGGGCAGTTGGACATCTCTCTCACAATCCAGGAATGCTGGCTTACCACTCCTCACCTGCCTGCCTTCCTGATTGCCCCTAACTGCTTCTGCCTACCAGCCTGATCACCCCCTAACCACTCCCATGCCAGCCTGATTGATGTCTAACTGCTCCCCTGCCAGCCTCTTTGCCCCCAACTTCCCTCCTCACCCCTAACTTCCCTCCCCTGCAGGGTTGATCATCCCCAACTGTCCTCCCTTGCAGGCCTGGTCCCTGTCAGCTGCCCTCCTTTGTAGGCCTGGTGCCTCCCAACTGCTATCCATTGTTTGCCTGATTGCCCACAACTGCCCTCCCTTGCAGGTCTGGTCCCTCCCAACTGCAATCTCCTGCTGGCCATCTTGTGGTAGTCATCTTATGTCTACCTGGGGGAAAGATCTTTGATCACATGGGGGTAGCCATGTTGTGTGTTTGAGTGATGGTCATTCTGAATATTACTCTTTTTAAAAATATATATATTTTATTTATTTTTCTTACAGAGAAGGAGGGAGAGAGAGAGCTAGAAACATCGATGAGTGAGAAACATCAAGCAGCTGCCATTGCACACCCCATACCAGGGATGTGCCCGCAACCAATGTACATGCCCTTGACAGGAATGGAACCTGGGACCTTTCAGTCCACAGACCGACGCTCTACCACTGAGCCAAACTGGTTTCGGCTGAATATTACTCTTTTATTAGATAGGATAGAGGTCTGGTGCATGGGTGGGGGGCCAGCTGGTTTGCCCTGAAGGGGATGGGGCACCCTGGGAGAGGGGCCTCTGGTGATCCAAGCAGAGGCCCTGGTATCTGGAATTTATTTACCTTCTACAATTGAAACTTTGTAGCCTGGAGTGGAGCCAAGACTCCTGCTAGCTCCCTGGCGGCAGCCATTTCTGTTGGAATTTATTTACCTTCTATAATTGAAACTTTGTATCCTTGAGTGGCGGCCTGGGCCTGCCAGGTATGTGGAAAACTTGGCTTCCTCCATTGCCTGGGAAACACAAGCATCCCTCCTGCTCTCTGTGACTGCAGCCATCTTGGTTGGGGTTAATTTGTATACTCGCTCTGATTGCCTGATGGGCGTGGTTGGTGGGCATGGCTTATGGGTATAGTGGAGTGAGGGTGAATTTGCATATCACTCTTTTATTAGATAGGATTTTATATTAGTGATATGGAAAGAACCCCTGGCTGGCTTGCTCAATCTCTCTCTCTCTCTCCATCATCGTCATCTTCCACTCAATAGTTAAGGCTTAAACTTTATTTTTATTTCAATTTTATGGCCCTTTATCTAGTGTTTGACATTTTAAACACTTATTCTCAAAACTAGGGATTCAAATTTTTTTAATTAGTAATAATTATACTTGTTATTTTATAGTCATTTTCTTTTGCCTTCTAAGGCTTTTCTGGTTTTCAGCTAAAAAAAAATCTATCTGAAAGGAAATTTGTAGAACATGTGAATAACTTCATCCTCTGTGGTAATAATTCTGTTTTTTACACATTTATAAAAGTTTATTTAAAAAATATTTCCTAGTGTCTTACACCCAGAACTAAATGTGTTAAACCTGAGACAAGATGGCTACCGAACAGACTGACCTGTTCTGACCCCAGTCCCAGAACAGATAAAAGCACCGTCTGAGTTGCTCAGGGAATGTTGATTGGCAGCTAAGGGGCAGCTGAACTCTCAAGGAAGGTAAGGAAGGGTCCACTGGACAGGATTTCCTGACCAAGCGGCCAGCACTGTGGCAGCCGCGATCTCCCCGGAGCCTATCCCCGAGCTACGGGCTTGGAGGGAAGGCTGTGCCATCTTACCAGGAAAGAAGGATCTTCTCTGAGGCCTGGAAAACTCACAGCAGAGGAGTCCATTGAGCAGCTGTGATACCCCAATCAGAGCAAACACGTGGATTCAAGGGAGTTCTTCGGTCACCCACGGAAAGGTCAGAGTTTGTGGGGATAGCGCGAGGGATCTGGGTCCCGACGGTAGCTGCGGAGCTCCGGCGAGGCCCCGCCTTCACTGTAGCCAGGAACGCTGCACTGCCGCCCGTGCTGAGCTGTGCCCAAAGAAGGCTGCAGCGAGAATCCTGCCCGGCGACACCCAGTGCTGGGTTTGGGTTTGGTTTAATCTTCCTCAGAAGCAGGACTTTTAAAACGCCAGGGGACATGAGACAGATTGTTAAGAATCCTGGCTGTCCCTCCAAGGGCAGAACATCTGGACACCTTGGCACCTGATCCCCTTCACCCCCTTGCCTCTGAATACTAGGGAAGGACTGCCCAGTTGGACATATCTGGGGAAATTGCCAGGGGAAATTGCCTTCCTGGAAACAAGGGATCGGAGCCAGAAGAGATATTCTGGGAGCCAGTTGGCACTCGGCCAGCTAGAGCCATAGAGAAAGAAGGCCCGAGCAACCAAAAGGACTGGGAGGTCAAACCGGTAACACTGACACCTAAGGGCTGAATTACAAACTGCCTTTTTTTTTTTTTTTTTTTTTTTACTTTTAATTAATGAAAAATAAATGGACACAAATAATTAAGATTAAAATTAAGGACTAACTTCCAAAACTGAGGTGCAGTGGAATGCTGGGAACTGCAAGACTGTCTGGTCTGAGAATCAGGCGTGCCAAATACAATAACAGAGGAAGTGAATGACCACTACTGGACATTTTTATGCTAATTTTATTATTCTTTATTTTATTTTCATTTTTTACATCTTTTACTTAAGAAACTAATTTTTTTCTTTTTTCCTTACTTGATTTTACCTTTTCAATTATTACATTTTTCAATCTCTATCATCACTATTACTACTGCTATTTTGCAATTTTTTTCCCTCTCCAGTACCATTTTATTTTTTCTTTATTTTACATTGGGAGTAACCTTCATTCTATTTTAATCTCTACTATAGCATCATTCAACCCTATCTCAACTCGACCTTTACACCATCACTCTCTTACTAAACTCTACCCTTTAGTCTCCTGCTTATCCTATCCCTTTCCGGCTTTAGTTTTTCCTCTATTCTTTCTTTATACCCCATGCTAAAGCACTCACTATACTTAAAGACCGAAGTTCCAACCCCTGATCCAAGTGTATAAATGCCACTCTCTGCACTATATTAACTAGTTATAAAAACAAACAAACAAACAAACAAACAAACAAAAAACTGTTATCCCCTCTATCCTTTTCTCATTGTTTGTGTGAATGTTGATTATTGTGAATT
Source organism: Pipistrellus nathusii (assembly GCA_963693515.1). NCBI lineage: Eukaryota > Metazoa > Chordata > Mammalia > Chiroptera > Vespertilionidae > Pipistrellus > Pipistrellus nathusii. The sequence goes on along the minus strand of OY882875.1, from coordinate 40,884,462 downwards.
TTGATGCTTTTTAGTGAAATTGTTATGCTTATTCCTGTGTTGTTATTGTTGCTTTATATATATATATATATATATATTTTAAATCCTCTGTTTTTTTAATTCTGTATATCATAGCCTTACTTAATAATAGTGGATATTGTAGTTTGCATTAATCTCCAAGTATTGTTACTGGCATTGACTGGGTTTAGTGGTTGTTCTATGGGAATTTTCTCCACATATATATAGTTTGTTTCCCATTTCTCTTTTAGTCTGCTTCTCTCTCTCTCTCTCTCTCTCTCTCTCTCTCTCTCTCTTTCTCTCTCTCTCTCTATCTGTCTATCTCTATCTCTTTTCCTTTTTTCCCTGTTTTCCAACTTCATTTTGTCATTACTTTTTTTCTTCTTTTTCTATCTCTTTATCCCTCTTTTTTATTTACTTATTTAATTTATTTTTTTAATTTTTCTTTTTTTTTTACTTTTATCTTTCTTCCTTCTCTCCTATCCCCTAATTTGCCTTTCTCTAGTGGTCATCTTTATTAAAAGTTATTAATATTGAAAATACATTCCTGTTAAGTGCCTCTTGCGCTGTAACTAGTAGTGTTGTATTTTGTACCTTTAAATCAACGCAAGAGAAGTAACACCACATAACCAGACATCCTGACAAAAGATACCATGGGGAGACAAAAAATAGCTCACACATGAAAGAAAAGCAGGCATCGCCAGAAAAGGAAGTAAACGAGTCAGAGGCAAGCAGCCTACCAGAGCAAGAGTTCAGAATAATGATCATAGGATGGCTAAAAAGAATGGAAGAGAAATTTGACATTAACCAAGAGGAAATGAAGAAGAACCATGAGGAATTGAAGAAGAGCCATGAGGAATTGAAGAAGAACCAAGAATAAATGAAAAATGACAATGCTACCATGAAGAACTCAATAGAAAGCATCAAGAGTAGACTAGATGAAGCAGAGGACCGCATCAGTGAGCTAGAAGACAAGAAGGAAAAAAAAATACCCAATTAGAGCAGCTTCTAGAAAAAAAGATTAAAAAGCAGGAGGAGAGCCTACAGGAGCTTTGAGACAATACAAAACAAAATAATATTCAAATAATAGGGGTTCCAGAAGAAAAGGAAACTGAGGTAGACATGGAAAAAGTATTTCAAGAAATAATGACAGAAAACTTTCCTGAGATAGAGAAGAAAAAACCCACACAAATCCAAGATGCTCACAGAGTCCCAAGCAAAATGAATCCCAGAAGACAGATGCGAAGGCACATTATAATTAAATTGGCAAACAACAACGACAAAGTAAGAATCTTAAAAGCAGGCAGAGAGAGATAGAAAGTAAACATACAAAGGAACCCCCATCAGATTAGCAACTGATTTCTCAACAGAAACTTTTCAGGCCAGAAGGGAATGGGATGAAATAGACAAAGTCATGCAAAGGAAGGGTCTGAATCCAAGAATACTGTACCCAGCAAGGCTATCAATCAAAATTGAAGAGGAAATCAGGAGCTTCACAGACAAAAAAGACTGAAGGAATTTATCTCCACCAAACCATCAATGCAAGAAATGCTAAAGGGTCTACTGTAAAAATAAATAGGAAGTGAAGAAGGAACACGGGTATAGAATAAAAATGGCGTCAAATGAGTACCTATCAATAATAACCTTAAATGTAAATGGATAAAATGCTCCAATCAAGAGACATAGGGTAATGGATTGGATAAGAAAACAAGACCCAGACATCTGTTGTCTACAAGAAACCCACCTCATAAAAAAAGATGCACACAGACTGAGGGTGAAGGGATGGAAAAAAGTTTTCCAGGCAAATGGAAATGAAAAAAAAAAGCTGAGGTAGCAATACTTATATCTGACAAATTAGATCTCAGAGTGAAGGACATAACAAGAGATAATGAAGGCCACTTCACAATACTAAAGGGAACAATCCAACAAGAAGAAATAACCCTGGTAAATATTTATGCACCCAATACAGGAGCACCCAAATACATAAAAAAAAAAAACTGCTGGAGGACATTAAGGGAGAGATTAATAGCAATACAATCATAGTAGGAGATTTTAATACCCCACTGTCACCCTTTGACAAATCATCTAAACAAAAAATCAGCAAAGAAATATCAATCCTAAATGACCCACTAGACCAGATGGATTTAATTGACATCTTCAGAACACTCCACCCTAAAGCCACAGCATATACATTCTTCTCAAGTGCACATGGGACATTCTCAAAGATACACCACATTTTGGGACATAGGCAAAGCCTCTTCAAATTCAAGAAGATAGAAATCATATCAAGCATCTTATCAGATCATAATGGCATAAAACTGGAAATTACCTACAATAAAATAAATCCAAAAAATCAAACAAATGGAGACCAAACAGCATGCTATTAAACAAAAACTCGGTTACCAGAGAAATCAAGGAAGAAATTAAAAACATCCTGGAAACAAAGGACAATGAAAACCAACAATCCAAAATCTATGGGACACAGTAAAAGCAGTTTTGAGAGGGAAGTTCATATCCTTACAAGCCTATTGCAAAAAAAACTAGAAAAAATGGTAACAGAGGATCTAACTCTACAACTCTAAGTGTTAGAAAAAGAGCAACAAGAAAAGCCCACTGTAAGCAGAAGGAAGGAAATAACAAATATCAGAGCAGAGATAAATGACATCAAGACCAAAGAAACAATGCATAAGATCAACAAAACCAAAAGCTGGTTCTTTGAAAGAATAAACAAGATAGATGAACCTCTAGCTAGGCTAACCACGAAACAAAGACAGAGGACCCAAATAAACAAAATCAGAAATGAAAGAGGTAAAATAACAACAGACTCCACCAAAATACAATGGATTGTTACAAAATACTATGAACAACTCTATTCCAACAAACTGAACAACCTGGAGGAAATGGACATATTCCTAAAAAAATACAAACTTCCAAAACTCAATCAGGAAGAATCTAAAAATCTCAATAGACCAGTGACTTGGGAAGAAATTGAAACAGTCAACAAAAAGCTTCCAGCAAACCAAAGCCCAGGGCTAGATGGCTTCACAGGAGAGTTTTACCAAACATTCAAGGAAGAAATAAACCTATCCTCCTCAGATTATTCCAAAAAATCCAAGAGGAAGGAACACTTCCAAACTCCTTCTATGAAGTCAGCATCACCCTAACACCAAAACCAGATAAAGACAACTAAATGAAAGAGAATTACAGGCCAATATTCCTCATGAACATAGATGACAAAATCCTCAACAAAATTCTAGCAAATCGACTCCAGAAGAACACCACAAAGATCATACACCATGACCAAGTAAGATTTATTCCAGGAATGCAAGGATGGTACAATATCCGCAAATCAATAAATGTAATACATCACATAAAAAGAATTGAAAGATAAAAATCATATAGTCATATCAATTGATGCAGAAAAAGCATTTGATAAAATCCAACACCCTTTCCTGATAAAAACTCTTAACTAGGTGGGAGTACAAGGATCATATCTCAACATAATAAAAGCTATATATGATAAACCCACAGCCAACATTATACTCAATGGGCAAAAACTAAAACTATTTGTTCTAAGAACAGGAACAAGACAGGGATGCCCACTCTTGCCACTCCTGTTTGACATAGTACTGGAAGTACTAGCCATTGCAATTAGGCAAGGGGAGGAAATAAAAGGCATCCAAATTGGAAAAGAAGAAGTAAAGTTATCCTTATTTGCGGATGACATGATATCGGACATAAAAAACCCCAAAAGACTCCATTAAAAAACTAATTGACTTAATAAATGAATTTGGCAATGTAGCAGGATACAAAATTAATGTCAAGAAATCCATGGCATTTCTATACACCAACAGTGAAACTACAGAAACAAAGACTAAAAAAGCAATTCCATTTACCATCGCACCAAAAAAATTAAGATACCTAGGAATAAATTTAACTAAGGAAGTAAAGGACCTATATGTGGAAAACTACACGACACTGAAAAAAGAGATAGAGGAAGATGTAGAGATGGAAGAACATACCATGTTCATGGATTGGTAGAATCAACATCATCAAAATGTCTATACTTCCTAAAGCAATCTATAGGTTCAATGCACTCCCCACTAAAATACCAATGGCATATTTTACTGACCTAGAAAGAACTCTCCAAAAGTTCATTTGGAACCATAAAAGACCCCAAATAGCCACAGCAATCCTGAGAAAGAAGGGTAAAGTAGGAGGGATCTCAATACCAGACTTCAAACTGCATTACAAAGCCACTGTTCTCAAAACAGCCTGGTACTGGCACAAGAACAGACATATAGATCAATGGAATAGAAATGAGAACCCAGATATCAACCTAAATCACTATGCTCAATTAATATTTGACAAAGGAGGCACGAATATACAATGGAGTCAAGACAGTCTCTTCAATAAATGGTGTTGGGAAAATTAGACAGACATATGCAAAAGAATGAAACTAGATCACCAACTTACACCATACAGAAGAATAAACTCAAAATGGATACAGGACTTAAACATCAGACGGGAAACCATAAAAATACTAGAAGCATCCACATGCGGCAAAATCTCCGACGTATGCCAAAAGAACTTCTTCACTGATACTGCCCCTACGGCAATGGAATCTAAAGAGAAAATAAACAAATGGTACTACATCAAAATAAAAAGCTTTTTTACAGCAAAAGAAACCATCAACAAAACCACAAGAAAGCCCACTGTGTGGGAGAACATATTTGCAAATGTTCCCACTGATAAAGGTTTAATCTCCAACATCTATGGACAGCTGATACAACTAAATAAAAGGAAGATGAATGATCCAAATAAGAAATGGGCAATGGACCTAAATAGAATATTTTCAAAAGAAGACAGAAGGAAGGCCAAAAGGCACATGAAAACATGCTCAACGTCACTAATTGTCCGAGAGATGCAAATTAAACAACAATGCGGTACCATCTCACACCTGTCAGAATGGACAACATCAACAAATCAACAAACGACAAGTGTTGGCGAGGTTATGGAGAAAAAGGGACCCTCATGCACTGCTGGTGGGAATGCAGACTGGTACAACCACTGTGGAGAACAGTGTGGAGTTTCCTCAAAAAACTGAAAATGGATCTCCCATTTGATCCAGTAATCCCACTCCTAGGAATATATCCCAAGAAACTAGAAACACCAATCAGAAAGTATATATGCACCCCTTTGTTCATAGCAGCACAATCTACAATATTCAGAATTTGGAAACAACCTAGGTGCCCGTCAGCAGATGAGTGGATCTAAAAACCATGGTACATCTACACAATGGAATACTATGCTGCCATAAAAAAGAAGGAATTCTCATCATTTGCAGCAACCTGGATGGAATTGGAGAGCATCATGCTGAGTGAAATAAGCCAATCAATGAAAGAGAAACACCACATGACCTCATTCATTTATGGATAATAAAGAACATTATAAACTGATGAACCAAAAGATAGATATAGAGACAGTAAAGTAACAAGCAGACTGTCAATTTACAGTGGGGAGCTGAGGGAGATCTGGGGGACATAATAGATCAACCGAAGGACTTGTATATATGCATATAAGTACAACCAATGGACATAAAACTCTGGGGAGGGAGAGTATGTATGAGATGGAGGAAGGGGGCAAAAAAATCAATAAAGTATATATTTAAAAATAAATAAAAATAAAACTAAAAAAAATAAAATAAAATAAATGTGTTAAACCTGTGAATGGAAAAACACACACACAAAAAAAAAAACACAAAAAAAACAAAAAACAAACAACAAACAAAAAAACCCCCCACAATAAAACGGTTTTGTCATTCTTAAATCAGAGTTGACCAATCAGTGTTAGATCTTTTCCCATTTTGGGCATGAGCATTTAGACACACACATCCTTTCCTTTATCATAGTGGACATTCTTTGTGATGCTATGTATTTTTTAATTGTGATTGCCTTATATAACAACCATGAAAAACCAAAATTTGATTTTAAAAGCTTGTAGAATTCCCTTATACCAAATGTTTGTATCCAGTAGGTGTCAGTTTGTAAATTTTGCAAAAGCAAAACATAAAGTTGACAGTTTCTTCACACAATTAGAAGGATAGCGTGTAGGACTACTCAGAACTGCATTTTCCATGGTTCTCTAGCTTCTTCTAAGAACACTGTGTAAATAATACAGACAGAGAGAACCGGGTCTGTGAAAAAAACTACTTAAAAATCCTTGACATGAGAATATTGACTTTTAACAACTTGCTGGTTTTTCTGAGTTACCAAAATCCACTAGGATACTGCATTAAGTTAACATCTTGGAAATATTTCTGGTGGGAGAGTAACTGAATTGAATTGTAAAGTACTATGGATATCTGCATGGTATCTAAATTCAGGCTGGTATGAAATTAAAACAGCAATGAAAATAGATTTAATTCTTACCCACTTTAAGAATTTCAGAAGTTTAAGTTTTCATACTCCAACTTTAACATAGGGTAGTTCAGCATAAATCTGAGACCGGCATTTATTTTGTATCTTATTTATCTACTGTTATTAAATATTTATCATTTACAATAAAAAAGAGTGAGCCTTGATAAAGAGAGATGGGCTGCCTGCTTGGGGGGGGGGGGTCACAAATAAGGGATTGTACAAACTGGACAGATTAGGTCTTTTTCTGAAGCTATGTCAGTGGGAAAAAAATGCTGCAATTAAAGCCTAAATGTTAGCTCAGAAAAGATCTACCACCAATACTGACTTAGATAACCCCATAACCCCTCTCAAACAGAGTTTTGTGGATGCTGAGGAAGAAGTGACCTGGGATATTGTCAGCAGAGAGAGAGTGTGGAGGACACCAACAACTATCCTACAGAGCATGGTGAAGACCTTTTCCAAGGATATTTTTGCAATTCTTCAGTCTGTGAAAGCCAGAGAAAAAGGGCTTGCGCCTGAACACAGCACAGGTCCCAAATGCGGCACCTGTCTCCCACATTGCCTAGCAAACAGCCTACCCCAGCTGCTACAACAATTATGACCAGGAAAGAAACTGCAAAACTGGTATTTGCTGAAGCAGTTGGATCTTGTTTGGGCTCAAATAAACTCCTAAAAATTAAACAAACAAAAAAATTCACAAATGTCTCACCAGCCATTGTTAGGGAGGTAGTTTCTCAGATAAAAGTAACATTGTAAATTAATATGTAAAATGCTATTCTTTATTTTGATATTTTGCTTAAGGGTAAAATTGATATAAAATTACATTCAATAAATTTGGAAATCATGGCTACACTAGAGTGTTGAGATTCAGAAACAATAGGAACAAAAAGTCTCATTAAATGCATATGAAAAATGCCTGAGAAGTTAAAAGTGTAACCTGATCAATTAGTTCACCATTTCTTTTTATGCTCAGAAAGTCTAGGCCATGCTTTGTTATAAATCCAATGAGCCTCATGACCCATGTGGCCTCCTGTCCCTGAGTTATCTAGTGAGTGATGTCAACAGAAGATATTCCCTCACACAGACCCCAGAATGATCAGGGAAGTCTGACCTCAGTCCCTCTATTTATAGTAAAGGGCTGCCCCACATGAAAATTTCTCTTTAAGCTCCACAGTAAATAATCTCCTGACCTGAGCAGCCTCACAGCTCTCTCCTCACACAGGGCTGAGATCTGTGGGAAGGCAGAGCTGTGGTTGAGAAGATGAGACTGCTGGGTCTTCTCCTATGCCTGGAGACAGCCCTCCAAGATGACTGTCTCAGGGGTCAGACAGTGTTCATGGGATGACAGTGACTGTACATGACTGACAGGACTGATGCTCCTTGTCTCCAGGTGTCCTGTCCCAGGTGCAGCTGCAGGAGTCACGCCCAGGACTGTTGAAGCCCTCTTAAACCCTCTCCCTCACCTGCACTGTCTTTGGATTATCTTTAATGAGCATTGGTGTACACTGGACAGGACAGTCTTTTGGAAAGGGCCTGGAGTGGATTAAGGTTATAAGAAGTGTTGGAGATACATACTATAACCCAAGTTTGAAATCCTGATTGGGAAGTCAGTGTTGGGCCAAACACAAACCTCCATGAGGGAGACAGGAGGGCTGGTCTGCAGGGGGCGCTTGGGGCACCAGGGGACACTCAAGTCACAGCAATCAGCATAGGCAGGCAAGGCACAGGCTCAGAGTGAGGCTCAGCCTGGATCCTATTAGAGGCTGGGTTTTCTCTTCATGTGATATTGGCTCCTGGACCTTCTCCTGTGTTATAATCGTGCACAGACAGCTCAGCAGCAAAGAGCTGGTCAGTCCTGATGGGGCAGAGAGGTCATTAAATATAACTGCAGTGAGATTTGGTCACAAGCTGAAATATGCAGATGGGACCTTCAACTTGAGGAACCTGAGGGCATGTGGGCTGTACTCAGCCCCTGCACACAGAGACAATGGCTGTGGGTCCTGTGCAAGGACAGCAGGGCTCCACCCACAACAGCTTCAGAGGTTGAGTCTGAGGATGCCCACACTCCAAAGGATGAGATGGCCTGCAGCTCTGATATAACCTCGGTCTAGGGAGGCAGGGAGGCCTCTCCAGCAGGTGCAATGGCCTCAAGAAGCCAGAGAGGAACTGGCTCAGGGTGAGCTGTGTCAGGGAGTGAGGGCTGATGGGAGTCCTGTGTTGGGCAGGGGCTGGGTGGACTGATCCACTCTAGGGGAAGAGGAGAGACCACCAGACTGCCTCACTCTTGTGTCCAGATGTGAGCAGAAGTGGAGGAATGAGGGCAAAGCTTGAAATCTGTCTGGCATCACCACCAAACCTGGGGTGAGACTCCTGTGTCCACCTTTTGCAATAATAAGAAGGGAGGAATTCACACATTCCAGTGGACAGAAACCAGCGATGATGAGCCAGTCAATAGGCACAAAGCAGGGGTGAGAGTGGGGTCTGGTTCTCACATTGAGTGAAAGATTCCACTGTCTGATCTTCCCCTTGTACAGAAGGTCTGAGATCAGCTTCTCCTTCCAGAATTGCAGCTTCTAGAGGGTTCTGAGCATTCTATGTTAGACGTCATGCACTGGAGCAATTCTCAAAGGTGTGGATTCTGAATTGCTCCATTCAGGTGTGAACGCAGGGGATAATTGCACTTTCACCTAGGGCTTTATTGTTAAAACACATGGTTATGTCTCTTCAGGGGGTTCACAAGCCCTTTCTTCTGATATCTCATTATCAGGTAAATATCAGTTAAGTGATTTAGTACAAGACACTACTGCTCTGCACTTTGATCCTCCCTCCATCTGTAGTCTTAGCCCATCATGACCTCACAGGCCCCTTCCTAGAGAATCAGCCTCCAGAATTCCTTCATTCCAGAATCTCAGGTGGATGCTGGGAGGGCAGGTCCAAGAATTACTCTATGTGACCAGGAGCAAGTACTTACCCATCCATTGTGGTCCAGCCCACCAGGTGACCTAGGAGAGCAGCCTTACCTAAAAGCTGACAATGCTGCTGCCTCCTCCCCTCCCAGTGCTGAGGTATGTTCCCTGCATCATGAGGGGACGCCATGCAACACACCCTTGCAGTCAAACCATGACCCAGCCCCACCTCTGACTCTCCCTGGAGAAAATCTGATGTGGTCTAACCTGCATCTGGGTGTACAGGACCTGTAAGAACACGGACACAACAGTGCCTGCTCTTCAAATCTGTTTGTATTGTGAGTGCATTTGATTGGCTTCCAGAGAAAGTCACACCCAAGTCCAGAATACACGTGTGGTCCCTTTCCATGTGACATGTACAGGGCAAAAGGGGTAAATGTGGATCTCATGGCAAAGAAAATTATCACTGTGTGTGTGTGTGTGTGTGTGTGTGTGTGTGTGTGTGTGTGTGTTATTTATTAAATAGAACTGCAGTGAGATTTGGTCACAAGCTGAAATATGCAGACCTTCGAAGTAAGGAACCTGAGGGCATAAGAGGCCCCAGGGCCCCAGGAGCTTCTGGGTGAGGGGAGGGTCTGTGTCTGGCAGCTCCAGGGAAGGGCTTTCAGCTGCACTCATAAAGCCCTGTTTGGGGGTCTTCCTGTGGAGCCATTGAGGCTCAGTAAGGCTAGTTCTCTCCACAGACATCAAAACCACTAGGTGTCCCTGAGGGAGCAATCTGACATCAGGGCACAGCCTCCACTACTGGACTATAGATGCTGAGAGATCAATGCCCTGTGAGTCCAGGCAGGACCCTTCCCTGCCAGGACTGGGCAGCAAAAGGCTGTCCCAGAAGAAAGTAAAAGGGAGCTGGGCAGGGGTTTCCTCTGAGGCCTGGGGTTTCCTCTCTTCATACAAACAATCCAAACTGAAAGTTGGCCACAACTTCTGAGGTGACTCAAATATCCTGCTCTATCAGAGCACTTACCCAACCCAATGAGACATGAGAAAAACACAAAAGGGGGTGTTTCTATGGCTTCAGGGTATCTTAATTGTAAGGAGCTGGCACAGGGATTGGTTTATTAGCTCAGTAGGGGCAGCATTTTGGAGACACACTGATCCAGGAAGAAGACATTCAGGCATCAAAGCCCAGAGCTGGTCCAGGGGGCCCCATGTCACCCAAAAGGGGGCCCAGAATGAGGAGCATGTCCTGTGGGGACTGGTTCCTCAGAAGAAGCTCAGGGACCTGGAAGGGGACACAAATTCTTCACAATAATTAGCACTTGGACCCTCAGACTCCCACTGATTCTGGTCCCTGTATCATCCATTTTCTCTCAGGTGAGGTCAAGATCTTAGCTATGAAATACTCTACTTCATGAGTATGCAAAAGAGAGAGAGTAGAGTAGGTTAAATATGGGTAAAGCTGTGCCCGCAGCCACACCCTCCTCTACAGAAGTTCTCAAAACCCCTTACCATGGACTGAAGCTGGAGAACCCATTGAGGAAGGACCCACTCCTGTCTGCTCTCCACAGGTATCCACTCCCAGGGTGCAGCTGGTGCAGACTGGGGCTGAGGTGAGAAAGCCTGGGGCCTCCTTGAAGGTCTCCTGCAAGGCTTCTGGATGCACCTTCAGCAGCTACTTCATGCACTGGATGCAACAGGCCCCAAACAGGGGCTTGAGTGAGTGGGGGAAGTTAACACTAACAATGGAAACACAAATTACACCAAGAAGTTCCAAGGCTGAGTCCACAACCAGAGACACGTCCAGGAGCACAGCCTATATGGAGCTCAGCAGCCTGAGAGCTGAGGACATGGCCGTGTATTATTATGCAAGACACATAGTGAGGGGAAGTCAGTGTGAGCCCAGACATAAACCTCTCTGAGGGAGACAGCAGAGCTGGGCTGCAGGGGGCACTCTAGACACCAAGGAGCACTTAGGACCCACAGCACAGAGAGCAGCCCAGGAGCAGGGGCATAGGAAGGTGGGATGAGCCTAAGGATTTATTCAAGCTCTCAGCTGTAACCACAGATGATTCTTTCTCCTTATAATCTCGCTGCAGACAACAATGATGGAGGGCCATTGTCTGTTTGCAGGTGACATGTCAGCAGTGATGGGGACTCTCCTTCACCAAGTCTTTGTATTTTCTATTTCTCTTTCTCTGTATGGAGACCATCATCAGTGCTCTCCTTGTCCTAGGTTTGGGAAACATTCCTACCAAGAGAGACCTCAGATCAGCCCAGGCCCCTGTGTGCTGAGCTCAGGCCCCCTGTCTCCACATTTCCCTCTGACAGGCCCACCTGCCCCATGTTTCCCTCTGACAGGTCAACCTGGGCCAAAGTAGGAGGATCATTTCCCAGGACCTCCCACCACAGCTCTCCATCCTCCCTACCTCATATTTCCCTCTTGGTCCTCATTCACTCAGGTGGATATGCAAATCCATCCTAACATCTGGTTTCAATGATCACAAACAGAGCAAATCACACTGATTTGCTCTGTTTCCCTCTGAAGGAGACCCATGTGATTATAGGAATGTCCCACCAGATGGCCAGGATAACCCTTAAGTCAGCACTGTTAGCTCCCTTGTCCCCACCTTAACCATGTCTGCAAATTCCTGTCATATAAGGACACACACCAGCCCCAATGATGAGAACCTAGATATTCTTGATGTTAGAGCCCAGCCATCACAGTCCCCTGAGAGTTAGGGCCTTCACTGCCCCTCAGGAACATGGGAACAGGTTTCCTTTCTGGGAACTGGGAGTTTGTATGTGACAATGTGTGTGTGCACATGTTAATTTGTTTGGAATTCAGCCATGACACTTGTCTTTATGGGAAGCAGGACACAGTGGTTTGGACCTCACCTGGAACCTGGAACTTGGATTAATTTTCAAGCCAGTGCTTTCTTACCTGAATGATTCTGGATGCTAAGAGTGTCTGTTTCAGGAAATAAGGAGACAAATTGTACTGGGAAAACACTGAGGAAATCATAACACAATGAAGGACAATTCTGGACCTGTGCCTGCTCAGATGTGGTCAATTACCATCCATGGAAATTCATTTTCCTCTTCGGGGTGGCTTTCTACGTTTTGCACATTGGTCCATCCAGTGAATGGGCTTCTAGTCCTCAGGGTTGCCCATTATGTATGGACCCGGTGACAGCACTGCCAAGGGCCACATGCAAACATTAGTAGGAACTTGAGAGGGAGCAGATGGTTCTTCTGAAATGAGCTGCTGATGAAGCAGGAAAGCCCAACATGTCCTCCCTCTCCCTGGTTAGAACTATGTTACATGTCCTTATGGACACAGACCCTGATGGTGAATATAAGACATAAGCACCAAGGCTGACCATCCTATGAAATTAGATCCAAGAATGGGATAGACAGAGAATAGACAGAGAAAAATAATACTCTTCAGGTCAATAATTGTTTTTAAAAATAGTTTTATTGATTTCAAAGAGGAAGGTGGAAAGAGAGAGAGAAAGAGAAAGAGACTGAGGTAAAGAGAAATATCAATGATGAAAGAGTTCCATTGATCAGCTGCCTTCTGCACACCTCCCACTGGGGATCAAGCTTACAACCTAGGCATGTGCCCTGACCCTGACCGGGAATTAGACTGTGGCCAATGCTCAACCACTGAGCCACACCTACTGGGCTCAATAATGATTTTATTTATATCCAGATGTGATATGCAATGAAATTTTTTATAATCAAATTTCTAAATCTTAAACATAATTCCTCTCTGATCTTTAACAACATCATCACCTAAACACACCTGATCATGATTATTCTCTTCTATATCCCAATGTATGAAACTGGATCTACATCAGAGACTAGAGAATAAACACCATAAAGCAAACAGTGCAGCTGCTACACATGTAAGGACACACATGTGTAGCAGCTGCACTGAAGGAATAGGGTTTCAATCTCACAATGACATTTAAAGACAAAACTATCATTTCCTGTAGGTGGCAGCAGATGGAGAAAAGGAATGAGGCAGCAATTGTCAGAATTCAAATAAAAAATAATGCAGAGTATAGCTATCCATTTACTTACAAATATGAAAAATGACAAACATTGACATGAAGGGATATTATTTTTGTGCAAAAACCAGATTTACAGAAAGTGAGAAGAATAATTATAAGTAAGCAAATGACGCTGATGATGGTGGTGACGATGACAATGATGATGATAGTGGATGTGGTATTGGTGATGGTGAGGATAGTACTGGAAAAGAATCTTGATCCAGCCGAGACTGGTTTGGCTCAGTGGATGGAGCATCGGCCTGCAGACTGAGGGGTCCCGGCTTCGATTCTGGTCAGGGGCATGTGCCTGGGTTATAGGGTGTGCAGGAGGCAGCTGATCGATGATTCTCTCTCATCGATGTTTCTAACTCTCTATCCCTCTCTCTTCCTCTCTGTGAGAAACCAATAAAATATATATTTTTAAAAAAGAACCTTGATCCAATGTCTCAATAGGAATATGTACTTTCTCCAAAGTTATTGCCTTTTTAAAAGCTCTTGTAGCAACTTATAGTTAGGTTTTTAGAGACTCACTCCCCAATGGTATCTGCAGAGGAGATTCCTGCTTTCTTTTCTTATAAAAAGTCATTGTGTGGCAATCACCATGTCCACAGAAAATGAGAGGATTATAAGTAACAAATGGTGATAATGATGATGATGATGATGATGATGATGATGATAAACATGATTGACTGAGAGAGGGGTCCTGGTCCAATGACATGGCTGTTCCTTACACTGACACACTATAATCATGGCTCCTCCAGTGATGGGTGTCCACACTTCCCTCTACATGTTGACAGATTTTATAATGGAAGTCCCAATGAATTATGAAACTACACTGATTCATGGTGAGACCTAGTTAGTAAAGACCACAAACATATCCAAATCCTTATCCCCTGGATCTGGAAAGGTGTTATCTCATAGAATGGAGACACTGTGAGAAGGTGCATGTAGGAAATAAGGAATACACTTCCCACCAGTTTGCATTGACATGTTTCTTATTTCTCTAGATCCCTACCTATATGATCTTTAACATTTCTATTTCTAACAAACTCAAATTTATAATTACTAATGTATTTTCTACAATGAGGTAAACTGATCTTATCATGCCCTGCATTTTCTTATAGGTCTTTAGTGGAAGAGGCTTTAAACCTTATGTCTACTCACTGTGTTCTTGAAAAAAAAAAAAGGCATGTTTCTGTCATATGACTCAAAATAAGTCTAGCCTCTTCCACTAACCCAGGTTCAAAGTCAACAATATACTACAAAATTTAGCAGCACATTGAAAGAATAATTTACTATGATCAAGTCTTTGAATGCAAGGATGGTTCAATATATGAACACCAATCAACATGCTAAACTCATTCACAGAATAAAGGACAGATATATACCTATATTTCATCATAGAAACAGATATTAAAAAGGAAAAATATATTTTAAATATCCAGAATACTTTCACAACTGAAATAAATATATTAGTTATAGAAGGTATGTATCTCAACACCATGAAGGCTGCATTTGAGAAGCCAACAAGGAGCACAATATTAAACTGAGAAAATTGAACGTTAATCATCTAATATTAGGAAAAACACAGAAGTGCCCTCTGTGACTAATTCTATTCTACAAAACTAGAAGTGCTTGTCAAAAAATTAGGCAAGAAAAAAAAAACTATGTCAGAAAAGACAAGTTAAAATGTTTCTTCTTATCTTTATGCTAATGACATTATGTACCTAGAAAACTCTGAATATTGCACCAGAAAACATATGAAACTGGAAAGTAAACTACATAAGGTACAAAACCAACATACAAATGTCTCATGCCCCTAGGAAATATGTGAGACTGTTTTAGAGGAAAGAAAACTTGCACTTACTATACAACAAGAAAATCACAACCCAATGAAACCAGAATCCTGGATGTGTGTGTTCTCAGTCTTGATTAATTCCTCCATTCATGTTCCCAGGTAGCTTTCCCTCGAATGTGGCACTGAGTCAGATGCAGGTTCCAGTGGACTACCGTCATGAGGTACATGGTGGAGAGTGGTCCCAAGGGTCACATGCAGACATCAAGTTTCCAATAAAAATATTTTTATAACCTAAACTTAATTATTCCTAAATCATTACCCACATATTTCCCTAAACATACCTTATAAAAACTGAGGTTGTTTTATATCCAAATTTATGAAACTGAATCTACAACAGAGACTACAGAAGGAACACATGTTACTTGTCCAGCACCAAACTCCCCTTAGAATAGGACCCAGGAGGAACCCAGATATAAACCTCCCTGAAGGATGATACAGTAGCATTGGTAACACTACATTGAGAAAGCAGATCAATCTCCTTCTATCATCATTTCAACATATGAATGACTGTGAGTTGTGAACATGCATAATGGTAGAAAATCTATTTATATAAAGAACCAGGGTCCATAAGGACCTGAGGCTTGACCAAGTAGGCAGGGACTGGTGAGTGGGCTGAACTCTAAGAGGTTCCTAATGGCTCAGGGTGTAGAGTGGGAGTGAGGGCATGTGGGTGTGTGCATGAGCGTGGACCTGAGCCACACACACTCACAGGCCTGAACTCACACAGGGCCCTTGATTATGCCACCCATGTACCCCTGGACCTCATCTTACAAACCAGGATCCTCCTGGTCCTGCCTCCCATCAGTGAGGGCATGAGTCAGTCTGGGGAAACTTTCTCAGACTTGCTTGATGCTGGGACTGGATGTATCGGAGCTCATGGCAGACTCCATGGAGGTTCCTGGTGGCCAAAGATGTAGAGCAGGAGTGAGGGCATGTGGATGTCCACCATTGCTTCTTATACTCAGAAAGTTAAGGCCATTCTTTGACCTAATTCCAATATGCTTCATGACCCAGGTAGTTCTCTGTCCATGACTTACATGGTGAGTGAGGTCAAAAGAAGAGATTCCCATACAGAGGTCCCAGAATGACCAAGGAAGCCTGGCCGCAGGTCCTACACTTATAAGGAAGACTCACCCAAAATGAAAATTTCTGTTTAAGCTTCTGGATAAATCCTCTGCTATAATTCCTTCTGGGACTTCATTGGAGGAATCATTAAACTCATATGTCCAGTAACTCTCTATCCATGAAAATTAGGAATATTTCTATCATGTGACTCAACACAACTTTAGCTTCCTCCCTTTGCCCAGTTCCACAGTCATGTCCAGATTTATGGGTAGTTTTCCAGCAGTGTTCCCCTCTGGTACCAAATCTTGCTCCAGTCCCTGTGGCTGCTGTAGCCAATCCACATGGACATTTGAGGCTCAGCATTTTGGGGGGAGTTCTTTGTACCAAAAAAGAACATCAAAGAAAATTCAGATGAATTGATCTTTCATGAAAGTAAAAACATTTGGGGGAAAAAAGTGTTTCTCTTAAGAATAGGAATGAGACAGGGATGTCTGCCTTCACCACTCTTATTCAACATAGTACTGGAAGTCATATCCACAGCGATCAGATAACAAGAAGAAATAAACAGCATCCAAATTGGAAAGGAGGAAGTAAAACTCTCATTATTCACAGATGACATCATATTGTACATAGAAAACTCTAAAGACTCCACCTAAAAAATTACTAGATTTAATAAACAAATTTGGCAATGTTGGAGGATACAAAATCAACACCCAAAAATCCATGGATTTTTTAAATGCACTATTAAAAAATATCAGGAAGAGAACCTTAATAAACAATTCCTTTTTATCATTGCAAAAAATTAAGGTACTTAGAAATAAACGTAACTAAAGTGACAATTTTTCAGAAAACTAAAAACTTTGAAAAAAGAGAAAGAAGAAATTATAAATAAGTTAGGAGAGTATACTGCATTCATGGATTTGTAAGATTAACATTATTAAAATGTCCATACTACCTAAAGCAATGTACAGATTCAATGAAATCCCTGTTAAAATACCAATGGCATATTTCACAGAACTAGAAGAAAAAATCCAAAAATTTACATGGAATAAAAAAAGATCCTAAATAGCTGCAGTACTTTTGGAAAGAAAAACAAAAATAAATTTGGAGGAATAACAATACCTGATGACAAGGTATACTACAAAGCCACTTTAATCAAAACAGTCTGGAACTGGTGCAAGAACTGGTATTTACATCAGTGGAAGAGAAATGAGAACCCAGAAATTGACCCAAGCCATTAGGCTCAATTAATATTAGACAAAGAATACAAGAGCATACGATGAAGTCAAGACCATCTCTTCAATAAATGGTGTTGGGAAAATTGGACAGATACATGCCAAAAAAATTAAACAAGACCACCAATTTACATCATACATAAGAATCAACTCAAAATGGATAAAAGACTTAGTATTAGTTGTTAAATCATAAAAATCCTAAAAGAAATAATAGGCAACAAAATCTCAGACATCTCTCATCCTATATGCAAATTGGCCATCACTCTAACACACAAAATGACAGTCCCCATGAGGTGAAAGATGGCCACCCCCATATGTATACAAGATGGCCCAGTTAGGGAGAGCACTTGGGAGGGTCCAGGCCTGAAAGGGAGGACAGTTGGGCCTGCAGGAAAAGGCAGTTAGGAGGTCACTGGGCTGGCAAAAGAGAACAGTTGTCAGCAACCAGACCTGCAGGGGATTGCAGTTGGTGGGGGTACCAGGTCTGCAGGGAAGGAAAATTGGGGGGAACCAGGCCAGCAGGGGAGGGCAGTTAGGGGTGACCAGGATGGCAGATAGGGGTGACCAGGCCAGCAGGGGAAGACAATTAGGGGCAATTGGGCCAGCAAGGGAGCAGTTAGGCATCTATCAGGCTGGCATAGAAGTGGTTAGGGTATGATCAGGCTGACATGTAGGTAGAAGAGCAGTTGGGAGCTGGCAGTCCTGAATTGTGAGAGGGATATCACACTGCATGTTTAGGCCTGATCCTGTTTAGGCCTGGCCCCAAATGGGCAGTTGGACATCTTTCACCGGGTCACAGGTTGGAAAGAATACAGATTGGGCTGAGAGACACAAACACATCCCCATACATGAATTTTGTGCATCGTGCATCTAGTAGCAATACATTTACATATACATCTCCTAGGGCATATGAAACTAAAGAAAAAATAAACAAATGGGCCTTCAACAAAATAAAAAGCTTCTGCACAGAAAAAGAAGCCATCAACAAAACAAAAAGAGAGCCCACTATATGGAAGAACACATTTGGAAAGTATTCATGTGATAAAGGGTTAATATAAAAATACATAAGGAACTCATATAACTTAACCAATGGAAGACAAACAACTCAATTAAAAAATGGTCAGAGGACTAAAATAGGCATTTCTACAAAGAGAACACACGATGACCAAGATACATAAGAAAAATTGTCCAAATTACTAATCATCTGAGAGATGTAAATCAAAATGACAATTAGGTATCATCTCACACCAGTGAGAATGACTATCATCAACAAATCAACAAATGACAAGTGCTTGTAACAATATGAAGAAAAAGAAAGCCTAGTACACTGCTGATGGTAGTGCAGACTGCTTCAGACATTATGAGTTTTCTCCAAATATTAAAGATGGAACTGCCATTTGATCCATTGACCTAGTTCTAGAAATATATCCTAAAGGATCTGAAAGACCAATCAGAAATAATGTATGCACCACTATTTCATAGAAGCACAATTTACAACAGTTAAGATCTGGAAGGATCCCAAGTACTCATTAGTAGATGAGTGGACAAAAAAGCTGTAGTACATTTATACTATGGAATACTATGAGACATTAAAAGGTTCTTTTACACTTTGGGACAGCATGAAGGGCCCAGGAGAATATCATGATAAGCAAAATAAGTCAGTCATAGAAAGACAAGTATCACATGATCTCACTCATATGTGAAATCTAATGAACAAAATAAACTGATGAATAAAATGGATCTAGAGACCTAGAAGCAAAGACAATATTAGAAGCAATATTAGAAGC
Source organism: Pipistrellus nathusii (assembly GCA_963693515.1). Classification (NCBI taxonomy): domain Eukaryota; kingdom Metazoa; phylum Chordata; class Mammalia; order Chiroptera; family Vespertilionidae; genus Pipistrellus; species Pipistrellus nathusii. The sequence continues at coordinate 40,865,137 of OY882875.1, read as the reverse complement.
AATAGAAGCAAGGGAATCTCAGAGGGAAGACAGGGAAGGGTGGGTGGGTGAAAAGAGATCAGCTTAAAAATTCATATGTATATATGCATAATCCATGGACACAGACACTAGGATGGTAAAGGCATAGGACAGGCTAGGAGGGGTCAATGGGGAATAAAATGGACATAGGCAATAATTTCAACAATAAAGATTTTTGTTAAAAAAAAGGATTAGAAATTGGACCCTCAGATTTCAATGGGCATAGTCCCTCTGTCATTCATCTTCTCTCAGGTGGGGTTAAGACTTCAGCTAAGAAATACCTTGCCTCATGAATGAATATAACCTAAGTTTTGCACAAAATAATAAATATAACCTATATAGATTAGATTAAATATGGATAAGTCTGTGCCTTGAGGGCATCACCCACAGCCACAACCTCCCCTACAGAAGTGCTCAAAGCACACCTCTCACCATTGACTGGAGCTGGAGAACCCTCCTTCTGGTGGCCATGGCTACAGGTAAGGGGATCTCCAGTACCTGAATTAAGAGGGGACTAGAGAGAGTCAAGGGGGATTTCCACCAATTCCTGTTTGCTCTCCACAGGTGTATACTCCCAGGTGCAGCTGGTGCAGTATGGGGCTGAGGTGAGGAAGCCTGTGGCCTCCATGAAGGTCTCCTGCAAGGCTTCTGGGTACACCTTCACCAGCTACTGGATGCACTGGGTGTGACAGGCCCCTGGACAGGGGCTTGAGTGGATGGGGAGGGTTTAAGTTAACAATGTAAACACATGTTATGCACAGAAGTTCTAAGGCAGAGTCTCCATGACCAAAGACACATCCATGAGCAAAGTCTACATGGGGCTCAGCAGTCTGAGAGCCTAGGATATGGTTTTGTATTACTGTGCTGGAAACACAGTGAGGGAAAGTCAGTGTGAGCCCAGACACAAACCTCCCTGCAGAAGAGGCTGTGACCATTAGGGGGCGCTCAAGGGTCCTTGAGCACAAGGACCATCCCAGCAGCAGGTGCAGTTGGAGTTTAGGGCTAGTTTCCTGTGTGGTTTCCTCTTCATGTAACAGTTTCCTCAAGGAACCTCTCTGGATTCTTGACTCTGCATTTCTGACATCTTTGAATTAGAAAGTCTGCTGTAAACAGAAACAACTTCTTCCCATGAACAATATGCAGAGAGTGTCTTTTAGACCACTTGTGCCACTAAAATGACTATTAATAACCAAATCTTCTGAACCACATCCCATGAATCTAACAAGATGCTCTGTTGACTCAAATGTGCAGTTCACCTGAATGTTGGACAGCATGCACCACAAGTATGTGACCCCAAAGCTAGAGAAGCAGGACCCCAGTTGGTGATTGTCATCGTCTTATCATCATGCTCATAGCACCGAGGGTAGATGATACCAGCCAGAGGCAGAGGGAGCCACAAGAGCTTGGTGCAAATATGCAGGCTGATGACCAACACACACACAAATGGGACATAGAATGTTTATTGTGCACAGAGTTGAAATGAAGATTTGATAGAGTCAGGAAATGAGATTGGCCCAGGGCTTATAGTTTGGTGAGGTGGTGATGAGGGGAAGGAATTCTGCTTCCAGAGGTTGGTTTCAATTTCACAATGACATCTAAAGAGAAAACTACGATTTCTGATCCAGTTTCACATGTTGAGGGCAGAGGGAAAAGAGGCATCAATGAGCCATCAGTTGTTAGAAGTCAAACAGAAAGAAAATAGAGTATGGCTTTGTATTTTACTTTTAAAATTATGCAAAATGAAAAAAAAACTAGTCCTATATCTGTACAATAATCAGGTCTAAATGAGAAGAATATATGTAAGCAAATGATAAGGAAGATGCTGTTGATGATGTTGACAATAATGATGATGGCAGTGGTGGTGATGGTGATGGTGATGATAGAATTGGAAAGAAATCTTGGTCCAATGTCTTGGTGAGAATCTGTACTTTCCTCCAATCTGTCATCAGCTTTTTCAAAGGCCTGTGTCAACTTACAGTTGGGCCATTGGGGTCACAATCTCCAATGGTATCTGAAACGTAGATGCCACAATATTTCCACGGTAAGGGTTCAAGAGTCTGGATAAGGGGCTACATAATAAATGAATAAACTAGGCAAAATATAAATTTGGAAGACATTTGGGGAACCAGGCAGAAGCTTATGCTTAGTGACTAAGCTCTATGTATCTCTGGACCCAAGGCTTTTTATTCAAACATTTTCCATTTAGCAAAGCAGGTATACATATCAAAGGTAATGTTTGGTAAACAATAAAGGACCATAAGATTAGGAAAATTTCCCTTGGTGTTCCAGCAGCAACTAACAATATGCAGATATTCAGCCCTGCTGAATATGTCCATTCAACCTTTTGAAGACTTTTTGCATTTATTGTGACCTGCTGGATTTAGCCTCCAGCAAGCAGATGCCTACTTTCTTTTCTGATAGAAAGGAATTCTGTGTGTACAACCATCCTATATAATAAAAGCCTAGCTGGTGTCACGAGACACAGATGGTCATGGTGACATCATCAAAGATGGCCACCACAAGATGGCCGGTAGAGGAGGGCAGTTGTGGGTGAACAGACCAGCAAGGTAGGGCAGTTGTAGGTGATCAGGCTAGCAGGGGAGGGCAGTTGGGGGTGACCAGTTTGGCAGGGAAGGGAAGTTGGAGGCTACCTGGATGGCAGGGGAGGGCAGTTGAGGCCATCAATCCAGCAGGGGAGGGCAGTTAGGGGCAATTAGGCTGGCAAGGAAGGGCAGTTGGGGGCAATCAGGTTGGCAGGGGAGCAGTTAGGGAGTGATCAGGTTTGCAGGCAGAAATGGTTAGAGGCAATCAGACAGGTAGGCAGACAGGCAAGCAGTTAGGAGCCAGAAATCCTGTATTGTGAGAGGGATATTCCAGATTGGAGAGGGTACAGGCAGGACTTATGGACACTCCCCCATGCATTAATTTTATGCACCAGGCCTCTAGCATCTATAGAAAATGAAAATAATGATTATAAGAAAGCAAATTGTGATGATAATGCTTATGATTACGATGAGGATAATGGACTGAGACAGGATCCCTGGTCTAATGGAATGATGGCTCCTCATATAGACACACTGTTACCATTGCTTCTCCACAAGGGGTTCCACTCTTCTCTGTAAGTATTGACAGACTTTATAATGGCAGGCCTAATTAATTATGCAGCTTCATTGATTCATGCTGAGATCATATGAGTAATGACCCCAAAGGAGTCCAAGTCCTAATTCTGTGGGAAGGTGTTATCCTCTAGAACAGAGACATGTGCATGTAGGAAACGGATCCCCTTCCCACCACTTTGCAATTACATGTTCTTTATTTCTCTTCATCCCTACCTGCATGATCTTTAACGTTTCTACTTCTCACAAATTCATCTTCCTAATTATTTAGGTATTTCCTACGATGATACAAACTGTCTCTATAATAACTTCTGGGTCTTCACTGGGGGAGGCTTTGAACCCATATGTCCAGTAACTCTCTGCCCATGAACATCATGCACATTTCTGTCATGTGACTCAAAACAGGGCCAGATTTAGCCAAAACCGGTTTGGCTCAGTGGATAGAGTGTTGACCTGTGGACTGAAAGGTCCCAGGCTTGATTCCAGTCAAGGGCATGTACCTTGGTTGCGGTCACATCCCCAATAGGGGGTGTGCAAGAGGCAGCTGATCGATGATTCTCTCTCATTGATGTTTCTGACTGTCTATCCCTCTCTCGTCCCCTCTGTAAAAAATCAATAAAATACATAAAAAAACAAGGCCAGATTCCTCCACTTACCCAGTTCCATAGTCATGTTCAGATTTATGGGTAGTTTCCCAGAAGCAGATCTCCCTTCTGGTGTCAAAACCTGCTCTAGTCCCTGTAGCTCTTGTAGCCAATCCACATGGACAGCAGATGATCAACATTTTTTGAGACTTCTTTGTAAAATCCCCCCCATGAAGGCTCCATCAAATCACATACAGATGAATTGAACTTTATTAAAAGTAAAATATTTGTCCCAACCAAATACTCCATCAAGGAAATTAAATGACAAGACAATATTTTTTCTGATTCATGTTCCTGATAGGAGAATGTGGGCATTACACATTAAAGATGCTTCATGTTATGGGTGGAGCCCAGCATTCTCTGACCACAGTGAGCATCCCCAAGGGCAGGTCAGAGGGAGACTGGGAATGAGGATTTCCTAATATGGTTGAAGTGCCTTTTCTTAGGAGAAAATGAATTCTAGGAATTCTTCAATTTCCCTCACTCTGACCCCCAACATCACTGATAACACCAGACTGAGAAAACAGGTCAATCTCCTTCCATCTTCATTTCAACATATGAATGATTTGGGGCTGTACATATACATGATCACTATTTTCATGTATGTTTGTTCCATTTGAAACCACAATCATTTCTGATGTAACTAGTTTAATGTCTCTTTAAATGGCAGAGTGTGCACAGGAAGCTGTAGACACAATTATAAAATTTGTAGCATTAAGAATCAGGACTGTCCCGCCTGCCTGGGATTGGGCGGGGGGGGGGGGTAGTTTCTCAGATAAAAGTAATATGATAAATTAAGACATAAAATATTTAAAATGTCTGTCTTTTACTTTTTAATTCTTGCACAAGGGTAGAAATTATTGGTATAAGATAAGACTTAAACATTTAGAAATTGTGGATACACTAGGGTTTTGAGATTGAGAAATGGTCTGAACAAATGCTAATCCCTTTTGCATCTGGTTGAAAGATGCATGAGAAGGTAAAAGTATAACTTGCTCATCTAGTTCATGTTTCCTCTTATGCTCAGAGTGATAAGGCAGAGCTTTGAGCTGAATCTAAGGAGTAGTCCTCTGTTCCTGACTTACATGCTAAGTGAGATCAAGGGAAGAAATGCCTCCACTCAGGCCTCAGAAAGACCAGGGAATCTTGAACCTGAGGCTCTATACTTTAGGAAAAGCTGCTCCAGGGTAAATCCTCTCCTGGGCTGTGCAGGCTCACAGCTCTCTTCTCACACAGGGTTGAGATATCTGGGAAAGCAGAGCTGTGGTCTGGAAGAAGATGAAGCTGCTGGGTCTTCTCTTGTTACTGGCGACAGCTTCCCAAGGTGAGGGCCTCAGGGGCCAAATAAGGTCATGGAATGGCTGTGATATATGTGACTGACAGGACTGATGCTCCTTGTCCCAAGGTGTCCTGTCCCAGGTGCAGCTTCAGGAGTTGGGCCCAGGGCTGATGAAGCCCTCCCAGATTCTCTTAGTCTATGGACTCTGCACAGTCTATGAATTCTCTATCACAACCAGTGGTTATGACTGGAACTGGATCTGTCAACCCCTAGGAAAGGGGCTGGAATGGATGGAGTGCTTACATTTTTATAGACATTTACTAAAGTCCCTCCCCAATAGCTGAACATCCATCTTCAGAGACATGTCCAAAAACCAGTTCTCTATGCAGCCAATCTCCATAATAGTGAAGGATACGGCCATGTATTACTGTGTGAGACACACAGTGAGGGGAACTTAGTGTGATCCAAGAAACAACCTCCCTGAGCGATACAGAAGAAATGGAGTGCAGGAGGTGCTAGGGACAGCAGAGAGTCCTCAGGACCCACAGCACAGAGAACAGCCCAGGAGCAGTGGCAAAGGAAGGTGGAGAGGGAATGGCTTCCTATTGGGCACAGGGATTTCCTCTCAAGGTCTCAGCTCCTCCCAGGGAGGATTCCTCCTTCTCATATTTTCACTAAAGACAACAATGAAGAAGAGACATTGTCTGTTTGCAGGTGACTTGTTAGCAGCTACTGGGTCTCTCCTTCAGGAAGACACCTTCACAAATTCTAAAATTGACTTTTTCCACTTACTTGTCAATGTTTTGCTGATAAGTGTAAACTCACCAGGTATATTGCTGGGATTGAGCTGTGTGCTCAGCTCTGCATCCATCCCTTAGGGGTCACAACACCTTCAGTGTCTGACTCTCCCTGTGTTTCTCCCTCATGTTTCCAGGGAGATCACAGTGCCCTACTGTTGCTGAAAGGCCTGACCACACTCAGGGCTATTGGACCCCAACCATCCTCTCTGGGGTCCCTGTAAGAGCTGAGTGCACCAAACACAGGAATCCACTATCCATCTACCTTAGGAGCCCCTGCTGCCTTGCAGGAAGTAATGCTAACCCCACAGTGGGGATAGGTGATCCTGAGAACTGGGATGAACATCATAGAACTCCTCCCTCCACATTTCCTCCTGGATCCATTTCTACCTTCAATGTGGGTGAGATGTGGATTGGGAGCATGTTGGAAGCCTAGGAGCTGTCCATGCTGTCCTCTTACTACTTCCCAAAGGAACACAGGGGCGCATTATCCCACACATAGAGTCACAAGCAGTCAGAAACACAGACACAAATAGTTACAGACACAGTCACACAGTTGCATACTAGTTTCTGGAAAAGGCATGCATTCAAACATGATAGAACACCATTCATGTCATACACACTCCATTTTATGAATTCTAAACAAGAAAATATGATTATATTACATTCTCTTGGATACTATATGAAATAAATATGTGGTTTGCAAGCAACTATTATTTCAACACTGACAACACCCAGTGAAAATCAATAGTTGTATTTTATAGTCAACTTGGTAGGTGCTCAAATTAGGAATTTGAACTCAACATTTCTAGATTGTTATGAATTAAAAAGAAAAAAGAAAAAAGAATTGAATAGTGAAAACCTTCCAACAGATAATAGCCAAGGGCCAAATGGACTCAAGGGTGAGTTCTATCAGGATTTCAAAGAAGAATTGATAACTTTTTAATCAACTGTTCTTGAACTCTACCAAGAATTAAAAGAAAAGGCAACACTTCCAAAGAGATTTATTGAGGTGAATATTACATTGATACCAAAACCATGTAATGACACACAAAACTGATCAGTGTCCCAGAGGAACATAAATGAAAAAATCTTCAACAATATTCTAGAAAACGTACCAGCAGACAGAAAGGATAATATACCATGATCAAGTGGATACTGTACCAGCATAAAAGGATGGTTCAACGTATGTAAACCAGTAACTGTGATACATCTTATCTACAGAATGAAGGATAAAATGTACCATCATATAATTAGATACAGAATAAAGCCTTTAAAATTAAAAATCACTTCAGAATTACAATTTTTAATTTATTTTTTAATTGATTATGGTCACACATAATTGTCCTTATTCCCCCATTCCCATCCCAAACCCCTCCCTAAATATTCCCCCCCCAACACCCGTTGTCCATGGCCACTGACTAGGCCCATATGTATGCACACAAGTACTTTGGTTGATCTCTTCCCCTTACCCCCATCCTCCCTTACTTTCCCTCTGAAGCTTGAGAGTCTGATCTCTGGGTCTGTTTGTGTTGTTCATTATTTCCTCTAGATGTGTGAGATCAATTACAATTTTTAACACATTAGGTATATAAGTGATGGAACTCAATATAATAAAGGTTACATTTGAGACACCAAGTGACATCATGCTGCACAGAGAAAAATTCAAAGCTTATCTTCTTACTTAAGAATCAAGACAAGGGCTCCCCTGTGACTATTTATATTCATCAAAGCTAGAATTACTTGTCAGAATAATTATACAAGAAAAGGAAATTTAAAATGTCTCAATCAGAGAGAAACAAGTCATAATATTTCTCCTTATTTGTAAGAAAATGACATAATCTTGTGCATAGACAACCCTAAAAACTGTATGAGAAGCTAATAGAACTAGAATTCAGGAAAGATGTAACATACAAAACCAATACACCAATTTCCTGTGCTCCTGCACAATCTCATCAAAGTGTCATCATGCCTCTAGGAACTATGTGGTCTGTTTCAGAAGAAAGTGAGAAAAGAAAAGTTGAACTTTCTAAACAACAAGGAGATGACAACCTTATGAAACAAGAATCCTGGACAAGTATGTCCTCAGTCTTGGTTAAACCTTCATTATGTACCCAGGTAGCTTTCCCACCAATGTAGCACTGAGTCAGGTGCAGGTTCCTGTTACCCTATCATTGATGGATATATGGTCACATTTGTTCCAAGGGTCAAAAGAAGACATCAGGTTTCCAATAACAAGATTGCATAACTTAAACATAATTATTGCCTCATCTTTACCTATAATTTCACCACAACATCCCAGATTTGACGATGGAGTTACATCTTTATCATCAATGATAGATCAAGTATCACAAGTGAGCCTACAGAATAAACATCACAAGGAGGCTGTGCAATGGCTACATATCCAGCACCAAACTTCTCTGAAGGAATAGGACCCAGGAGCTCTGTCTGTGTCTCTATAGTTCATGCTTCTGAATACCAGGGACCCACACAGAAGCTCCTCTCTCCCCTAACACTTGGTCCACTGGCTCTAGGCTCACTCTCTGGTTTTAGTTTATCCTCTGATCACTTTGTAGGAAAAATAGTGTCAGATGGAACTTCCTGTCTCCTGAACATTAACCTGCACTTTTACTTCTTTCTTGCATTATGAGGGTTACTATCTCTTGGTTTCATTACTGGTGACTGCCAAAGGCATTCTCATTTTCAATCTTCTTTTCTTTTTTATGAACATTTTCTCTCCTGGGTCTTTGTAAAGGTGGCCTGCAACAGTTAAATTCATTGGGGAGAGCCCAGGCCCAGTGAAAGGTAATTACTAATAAAAAGCACCCTTGGACATGTGGCACTATAAGACCATGTCTGTAAAGCCAATGTCTAACTCTAGAGCGCCCTATATAGTAGGAGGACATGCAAATGGGGCCCCTCTGCTTATAAAAACCAGCCCAGCCCTCACCCTGCAGCTCTTGGACAGGAATCCATCCCATGATTCCCATACCCAGAATTGAGCACTCACCATGGAGTATGGGCTTGGCTGGGTTTTCCTGGTAGCTTTTTAAAGAGGTATTTTATGTAGAACAAGTGACAATGTGTATGTGAGTGAATGTGAGTGAGAAAAAAGTGGATGTGTGGGTTTCCTGACCGAATGTTTTTGTGTTTGCAGGTGTCCAGTGTGAGGTGCAGCTGGTGGAATCTGGGGGAGGCTTGGTGCAGCCTGGAGGGTCTCTGACCCTCTCCTGTGCAGCCTCTGGATTCACCTTCAGTAGGTATTGGATGAGCTGGGTCTGCCACGCTCCAGGGAAGGGGCTCGAGTGGATGGCAGTTATATGGAATGATGGAAGTCAGAAATACTATGCAGACTCTGTGAAGGGCCAATTCACCATCTCCAACACCAAGAACACACTGTATCTGAAAATGAACAGACTGAGAGCTGAGGACACTGCCATGTATTACTGTGTGAGAGACACAGTGAGGGGAAGTCAGACACAAACTTTTCTGCAGGAAAGGCTGTGGCCACGAGAAGGTGCTCTGGGTCTCTTAACACAGGACCATCTCAGCAGCAGGTGCAGTAAGCAAATTATGTTTGTGCTGGTTTCCTGCATGGTTTCCTCTTCATGTTACAGTTTTCCTCAGGGAACCTCTGGATTCCTGGTTCTGTGCTTATCTCTGAAGTCTCTGAGTTAAAAATTCTGTTGTAAAGAGAGACAACTTTGTTAAGTGGACAATTGGCAGGGAGTCTTTTGGACATGTTTTTGTCTAAATGGCAATTAATAATCAAATCTGCTGACACATGTCCCCTAAATCTAACCAGAGCTCTGATTACTAAACAGTACAGTTCACCTGATTGCTGGACCGAGGTCACCACAGAAATGTGAACCCAAAGTTAGAGAAGAAGGAACACAGTGGTATTAGGTATTGAATTGTTATCAGGCTCATAGCTCAGACAGTGAGTGACACCAGGCAAAGGCAGAGGGACCCACAACAGCTTAGTGCTGATGTACAGGCTGAAGACAAACACACACACCAAGGAATATGGAATGTTTATTGTGCTCAGTTGAAATCTATTGGAAGCACAGGAAAGGCCTTTTAGGAAGTCAGACCTGCTTTGATGGAGCCAGGAAAGAAGATTGGCTCAGGGATTTTATTTAGTTGAACTGGTGGGGAAGAGTCAGAATTCTTCCTACAGAGACTCTTATTGACACCTGGAGAGAAGACCCAAAGTTTCTTTTCAGATTCCAAATGTGAGGCCAAATGAGAAGAGACAGGAAGGAGCCATCAGTTTACTGTCATTAAATGGAAAAGAAAATGAAGTACTGCTACAAATTTACTTAAGAATTATTAAAATTAAGGAAACATTGTGTTAAATGGTCATTATATGTGTACAACACCAATATCTACTATAACTGAGAAAAATAATTATAAATAGGCAAATGATGATGATAATGGTGGTGGTGATGAGGATGGTGATGATGATGATGATGATGATGATGACAACCATAGAATTGTACAGGGGTCATGGTCCATTGTCCTGAGTGGGATCTATCCTGTATCCAAGGCCTTCAGCTGCTTGCAGGCCATGTATCAAATTTTAGGTGATACTGTTGTCATTGAATTTCAAATGACATCAAGAGAGGAGATGCCTGCTTTTATTATTTGATAAAAAAAAACCATTGTGTGTGGATAACCACCATGTCTACAGAATATGAGAATGATTATAAGTAAGCAAATTATGTTGGTGCTGCTGCTATGGCTGCTGTTACTACTGATGATGATGGTGGTGAGGGCAATGAACTGAGAAATGGGTCTTGGTCCAATAAAATGAAGGCTCCTCCTACAGACACGCCATCACCACGACTCCTCCAGTGTGAGGTGTCAATTCTTCATTGTAAGTGTTGAGAGATTTCATAAATGGAATCCAAAATTTTAAGGCTTTAGTGATCCACAGTGAAACCCTCTGAGTAATGACTATCAAAGGTGCCCGAGTTCTAATTCCATGGACCTGGGAAGGTGTTACCATGTATAAGAGAAACACTGTGAGAATGTGCATGTAGGATCAGGGATCCCCTTTCCACCAGTTTGCAACCACACATTCCTTATTTCTCTTAATCTTTAACATTTCCATTTCTAACAAACTCCTACTCATCATTATTCAGGTATTTCCTATGACGATATAAGCTGTCTTTATCATTCCTTGCACTTCCTTCTGGGCCTTCCCTGGGGGAGGCTTTAAACCGATATGTCCAGTAACTCTTTGTCCTAGAGATTCAAATCAAAACAACAATGTGGTACCATCTCACACCTGTCAGAATAGCCAACATCAACAAATCAACAAACGACAAGTGCTGGCGAAGTTGCAGAGAAAAAGGAACCCTGGTGCACGGCTGGTGGGAATGCAGACTGGTGCAACCACTGTGGAGAACAGTATGGAATTTCCTCAAAAAATTGAAAATGGAACTCCCATTTGACCCATTAATCCCACTCCTAGGAATATACCCAAAGAAACTAGAAATACCAATCAGAAAGGATATATGCACCCCTATGTTCACAGAAGCACAATCTACTATAGCCAGAATTTGGAAACAGCCTAGGTGCCCGTCAGCAGATGATTAGATAAAAAAAACTATGGTACATCTACACAATGGAATGCTATGCTGCCATAAAAAAGAAGGGATTCTCACCATTTGAAGCAACCTGGATAGAATTGGAGAACATCATGCTGAGTGAAATAAGCCAGTCAATGAAAGAGAAACACCACATGACCTCACTCATTTATAGATAATAAAGAACATTATAAACTGATGAATCAAAACATAAATATAGAGACAGTAAAGCAACCAACAGACTGTCAAATTACAGCGGGGAGGGTAGGGAGATCTGGGGGAGATAAGAGATCAACCGAAGGACTTGTATACATGCATATAAGTACAACCAATGGACACAATACTCTGGGGAGGGAGGGTATGTATGAGGGGGGCAATGTTAAAATATGTACACAGATAATAATTTAATAAAAAAAGCATTTGACAAAATCCAGCATCCTTTCTTGATAAAAATTCTCAACAAAGTTGGACTAGAAGGATCATACCTCAACATAATAAAAGCCATATATTACAAACCCACAGTCAACATCATACTCAATGGGCAAAAACTAAAACTATTTCCCTTAAGAATAGGAACAAGACAGGGATGCCCACTCTCACCACTCTTGTTCAACATATAATAGTACTGAAAGTACTAGCCATTGCAATCAGATAAGAAGAATATATAAAATGCACCCAAATTAGAAAAGAAGAAATAAAATTCTCATTATTTCCAGATGACATGATATTGTATATAGAAAACCCCAAAGACTCCATAGAAAAAACTACTGGACATAATAAATGAATTTGGCAATGGAGCAGGATATAAAATTAACACCCAGAAGTGTATGGCTTTTCTATACACCAATTATTAACTCACGGAAAGAGAAATTATTAAGATAGCTAGGAATAAACTTAACCAAGGAGACAAAAGACCTGTACTCAGAAATTTTCAGGACACTAACATAAGAGAAAGGGGTAGACATAAACAAATGGAAGAATATATGTGTTCATAGATAGGTAGAATCAACATTGTTAAAATGTCTATACTACCCAAAGCAATCTATAAATTCAATGTAATCCCCATTAAAATACCAATGGAATACTTCAAAGACCTAGAACAAATTCTCCAAAAATTCATCTGGAAGAAAAAATGATTCTGAATAGCTTCACTTCTCCCATGAATCTCATAGTATTATTCTTCTTCCTTTTCTTGCCTCTTTTTCTTTCCTGTTGCTTTTCTTTTTTTAAAATAATATTTATTACCAATGCATGGCCAACATAGAAAACTACAAAATATAAACAGTCAAACTTTTAATATTATAATTAACTAATATGTCCATTACTCAAATTGATTATAACGATATGTTGATGTATATACTTGCATATTTTTGTAGCATCTATAATAATAAAAGTGTAACATGCTATTTAAAAACAAAACAAAACAAAAAAAACCTTCTTTGTCCATGAACATCAAGCATAGTTCTGTCATGTGACTCAAAACAAGTCTCGCTTCCTCATCTCACCCATTTCCACAGACACTTTCTGATTTATGGATAGTTTCCCAGCAGTGCTTCACCAGAACCTGCTCCAGTCCCTGTGGCTGTTGTAGCCAATCCACATAGACAATGAAGGCTCAGCATTGTACAGGGAGTCCTTTGTAAAATAACCCAACACAGTTCCCAATAAAGAAAATATTGTTAAATTAGCCTTTGTTAAATTTAAAAACATTTGTTCCATAAAAACCCATTGTGCAAATGAAAAGACAAACATAAATATAAATAATGTATTTCCAAATCATATACCTAATGGGAGAATGTACACATTATACATTAAGTTTGTTAGATGTTATGGGCGAGTGCCCAGCACTCTCTGACCACTGTGACCCTCCATGGGAAGGTTAAAAGGTGGTTGGGAATGAGGGGTTCCCCTCAGGGTTGAAGTTTTTTTTCTTGATAGAAATTATATGATAGAAATTCTCTTCACTCACCTCCCCATGAACCTTACATCGATGATAACACTGGACTAATAATACAGGTCAACCTCCTTCCATCAACATTTTGATGTATGGCTGATTCTACTTTTATTTCTTGTCTTTTCTCCATTTAAAGCATGACTATTTCTTATATAACCAATTTGGAGTCTCTTCAATAAGACATGAGTTTGAATAAAGGAAGAGTTTGCATAGGAAGCTATAGACAAAGTCACAAATTTCCCACTATCAAGGAACAAGAATATCTCACCTGCCTTTAATAGGAAGATAGTTTCAAAGGTCAAAATAACATCATAAATTAAGATATAAGATATAAGAGTGAGAAGTCAGTGTGATCCCAGACACAAACCTCCCTGCAAGAAAGGTGTTACCTCCAGGGGTGCTCAGTGTCCCTGAAGAGAAGGACCATCCCAGGAGCATGTGCAGTTGGAGATTTCGGCTGGTGTCCTGTGTGGTTTCTTCTTCATGTCACAGTTTCCCTCAAGGAACATTTCTGGATTCCTGATTTCTGCTCTTACTTCTGATGTCTCTGAGATAGAAAAGTCTGTAATAAACAAAGACAACTTTCTCAGGGGGACAAACTTCAGAGTTTCTTTCACACACTCTTGTGCCAAAAACCAATTAATGGTCAAAACTTCTGCCCAAGTCACCTAAATCCAACCAGAGACTCTGCTGAGTCAATACTGGAGTTTAGCCCCACACAGCTCAGGGTGCATCCAGAATCAGGAAATGTACATGTTGAACAGCAGGCATCAGAGGACTGTGACTGAAAAGCTGGTGAAGAAAGACCCAAGGTAGCTAAGGTCAATGACTTGTCATCATGCTGATAGCACTAAGAGTTAGTGACCCCAGGCCAAGGCAGAGGGACCCACAGCAGCTTGGAACAGATGACCAAGTCGAGGACAAACACTCACACCAAGGGACATGGGATGTTTATTATGCACATGGTTGAAATCTCTGGGAGGCACAGGAAAGGAACTACTTTGATTGAGCCAGGAAGGAGACTGGCTCATGGCTTTTATTTATACAGGTGGGGGGGGGAGGAGAGAAATTCTGCTTCCAGAGGATTGTGTGGTTTCAACTACTTAGTGACAAATGAAGAGGAGACCGACATTTCTTATAAGATTCCCATGTGGAGCAGATAGAGATGAGACAGCAATGAGCCATAAGTTGCCAGCAGTCTAATGTAAAGTAATATAATTTCTGATTACTTAGTTTCCTTACAGTTTTAGTAAATAACAAAAATGAAAAACAGAGTCAATATGTGTGCACAATAACTGTGTCTACGGAAAATGAGGGGGGGATGATTATAAGTAAGCCAGTGGTGGTGGTGGTGATGATGATGATAATGAAGATGATGGACTGAGGCACATGTCTTGGCCCAATGAAATGAAAACATCTCATTCAGGCACACCATCACCATGGCTCTTCCAGTGAAGGGTGTCCACTCTTCCCTGTTAGTATTGAGAGATTTCATAATTGGGACCACAATCAATTATGCAACTTGGGTGATTCAGGGAGAAACCATGTTAGTAATGACTCCAAAAATGTCCAATTAGGAATCCACAATATCTGTGAATGTGTTGAGAATGTGCATGTGGAACATAGGGAATCCTTTCCCCACCAGTTTCCAATGAGATGTTCCTTCTTTCTCTTGATCCCTACCTGCAGAATCTTTAATGTTTCTACTTCTGACAATTTCTGTTCATAATTATTAGACATTTCCTATGATGATACAAGCTTTCTCTATCATTTCTTGAACTTCCTTCTGGGTCCTTACAGAAGAAGGCATTAAAGCCATATGTTCAGTAATTTTCTGTCCATGAGCATCATGGACATTTCTGTCATGTTACTCAAAACAAGTCCAGCTTCCTCCCTTCACCCAGTTCCACAGTCACATCCAGATTTATGGGTAATATCCCAGCAGCACTCTTCTCTGTTACCAGAAACTATTCCAGTCCCTATGGCTGCTATTGCCAATCCACAGGACAGTGAGGGCTGAGAATTTTTGGGGGAGTTCTTCATAAAATAACCCAAAATAGGACTCATCAATGAAAATATTATTAAATTAGCCTTGGTAAAATTAAAGTATCTTCTCCTGCTAAAGCAGTGGTTCTCAAGATTTCTAATTCCCCAACGCTTTAATACAGTCCCTCATGTTGTGGTTACCTCCAACCATAAAATTATTTTTTGTTGCTACTTCCTAACTTTAATTTTGCTATTGTTATGAATCATAATGTAAATATCTGTGCTTTCCAATGGTCTTAGGTAACCCTTGTGAAAGTTTTTTGACCCCCAAAGGGGTTGCGACCCACAGGTTGAGAACCTTTGTGCTAAAGATTTCACTGAGCAAATTAAAACACAAACATAAATAAATGAATATATTTCCAAATCACATGTCTGTGGCAGGTTGTATGAATTATACATTAACAAAGTTATATGTTTCTGGGAGAGCCCAACACCCTGTGACACAGTGACCTCAAATGGAAGGGCAGAGGAAGACTGGAGTAAGGGATTCGTCTCAGGGTTGAAGTTTCTTTTCCTGAGAGAAATTCTGTGGTAGGAATTATCTACATGCACATCCCTCTCGACCCAGATATCACTGGCAACACTAGAATGAGAAAGCAGGTCAATCTCCTCCCATCATCATTTCTACTTATGAATGATTCTGAGTTACACATACATGATCACTGATTTTATTTCTTGTCTTTTCTCCACTTAGAGCCATGACTCTTTCTGTTGTAATGATTGTGAATCTCTGCAATAAGCTATGGACTTGCATAAAGGAAGAGTGTGCACAGGAAGCTGTAGACACAGTAAAAAAAATTTCCAACATCAAGAATAACGAATGTCTAACATATCAGTGCTTGGGATGTTGTTTCTCAGATCAAAGTAACATAGTAAATTAAGATATAAGATATTTAAAATGGCTGTCGTATATTTTAAATATTTTGCACAATGATAGTAATTATTAATATAAATTTAGATTAAAATGTGGAAATTGTGGATTTGATAAAATTTTGAGGTTCAGAAATAGTCTGAACAAATTGTAATCTTTTTTACACTTGTTTGAAAGATTCATGAAAAGTTAAAAGTGTAACCTACTCATCAAGTCCACCATCTTCACTTATGCTCAGAAAGTTTGGGCTTTTGTTGACTGATTTCTAATGTAATTCATTACCTATGTGGTACCCTGTCCCTGACTTACATGCTGAGTGAGGTCAAGGGAAGAGATGCACAAAGGGGGGGGGTGTTCATGAATAACCAGGGCATCCTGACCCCAGTCCCTACATTTATAGGAAAGGCTGCCCCACATGCAAATTTCTGTTCAAGCTCCAGGGTAAATCCTCTCCTGGGCTGTGCAGGCTCACAGCTCTCCCTCACACAGGGCTGAGGTCTCTGGGAAAGCAGAGCTGTGGTATAGAAGAAGATGAGACTGCTGGGTCTTCTCCTGTGCCTGGTGACAACCCCTTCTTCTACTCCCCCAAGATGAAGATCTCATGGATCAGAAAAATATCATGGGATGGCTGTGGATGCAGGTGACTGACAGGACTGATGTTCTTTGTCCCCAGGTAAACTGTCCCAGGAACAGCTGCAGGAGTCAGGTCCAGGACTGGTGAAGCCATCACAGACCCTCTCCCTCACCCGCTCTGTCTCTGACTTCACTTTAACCAGTTATTCTGTGTACTGAACCCTTCAGCCCCCCAGGAAAGGGGCTAGAGTGTGTTAGATGTATATGGGATAATAGAGGTACAAACTTGGCTTAACACTGAACAGCCTGAGAGCAGAGGACATTGCCATGTACTACTGTGTGAGACACAGTGAGGAGAAGTAGTATGGGCCCAGAAACAAACCTCCCTGCAGGAGATGGCAGGGCTGGACTGCAGAGGGTCTTCTGAACATGAAGGTCAGGATCCACAGCACAGAGAGCAGCCCCAGGGGAAGGGCCAGAGGAGGGAAAGGCCTTCCAGTTGTGTACAGGGATTTTCCCTCAAGCTCTTAGCTGCCTCTGGAGAAGATTCTTCCTTCTCATAGTCTCACTGCAGACAATAAAGAAGAAGGGACATTGTCTGTTTGCATGTGACATATTGGCAGTGATGGAAACTCTTATTCACCACATTTCCTTCACAAAATCTAGAAGTGATTTTTTTCACTGTATTTTCAACTGTTTGGTGATGTTTTAAACTCTGTAGGTGGGTTGCTTGGATTGGGCTATGTGCACAGCTCTGCATCCCTCTCATAGGGGTCATAGTTACCCTTGGTGTCTAACTCTTTCTGTGACCTCCCCATCCTGCATCCAGGAGATCACAGGGCCCTCCCTCTGCTGAAAGGCCTGATGGACTTCACCCATCCTCTCTGGGTTGACATTGCCCCTAGAAGAGCAGTCAGCTCAGTGCACCAAACACAGGGAGCCCCACATCCACCCACACGAGGGCCCTGCTGTCCTGCAGGAAGCATTGCCAACCCCAACATGGAGAGAGGTGCCCTGAGGGCTGGGATGTGCATCACCAATCTCCTCCCTCCACCTTTCCTCTTGGATCCAAGGTTTTGTAGCTTCACTGTGGGTGAGATGTGTATTGGGAGCATGTTCGAAGCTGAGGAGCAACTCAAGGGACCCCCTGCATCTATAATATTCTCTTACTCCTTGCCCAGGAAACACAGAGTTACATACACGCATGGTCACACACACACACACTACACACACTACACACACACGCATGCACACACACAAAGACACAAAGTCATACCCATAAACACACACAGAGTTGCGCACTTGTTTTTGAAAAACATGTGCATCTACATATGAGCAGTGATACAAAACAGTTCATGTTGTTACACTCTGTACTTTATGAGTTCTATATATAAGTAATTCTTTCAGATGTCATCAGAAGTTAATGTGGGTCTGAAAACAACTATTATTTCAACACTGTGAAGAAAAACAGTTGTATTTTTCAGTCTACTTAGAAGTTGCTCAAATTAGGGATTTGACCCCAACTTTTCTGCATTGCTATGAATTTTCCCAATAGAAGTAGTATTGGAAAACCTATCAAAAAATTAAAGCCAAGAACCAAATGAACTCAGGAAGAATTCTACCAGAATTCCAAATAAAAATTAATAACTTTTTTATTCAACTCTTCTTGAACTCTTTCAACAATTAAAAGAAAAGATAATGATTACAAACAGATTTATGAGATGAACATTACACAGATATCAAAGACAAGTAAAAATATATAAAAATTACAGGTCAATATCTCTGATGAATGTAAATGTGAAAAACCTCAAAATATACTAGAAAATTAACTTCACATTGAAAGGATTATTTACTACAATCAACTGTGATACTGTCATAGCATGCAAGAATGGTTCAATGTATGTAAACCAGTAAATGTGATACACATCATCCAAAGAATGAATAATAAAGCACACCACCATATAAATAGATATAGAATAAAACATTTAAAATTTAAAATCACTTCAGAATTAAAATTCTTAGCAGATTAGCTGTAGAAGTGTTGGACCTCAATGTACTAAAGGCCACATTTGAGAAGCTAACAAGTGACATCATGCTTCATAGAGAAAATTTCAAAGATTTTCTTATTACTGATGACTAGATAAGGGCTCCTGTGACTATTTCTATTTGTCAAAACTAGAATTCCTTGTCAAAATAATTAGTCAAGAAAAAGAAATTTAAATGTCTAGATCAGAAAGAAACAATCAAAAGATTTTCCTTATCTGTATGCAGACGACATGATCTTGTACATAGAAGACCTTAAAAACAGTATGAGAAGCGAATAGAACTAGATTTCAGGAAAGATGTGAAATACAAAAACAATGCACAAATGACCTGTGTTCCTGCACCCTCTCAATAAAGTGCCTTCATGATTCTAGGAAATATGTGGGGCTGTTTCAGAGGAAATTGAAGGAAAAAAAACGTGAATGAGCTTAACAAGGAGATGACAACCTATTGAGACAAGAACTCTGAACATGTTTGTCTTTGGTATTGGTTAATTCCCCATCATGTTCACAGGGAGCTTCCTCCCAATGTAGCAATGAGTCAAGTGCATCCTCCACTTGACTCCTATCATGTGGAGACATGGGACCCTGTTCGAAGGGTCACATGAAGACATCAGGTTTCCAATAACAATATTTTTTATCACCTGAACTTAATTACTCTTAAATATTTATCCACATCTTCCCCTAAATACACCCTGTCATGACAGAGATTATTTTCCATCCCAATGTATGAAACTGGATCTACAACAGATTCTAGGGGACAAAATATACAAAGGAGGCCATGCAGCTGCAACACCTCTGTCAGTGTCTCTAGAGTTATGTTTAGGACCCAGGAACTCTGTCTGTGTCTCTAGAGTTATGTTTCTGGTTCCCAGGGACCCACACTGATGCTCCTCTGTCCCCCAACACTTGGTCACTGACTTTAGGCTCACATTCTTGTCTTAATTTATCTTTTTATCACTATGAAGGGTAAATAGTGTCAAGTGGAACTTTTTGTTTCCTGAACATGAACTTCCTGCACTTTTCATCATAGTATTTGAAATTTACTTTCCCTTAGTCATCTTTACTGGTGACCGTCAAAGGAATCTATCATATTCAATTCTTATCTCTTTTTGTACAGGCAACTTGGAGTAGTTGGGTTTCATGGGGAGGGCAGAGGCCTGTACAAGGGAAATTATTTAACAAACATCCATCCTTGAACATGTCACACTCTGGGACCATGGCCTTAATCACAGAGTCCAACCCCAGAGCTCCCTATATAGCATGAAGACATGCAAATAGGGCCCAGTTTGCTTATAAACAACATCCCAGCCCCACCCCTACAGTTCTGACACTGGACCCCAGCCCTGGGATCCCCAGGTGTTCACATTCCCTGATTTGGACTGAAGACAGACCACTCATCACGGGCTTTAGACTCAGTTGGGTTTTCCTTGTCGCTGTTTAAAGAGGTAATTTATGTAGAACAAGAGACACTAAGTCTGTCAGTGGATAAGAGTGAGAGAAACAGTGGAAGTGTGAGAGCTTTCTGACCAGGTCATCTCTGTGTTTGCAGGTTTCCAGTGTGAGGTGCAGCTGTTGGAGTCTTGGGGAGGCTTGGTGTAGCCTGAGGGTCTCATATACTCTACTGTTCAGCCCCTGGATTCACCTTTAGTAGCTACTGGATGCACTGGATCTGCCATGCTCCATGGAAGGGGTAGACTGGGTGGCTGTAATTAATCCTGATGGAAGTACCACATACAATGCCAACTCTGTGAAGGGCCAATTCACCATCTTCAGAGACAACACCAAGAACATGCCATATCTGCAAATGAACAGCCTGAGAGCTGAGGACATGGCTGTGTATTACTGTGCAACAGACAGTGAGGGAAAATCAGTGTGAACTCAGACACAAACCTCCCTGCAATAGATTCTGTGACCAACAGGGGCCGCAGAGGCCCTGAACAGAAGGACCTTCCCAGGGTTAGGTTCAGTTGAAAGTTAGGGCTGGTGTCCTCCTCCTGTCACAGTTTCACTCAGGGAACCTGGATTCCTGATTTTGCTCTTACTTCTGAAGTCTCTGAATTAGGAAGTTTGTTGTAAACAGAGACAACTTTCTCACATGGACAAATCTCAGACACTCTTGTGTCCAAATAATCATTATCTAATCTTCTGTGTCAGGTCACTTGAATCTAAGCAGAGCCTCTGCTGACTCAGCAGTACAGCTCAGCTCCTCTCAGGTCAGGGTCCCAACCAGCCAGCAGCAGGACAGGAGTGTGCCGGTCAGCGGGCACCAGAGGAGTGTGACCCCAAAACTAGAGAAGGAAGAACCTGGCTTGTCATCATGCTTATAGCACCCAAAGTAGGTGACACCAGACAGAGATAGAGGGACCTGAAGCAGCTTGGTACGCATGTCCAGGCGACGAGAAACACTCACCAAGTGAACATGGGCTGGTTATTCCATACGTAACTGACATCTCTGGGACACACAGGAAGGCCCTTCATGAAGTCAGATGTGCTTTGATGGAGTTAGGAAAGGAGGCTGGCTTGGGGTTTTATGTGTCGGGTGGTGTCAGAGGGGGAGGGTTTCTCTTTCCAGGGGCTTGTTTGGTTTCAATCTCACAATGACATCTAAAGACAAAACCATGATTTCTTATCAGATTTCTCGTATGTGGTAAATGGAGAAGAGGAAAGAATAAGCCTTTCCCTCTCAGCAGTCAAATAGGAAATAAGAGTAAGGCAAACTATTTTACTTAACACCTATACAAAATGACCAAAAAGTATAGATAAAGTGTCATTTTGTGTGTTTAAAAACTAGGCCTACAGAAAATGAGATTAATTACAAGTAAACAAATGATAATTATGATGATGATGGTGATGGCGGTGGTGGTGCTGGTGATGGTGATGAGTGGTGATGATGTTGACAGAATTGGACAGAGATAATGGTCTAAAGTTTTGGTTGGAATCTGTACTTTATCCAAGGTTATCAGTTTTTTTAGAAGGCCTGTGTTAACTTAGAATTGGGCTTTTGTGGATTGCATTTCCCAAAGACATCTAAAGATGAGGCACCTGCTTTCTTTTCCTATAAAAATCATTGCATGTGACAACCACCAGGTCTACAGAAAATAGGAAAAATGATTCAAAGTAAGCAAATCAAAGACACTCTTGTGAGTAGGAAGTAATCATCCTGAACTTTATATGCATTTATTCATGGCCCCTGGCTATAGATACTGAAGTGGTGAGGGCCTGGGGTAGGGGATGTGGTCATACAGAAAGCAAAAGCAAATGGAAATGATTAAGATTATGACTATGATGGACTGACATGGGTCTCGGTCCAAGGAAATTATAGCACAAATGCAAATTCACCTTCACCATGGCTCCTCCAGTGAGAGATGTCCACTCTTTCCCAAAAGTATTGAGATATTTCATAAATGGGATCCCAATGAATTATGCAGCTTGGTTGATCCAATTGTGACCACATCAGTAATGACCCCAAAAGTGTCCATGTTCCAATGCCCTGGACCTGGGAAGGTATTACCTTCTAGAACAGAGACACTCTGACAATGTGCATGTGGGAAACAGGGATCCCCTTCCCACCAGTTTTCAGTGACATGCTCCTTATCTCTCTTGATCCCTGCCTGCATGATCTTTAATGATCTTATTTCTAACAAACTCCTGCTCAGGCTTCAGTTTCATCCAGAAAGAATTCTTGCTTTTTAATTTAGTTCTAAATTCCTGTATATTCTCACTGTGGACAAAAGAGAAGGAGGTCACATTGCTGTTGGCAGATGGCAGATGGGCAGTGACTGGGCACTCTCCTTCACTAACCTTATACTGTACATAGAAAGCCCCAAAGACTAGACCAAAAACTGCTAGACTTAATAAATGAATTTGGTAACGTAACAGGATAGAATATTAATACAATACTAAATCAATGCTATTTTTATACACCAATAATGAATTCTCAGATGGAGAAACTTAACACACAATCCTATACCATTGCAACAATAGCAACAAAACTTAAGATACTTAGGGATAAATTTAACTAAGGAGGCAAAAGACCTGTACTGGGAAAACTACAAAGGTGTTGAAAATAGAGATAGAGGAAAACATAAACAAGTGGAAGAATATACTATGTCCATGAATTGGTATTATTTACATAATTAATGTCTATACCAAAACAATCTATAGATTCAATGGCCTTCCTCACAGATCTACAACAAATATTCCAAGATTTATATGGAATAAATAAAGATCCTGAAAAGCTCAGTAATCCTGAGAAACAAGAATAACATTTGAGGGATCACAATACCAGATATAACATTATACTACAAAACCACTGTAATCAAAACAGCCTAATACTGGCACAAGAACATATATATAGATCAATTAAATAGAACAGAGACCCCAGAAATTGGCCAAAGCCATTACACACAATTAATATCTGAGAAAGGAGGCAAGATAATACAATGGAGACAAGAGAATCTCTTAAATAAGTGGAGTTCAAAAAATAGGACAGCTGGTGAAGGTGTACCCATTGTCTCTATTCTATAAGGTATCACCTTCCCAGGTCCAGGGGATCAGAACATGGACACTTTTGGGGTCATTACTGGTATGGTCACACCTGGATCACCCAAACTGCATAATTCATTGGGGGTCCCATTTATAAAATCTCTCAATTAAGTTTTTTCTTGTGTATAGTGTAAATGCGTCTGGTTTCATTTTGCTTAGTACACATGCAAGCAAAAGGAAACCAGACCCATTTACACCATACAGAAGAAAAAACTCAAAATGGATAAGAGTTTTAAATGTAAGACATGAAAACATAAAAATCCTACAGGAAACTATGGGCAGCAAAATCTCAGACATCTCTAGTAGCAATATCTTTATAGATACATTTCCTAGGGCAAAAGAAATTAAGGAGAAAATAAACAAATGGGACTACATAAAAATAAAAGCTACTGGAATGTATTCTCCCCTATGTTCATAGCTGCACAATTTAAAATGGTTAAAATCTGAAAACAGTCCAAGTGCCCATCAGTAGATGAGTGAATAAGAAGTTGTGGTATATTTATACCATGGAATACTACGAAGCAATAGAAAAAGAAGAATCTCTTACCATTTAAGATAGCATGGAGCGACTTGGAGGGTATCATGTTATGTGAAATAAATCAGTCAGAGAAAGACAAGTATCACATGATCTCATATGTGGAATCTAAGTAACAAAATAAACTGATGAATGGAGTGAATCCAGAGTCATAGAAGCATGGAACAGAGTTTGGAATCTCAGAGAGAAAGTGCGGGAGAGTAGGTGGGTGGGAAGAGTTAAACCAAAAATCTTGAATTCATATATGCATAACTCATGGACACAGACAATAGGATTTTGTAGGCTTGGCGAAGCTAGAAGGGGTCAATGAGGAATTAAAGGGGACATATGTAATAATTTCAACAATAAAGATTATATATATATATATATATATATATATATATATATATATATATATATATATTAAGGAATCAGACCCTCAGACTTCCACTGAGCATAGTACCTGTGCCATCCATCTTCTCTCTGGTGGGGTCAAGACCTCAGCTATAAAATACTCTGCCTTATGAATATGCAAAAGAGAAAAGGCATACTAGACTAAATATGGATAAGTCTGTGCCCTGAGGGCATCACCCACAGCCACACCCTCCCCTACAAAAGTGCTCACAGCACAGCCCCTTACCATGGACTAGAGCTGGAGAACCCTCATTTTGTGTCCATGCTACAGGTAAAGGGCACCCTAGTTGCTGGGTTGAGGAGGGGACCAGGGAGAGTCAAGGGGGATTTCCAGCCACTTCTGTCTCCTCTCCACAGGTGTCCACTCCCAGGTCCAGCTGGTACAGTCTGGGGCTGAGATGAGGAAGCCTGGGGCCTTCGTGAAAGTCTGCTGCAAGGCTTCTGGATACACCTTCACCAGCTATTACATACACTGGGTGCAAAAGGCCCCAGGACAAGGGCTTGAATGGGTGGGGTGGGTATACCCTAACAATGGAAACACAAAATATGCACAGAAATTTCAAGGCAGAGTCTCCATGATGAAAGCCAGGTCCACAAGTACAGCCTACATGGAACTCAGCAGCCTGAGAGCTGAGGACACAGCCATGTATTGTGTGCAAGAGATACACAGTGAGAGGAAGTCAGTGTGAGCCCAGACACAAATCTTCGGACGCCAGGGGGCTTTCCTCTGAATATCTCAGCTGCCTTCAGGGATGGTTCTTCCTTCTCATATTTTCCTTGCAGACACTTCATTTGCAATGAAGAAGGCACATTGTCTTTTGTAGGTGACATGTCAGCAGTGATGAGGATTTTCCTTCACCAAGTCTTTGTATTTTCTCCTTGCAGAGAAAGACTTGGTGAAGGACAATCCTCATCACTGCTGACATGTCCCCTACAAAAGAAAATGTGCCATCCTCAGTGCTCTTCTCATCCTGGCTTTGGGAAACCCTCCCATCAAGAGAGACCACAGTGCAGCACAGGCTCTTACAGGTGCATCCAGCTATGGACACCCCAGAACAGGTCGCAAACAGGAGATGTAAAACTTAGCCCAGACATGGTGACAGTTGTCCCAAGGGTCACATGCAGACATCAGGATCCCAATAACAAGATTTTCATAAACTCAACCTAATTAGTCCTAAACCATTACCCACAACCTCATCTAAACACACTTGGTCATGATAGAAATTCTATATCCAAATCTATGAAGCTGGATCTACAATAGAGTCTAGAAAATAAACACAACAAAGGAGGCTGTGCAACTGCTATACATCCAGCACCAGACTGCCTGAAGGAAGAGGACCCAAGAATTCTGTCTCTATTGTTCATCATTCTGACTCCCACGGACCAGTACAGACACTCCTCACTCCCACATTAGGTGCACTGGCTCTAGGCTCACACTCTTATCTTAGTTTATGTTCTGATCACTTTGTAGGGGAAATAGTGACAGATGGAACTTCCTGTCTTCTGAACACGAACCTCCTGCACTTTTACTACTTTTGAATGTTATGAAGTTTGACTTCTCATTATTGTCATTACTGGTGAAAGTCAAAGGTATCACTCATTTAAACCTTTTTATATGTACAAAATTTTTAAAAATATATATTTTATTGATTTCTTTTGCCCCCCTCCCTCCCATAAATACCATCCCTCCCCAGAGTTTTATGTCCATTGGATGTACTTATATGCATGTATACAAGTGCTTCGGTTGATCTATTATCTCCCCCAGATCTCCCTCCCCTCCACGCTGTAATTTGACAGTCTGCCTGTTGCTTTACTGTCTCTATATCTATCTTTTGGTTCATCAGTTTATAATGTTCTTTATTATCCATAAATGAGTGAGGTCATGTGGTGTTTCTCTTTCATTGCTTGGCTTATTTCACTCAGCATGATGTTCTCCAATTCCATCCAGGTTGCTGCAAGTGATGAGAATTCTTTGTTTTTTATGGCAGCTTAGTATTCCATTGTGTAGATGTACCATAGTTTTTTGATCCAATCATCCACTGACAGGCACCTAGGCTGTTTCCAAATTCTGGATATTGTAGATTGTGCTGCTATGAACATAGGGGTGCATATATCCTTTCTGATTGGTGTTTCTAGCTTCTTGGGATATATTCTAGGAGTGGGATTACTGGGTCAAATGGGAGTTCCACTTTCAGTTTTTTGAGGAAAATCCACACTGTTCTCCACAGTGGTTGCACCAGTCTGCATTCCCACCAGCAGTGCACGAGGGTTCCTTTTTCTCTGCAACCTCACCAACATTTGTCGTTTGAGGATTTGTTGATGTTGGCCATTCTGACAGGTGTGAGATGATACCACATTGTTGTTTGGATTTGCATCTCTCAGATAATTAGTGACTTTGAGCATGTTTTCATGTGTCTTTTGGCCTTCCTACTGTCTTCTTTTGAAAATATTCTATTTAGGTCCATTGCCCATTTTTTTTAATTGGATCATTCATCTTCCTTTTATTTAGTTGTATAAGCTGTTTATAGATGTTGGAGATTAAACCTTTATCGTTGGTAACATTTGCACATATGTTCTCCGACACTGTGCTTTCTTGTTGTTTTGTTGATGGTTTCTTTTGCTGTAAAAAAGATTTTTATTTTGATGTAGTCCCATTTGTTTATTTTCTCTTTAGCTTCCATTGCCCTAGGGGTAGTATCAGTGAAGAAGTTCTTTTGGCTTATGTCTGAGATTTTGCTGCCTGTGGGTGCTTCTAGTATTTTTATGGTTTCCCATATGATGTTTAAGTCCTGTATCCATTTTGAGTTTATTTTTGTGTATGGTGTAAGTTGGTGATCTAGTTTCATTCTTTTGCATGTATCTGTCCAATTTCCCCAACACCATTTATTGAAAAGACTGTCTTGACTCCATTGTATGTTCATGCCTCCTTTGTCAAATATTAATTGAGCATAGTGATTTGGGTTGATATCTGGGTTCTCATTTCTATTCCATTGATCTATATGTCTGTTCTTGTACCAGTACCAGGCTGTTTTGAGAACAGTGGCTTTATAATACAGTTTGAAGTCTGGTATTGAGATCCCTCCTTCTTTACTCTTCTTTCTCAAGATTGCAGTGGCTATTCGGGGTCTTTTATTGTTCCAAATGAACTTTTGGAGAGTTCTTTCTAAGTCAGTGAAATATGCCGTTGGTGTTTTAATAGGGAGTGCATTGAACCTATAGATTGCTTTAGAAAGTATGGACATTTTGATGATGTTGATTCTACCAATCCATGAACATGGTATGTGCTTCAATCTCTTTACATCTTCCTCTATCTCTTTTTTCAGTGTCGTGTAGTTTTCCGCATATAGGTCCTTTACTTCCTTAGTTAAATTTACTCTTAGGTATCTTAATTTTTTTTGTATGATGGTAAATGAAATTGCTTTTTCAGTCTCTGTTTCTGCAATTTCACTGTTGGTGTATAGAAATGCCATGGATTTCTTGGCGTTGATTTTGTATCCTGCTACATTGCCAAATTCATTCATTAAGTCAATTAGTTTTTTAATGGAATCTTTTGGTTTTTTTATGTACAATATCATGTCATCTGCAAATAAGGATAACTTTACTTCTTCTTTTCCAATTTGGATGCCTTTTATTTTCTCCTCTTGTCTAATTGCAATGGATAGTACTTCCAATATTATGTCAAACAGGAGTGGTAAGAGTTGTTCCTGTTCTTAGAACAAATGGTTTTAGTTTTTGTCCATTGAGTATAATCTTTGCTGTGGGTTTATCATATATAGCTTTTATTATGTTGAGGTATTATCCTTGTACTCCCACCTTGTTAAGAGTTTTTATCAGGAAAGGGTGTTGGATTTTATCAAATGCTTTTTCTGCATCAATTGATATGACTATATGATTTTTATCTTTCAATTTGTTTATGTGATGTATCATGTTTATTGATTTGCGAATATTGTACCATCCTTGCATTCCTGGAATAAGTCCTACTTGGTCATGGTGTATGATCTTTGTGATGCTCTGCTAGAGCCGATTTGCTAGAATTTCACTGAGGATTTTGTCATCTATGTTCATGAGGGATATTGGCCTGTAATTCTTTCATTGAGTTGTCTTTATCTGGTTTTGGAATTAGGGTGATGCTGGATTCATAGAAGGAGTTTGGAAGTGTTCCTTCCTCTTGGATTTTTTGGAATAGTCTGAAGAGGATAGGTTTTAGTTCTTCCTTGAATGTTTGGTAAAACTCTCCTGTGAAGCCATCTGGCCCTGGGCTTTTGTTTGCTGGAAGCTTTTTGATGACTGTTTCAATTTCTTCCCAAGTCACTGGTCTATTGAGATTTTTAGATTCTTCCTGATTGAGTTTTGGAAGTTTGTATTTTTTTAGGAATATGTCCATTTCCTCCAGGTAGTTCAGTTTGTTGGAATGGAGTTGTTCGTAGTATTTTGTAACAATCCTTTGTATTTCTGTGGGGTCTGTTGTTATTTCATCTCTTTCATTTCTGATTTTGTTTATTTGAGTCCTCTCTCTTTGTTTCTTGGTTAGCCTAGCTAGAGGTTCATCTATCTTGTTTATCCTTTCAAAGAACCAGCTCTTGTTTTTGTTGATCTTATGTATTGTTTCTTCTGTCTCTATGTTGTTTATCTTCACTCTGATTTTTGTTTTTTCCTTCCTTCTGCTTACACTGGGCTTTTCTTGTTGCTTTTTTTCTAACTCTTTGAGTTGTAGAGTTAGGTAATTTGTTACCATTTTTTCTTGTTTTTTTTTTTTTGCAATAGGCTTGTAGTGATATGAAGTTCCCTCTCAAAACTGCTTTGCTGTGTCCCATAGATTTTGGATTGTTGTGAGTTCATTGTCACTTGTTTCCAGGATGTTTTTAATTTCTTCATTATTTTCTCTGGTAACCCAGTCCTTGTTTAATAACATGCTGTTTAGTCTCCATGTGTTTGATTTGTTTGGATTATTTTTATTGTAGTTAATTTCCAGTTTTATGCCACTATGGTCTGAGAAGATGCTTGATATGATTTCTATCTTCTTGAACTTGAAGAAACTTTGCCTATGTCCCAAAATGTGGTCAATCCTTGAATGTATATTTGTGGCTTTGGGATGGAATGTTCTGAAGAGGTCGATTAATTCCATCTGGTCTAGTGAGTCATTTAGGATTGATATTTCTTTACTAATTTTTTGTTTAGATGATTTGTCCAAGGGTGACAGTGGAGTATTAAAATCTCCCACTATGATTGTATTGCTATTAATCTCTCCCTTAATGTCCTCCAGAAGTTTTTTTTTTATGTATTTGGGTGCTCCCATATTGGGTGCATATTTATTTACCATGGTTATTTCTTTTTGTTTGCTTGTTCCCTTTAGTATTATGAAGTGGCCTTCATTATCTCTTGTTATGTCCTTCACTCTGAGATCTATTTTGTCAGATATAAGTATTGCTACTCCAGCTTTTTTTTTTTCACTTCCATTAGCCTGGAAAACCTTTTTCCATCCCTTCACCCTCAGTCTGTGTGCATCTTTTTTTCTGAGGTGGGTTTCTTGTAGACAACAGATGTATGGGTCTTGTTTTCTTATCCAATCTGTTACCCTATGTCTTTTGATTGGAGAATTTAATCCATTTACATTTAAGGTTATTATTGATAGGTACTCATTTGATGCCATTTTTATTCTATACCCGTGTTCCTTCTTCGCTTCCTTTTTTTTTTATTTTTACAGTAGACCCTTTAGCATTTCTTGCATCGCTGGTTTGGTGGAGATAAATTCCTTCAGTCTTTTTTTTCTGTGAAGCTCCTGATTTCACCTTCAATTTTGATTGATAGCTTTGCTGGGTACAGTATTTTTGGATTCAGACCCTTCCTTTGCATGACTTTGTCTATTTCATCCCATTCCCTTCTGGCCTGAAAAGTTTCTGTTGAGAAATCAGTTGCTAGTCTGTTGGGGGTTCCTTTGTATGTAACTTTCTGTCTCTCTCTGGCTGCTTTTAAAATTTTTACTTTGTCATTGTTGTTTGCCAATTTAATTATAATGTGCCTAGGAGTCTGTCTTCTGGGATTCATTTTGCTTGGGACTCTGTGAGCATCTTGGATTTGTGTGGGTTTTTTCTTCTCTATCTCAGGAAAGTTTTCTGTCATTATTTCTTGAAACATTTTTTCCATGTCCACCTCAGTTTTCTTTTCTTCTGGAACCCCTATTATTTGAATATTATTTTGTTTTGTATTGTCCCAAATCTCCGGTAGGCTCTCCTCCTGCTTTTTAATTTTAAATTTTTTTTCCCCTAGAAGCTGCTCTAATTGGGTATTTTTTTTCCATCTTGTCTTCTAGCTCACTGATGCCATCCTTGATTCTTCTAGTCTATCTTGATGCTTTCTATTGAGTTCTTCATGGTAACGATGTCATTTTTCATTTCTTCTTGGTTCTTCAATTCCTCTTGGTTCTTCTTCAATTCCTCATGGTTCTTCCTCATTTATTCTTGGTTATTATCAAATTTCTCTTCCATTATTTTTAGCCATCCTATGATCATTACTCTGAATTCTTGCCCTGGTAGGTTGCTCGCCTCTAATTCATTTACTTTCTTTTCTGGTGATGCCTGCTTTTCTTTCATGTGCGGACTATTTATTTGTCTCCCCATGGTCTCTCTTTTCAGGATGTCTGGTTATGTGGTGTTCCTTCTCCTTTCTGGGGGTGATTGAAGAACTCCCTTGAGTCCACGTGTTTGCGCCGATTGGGGCGTCACAGCTGCTTGATGGACTCCTTTTCTGTGGATTTTCCAGGTCTCAGAGAAGATCCTCCTTTCCTGGTAAGATGGCGCAGCCTTCCCTCCGAGCCCGTAGCTTTGGGAGAGTTCGCCACCGGCACTACAGCGCTGGATGCTTGGTCAGGAAATCCTGTCCAGCGGACCCTTCTTTACCTTCCTTTAGAGTTCCACTGCCCCTTAGCTGCCAATCAATATTCCCTGAGTGACTCCTGTATAACATTTTTCTCTCCTGGGTCCTTTGTACACATCTCCTGCAGCAGGTGGGCCCATTGGGGGGTGCAGAGGCCCAGATGTGGGGAGTAATTCCTAACATACAGCACCTTGGGCATGTCACACTCTGAAACAATGACTACTAGGATAGAGTCCAACACCAGATCTCCTTATATAGGTAGAAGGACATACAATTAGCCCCCCTCTAATACCAGGGGATCCCAGCTCCAGGATCCCCAGGTATTTCCATTCCCTGATCAGGACTGAACACAGACCACTCACCATGGGGTTTGTGCTCAGCTGAGTTTTCCTTGTGGCTATTTTGAGATGTAATTTATGGAGAACAAAATATACTGAGTATGTGAGTGACATGAGTGAGAGAAACAGTGTAAGACAGGTGTATCCTGACCAGAGTGTCTTTCTATGTGAATGTGTCCAGTGTGAGGTGCAGCTGGTAGAGTCTGAGGGAGGCTTGGTGCAGCCTAAGGGGTCTCTGAGATTCTCCTGTGCAGCCTCTGATTCACCTTAAGTAGCTATGACTGGGACCACCAGGCTCCAGGGAAGGGGCTGGAGTGGATTTGTGCTATTACTGGTAATGGTGAGACCACCTACTGTGCAGGCTCTGTGAAGGGCCATTTCACCATCTCCAGAGACAACACCAAGAACACGCAGTTTCTGCAAATGAACAGCCTAAAATCTGAGGACACGACTGTGTGTTACTGTGCAACAGACATTGTGAGAAGTCAGTGTGAGCCCAGACACAAGCCTCCTAGAGGGAGAGTCTGTGACCACCAGGGGGTGCTCAGGGTCACTGAATGTAAGGACCATCCTAGCAGCAGATGCAGTTGGAGGTTTGGGCTGGTTTCCTGTGTGGTTTCTTCTTCATGTCACATTTCCCTCTGGATTCCTGATTTTGTGCTTACCTCTGAAGTCTCTGAGTTAGAAAGTCTGTTGTAAACAAAGACAACTTTGGCAGAGAGGGTCATTCAGATACACTTGTGCTAAAAGGATGATTAATCACCAACACTTCTGAACCACTTTGCCTAAATCTAACTAAAAGCTCTAATGACTCAGCTGTGCAGCTCACCTGAATGCTGGACAGCGTGTTCCAGAAGTATGTGAATCCAAAGCTAGAGAAGAAGGACCCCCAGTGTTAACAGTCATTGTCTTGTCATCATGCTCATAGCACAGAGAGTAGGTAACACCAGGAAGAGACAGAGGGATTCATGACTGTTTGGTGCAGATGTATTGTTTTCTTACTACTTTCCCAGAAAACACCATCAGATAGACACACATGATCACAAACACAGAGTCACACACAGACACACATAGTTATGATAACACACAGTCACACATACACAGTTACACACAAGTTTCTGGAAAAAACATGCATTCACATATGAATATACATATGAATAATACAAAACTGTTCATGTCATTACACCTGGTACTTTATGTATCCTATGTAAGAAAAAATGGTTATATTTCATTTCCTTGGATGCTTATTGAATAAAAACGGGGTCTGTACTAACCACATTCTGTGTAAATCGACAGTTGTATTTCTCAGTGCACTTAGTAGTAACTCAAATTAGAAATTTTGCTAGATTGAGACAATTAAAAAATAATTGAATTAATTATGAAAATCTTCCAACAAATAAAAACAGAGGAACCAATGGGGTGAATTCTATCAGAATTTCAAATAAGAATTGTTTACTTTTTAATCAACTCTTCTTGAACTCTCCCAAGACAATTGCTCCCCTGTGAATACTTCGTTCTTCAAAACTTAAAGTCTTTGTCAGAATAATTAGACAAGAAAATGAAATTTAAAATATCTAAATCAGAAAGAAACAAGTTAAAATGTTTCACTTATCTCTATGCAGATGACATGCTCTTGTACATAGAAAACCCTAAAAAACTGTATGAGAAGCTAATAGAACTAGAATTCAGGAAAGATGTAAGATACAAAACCAACACAAATGGCTTGTGCCCCAGCACACTCTCAAAAAAGTGCCATGTCTCTAGAAAACATGTGGGCCTGTTTCAGAGGAACGTTAAGGAGGGAAACTTGAACTGGCTAAACAACAAGGATATGACAACCTAGTGAATCAAGAACCTGGGCATGTGTGTCCTGGTTCTTGGTTAATCCCCAATTGATGTACTGAGATTGCCTTCCCGCAATGTGGCACTGAGTCAGGTGCAGGTTCCATTGACCCCATCATTTGGGGACAAATTGACAATGATCACAAGGGTCACATGCAGACATAATTGTTAGGTGACTGGGTATTCTAGAATTCACAGCTAAAAAGAGAGATACATAGAGGAAGAGTGCTTTACTTTCCAGAAAGGAATGTGCCTGTGTATCACTAGTTATTACAGGGCAGTAACAAAATGCAGCTCTACTTTAAATAGTGGTGTCTGCTGTTGCTAGGTGACAGGGAAGCAGAAAAGATGTAGGGCTGAAGTTGAGCTGATACCAGGGAGGTTGTCTTGAAAATGACAGTTTATTTGCTTTCAAGGAAACAATCTGGCAGATATCCCAGGAAAATGCCTTATCAGTACTTCTCCCAAGCCTGTGAGACATGCTTGAAGCAGAAGATATGAGGATTCACTAAGAGGCTTTTTGAACTGAGGGATGTGCAGTCTCTGGATTCACCTCCAGTAGCTACTACATGAACTGGGTCCACCAGGCTCCAGGCTGAAGTGGATCTGTGCTATTACTGCTAATGGTGAGAGCACATACTATACAGACTCTGTGAAGGGCATAGTCACCATCTCTAGAGACAACCTCAATAACACTCTGTATATGCAAATGAACAGCCTAAGATTCAAGGACATGGTCATGTGTTGCTGTGCATCAGACAGTGAGGGGAAGTCATTGTGAGCTCAGACACAAAACTCCCTGCAGCAGAGGCTGCGGCCACCAGGGGGCGCAAAATCCCTGAACACAAGGACTATCCCAGCAGCAGGAGCAGTTTTAGGTTTGGGCTGCTTTCCTATGTAGTTTCTTCACGTCACAGTTTCCCTCATGGAGCCTCTAGATTCCTGATTTTGCACTTACCTCTGACATCTCTGAGTTTTAAATAGAGACAACTTTTTCATGTGGCCAAACTGCAGAAAGTGTCTTTCAGAGACTTCTGTGACCAAATGCCAATTCATCATCAAATTTCTGACCTTAATTAGCTAAATGTAACCGAGTCTCTCCTGAATCAAAAGTGCAGCTCAGCTCCACACAGCTCAGGGTCTCATCAGCCAGCAACAGAACTCCTGTGTTCAGGACAGCGGGCACCGGAAGCCTATGAATGCAAAGCTAGAGAAGAAGGACCCCAGTGGTGACAGTCATTGACTTGCATCATGCTCATAGCACCACGAGCAGGTGATGCCAAGTAGAGGTAGGGGGACCCACAGAAGCTTGGTATGCATGGCCAGGATGCATACCAATAAAACTCAATAAGGGACATGGAATGTTTATTATGCACAGAGTTGAAATCTCTGAGAAGCACAGGAAAGACCCTTCACGAAGTCACACCTGCTTTGATGGAGCCAGGAAAGGAGACTGGTTCAGGGATTTTATTTGTCGAGGTGGTGGTGGAGGGGAAGGAATCCTGATTCCAGGGGCTTGTGTGGATTCAACCTCTTATTGACATGTGGAGAGGAAACCCAACCTTTCTTTTCAGATTCCTATGTAGGGCAGGAAGGAACCATCAGTTTTCAACAATCAAATGCAAAATAAAATAAAGACTGGCTACATATTTTATTCACAATTATAAAAATTGAGCAGACATTGAGAAAA
This sequence comes from Pipistrellus nathusii, assembly GCA_963693515.1. Lineage (NCBI taxonomy): Eukaryota > Metazoa > Chordata > Mammalia > Chiroptera > Vespertilionidae > Pipistrellus > Pipistrellus nathusii. The sequence continues at coordinate 40,829,984 of OY882875.1, read as the reverse complement.
ATAATGGTCATTATGTGTATACAACAACAGTGTCTACTATAACTAAGAAAAATAATTATAAGTAGCCATATAATGATAATGGTGGTGGTGATGCTGATGGTATGATGACCATAGAATTGGACAGGGGTCCTGGTCATAGTCCTGGGTGAGATCTCCGCCCCCCCTGTCTAAAACCATAAGTTGTTTGGAAGCCTTGTATCAACTTTTAGGTGTTGCGATTGTGGTTTCAATGTCCAATGACATCCAAATGGAAGATTCCTGCTTTCATTATTTGATAAAAAGTTAATGTGTGTCTACAAAATATGAGAGTAATTGTAAGTCAGTATAAGGAAGAGGATAAAGGAAAAGAGGATAATGAAGATGAGGCTAGACTGAGACAGGGCTCTTAGCCTAAAGAAATGAAGGCTTTTCATACAGACACACCATTGCCATGGATCTCCCAGTGAAGGGTGTACAGGCTTCCCTAAAAGTATTGAGAAATGTCACACATGGGACCCCAATGAATTAGGCAGCTTGGGTGATTCATGGTAAGACCAGATCAGTAATGACCCCAAAGGTGTCCAAATGCAGATCCCCTGGACCTAGGAAAGTGTTACCCTTCAAAACAGAATCACTGTGAGAATGTGCATGTAGGAAACAGGCTTTCCATTACAACCAGTTGACAATGACATGTTCCTTATTTCTCTTGTTCTGTATTCCTGCCGAATTTTTAAGCTTTCAATTTCTAAGGAACTCCTGTTCATAAGTATTCTAGTATTTCCTCTGGTGATATAAGATGTCTCTATCATGCCCACTACTTCCTTCTGGGACAGCACCAGAGGAGAGTTTAAATTCACATATCCACTAATTCTCTGTCCATGACCATCAGGCATATTTCTGCCACGTGGCTCAAAACAATCCAGCTTCCTCAACTCACCCAGATCCACAGTCAAGTACAGATTTATGGGTAGTTTCCCAACAGTGCCCCTCTCTGGTACAAGAACCTCTCAAGTCCCTGTGACTGCTGTAACCAATTCACACAGACAATGTATGCTCAGCATTTTCTGGGGAGTTCTTTGTAAAATCATCCAAAACCGGTCCTCTAAAGGCAATAATGATGAATTAGATGATAATATAAGTAAAAACATTTGTGCCACCAAATACTCCATCATGGAAATTAAATAACTAGCTTAGCAGGAGAATATATTTCTGAATAATGTGCCTGATGGGAGAATGTGTTCATGATACATCAAGGATGTTGTTGTATGTTATGGGGGAGAGCCCTACACCTTCTGACCATAATGAGCATCCCCAGAGACAGGACACAGGGAGACTTGGATGAGGGTTTCCTGACAAGACTGAATTTCCCTTTTCTGTGAGAAAATGTATGCTAGGAATTCTCCAATTCCCCTCACTCTGAACCCCAATATCACTGATAGCACTAGACTGAGAAATCAGGTAACTTAACAGGCTGCCATATCATTTCAACATATAAAAGATTCTCAAATGTGCACATGCATAACCACTGCTTTCATTTATTATCTTTTCTGCAGGTTAAAACATGATTCTTTCTGATGTGATTAGTTTGAGATCTTTGCAATGTGCCCTGTGCTTTCATAAGGAAAGAGTTTGCACAGTGTGTTATAATACAATAAAAAGTTCCTACATAAGGATCAAGGGTCTCCCTTTCTGGTGCTTGTGAAACAGTTACTCATATCAAAGTGAAGAAATGAGGAAAGCATGACATTAAAGATGACTTTTCTTTTTAATATTTTTACACTAAAGTAAATTATTATTAGGTATAAAATGATAATGATAATCATTTGGTCATCGTAGATATATCTAAGTACTGGATTTCAGAAGCTCAACAAATCCTAAAACCTATTAAATTTATTAGAAAGATTAATGAGAACTTACTTGTAACCTATTCATCTAGTCCAGTGGTCAGCAAACTGCAGCTCTCAAGCCATATGCAGCTCTTTGGCCCCTTGAGTGTGGCTCTTCCACAAAATACCACAGCCTGAGTGAGTCTATTTTGATGAAGTGGCATTAAAAGATATTTAAGTTTAAAAAATTTGGCTCTCAAAATAAATTTCCATTTTTGTGCTGTTTATTTGGCTCTGTTGACTAATGAGTTTGTTGACCACTGATATAGTCCAACATTTCTTCTTATGCTCAGGTGAGGTTGTCCATGACTGAATTCCAATCAGCTTAATGACCCAAGTGGTCCCCTGTCCATGACTTACATGGTGGGTGAGGTCAAGGGAAGTTATGCTTCACATAGGCTCCAGAAAGGCTAGGGCCCCAGAAAGGCTAGAACAGTTTAGCCTCAGACCCCACACTTATAGGAAAGGCTGCCCCGCATGCAAATTTCTCTTCAAGCTCCAGGGTAAATTCTCTCCTGGGCTGTGCAGGCTCACAGCTCTCTCCTCACACAGGGCAGTGGTCTCTGGGTAGGCAGAGCTGTGGTCTAGAAGAAGATGAGACTGCTGGGTCTTCTCCTGTGCCTGGTGATAGCCCCCCAAGGTGAGAGTCTCAGGGGTCAGACAGGATTCATGGGATGGCTGTAACTACTCATGACTGACAGGAACTGATGCTCCTTGTCCCCTGGAGTCCTGTCCCAGGTGCAGCTGCGGGAGTGGGGCCCAGAATGGGTGAAGCCCTCGCAGACCTTCTCCCTCACCTGCGCAGACCATGGGTTATCCATCACAACCAGTGGTAACTGCTGGAATTGGATCCGCCAGGTCCCAGGGAAGAAGCTGGAGTGGATGGGGTGCATAGATAATGATGGGAGCACTTACTACAGCCCCACCCACAAGAGCCGAACCTCCATCTCCAGAGACACATCCAAGAACCAGGTCTCCCTGCAACTAAGTTCTGTGACTACAGATGACACAGCTGTGTATTACTGTGCAAGAGACACAGTGAGGGGCAGTCATTGTGAGCCCAGACACAAACCTCTCTGAGACTATAGCAGGCCTGGGCTGCCAGAGGCTCTCAGGACACCAGGGGGCGCTCAGGACCCACCAGCACATGAGCAGCCCCAGCAATAGGGACAAAGGGAGTTGGGGAGGGAAGGGCCTTCCTGTTGGGCTGAGGCAGTGGTAGGCAAACTCAAGAGAGCCAAATATCAACAGTACAACGATTGAAATTTCTTTTGAGAATCAAATTTTTAAAACTTAAACTAAATAAATAGATACATTATGCAGAAACCGATTTGGCTCAGTGAATAGAGCATCAGCCTGCAGACTGAAAGGTCCCAGGTTCCATTCTGGTCAAGGGCATGTACCTGGGTTGCAGGCACATCCCCAGTAGGGAGCGTGCAAGAGGCAGCTGATCGATGACTCTCTCTCATCGATGTTTCTAACTCTGTATCTCTCTTCATTCCTCTCTGTGAAAAATCAATAAAATATATTTAAAAATAAATAAATAAATAGATACATTGTTATTACCTTAATTAGGGTACTCCTAAGATGGCCTTTGCTAAAAACGTCCTCAATCTGATTGAGGTATGTTCACCTTCCAACTCTCCCATCCACACTCATCTTGTATACTTGTTTCATCTATTTCCTTTCTTTCATCCTCTCTATGTGTCCAAACTATCTCTACATACCTTCCTCAATCCTCAACACCACATCTTCTTTAACTCCACACTGTTTCCTAAAATTAACTTAATGAACTTTACTTGAAGTTTTAAGTCTTAGTTAAACTATAGGTATGTTGAATAAAACTTGATATCATACTTAATAATGATATTATTTAGTGATATCTCTCTCAACTAGGGGAAATGGTGAACATAGGCTGATGAACAAGAACCAGAGATAAGGAGCCATGGGTCAGACTGTTGGACCTCAAAGGGAGGGTGGGGATAAAAAGGAGAGATCAACCAAAGGACTTATGTGCACACATATGAGCCTAACCAGTGGTCAAGGACAATAGGGGGAGGTGTTTGGGATGGGAATGGGGGGGATGAGGACATTATGTGATACCATAATCAATAAAATTAAAAGAAGATTATCATTGTAATTTGTCAAATGTATTATATAATTAGTTCATTTGAAAAAATTAAACAAAAATGTTTGATTACATCACTTTTCCCATGAGTCAAGATACAAAAGTGATTTAGAATGAAGGGCCTCTCCCACCTCTAGCTCCTAGATCCTCTTTCTAGAGCCAGGCAATGCCAGCAGTTCACTGTATGTTATTGAACAAGATTCCGTGCCTAACCATGTGTGCATGGGCTTTTTACACAAATGATAAACTATAAAAGACTTTGCTCTGGCCTTTTCCCTCCCCATTGAATATCAGTATGTAAGGAATAAGGAATCTGTTTCCTTTTTTGGATACATACGATTCTATTGGATGAATATACTGTAATTTATTTAATCTACCACTGATGCATAGTTGTTTCCTGTCTTTTGCTGTTACAGTGATAACTTTGAACCTGATGTTATCATACATATCTATGTAGGGAATAGCCATAAGCTAATGTCCTAAAACTGTAATTTGCACTAAATATAGGTAAAGTCCCACTTCATTGTGTATTTTGCTTGTTGGGCAGCTTCATTGATAATGCCACGTCTGAGGGCATTTTAGCAGAATTAGTAAACTGCAAGATTACTTAGAGATACCTATTTTCAGACAGTGATGGCACTGATACAAAGGGTTTCAGCATTAGAAAAGTTGATAACCACTGCTCCAGAGATTCTTTCAGAGACTGAGCCTTTCCCATGACTGAGACTAATAGCCAACAGGTAGGCGGAGGCAGGCAAAGAGGATCCAAGGATGTCTTGGGATATTTGATGATCTTTCTCTGGGCCCTTGGTGGTAAATAAGCCTTGGAGCTTAACTTGGTCCTTCTGGTTCCCAGCAAAGCCCAGCAGAGAAACTATAAACTTTGGGGCCACAAGTAACTTCAAATTGGTTGGCACAGGCGAGGCGTAGACAATACCTAAGATTGGCCTTCACCAGAGAACTTCCCAAGATGCCCTAGAATAGCACACTTACTGGCCATCTGCAGACAACATAGAAGCAGCATCCAACAAACTTCCCATATAGCCTATCCAAAGGGAGATTGCAGCAGGCACTATATGCTCTGCTAAGGTGAACCCCATTTTTAACTTTTTATTTCTTAACTATATTTTCTTTTCTATTTATCCCTTCTCTTTTACATTTCTTATTTTTATATTTCCTTTTCTTATTCTGTTTTTGTTTTCCCATTTACATTCCTTATTCTGTATTTTTTCTTATTTCATTTCATATTTTTTACTTTTATTTTTCTCCTTTTTATTTTTCTTTCCTTATTTATATTTATTTATTTATTTATTTATTTATTTATTTATTTATTGTCATTCTTGTTGGTGATCACTTTCTGTTCTCTCTCTCTCTCTCTCTCTCTCTCTCTCTCTCTCTCTCTCTTTCTGTCTCTCTTTCTTTCTCTCTGTCTCTTATTTTATATTTTAAGCACAGTATATAGATTTCATGATGTGGTCTGTTTTGAGCCTCAGACAGCCAGTCTGAAGGTCAATGGCAGTCATGAATGAGCCAACAGAAATCAAGACCCAATTACAACAGGAGGGCCCACATAACCCACATAGGGACATTCCATCTAGCTCAAGACAACAGAGAGACTGCACCAGTGGGGTTCACAGGACACCTGTTACATAAGGCCTCTCCACAAAGGCTGTGAGTCATAGAAATTCCATCTAATACATAGAAAAAGAAAAACCCAAAGAGACTTCCATATTGGGGAGACAAAGAAACAAGCCCTAGAGCAAACAAAATCGGTCTCCAGAAAACAAGTTAAATCAAATGAAAGCAAGCAATTTATCAGATATAGAGTTCTAAGTAATGGTTATAAGGATATTCAATGACCTTAGTGGGAACTACAATGGTGTGAAAAGTTACATAGAAACTATATATAAGAACCTGATGAAAATGAAGATCACCATTTCTGACATCAAGGATACAATGGATGGAATTAAATGTAGATTGGATGAAGCAGGGTGTTGAATCAGTGATTTTGGAGAAAAGGTATCAGGGAGAGAAACATTCAGAGAAGAAAAACTGAGAATAATTTTAGGAAAATTTTGGACAACATGGAATGAAATATCTGCATCATAGCAGTATCAGAATGAGGAGATACTGACCAAGTGACCAATAACCTATTAGATTAAGTAATGACAGAAATGTTCCCTAAACTGGTAAAGGAAAAAGACACAAAAGTCTAGGAAGCACAAAGAGTCCCAAATAAGATGAAAGCAAAGAGGCCCACAAGTCAATAATAATAAAAATTACAAAAGTTAAAGACAAAGAGAGAATCCTAAGACTAGCAAGAGAAGGATAGTTAAATACCTTAAGGTAGGTGTTTACAAGGCAGCTCCCATAAGACTGTCCATTGAATTCTCAATAGAAACTTTTCTGGCCAGAAGGGTTTGGCAGAAATATTCAATGTGAAGAAAAGCAAGAACCTACAAACAGACTACTTTACTCAGCAAGGTTTCAGAATTGAAGGCTAAATAAAGACTTTCCAAGACAAGAAAAAGCTAAAGGAGTTTGCTATATCAAACCAGTGTTATAAGAAATGTTAAAGCTTCTGCTGGAAGAAAGAAGAGGATCAGGAGGAGGAGGAAAAGAAGGAAGAGAATAAGGAGAAAAAGAAGAAATAATACAGGAGGTAAAGGCATAAAATGGCAATAAATATATAACAATCAATAATCACTCGTAAAGTAATAGCTTAAATACTACAATCAAAAGACATAGGGTAGATGATTGGATAAGACAGCAAGACTCATATATGTCATCCACAACTAACATATTCCAGAACAAAAGATACACACAAAAAAGTAAAGTGATTTAAAAAGAAATTTCATGCAAATGAAAATGAAAAAACAAAAAACTGGGGCAGCAATACTTATATCTGACAAATAGACTTTGGAATAAAGACTATATTAAGAGCCAAAGAAAGACACTACATAATAATAAAAGGGAGTAATTCAACAAGAGGATATAACTCTGGTAAACATTTATAAACCCAAAAGGAGGACCTAAATATATAAAGAAAATTTGAGTCAGGCCTTTGTTGCTCAGTGGCTGAGCTCTGACCTATGAACCAGGAGGTCAGAGTTGGAATCCCAGTTAAGGCATATGCTCATATTGCAGGATCTATCTCCATTACAGTGTACTTAGGAGATAACCAAGCAATGATTCTCTATTATCATTGAAGTTTCTTTCTCTCATTCCCTCTCCCTTCTTCTCTGAAATCAATAAAAATACATTTGAAGCTGAAACCGGTTTGGCTTAGTGGATAGAGCTTTGGCCTGCGGACTCAAGGGTCCCAGGTTCGATTCCAGTCAAAGGCATGTACCTTGGATATGGGCACATCCCCAGTAGGGGGTGTACAAAAGGCAGCTGATCGATGATTCTCTCTCATTGATGTTTCTAACTCTCTATCCCTCTCTCTTTCTCTCTGTAAAAAAAAATCAATAAAATATATTTTTAAAAATGCATTTGAAGAAAGCAAATCTTGAAGAACATGGAGAGATTAACAGTGATATGTTCATTGTATCAGACTTTAACACCCTATTGACATCAATGGGTGGATGTTCCAGATGGAAAATCAATAAGAATATACAGATCTTCATTGATGTTCTAGAGCAGATGAATTTAATTGAAATATTTAGAGCATTCCACCCCAAAGCAGCAGAATGTGCATTCCTTCCAAGGGCACATGAAATATTTTCTATGATAGACCATATATGAGTACACAAAGGACCTCTTAATAATTTTAAGAAGGTTGATATTATACAGAGCATCTTCTCTGACTATAATGTTATGAAATTATAAATTAACCACAAGAGGGAAAAAAACACACACACAGAGAGAAGCAGGCAAAGTCATTGAGGCTAAGGAACATGTTACTGAACAATGAATGGGTTAGGAAAGATGTCAAGGAAAAGCTCAAAGTTACTTTAAAATAAAATGAAAATAAGAACACAACAACCCAAATTTATGGGACACAGAACAAGCAGTTATAACAGAGAAATCCAAACCAGTACAAGCCTACCTCTGAAAAGAGGAACAAAGATAACAATCTAATTCTACACCTAAATGAACAGGATAAAAAACCTGAAGTGAATACAAGGAAGAAAATAATAAAGGCCATAGAGGAAATAAACAAAACACAGTTTAAGGATATTAATGAAAGCAAGAGTTGGTTCTTTGAAAAGATAGACTAAATTGACAAACTTATAAACAGATTTGTCAATAAATAAAGAGATGACACGAATAAATAAAATTTAAAATTGAAAGGGAAGTAACAACTAATACCATAGAAGTAGAAAACTTATAATAAACTATTATGAACAACCATATACTAACATATAAGACCATATGTACTAAATGCTAAATTCCTAGAAACATATATCCTTTCAAAACTGAATCAGAAACAATAAAAAAAATATATAAATAGATCAAATTAACTTAATGAATTCATAGCAGGAATAATAATAAGAAGGAACTCCCAGATGATTTCACAGGTAAATTTTGCCTACATTTAAAGGAGAACTAACATCTATCTTTCTCAAAATATTCCCAAATCTCAAGAAGGAAATCTCCCAAATTGCTTCCACTGTCCAAATTCTCCCTAGATTTGTCCCAGCCCCTTAATTCCATGGCCAGAGCCCTGCTGACTCTCCCCAGCTCTTCCCACAGCTGGGAAGTGCAGACTATGTAAAACCCACCTGACGCCTTTCATCCACAAGCACCACTCTCACAGGTTCACCCATCTGTAGACATCCAGGATGGGTCACAGACCTGAAGCTGAGCCAGGACATGGTGACAGCAGTCCCAAGAACCACATGCAGACATCAGATTTTCAATAACAAGATTTTCATAACCTAAACTTAATTATTCCTCAATCATTACCCATATCTTCCTCTAAACACAGTTGACCATGTATGAAACTGAATTTAAAAAAAAGTCTAGAGAATAAATACAACAAAGAAGGCAGTGCAGCTGCTACCCTTCAGAACCAAACTCCCCTGAAGGAATAGCATGCAGTTCTGTCTGTGTCTCTACAGTTCATGCTTCTGGTTCCCAGGGAACCAAACAGATGCTCCGTTCTCCCCCAACACTTGGGCCACTGACTCTAGGCTCACACTCTGGTCTGAGTTTCTCTGATCACTTTGTAGGGGAAATAGTGTCAGATGGAACTTCCTGACTCCTAAACATGAACCTCCTGCACTTTTACTTCTTTCTCAGGTTGTGAGGGTTGCTTCTCTTGGTTGTCATTACCGGTGACTGCCAAAAGCATCTCTCATTTTAAACCTTCTCCTTTTACTATTATAAAAAAAAATTTCTCTCCTTGGACTTTGTACACGTGACCTGCAGAATTTAGGTTCAGTGAGAAGTGCACAGGCCCATATGTGGAGAATTATTTAACATACATGCACCCTTGGATATATCACATTCAGGGACACTGTACTTTATGTCAAAGTCCAACCCCAGAGCCCCTATATAGCAGGAAGACATGCAAATAGGGCCCCCAGTGCTAATAAACACCAGCCCAGCCCCAACGCCGCAGCTCTTGGACAAGAACCCAGCCCTGGGATCCACAGGTGTTCCCATTCCCTGAACAGGACTGATCAGAACCATTCACCATACGGTATGGGTTCAGCTGGATTTTCCTTATGGCTAATTTAGCAGAACAAGAAACACTGAGTGTGTGAGTGGGCATGAGTGATAAAAACTGTGGATGTGTGAGAGTTTACTGACCAGGATGTGTTTGTGTTTGCAGGTGTCTAGTCTGAGGCACAGCTGGTGGAGTCTGGGGGAGGATTGGTGAAATCTGGAGGGTCTCTGAGACTCTCCTGTGCAGCCTCTGGATTCACATTCAGTACCACCTGGATGACCTGGGTTAGCCAGGCTCCAGGGAAGGGGTTGGAGTGTATCTCACTGATTAATCCTGATGGAAGTAGCACATACTATGCAAACTCTGTGAAGGGCCGACTCACCATCTCCAGAGACAACGTCAAGAACACTCTGTATCTGCAAATGAACAGCCTGGGAGCCAAGGACACAACCTTGTATTACTGTGCAAGTGACATACAGTGAGGGGAAGTCAGTGTGAGTCCAGACACAAACCTCCCTGCAGGAGAGGCTGTAACCACAAGGGGGCGCGCAAGGACCCTGGACACAGGACCATCCCAGGTGCAGGTGCAGTTGAAGATTAGGGCTGGTTTCCTATGTGGTTTCCTCTTCATGTCCCAGTTTCTTTCAGGGAACCCCTCTGGATTCCTGACTCTGCACTTGCCTCTAATGTCTCTGAGATAGAAAAGGCTGTTGTAAACAGAGACAACTTTCTCAGGTGGACAAACCTCGGGCACTCTTGTCATTAACCTTTTGACCCAGGTCACTGTAATCTAACCAGAGGCTCTGCTGACTCAACAGTGCAGTTCAGTTCCTCACAGGCCAGGGTCCCAACCAGCCAGCAGCAGGACAGGAGTGTACTGGACAGCAGGCACCAGAGGAGTGTGATCCCAAAACTAGAAAAGGAAGAACCTGGCTTATCATCATGCTCATAGCACCAAGAGCAGGTGGCACAGACAGAGGCAGAGGGACCTTTAGCAAATTGGTACACATGTCCAGGTTGACAAGAAACACACATACCAAGTGAACATAGACTGTTTATTTCATATGTAACTGACATCTCTGGGATGCACAGGAAAGGCCCTTCAGGAAGTCAGATCTGCTTTGATGGAGCCAAGAAAGAAGACTGGCTTAGGGTTTTATTTATCGAGGTGGTGGCAGAGGGAGAGTATTTTTCCTTCCAGGGGTGTGTGTGGTTTCAATTTCACAATAACATCTAAAGACAAAGTCATGATTTTCTTATCAGATTTCCCTTGATTGACAGATGGAGAAGAGATAATAATAAGCCATCAGTTGTCAGCAGTCAAATTAAAAATATGAATGTGGCCCTAACCGGTTTGGCTCAGTGGGTAGAGCATCGGCCTGCTGATAGAAGAGTCCCAGTTTCAATTCTGGTCAAGAGCATGTACCTTGGATGAGGGCACATCCCCAGTAGGGGGTGTGTAGGTGGCAGCTGATCAATGTTTCTCTCTCATCGATGCTTCTAACTGTCTATCCCTCTCCCTTCCTCTATGCAAAAATCAATAAGATATGTTAAAAATAAGAGTATGGCTACCTATTTTACTTAATAAATATACAAAATGACCAAAAAGATTATATAAAGTGTCATTGTGTTTGTTTTAAAAAAACAAACAATAAAAACTAGGTCTACATCAAATGAGAAGTATAATTACAAGTAAAACAAAAGATGATGGTGGTAGTGGTGGTGGTGGTAGTGGTGGTGATAGTGATGGTGATGATAGAAGATGATAGAATTGAACAGAGGTTGTGTTCTGAGGTATTGGTGGGAATCTTTACTTTATCCAAGGTCATCAGTTTTTATTTTATGTTTGTTTATTTTTGAACATATATTTTCATTTATTTTAGAGAAGAAGGGATAAGGCTAGGAAGATAGAAATATCAATGATGAGAGATAATCATAATTGGCTGCCTCTTGCATGCCCCACACTGGGGATTGAGCCTGCAACTCAGGCATATGCCCTTGACCAGGATCAAACCTGGGACCCTTTAGTCCACAGGCCAATGCTATATCAACTGAGCCAAACTGGCTAGGGCCAAGGTCATTAGTTTTTAGGAGGCCTTATACAAACCTAGAGTTGGGCCATTGGGTATTGAATTTTCCAATGACATCTGAAGATGAGGCATCTGCATTCTCTTCCTATAAAAAGTCATTGTGTAGACAACCATCATGTCTACAGAAAATGAGAATGATGAAAAGTAATCAAATGGGGGAGGATGGATGGAGAGTAATCATCCAAAAACCTTGAGTATTTTGCAAAAATGAAAAGATTGTTCAATGTTTATAAACCAGTAAATAGACTACCCTCATGCAAAGATTGAAGGATAAGGTGTACCCTTATAGAATAAACTGATATAGAATAAAGCACTTAAATTCAAAATTTTCCTCATATTAAAATTATTAACAGATTCACTGTAGAACTAATAAACTTCAATATACTAAAGGCCACTTTTGAAAAGCCAACAACTGACATCATGCTACACAGAGAAAATTTCAAATCTATTCTTTTTGCATCAGGCCCAAGATAAGGGTGCCCCTGTGAGTGCTTTTATTGAAAAACTAGAGTACTTGTCAAAATACTTAGGCAAGAAGAAGAAAAACAAAATGTATGCATTAGAGTAAAATATGTTAAAATCCCTTTTTATCTCTATACGTATAACATGATATTTTATACAGCAAACCCTAAAAACTGCATGAGAAAATGGAAAGACCTAGAAAGTGAACTCAGGAATGATATAAGGTACAACATCAACACACATATGGCTTGTGATCCTGCACACTCTCTTTCCCTTTTTTTTTAAGGTACACATTGCAGCTGAGCATTTTATTGATTTTTTACAGAGAAGAGGAGAGAGGGATAGAGAGCTAGAAACATCGATGAGAGAGAAACATCGACCAACTGCCTCTTGACACCCCCTACCAGAATGTGCCAGCAACCAATGTACATACCCTTGACCAGAATCGAACCCGGGGCCTTTCAGTCCGCAGACCGACACTCTACCACTGAGCCAAACCTGTTTCGGCCTCCTGCACACTCTCAACAGTGTCTTGAATACTCCAGGAAATATGTGGGGCTGTTTCAGAGGAAAATGAGGAGAGAAAATTTGAACTGTAAAACAATGAGTGTATCACAATCCAATTAAAGAACTCTGGATGTATGTATTAACCCCCAATATGTACCAGGTAGTTTTCCCCCCAATGTGGCTATGTCCCATTAGGTGCAAAATTCATGTAATCATGGATGGACATGGTTACAATGGTCCCAAGGGTCACATGCAGACATCAGGTTTCCAATAATCATTTTTTAAACCTAATCAGAACCTAATATTACCTACACCCTACCTTTAACCAAGTTTCATTTGTATTACCACTAATAGAAATTGAGTCTGAAGAATCTTGTAATTGAGTCTAAAGAATAAACACCACAAAGGAGGCAGTGCAGATGCTATACTTTCAGCTCAAACTGGCCTGAAAAAACGGGGCCCAGGAGTTCTGTCTATGTCTCAATAGTTCATGCTTCTGGTTCCCAGGGACCCTCACTGATGATCCACTTTCCCCCAGTGAACTTGGTCCACTGGCTTTAAGTTCACACTCTGGCCTTAATTTTTATTCTGATCACTTTGTAGGAAAAATAGTGTCAGAAGGAACTTCCCATCTCCTGAATATGAACCTCGTGTACTTTTACTTTTTTTTTTTATTATTGTGTAAAGCAGTGGTTCTCAACCTGTGGGTAGTGATCCCTTTGGGGGTTGAAAGCTCTTTCACAGGGGACACCTAAGACATTTGGAAAACACAGATATTTATATTACAATTCATAACAGTAGCAAAATTACAGTTATGAAGTAGCAACAAAAATAATTTTATGGTTGGAGATCACCACAACATGAGGAACTGTGTTAAAGGGTGGTGGCATTAGGAAGGTTGGGAACCACTGATAGAGTATTACATACAGTAGTGCATATATCTCCTTTTTGTCCCCTATTGACCTTTGATCAGCCTCCCCTACTCCCTGTCTCATGTCCTCATCCCACTCCTACCCACAGTCTTATGTCCATTGGTTGTGCTTATATGTGTGCATACATATCCTTTGGTTGATCTCTATTCCCCCCTCCTCAACACTCCCCAGCCTACCCACTTTAATTTGACAGTCTGTTCGATGCTTTGCTGCCTCTGTATCTATTTTTTTGTCCATCAGGTTATAATTTTCTTTATTTTCATAAATGAGTGAGATATGTGGTATTTTTTTGTTCATTGCCTGGCTTATTTCACTTAACATAATGCTCTCCAGATCCATCCAGGTTGCTGCAAATGGTAAGAATTCTTTCTTTTTGAGGGGACTTCCCGGAAGATGGCGGCCCTTGTACGGGCTGCCTCCCACAATCATATCAGTGCTGCAACGAGGGATCTTACCTGAGACCTGAAAGGACCACAACTGTGGTGCCCCGATGGGCACAGACACGCAGATTCCACAGAAAGGTTAAATTTTGCTGGGGATAATACGGGGTGTCTGTGTCCCAACAGCGAAAGCAAAAGCGACAGCTGCTGCTGCAGCAGAAGTGGTGGCCGCTGGGGCGGCAAAGAAAAAAGCGCACTGGGACCCCAGATATCTGTGTAGTGGACAGGGGTCCCCAAGGTTGCTACTAGTGGGGTTCTCTAGGGAGCAACCCATTCTGATCCGACACGGTGGGAGAACATAGGAGTTGGAAAGCAGTCTGTTTGTAAGCGCGAGCAGACTCGCCCATCACGCACCTAGGCTGGTTCCCCTGCAACACTTTGCTTCTGATTACAAAGGAGAGATCTCCCAGATTGGCTGACCCTAAAAGACAGCAGGGGGAAACTGCTTTTCTGGAAACTGAGAAGCAGAGCAGGGAGAAATCATCCAGGATTCAGCTCCGAGGCAAAAAAATAAATAAACAAACAAACAAAAAACAACAACACCGTTTTGAGTGCCACAGAAAAAGAAGGCTAGAGCCGCCTTCTTTTTCACATACACTGCCACCTAGGGTTGGAATACAAACTGACTGTGTTTATTATTAGTTTTATGTGATCAAAACCAAGAACTAAGGAATCGCCACTGAGGTGCAGCAGAACGCAGGGAACTGCAATATGGTCTGGACTGAGAAATGGGCATGTCAAACAGAATAACAGAAGTGAATGGCCTTCACAACTGCACACTTTTTTTGCTAAATTTATCTTTATTTTTTTATTTTTCTATTTTCATTTTTTGCACCTTTACTTAAGAAACATTTTTTTTCCGTTTTTCCTCACTAGATTTTAACTTTTTAATTATTACATTTTTAGGTTCAATAAGCATTTTTACTACTGCTATTTTAATTGCCATTTTATTTTCTCTTTATTTTACATTGAAATTAGTGTTCTTCATTTTATTTTCATTTCTCCTTTAACATTGTTTAACCCTATCTCAACACGACCTTTACACCATCATTCTCTTTCTATCCTTCCTTCCTTTGCTATCCTGTTTATCTTAACCCTTTCCTGCTTTAGATTTCCTTATTCTTTCTGTATACCCCCTGCTAAAATTTCTACCCTACTTATATATCTAATTTCCAATCCCCTGTGCCAAATGCATACACACCCCTCTCTGAGCTGTATTAACTAGCAAAAAAAAAAATGTTTTCCTCACTGTTCTTTAGATGCCATTTGGGGGAATGATGATTATAGTGCATTTTTATGCTTTTTTAGTGAGAGTATTTTGCTTATTCTTTTGTTGTTGCTGTTGCTCTGTATTTTCTTATTTCATTGGTTCTTATTCCTTGTTATTTTATTAGTTCTGTTTTCCCTTCCTGTGCTGGAAATTAGGGAATGTTGTATATTGTATTATTCGCCAGGTACTGCTGACAGCATTTGTTGGGGTTAGTGGTTGTTCAATTGAAATTCTCTCCACAAAAATATAGTTTATTCCCCTTTTCCCTCTCTCTCTCTCTCTCTTTTTCTCCTCCCTGTCAAATTCATTTTGACACTCTTTTTCCTATTTTTTTCTTTTGCTCCCTCCCTCTTCTCTTTTTACTTTTCCTCTTTCTCTCCTATTCCATAATTTGCCTTTCCCTAGTGGTTACCTTTATTGGAGGTTATTAATATTGCAAATACATTTCTGTTCAGTGCCTTGTGTCTTGTACCTGGTTGTGTTGTATTTTGTGCCTTTAAATCAACACAGGAGAGAGAAAAAAAACCCAGGAGAGAGACATCCTGAAAAGAGAGACCATGGGGAGACAAAGAAACAGCCCACAAATGAAAGAAAAGCAGGAATCACCAGAAAAGGAAGTAAACAAATTAGAGGCAAGCAACCTACCAGAGCAAGAATTCAGAGTAATGACCATAAGATGCCTAAAAGGAATAGAAGACAAATTTGACAATATGAGTAAGACCCAAGAGGAAAAAAAAAAAAAAAAAAAAAAAAAAAAAACAAGAGGAAATGAAGATGAATCAAGAAGAAATGAAAAATGACATCGCTACTAAGAAGAACTCAATAGAAAGCATCAAGAGCAGACTAGAAGAAGCAGAGGATCACATCAGTTAGCTTCAAGACAAGATGGGGAAAAATACCCAATTAGAGAAGCTTCTAGAAAAAAAAATTAAAAAGCAGGAGGAGAGCCTATGGGAGCTTTGGGACAATGCAAAACAAAACAATATTCGAATAATAGGGGGTCTGGAAGAAAAAAAAAAAACGTATTTCAAGAAATAATGACAGAACACTTTCCTGAGATAGAGAAGAAAAAACCCACACAAATCCAAGATACTTGCAGAGTCCCTAGCAAAATGAATCCCAGAAGACCGACACCAAGGCACATTATAATTAAATTGGCAAACAGCAACAACAAAGTAAGAATCTTAAAAGCAGCCAGAGAGAGACAGAAAGTTATATATAAAGGAACCCCCATCAGACTAACAACTGATTGCTTAACAGAAACTTATCAGGCCAGAGGGAATGGGATGAAATATACAAAGTCATGCAAAGGAAGGGTCTGAATCCAAGAATACTGTACCCAGCAAGGCTATCAATCAAAATTGAAGGCGAAATCAGGAGCTTCACAGACAAAAATAGTCTAAAGGAAATTATCTCCACCAAACCAGCAATGCACGAAATGCTAAAGAGTCTACTGTAAAAATAAAGAAATAGGAAGCGAAGAAGGAACACAGGGGTATGGAATAAAAATGGCATCAAATGAGTACCTATCATTAATAACTTTAAATGTAAATGGTTTAAATGCTCCAATCAAAAGACATAGGGTAACAGATTGGATAAGAAAATAAGACCCATACATCTGTTGTCTACAAGAAACCCACCTCAGAAAAAAAGATGCACACAAACTGAGGGTGAAGGGATGGAAAAAGGTTTTCCAGGCAAATGGAAATGAAAAAAAAGCTGGGCTAGCAATATCTGACAAAATAGATCTCAGAGTGAAGGACATAACAAGAGATAATAAAGGCCACTTCATAATACTAATGGGAGGAATCCAACAAGAAGAAATAACCCAGGTAAATATATATGCACCCAATACAGGAGACTGAAATACATTTAAAAAAAAAGCTGGAGGACATTAAGGGAGAGATTAATAGACATACAATCATAGTAGGAGATTTTAATACCCCACTGTCACCCTTCGACAAATCATCTAAACAAAAAATCAGCAAAGAAATATCAATCCTAAATGACACACTAGACCAGATGGAATTAATTGACATCTTCAGAACACTCCACCGCAAAGCTACAGAATATACATTCTTCTCAAGTGCACATGGGACATTCTCAAAGAAGGACCATATTTTGGGACATAGGCAAAGTCTCTTCAAATTTAAGAAGATAGAAATCATATCAAGCATCTTCTCAGACCATAGTGGCATAAAACTGGAAATTAACTACAATAAAAAGAACCCAAAGAAATCAAACACATGGAGACTAAACAGCATGCTATTAAACAAGGACTAGGTTATCAGAGAAATCAAGGAAGAAATTAAAAACATCCTGGAAACAAGAGACAATGAACTCACAACAATCCAAAATCTATGGAACACAGCAAAAGCAGTTTTGAGAGGGAAGTTCATATTCCTACAAGCCTATTGCAAAAAACTAGAAAAAATGGTAACAAATGATCTAACTCTACAACTCAAAGAGTTAGAAAAAGAGCAACAAGAAAAGCCCAGTGTAAGCAGAAGGAAGGAAAAAACAAAAATCGGAGCGCTGATAAACAACATAGAGACCGAAGAATCAATACATAAGATCAACAAAACCAAGAGCTGGTTCTTTGAAAGGATAAACAAGATAGATGAACCTCTAGTCATGCTAACTAAGAAACAAAGAGAGAGGACTCAAATAAACAAAATAAATGAAAGAGGTGAAATAACAACAAACCCCGCCGAAATACAAAGGATTGTTACAAAAACACTACAAATAGCTCTATTCCAACAACTGAACAACCTGGAGGAAAAGGACATATTCCTAGAGAAATACAACCTTCCAGAACTCAATCAGGAAGAATCTATAAATCTCAATAGAACAGTAACTTCGGAAGAAATTGAAACAGTCATCAAAAAGCTTCCAGTAAACAAAAGCCCAGGGCCACATGGCTTCACAGGACAGTTTTACCAAACATTCAAGGAAGAACTTAAACCTATCCTCCTCAGACTATTCCAAAAAATCCAAGAGAAAGGAACACTTCCTAACTCCTTCTATGAAGCCAGCATCACCCTAATACCAAAACCAGATAAAGACAATTCAATGAAAGAGAATTACAGGCTAATATCCCTTATGAACATAGATGCCAAAATCCTCAACAAAATTCTAGCAAATTGGCTTCAGCAGAGAATCACAAAGATCATATTCCACTACCAAGTAGGACTTATTACAGGAATGCAAATGATGGTACAATATCCGCAAATCAATATACGTGATACATCACATAAACAAATTGAAAGATAAAAATCATAGAGTTATATCAATTGATGCAGAAAAAGCATTTGATAAAATCCAACACCCTTTCCTGATAAAAACTCTCAGCAAGATGGGAGTACAAGGATTGTACCTCAACATAATAAAAGCTATATATGATAAACCAACAGCCAACATCATACTCAATGGGCAAAAACTAAAACCATTTCCTCTAAGAACAGGAACAAGACAGGGTTGCCCACTCTCACCACTCCTGTTTGACATAGTACTGGAAGTACTAGCCATTGCAATTAGACAAGAAGAGGATATAAAAGGCATCCAAATTGGAAAAGAAGATGTAAAGTTATCCTTATTTGAGATGACATTATATTGTACATAAAAAACCCAAAAGACTCCATTAAAAAACTAATTGACTTAATAAATGAATTTGGCAATGTATCAGGATACAAAATTAACACCAAGAAATCTATGGCATTTCTATACACCAATAGTGAACTTGCAGAAGCAGAGACAAAAAGGAAATCCCATTTACCATCGCACCAAAAAAACTAAGATACCTTGGAATAAACTTAACTAAGGAGGTAAAAGACCTATACACGGAAAACTACACGACTCTGAAAAAAGAGATAGAGGAAAATGTAAACAGATGGAAGAACATACCATGTTCATGGATTGATAAAATTAACCTCATCAAAATGTCCATACTTCCCAAAGCAATCTATAGGTTCAATACACTCCCGATTAAAATACCAACGGCATATTTCACTAACCTAGAAAAAACTCTTCAAAAGTTCATTTGGAACAACAGAAGACCCCGAATAGCCACAACAATCCTGAGAAAGAAGAGTAACATAGGAGTGATCTCAATACCAGATTTCAAGCTGTATTACAAAGCCACTGTTCTCAAAACAGCCTGGTACTGGCACAAGAACAGACATATAGATCAATGGAATAGAATCTAGAACCCAGATATCAACCAAATTACTATGCTCAATTAATATTTGACAAAGGAGGCATGAACATACAATGGAGTCAAGACAGTCTCTTCAATAAATGGTGCTGGGAAAATTGGACACATACATGCAAAAGAATGGAACTGGATCACCAACTTACACCATACACAAAAATAAACTCAAAATGGATACAGGACTTAAACATCAGACGGGAAACCATAAAAATACTAGAGGCATCCACAGGCAGCAAAATCTCCGACGTATGCCAAAAGAACTTCTTCTCTGATATTGCCCGTAGGGCCATGGAAGCTAAAGAGAAACAAATGGGACTATATCAAAATAAGATTTTTTACAGCAAATGGGACTACATCAAAATAAAAAGCTTTTTTTACATCAACAAAACAACAAGAAAGCACACTGTATGAGAGAACATATTTGCAAATGTTACCAACGATAAAAGTTTAATCTCCAACATCTACAGACACTTATACAACTAAATAAAAGGAAGATGAAAGATCCAATTAAAAAATGGGCAATGGACCTAAATAGAATCCTTTTCAAAATAAGACAGAAGGAAGGCCAAGAGGCACATGAAAACATACTTAAAGTCACTAATTATCTAAGACATGCAAATCAAAACAACATTGCGGTACCATCTCACATCTGACAGAATGGCCAACATCAACAAATCAAGAAACAACAAGTATTGGCGAGGTTGCGGAGAAAAAGGAACCCTCGTGCACTGCTGGTGGGAATGCAGACTGGTGCAACCACTGAGGAGAACAGTATGGAGTTTCCTCAAAAAACTGAAAATGGAATTCTCATTTGACCCAGTAATCCCACTCCTAGGATATGGTGAAACCCTCAAAGACTCTCTCCCTTACCTGCACTGTCTCTGGATTGTCTCTAATCCTAGGAGTTGTAGAGTTAGATAATCTGTTACCAAGAAACTAGAAACACCAATCAGAAAGGATATATGCACCCCTATCTTCATAGAAGTACAATCTGCAATAGCTAGGATTTGGAAACAGCCTAGGTTCCCGTCAGCAGATGATTGGATCCAAAAACTATGGTACATCTACACAATGGAATACTATGCTGCCATAAAAAAGAAGGGATTCTCATTATTTGCAGCAACCTGGATGGAATTGGAGAACATCATGCTGAGTGAAATAAGCCAAGCAATGAAAGAGAAACACCGCATGACCTCACTCATTTATGGATAATAAAGAACATTATAAACTGATGAACCAAAAGATAGATATAGAGGCAGTAAAGCAACAAGCAGACTGTCAAATTATAGCAGGGAAGGTAGGAAGATCTGGGGGAGATAAGAGATCAACTGAAGGACTTGTATACATGCATATAAGTACAACCAATGGATACAAAACTCTGAGGAGGGAAGGTATGTATGGGGGTGGCAATGATAAGATATGTACGCAGATAATAATTTAATTTAAAAAAATAAGGGAAAAAAGAATGGCTGTCCTTTATCTTTATTTTTCACAGTGGTACGGGTTATTTCCATAAAACTAGACTCAAAAATTTGAAAAGTATATATACAATAATATTTTGAGATTCATAAATGATCTAATGCTAATCCCTTTTACACCTGTTTGAAAGATGCATGAAAATTTAAAAGTATAGCCTATTCATCTAGTCCACTTTTTCTTCTTATGCTCATAAAATTTTGACCATTCTTTGACCTAATTCCAATGTGCTTCATGTCCCATGTGTTCCCCAGCATGGCCAAGGATGAACCTGAGGAGGGTTGGTGAAGGACTGAAGAAAAGACAGACAAGATAATACAGCTGCAAAAATTGGACAAATATATGCAAAAGAATGAAACTAGATATGGCCTGCCTGTGGATGCCTCTATGAGGAAATAAAATACCTAAGCCTTCAAGTCAATGCTTTATTTTATTGTCTGATTAAAACAAGGGTAGAGTAACATGTATACAAATGTTCTTATTTTGGCAACACTTGCTGCTTCTGCAACTCCCACAGCGCAGTAGTTACTTAGGAAAGAATTAGGGAGGACTATAAGGTCAGGATTAATTATGCTAGGAGAGCACTGCCCTCCAGGCTGGGACTTATTTGTGGCCCTGCCACAGATCAGCCTGAGGCTTGGCCCTAGATCCCACCCTACAGTTCCCTGTCCTTGACTTACTTTTTGAGTGATGTCAAGGGAAGAGATGTCCTAAGAGGGTCTCCAGAATGGCAAGGGCATCATAACCTTAGGCCAAATACTTACAGGAAAGTCTGTCCCACATGCAAATTTCTCTTTAAGTTCCCGGATAATTCATCATATGGGCTATGCAAGCTCATAGCTCTCTCCTCACACAGGGATGAGGTCTCTGGGTAGCCAGAGCTGTGGTCTGAAGAAGATGAGACTGCTGGGTCTTCTCCTGGGCCTGGAGACAGCCCCCCAAGGTGAGGGTCTCAGGGGTTAGACAAGGTAATGGGATGGCTGATTGCAAGTGACTGACAGGGACTAATGCTCCTTGTTCCCTGGAGTCCTGTCCCAGATGCAGCTGAATGGTCAGGCTCAAGACTGGTGAAACCCTCAGAGACTCTCTCCCTTACCTGCACTGTCTCTGGATTGTCTCTATCAAGCTATGGTAAGCACTGGACCTGCCAGGATCCAGGAAAGGGGCTGGAGTAGATCGGGGTTATATGGGCTGATGTAAGTAGAATCTATAACCCAACACTGAAATCCTGAGTCAGCATCACCAGGGACAGGTCCAACAGCCAAGTTTATTTAACACTGAACAGCCTGAGAGCTGAGGACACAGCCAGTAACTACTGTGCAAGACACAGTGAGGGGAAGTTAGTATGAGCCCAGACAAATCTCCCTGAAGGAGACCACAGGGCTGGGCTGCAGTGGCTGCTCAGGACACCAGGAGGCGCTCAGGATCCACAGCATAGAGAGCATCCCAGGAGCAGGGGCAGAAGGAGGAAAGAGGAAAGGACATTGCGCTCTGGGAGGAGTCTTCCTTCTCATATTCTCACTGCAGACAACCATGAAGAAAGAACAGTGTCTGTTCACAGGTGACATGTTGACAGTGATGGGGACTCTCCATGAAGTCTCATCCACAAATTATAAGGGTCTTTTTTTAGTGTCTTTTCAACGTTTCACTGATGAGTGTGAACTCCACAGGTGTGTTGCTGGGATTGGGCTGTGTGTACAGCTCTGCATCCATCCCTGGTGAAGGAGGACACATCTACCCTCAGTGTTGGACTCTCTGTGTGCCCTACCTTTCCTGATTCCAGGAGATCACAGGGCCCTCCTCTGCTAAAAGGCCCGACCACACTCATGGTTGGTGGACCTTACACATTCTCTTGGGGTCCACATTGATTTACAGGAGAGCTGTCAGCTCAGTGCAGTATATACAGAGAGTCCCCACATCCATCTAAAAAAGGGGCCCCTGATGTCCTGCAAGAAGCAATCTAACCCCATTAATTTAAGTTGCAGGCTCTTCCACAGCAGAGACAGGTGACCCTAACGGCTGGGATGTGCATCATCAAACTCCTCCCTTCACCTTCCCTCCTGCATCCAAGGTTTTATAGCTTCACTGTGTGTGTGATGTGCATTGGGAGCATGTTGGAAGCTGAAAAGCTGTCCATAGGACCCCCTGTGTCCATACTGTCCTCTAACTACTTTCCCAAGAAACATTGAGTCACATAGACACAGAAAATTGCACACAGTCACACCTACACCCAGTTGCACACTTGTTTTTTTGTAAAACACATGCATTCACACTTGAGCAGTGATACAAAACTATTCATGCAATTATACACTGTACTTTATAATTTCTATATCAGAAATTGTGGTTGTATTTCATTCTCTTGGATACAATCTATAATTATCTGTAATAATAAAAGCAGAACATTCTAATTAGAACTTACAGCCGAACGACCTTCTGAAGGACTTTATTCAGGATGGCCTTCAGGATAAAGCCATGATGGCAGGGATGAGATAGAGGCAGTAAAGGTTGATAGGCAGGCAGATGATCAGTTAGGGGTGATCAAGCAGGCAGGCAGAGTGATTAGGTGTGATCAGGCAAGCAGGTGAGGGGTTAGGGGTGATCAGGCAGTCTAGGCAGGAGAGAGGTTAGGAGCCATAGGTCCCAGATTGTGTGAGGCATGTTAGACTGCCGGTTTAGGCCCAAGCCCACTGGGATTGGGCCTAGATTGGCAATCAGACATTCCCCAAATGGTCCAGATTGTCAGAGGGTGCAGGCCAGTCTGAGGAACTCCTCCTCTTGCCCAAATGCATGAATTTCATGCATCCGGCCTCTAATGCATGAAATAAATATGTGGTCTGGAAGCAACTATTATCTTAACACTGCCCACACTCTGTGAAGATCAAAATTGTATTTTTTAGTCCACTTTGTAGGTGCTCAAATTAGGAATTTTATCCCAACTTTGCAAGATTGCTACAAATTTTAGAAAATAATTGATGTAATAGTGAAAACCTTCCAACAAAGAAAAGCCAAGGACCAAATAGACTCAAGAATGAATTTCACTGGAATTTCAAATAAGAATTGTTAATTTTTAAATCAGCTCTTCTCAAACTCATCCAAGTATTAAATAAATAGACAACACTTCTAGCCCTAGCTGGTTTGGCTCAGTGGATAGAGCACTGGCCTATGGACCAAAGGGTCCTGGGTTTGATTCTGGTCAAGGGCACCTATGTATGTTGCAGGCTTCTACCTGGACAAGGCCATGGTCAGGCTTGTGCAGGAGGTAACCAATCAATGTGTCTCTTACATCAATATTTCTCTCAGTCTTATCCTGTCTCTTCCACTATCTTTTAAAATTAATGGAAAAAATCCTCAGGTCAGAATAAAAATTAAAAAAGAGGCAAGACTTCCAAACAAATTTATTGAGGTGATCATTATACTCATATCAAAGAAAAAGAAAAATATATAAAAAAAAGTCAAGATCCCTGGTAAACACACATGCAAAAACCCTCAATACTATACTAGGAATCTTAACAGCACACTGAAAGGATCATTTACCAAGATCAAGTTGATACTGTCCTATATATGCAAGGATGGTTCACAGTATGTAAATCAGTAACTGTGATATATCTAATTTACAGAACGAAGGGTAAAGTATACCACTGTATAAATAGATATAGAATAAATTCTTCAAAATTGAAAATTACTTCAGAATTAAAATTCTTAGCAGATTAGTTGTAGAAGTGATAGGACTCAATATAATAAAGGCCATGTTTGAGAAGATAACAAATGTCATGCTACATAGAGAAAATTTCAAAGCTTTTCTTCTTACATCTGGACCAAGACCATGGATCTTCAGTGACTATTTCTATTCATCAAAACTAAAATTCCTTGTTAGAATAACTAGGCAAGAAAAATAAGTTTAAAATGTTTATATCAGAAAAAAAACAAGTTAAATTGTTTCTCCTTATCTGTATGCAAGGCATGACATAATATTGTACAGAGAAAAGCCTAAAAAATGTATGAGAAGCTAACAGAACTAGAATTCAGGAAAGATGTAAGATATAAAACTTAAGCACAAATGGCTTGTGCCCTGCACCCTCTCAACAGAGTGTCTTCAAGACTGTAGGAAATATGTACAACTGTTTCAGAGTAAAGTGAGGAAAGAGTTATTGAACTGGCTAAACAACAAGATCACAACCTAAGGAAACAACAACCCTAGTCATGTGTGTCCTCGGGCTTGATTAATCCCACATTCATGTTCCCAGATAGTTTTTCCCCCAATGGTACTGAGTCATGTGACCCTATCATATAGGAACATGGGGCTGGAGTCCCTATGGTCAAATACATACATCAGCTTTCCAATAACAAGATTTTCATAACCCAAACTTAAATATTCTTAAATCATTACCAATATCTTCAGCTAAACACAACTGGTCATGACAGACATTCTTTTATATCCCAAGGCATTAAACTGGGTCTACAACAGATTCCAGAGAATAAACACTACAAAGAAGGCAGTGTAGCTGCAACACATCCAGCTCCAAACTCCCCTGAAGGAATAGCACCCAGAAGCTCTGTCTATGTCTCTATAGTTCATACTTCTGGCTCCCAGGGACTCACACAGATGCTTCTCTCTCCCCTATCTTGGTCCATTGGCTCTAGATTCACAGAGAATAAACTCCATCCTTAGTTTATTCTCTGATCATTTTGGAGTTGAAATAGTGTCAGTTAGAACTTCCATCTCATGAACATGAATCTCCTGTATTTTTATTCATCTCAGATTTTATGATTAATTTCTCTTGTTTGTCATTACTGGTTTTTGTCAAAGGCATCTCTCATTTTAAATCCTTCACTTTTTTATTTTATGACAATCATCTCTCTGATATTTTTGTGCAGATCTCTTAGAGCAGCTGGATCCAAAGCAGAAGGCACAGACTTGGATGTGGGGATTTATTTTAACAGATATACATCCTTAGATGTGTCATATTCTTAGTCTATGTTTTTTATATCAGAGTCCAACCCCAGAGCTCCCTATATAGCAGGAGGGCATGCAAATAGAGTTCCCTGTTATCATAAAATATAGCCCAGATATGACCCTGCAGCATCACCAGGGGTCACCATTCAACATTTAAGTAAGGTAAAACCAAAGTGTACCACATATAGACAGATATAGAAGAAAAATAAAAATAAAACTCATAGGAGGGAATCCTGATACCCAAGGACTGAAAGTGGACACTGCATAGACATTGGTAGGAGGGTGGGTTCCAGGAACCCATAGACAGCAACTGAAGTCCCAAAGAGATATCTCAGTGTGGGAGTTTTCCATTGAGAATTCTGGGATCTAATCCCCAAGTTGTCCCTCCCCCCAGCAGAGAGCACCAAAACTGAAGAGGGTACCCACATAACATCTGGCTGTGAAAAGAAATGGGGAACTCTCTGCCTGTAAGTAACAGTTGAAAATACAGGTACCCTCTTAAGCAGCCAATGTACATAATTCCCTGTGGAGCCACCCAGCTTATACTACAACAGAGGGAGGGTTAAATGGAATGGAGCTGTGAGAGCAGACCATGGCTGGGTACTCTGGGGATAGAGGTCAGAAGGTAGATACCCATGTTTCCACACAGTGGAGAACATCTTTCCCATATAGATATTTGCCTTGCCTAGGGAGGGGGGAGAGACAGTTGATACATACCATTGGAAAAACAAAAACAAACAAAAAACAAACAAACAAACAAAAAACCTTGTCCTGAAGCCACTTAAGAGATTAAAAATAAAAATCAGCCTCCAGGCAGAATAAACTACTCCTCCTTGTTGAAAAAAAAAGTCTTGCCACACAAGAAGTCAATTGCCTGAGGCGCAATTCAAGTTTAAATCCTATCAGTCTATAAACTGAAGCACTTTCTGGAGGCTTTAAGTTTTTGCCTGATATAATTAGTCAGAAACAGTCTTTAACGTTGTCTTGAACTAGAGATGGAGAGGTGTAGAGGATCTACCTAATACATAGTCAAATACCCAAACAGACAGCCAAATTGAGGAGACATAGAAGCAAGCCCCAAATGAAGGAACTAGAGAATTCTTCAGAAGAAGAGATAAATGAAGCAGAGATAAGAAATTTACCTGAAACAGAGTTCAGAGTAATGGTGGTAAAAATTCTCAACAGCATGAAAAAATATACAGTAACTATAAAAAAAAGAACAGTCTGAGATAAATAATGATATAACACAAATAAAGAACATATTGCATGGAATACACAGCAGATTAGGGGAAGCTGAGGATTGAATTAGTGAATTAGAAGACAGAGTTGAAAATATAACTAATCAGAGAATCAAAAAGAAAAAAAAAACAATTAAAAAACAGGAGGACAGCTTAAGGGAGATGTGGGACAACATGAAACGTAATAATATTATAATAGTATGTGTTGAAGAAAGGGAGAAAATAATAGAGAAGGTGTTTGCAAAAATAATGGTAGAAAATTTCCCTAATCTAATAAAGGAAAAAAGTCACACAAGATCAGGAGTCACAGAGAACTCTAAACAATAAGAATCCCCGCATGCCCATGCCCATGCCCAGGCATATTATAATTAAAATGCCAAAAACTTAAAAATTAAGAGGGAATCTTAAAGGCAATAAGAGAAAAGAAAACTGTTGCCTACAAAAGAGCTCCCATAAGGCTAACACATGGTTTTTTATTAGAAACTGTACAGGCCAGAAGGGAATTACAAGACGTAATCAAGGTAATGGAAAGCAAGGATCTGAGACCATCCAACAAGGCTATCATACAAAATACACAGTCAAATAAAGAGCTTCCCACACAAATAGAAATAAAAATAAAGGCTAAGGGAGTACATCACTATTAAGTCATCATTAGAAGAAATGCTAAAGGCATTGTGGTAATGAGAAGAAGACACAGAATGAGAAACCAAGCCACACAGTATTAAAATGGCAATAAATAAAATTATATCAATAATAACCCTAAATGCAAATGGATTAAATGCTCCAATCAAAAGGTGTAGGGTGGCTGAATGGACACAAAAGCATGACCCAACTATATGCTGTCTACAAGAGACCCACCTAAAAGCAAAAGACACACACAGATGAGAGTGAAGGTAGAAAAAAATATTTCCATGCAAATGGGGGGAAAAAGGTGGAATATGCTTCAAATTTTTCAGTGGTTCAAGATCATTCATTATGAATTCCAAGTATTTATTTATTCTGATGACACATTTGACAAAATAGATTTAAAAATGAAAGTCCTATAACAAACAACAAAGCTCACTATATGTAACTAAAGGGATTGATCTAACAAGAGGGTATAACATTGCTAAAGATATTTGAACAAAATTTCCCAGTGACAAAATTGTGTTTAGATATTAGAGCCATTTGAACATGGATTCTCATGTATGAAGCACAATTCTAATATTGTCTTAATCTTTTCATGTCGGTCTCAGTGTAACACTTAAATATTTCCATGAATTGTAGCTTATTCATTGTGAATTCCAAATATTAATACACCATAATTCTAACCTGAACCCTAACTCGTAACCTAAACCTAGCCTAAACCTAACCTTATACTGAGCCTGACCTCTAGCCTTAACACAAATCCTAACTCTAATGCTAGTTCTAACCCAGACTCTAACCCTAAACCTAAAACTAACCCTTATCCTAACCTTAACCCAGGCCTGGCCCTAATTCTAATCATAACACTAACCCCAGCCCTGGCCCTAGTACTAGCTCAAACCCTAAACCTAGCCTTAGTCCTAGCCCTAACAATAACCCCAAACATAACCCTAACCCTAAACCTAGCCCTACCCCTAACCATAACCCTAACACTAACACTAACTCTAATCCTATACTAGCCCTAACACTAACCCTAACCACAGAACTGAACTTGGTGACACACAGCATTCTGAGTATATAACCTGAGCACTTGAGCCAGACCCTATGGCCCCTCCCACTTGGTGATGTGAGCACTTCCAGTTTAAATGCTCAACCAAACTTCTTTCAAAAATACCAACTGATTGGCACGGAAATGTATATGTAATCAATATTCAACTTGCCTTTCAGATCTTTCAGCATGTTTTCACTATCATTAAACAATGTGTTAACAATATTAAGGCTCTTTCTTGATGTATTCCTCCTGTTTAAAGCACAGTCTTAGACATTACTCTAGGATATGATTGTTATTTTCCAGAGTATGCTTCAAATTTTTCAGTGGTTCAAGATCATTCATTATGAATTCCAAGTATTTATTTATTCTGATGACAAAAATAAATGGAAACATTATCACACCCATTCTGAGCCTCTTGAACAAGATTTCCCAGTGACAAAATTGTGATGTTTAGTTATTAGAACAATATGAAAAAAGTATTCTCAGTATGAAGCACAATTCTAAATATTATCTTAATCTTTTCATGTCTGTCTCAGTGAAACACTCAATTATTTCCATTAATTGTAGTTATTCATTGTGAATTCCAAATGTTAATACACCACCATCCTAACCTGAACGCTAACCATTAACCTAAAACTAGCCTAAATCCTAACCCTATACTGAGCCAGACCTTTATCCTTAACTCAAATAGTAACCCAAATGCAAGATCTAACCCTGACCCTAACCCTAACCCGAAAACTAACCTTAACCATAAACTTAACCCTAAACCTAACCCTAACCCTAACCCTAAACCTTACCCTACCCTAACCATAGCACTAACCCTAGAATTGAGCTTGGTAAAATCAGCACTCTCAACATATCACCTGGCTAAACAATTACCACTTGAGCACTTGTGCCAGAGCACTTGGCCTATCCAACTTGTTGACCTCAGCACTTCCGGTTTAAAGACTTAAACAAACTTCTTTTAAAAATGCCAACTGATTGGCACTGAAATTTATATGTAATCAGTATTCAACTTGCCTTTCTGATCCTTCAACATATTGTCCCTGTCATTAAACAATGTGTTAACGATATTAAGGCTCTTTGTTGACGTATTCCTCCTATTTCAAGAATGTTCTTAGACATTACCCTAGTTATGATTGTTATATTCCAGAGTATGATTATCTTTTATAGTGGTTCAAGATCATTCATTGTGAATTCCAAGTATTTATTTATTCTTACTGGAAAAATGAATGCAAACATTATCACATTTACATCTCAGCACATTGAAAAAGATTTCCCAGTGACAAAATTGTGGTGTTTATATACTAGAGCCGTTTAAACATGTATTCTCATGTATGAAACACATTTCTAAATACTTTCTTAATCTTTTCATGTCTGTCTCAGCTTACACTGAATTATTTCCATTGATTGTAGCTTATTCATTGTGAATTCCAAATGTTAATACACCATAACACTAACCTAAATACTAACCCTTAACATAAACCTAGCCTAAACCCTAACCCTACACTGAGACTCACCTCTAGCCCTAACCTAAATATGAAATCTAATGATAGATCTAACCCTGACCCTAAACCTAAACCTAACCTAACCCTAGACATATCCCTAAACCTACCCCTATCCCTAAACCTAACCCTAACCCTAGCCCTAGTCCTAGCCCAAGCCCTAACACTAACCCTAACTTTAACCTTAACACTAGCCCTAGACCTAAACCTAACCCTAACCCTAACCCTAAACCTAGACATAATCCTAGTACTAGTCCTAACCCTAGCTCTAACCCTAACCCTAACCCTAACCCTAAACCTAAACCTAAACATAACCCTATCCATATATCTAGCTCTAACCCAAGCTCTAATACTAGCCATAGTCCCTACTTTAATCCTAACCCTAACCCTAACCCTAACCCTAACCCTAGCCCTAGCCCTAACCCTAGATCTAATCCTAGAACTGACCTTGGTGACATCAGCACTCTCAACACAATTACCACCTGAGCATTGTAGCCAGAACACGTGGCCCTGTCCTTTGATGAAGATAGCACGTCCAGTGTAAATGCTTAAACAAACTTCTTTCAAAAATGCCAACTGATTGGCACTGAAATTTGTATGTAATCAGTATTCAACTTGCCTTTCTGATCCTTCAACATGTGTCCCTGTCATTAAACAATGTATCAAGAATATTAGGGCTTTTTATTGATGTATTCCTTCTGTTTGAAGCAGGCTCTTAGACATTACCCTAGATTATGGTTGTTAATTTCCTTATTAGGATTCATCTTTTACATTGGTTCAAGAGCATTCATTGTGAATTACAAGTGTTTATTTATTCTAATGGAAAAATTATTGGAATCATTATCACACTCACTTCTTAGCCATTTGAGCAAGATTCCACAGTGACAAAATTGTGTTGTTTAGATATTAGAGACATTTCAATATGTATTCTCATGTATGTACCACAATTGTAAATATTGTCTTAATCTTTTCATGTCTGTCTCAGTGTATCAGTCAATTATTTCCATTGATTGTAGCTAATTCATTGTGAATTCCAAATGTTAATACACCATAACACTAACCTAAATACTAACCCTTAACATAAACCTAGCCTAAACCCTAAACCTATACTGAGCCTCACCTCTAGCCCTAACGCAAATCTTAACCCTAATGCTAGATCTAACCCTAACCCTAACCTATCCCTATCCATATTCCTAAACCTACACCTATCCCTAACCCTAAACCTAACCCTAACCCTAACCCTAACCCTAACCCTAGCCCTAGCCCTAGCTCTAACCCTAACCCAAACTTAACACTAAACCTAGACCTAACCCTAATGCTAGACCTAACCCTAGCTCTAAACCTAACCCTAATCCTAATCCTAACATAGCCCTATCCCTAACCCTAGCTCTGACCCCAGCTCTAATACTATCCATAGCCCTTACATTAATACTAATCATAACACTAACCCTAACCCTAACCCTAACCCTAACCCTAACCCTAACCCTAACCCTAGCCCTAGCCCTAGCCCTAGCCCTAACTGTAACCCTAACCTTAGAACTGACTTTGGTGACATAAGCACTCTTAGCATATCACCTGGCCCAAACAATTACCATCTGAGCACTGGAGCCCTTGCCCTAGCCCTAATCCTAACCCTAACCCTAACCCCAACCTTAACCCTATCCCTAACCCTGGAACTGACCTTGGTGACATCAGCACTCTCAGCATATCACCTGCCCCAAACAATTGCCACCTGAGCACTTGAGCCAGACCACATGGCTCCTCCCACTTGGCGAAGTGAGCACTTTTGAATTAAATGCTTAACCAAACTTCTTTGTAAAACGCCAACTGATTGGAACTGAAATATATATGTAATCAGTATTCAACATGCCTTTCTGACCTTTCAGCATGTTTTCCCTGTCATTAAACAATGTGTTAATGATATTAAGGCTCTTTGTTGTTTCAAGCGTGATCTTAGACATTACACTATGTTATGATTGTTATTTTCCAGAGTATGATTCATCTTTTACAGTGGTTCAAGATCATCCATTGTGAATTCCAAGTGTTTATTTATTCTGAAGGAAAAAATAAATGGAAACATTATCACAGTCTCTTCTCAGCCCTTTGAACAAGATTTCCCAGTGACAAAATTCTGTTGTTTAGATATTAGAGTCATTTGAATATGTATTCTCATGTATGAAGCACAATTCTAAATATTGTCTTAATCTTTTCATGTCTTTCTCAGTGTAACACTAAATTATTTCCATTGATTGTACCTTATTAACTTTGAATTCCAAATGTTAATACACTGGGCATTTTTGAAAGAAGTTGGGTTAAGCATTTAAACCTGTAGTCTTGACATCACCAAGTGTGAGAAGCCACATGGTCTGGCTCAAGTGGTAATTGTTTGCTAAGAGTTCTGATGGCACCAAATCAGTTCTAGGGTTAGAGCTTGGGTTAAAGCTAGGGTTAGAGTATGGTTAAGGTTAGGGTTAAGGCTATGGCTTGGGTTAGAGCTATGGTTAGGGTTAGGGATAGGGCTACTTTAAGGGTTAGGGTTAGGGTTATTTCTAGGGCTAAGGCTAGGGTTAGGGTTAGAGTTAGGGTTATGGTTAGGGTTAGTGCTATGGCTAGGGATAGAGCTAGGGTTAGGGCTAGGATTAGGCTTAAGGCTAGATTTATGGTTAGGGTTAGGGTTAGGGATAGAACTAGGTCTAGGTTTTGGGATAGGGTTAGCATTCAGGTTATGGTTAGGGTTAGGTTTAGGTTTGGGGCTAGTGCTAGAGTTAGAGTTAGGAATAGGGATGGGATAAGTGTTAGGGCTAGTGTTAGGTTTATGTTTAAGTTTAGAGTTAGGGCTAGGGCTAGGGCTAGGTTTAGTGATAGAGTTAGGGCTAGGGTTAGGGTTAGGGTTAGAGTTATGGTTAGGGCAAGGGCTTGGACTAGGGTTATGGTTAGGGTTAGGCTATGGGCTAGAGCTAATGTTAGGGTTAGGGTTAGGGTTAGGGTTGGTGTTAGGGTTAGGGTTAGGGCTAGGGTGAGGGTTAGGGCTAGGGTTAGGGTTAGGGTTAAGGTTAGAGTTAGTGTTAGGGCTAGCGATAGGGTTAGGGTTAGGTTTCAGGTTAGGGATAGGGTTTTATCTATCATTATAGTTAGAATTTGGGTTAGGGCTAGAGGTCAGGCTTAGTATAGGCTTAGGGTTTAGGCTACCTTTAGGTTAAGGTTTAAGGTTCAGATTAGGGTTATGTTGTATTAACTTTTAAAATTCTCAATGAATAAGCTAAAGTCATTGGAAATAATTGACTGTTACACTGAGACAGACATGAAAAGATTAGGACAATAATTAAAATTGTGGTTCATACATGAGAATACATATTCTAATGGCTCTGATGTCTAAAAAGCACAATTTTGTCACTGGGAAATTTTGTTCAAAGTGTTGAGAAGTGAGTGTGATAATGATTCTAATTATTTATTTACCCTTCAGGATAAATAAACACCTGGAATTCACAATGAATGATCTTGAAACACTGTAAAAAATGAATCATACTCTGGAAAATATCAATCATAACATAGCGTAATGTGAAAGAACATGCTTGTAACCAGAGGAATATATCAACAAAGAGTCTTAATATCATTTACACATTGTTTAATGACTGCAAAACATGCTGAATGATCAGAAAGGCAAGTTAAATACTGATTTACATATAAATTTCAGTGCCAATCATTTGGGGTTTTTGAAAGAAGTTTGGTTAAGCATTTAAATCGGAAATGCTGATGTCAGCACGTGGGAGTGGCCACCTGGTCTGGCTGAAGTGCTCAGGGGTAATTTTTGGACCAGGTGATATGCTGAGAGTGCTGGTGTCACCAAGGTCAGTTTTAGGGATGGGTGTCGGGCTAGGTTTAGAGCTACAGTTAGGGCTAGTGTTAGGCTTAGGGCTAGCTTTAGGGGTAGGGTTAGTGTTAGAGCTAGGCCTAGGTTTAGGGTTTGGTTTAAGGCTAGAGTTAGGGTTAGAGTTAGGGATAGGGCTAGGGATCGCATTAGGGTAAGGGCTAGGGTTAGGGTTATGATTAAAGCTAAGGCTAGACTTAGGGTTAGTGTTAGGTTTAGAACTAAGGTTAGGGGTACGGTTAGGGTTAGGGATAGGGCAAGGGCTATGGCTAAGGTTAGGTTTAGGGTTAGGGTTAGTGTTAGGGTTAAGGTCAAAGTTAGATCTAGCATAAGGGTTAGGATTTGGATTAGTTCTAGAGGTCAAGCTCAGTATAGGGTTAGGGTTTAGGCTAGGTTTCTGTTAAGGATTAGGGTTCAGGTTAAGTTATGGTGTATTAATATTTGGCATTCACAATGAATAACAATCAATGGAAATAATTGAGTGTAAGCTTAGACAGACATAAAAAGATTAAGACAATATATATTAATAGAATTGTCCTTCAAACATGAGAATACATGTTAAAATGGCTCTAATATCTATACAACACAATTTTGTCACTGGGAAATCTTTTTCAATGTGCTGAGATGTAAATGTGATAATGTTTGCATTTATTTTTTCAGTAAGAATAAATAAATACTTGGAATTCACAATGAATGATCTTGAACCACTATAAAAGATAATCATACTCTGGAATATAACAATCATACCTAGGGTAATGTCTACAAATGTTCTTGAAATAGGAGGAATACGTCAACAAAGAGCCTTAATATCATTAACACATTGTTTGATGACAGGGACAACAAGCTGAAAGATCAGAAAGGCAAGTTGAATACTGATTACATATATTTCAGTGCCAATCAGTTGGGATTTTTGAAAGAAGTTTGGATAAGCATTTAAACTGGAAGTGCTGACATCACCAAGTGGGAGGGGCCCTGGGTCTGGCTCAAGGGATCAGGTGGTAATTGTTTGGGCCAGGTGATATACTGAGAGTGCTGACGTCAACAAGTTTAGTACTAGGGTTAGGGCTAGGGATAGGGTTATGGCTGGGTTTAGTGTTTGGGTGAGGGTTAGCATTAGAGCTAAGGCTAGAGCTAGGGTTAGTGTTAAGGCTAGGGCTAGCATTAGAGTTAGGGTTAGGTTTTGGACTAAGGCTAGGGCTAGGGCTAGGGTTAGGGTTAGGGTTAGGATTAGGGTTAGGGATAGAGCTAGGACTAGGGTTAAGTTTAGGGTTAGTGTTAGGGTTAAGGTCAGGGTTAGATCTAGCATTAGGGTTATGATTTGGGTTAGGGCTAGATGTCAGGATCAATACAGGGTTAGGTTTAGGCTTGGTTTAGGTCAAGGGTTAGGGTTCAGGTTTTTATTATGTTGTATTACCATTTTGGTATTCACAATGAATAAGCTACAATCAATGGAAATAAT
Organism: Pipistrellus nathusii; assembly: GCA_963693515.1. Lineage (NCBI taxonomy): Eukaryota > Metazoa > Chordata > Mammalia > Chiroptera > Vespertilionidae > Pipistrellus > Pipistrellus nathusii. The sequence continues at coordinate 40,794,288 of OY882875.1, read as the reverse complement.
TGAGTGTTACTGAGACAGACATGAAAAGATTAAGACAATATTTAGAATTGTGCTTCATACATAGGTGTACAAGTTCAAATTTCTCTAATATCTATACAACACAATTTTGTCACTGTGAAATCTTGTTCAAAATGCTGAGAAATGAGTATGATAATGTTTCCATTTATTTTTCCCATCAGTATAAATAAACACTTGGAATTCACAGTAATGATCTTGAACCACTGTAAAAGATGAATCATACTCTGGAAAATAACAACCATAACCTAGGGTAATGTCTAATAAAGTGCTTGAAACAGGAGGAATACATCAACAAAGAGCCTTAATATCCTTAACACATTGTTTAATGACAGGGAAAACATGCTGAATGATCTGAATGGCAAGTTGTATCCTGATTACATATATATTTCAGTGCCAATCAGTTGGCATTTTTGAAAGAAGTTTGGTTAAGCATTTAAACCTGAAGTGATGACATCAGTAAGTGGGAGGGGACACAGGGTCTGGCTCAAGTGCTCAAGTAGTAATTGTTTGGGCCAAGTGAATGTCACCAAGGTCAGTTCTAGGGTAAGGGCTAGGTTTAGGGTTAGGGTTAGGGCTAGGGTTAGGGTTAGGGCTAGATCTAAGGTTAGAGCTAGGGTTAGGTCTAGGGTTATGGTTAGGGCTAGGTTTAGGGTTAGGGTTAGGTTTAGGGTTAGAGTTACCTTTAGGCCTAGGGTTAGGGTTAGGGTTAGGACTAGAGTTAAGGCTAGTATTAGGATTAGAGTTAGTGCTAGTTCTAGGGTTAGGGTTAGAGTTAGGTCAGGGTTTGATATAGCATTAGGGTTAGGATTTTGGTTAGTTCTAGAGGTCAAGCTCAGTTAACGGTTAGGGTTTAGTCCAGGTTTAGGTTAAGCAATAGGGTTCAGGTTAAAATTATGGTGTATTAACATTTGGAATTCACAATGAATAAGCTATAATCAATGGAAATAATTGAGTGTTACACTGAGACAGACATGAAAAGATTAAGACAATATTTAGAATTGTGCTTCATACATGAGTATACATGTTCACAAGGCTCTAACATCTAAAATACACAATTTTTTTCTCTTGGAATTCTTGTTCAAAAAGGGCTGAGAAGTGAGTGTGATTATGTTTCCATTTATATTTCCTGTCAAAATAAATAAACTCTTGGAATTCAAAATGAATGATCTTGAACCACTGTAAAAGATGAATCATACTCTGGAAAATAACAATAAAAACCCAGGGTAATGTCTAAGAACATTCTTGAAACGAGGAATACATCAATAAAGAGCCTTAATATATGTTAACACATTGTTGAATGACAGGGAAAACATGCTGAAAGATCAGAAAGACAAGTTGAATCCTGATTACATATATATTTCAGTGCCAATCAGTTGGCATTTTTGAAAAAAGTTTGGATAAGCATTTAAACTGAAAGTGCTGACTTCACCAAATGGAAGGGGCCACGTTATCTGGCTGAATTTCTCAGTTGGTAATTGTTTGGGTCAGGTGATATGCTGAGAGTGCAGATGTCACCAAGCTCAGTTTTAACTTTAGGGATAGGGTTAGGGTCAGGGTTACAGTTAGGGTTAGGCTTAGGTTTAGGGTTAGAGCTAATGTTAGGGATAGATTTAGGGCTAGGACTATGGCTAGGGCTATGGTTAGGGATAGATTTAGGGCTAGGACTATGGTTAGGGTTAGGGTTAGGCCTAGGGTTAGAGTTATAGTTAGGGTTAAGCTAGTGTTAGGGCTAGGTCTAGGTTACAGCTAGGGTTAGGGCTAGGGTTAGGGTTATGGTTAGGGTTTAGGTTAGAGCTAAGGCTTGGCCTAGGATTTGGGTCATGGTTGACTAGGGATAGTGCTCGGGTTAGGCTTATGGTGAGGGCTAGATCTAGGGTTATAGCTAGGTTTAGGGTTAGGGTTATGATTAGGGCTAGGGCTAGATCTAGGGTTAGAGCTAGGTTTAGGGCTATGGTTAGGGTTAGGGTTAGGTTTAAGGTTAGGACTAGGGTTATGCTTAGTGCTTAATCTAGGCCTAGGTTTAGGGTTAGGGTTAGGGTTAGGTCTAGGGTTAAGTCTAGGGTTAGGATTAGGTTAGCGTCAGTGCTAAAGCTAGGGTTAGGACTAGGGTTTGGTCAGGTTTAGATCTAGCATTAGGATTTTTTTTTGGGTTAGGGCTAGAGGTTAAGCTCAGTATAGGTTTAGGGTTTAGTCTAGGTTTAGGTTAAGTGTTATTGTTTAGGTTAGGGTTACAGTGAATTAACATTTGGAATTCACAATGAATAAGCTTTAATCAATGGCAATAATTGAGTGTTACACTGAAACAGAGATGAAAAGATTAAGACACTATATAGAATTGTGCTTCATACTTGAGAATACATGTTCAAATTGCTCTAATATTTAAACAACACAATTTTGTCACTTGAAAATCTTGTTCAAAGGCCTGAGAAGTGAGTGTGATAATGTTTCCATTTATTTTCCCCATCATAGTAAATAAACACTTGGAAATCACAAGGAATGGTTTTGAACCACTGTAAAGGATAAATAATACTCTGGAAAATAACAACCATAACCTATGATATTGTCAAAAAAGTGATTGAAACCGGAGGAATACATTATCAAAGAGCCTTAATATATTTAAGAGATTGTTTAATGATAGGAAAACATGCTGAAAGATGAGAAAGGCAAGTTGAATACTAATTACATATGTATTTCAGTTCCAATCAGTTGGTGTTTTTTGAAAGAAGTTTGGTTAAGCATTTAAACCAGAAGTGCTGACGTCAGCAAGTGGGAGGGGCCACTGGGTCTGGCTCAAGTGCTCAGGTGGCAATTGTTTGGGCCAGGTGATATGCTAAGAATGCTGTTGTCACCAAGGTCAGTTCTAGGGTAAGGGCTAGGGTTAGAGCTATGGATATGGTTATGGTAAGAGTTAGGGTTAGGGTTAGGGCTAGATCTAAGGTTAGAGCTAGGGTTAGGGCTAAGGTCAGTGTTAGGGCTAGTTTTAGTGTTAGGGTTAGGGTTAGATCTAGCTTTAGGGTTAGGATTTGGGTTTGGGCTTGAGGTCAGGCTAAGTATATGGTTAGGGTGTAATCTAGGTTGAGTTTAAGGGTCTGGCTTCAGATTAGGTTTTTCATATATTAACATTTGGAATTTACAATGAATAAGCTACAATCAGTGGAAATAACTGAGCGTTACACTGAAACAGACATGAAAAGATTAAGACAATATTTTGAATTGTGCTTCATACATGAGAATACATGTTTAAATGGATCTGATATGTAAATAACACAATTTTGTCATTGGAAAATCTTGTCCAAAGAACTCAGAAGTGAGTGTGATAATGCTTCCATTTATTTTTCTGGTCAGAATAAATGAACACTTAGAATTTACAATGAATGATCTTGAACCACTGTAAAGGATTAATCATACTCTGGAAAATAACAATCATAACTTAGGTTAATATCTAGGAACGTGCTTGAAAAAGGAGGAATATTTCAACAAAAGCCTTAATATCGTTAACACATTGTTTAACCAGGGAAAACATGGTGAAAGATCAGAAAGGCAAGTTGAATACTGATTACACATATATTTCAGTGCCAATCAGTTGCAATACAGAAGCACCTAAATATATTTATTTTAAAAAAATAAGAAAACTTGTAGAGGTCTTAATGGAGAGATATACAATATCACAGTCATAGTAGGGAACATTAACACCTCTCTCACTTAACTGTTTAGATATTTAGACAAGAAAACAGAGACTCTACAAGGCACACTGAATCAGATAAATTTAATTGACATTTATGGAATATTTTACCCCAATGCAGCAGAATATTCATTCTTCTCAAATGCATATGAATCATTCACAAAGATAGACCACATGTTAGGACACAAAATAATTCTCTACAAGTTCCAGAAGTTTGAAATCATATCAAGCATCTTCTCATATAACAGAGGAATGAAATTAGGAACCAATACAGTGGAAACTCCCCAAAACATTCAAACACATTGAGGCTAAATTGCACATCATTAAACAATGAATGGGTTACCAAAGAGATCAATAAAGAAATCAAAAATTTTCTGGAAACAAATAAAAATAAACACACAATAATCCAAAATCTCTGGGACACACCAAAATCAGTCCTGAAAGGGAAGTTCATAGCAGTACTGGCATACCTTAAAAAAAAAAAAATCACCAATAAACAATTTAACCCTACTACTTATAGAACTAGAAATAGAACAACAAGAAAATCTCAGAATAAGTAGAAGGAAATAAATGATAAATATTAGAGCAGAAATATATAACATAAATACTAAATAAGCAAAATATGAAAAGCATTAAAACCAAGATCTGCTTCTTTGAAAAGATAACCAAAATTGATAAACTGTTAGCCAGAAACAAAGAGAGAGGACCCAAAATAAATAAGATCAGAAACAAAGTGGAAAAGTAACCACTGACACAACAGAAGTACAAAGGATTGTAACAAACTACCAGGGACATCTATATGCCAACAAGCTGAACAATGTGGGTGAAATAGACAGATTCCTAAATTAAAAAAAAATGAAATCTCCCAAAATTGAATTAGAAAGAATGTAAAAACCTAAGCAGGTCAATAACAACTGATAAAATAGAAGAAGAAATGATAATAATAATAATAATAATTAATAATAATAATAATAATAATAATAATAGTAACAACAACAACAACCAATCAAAAGCCCAGGTCCAGATGGTTTTTTAAAGCAAGTTTTACCAAACTTTTAAAGAACTGACAGTACTGATACACAAATTTCTTCTGACTCTACAGGATGCTGAAGTGCACTGCTATCTTCATGTCAAAGACAGTGCACCTCAAGGCTTTTGAGGAAGCCACTGTGCCTTCTGGATGCATCAGTGACACTGAGGCTGAATTTAGCAGGAAAATAAAGAAAAGACTAAGGACACACAGATACTATGACTATTGGACGTCTTGTTATGAGAATTTCCAAGATGCTGATGTCTGATCCTGACAGAAGATCCCACATGAGGTCTTCCAGGCCAGTGACCTAGTGGTAGTGAAGGGGCAACACTATCATTGGTCCCAGTCTCTCCAGATCACTCAGATGTCTTGTCACTCAGATTTAACCCTCGACTCAGGTTTCTCATGTCACTCATATTTCCTGTCACTCACATTTCTCCTGCTCCTCAGATTTCCATAGTCACTCAGCTTTCCTGTGTCACTCAGAGTCTTGTCACTCAGATTGGTCACTCAGATTTCCTGTTACTCAAATGTCCTGTCACTCATAGTTCCAGTGTGATACAGATTTCTGGGGAGCAGTCAGTCTAGTATGGACAGTGGAAGGGCAGATTGCAGGTATTGGGCCTGGACCTGCATGTGCTTGATGGTTCATGACATTACCTTCCTAAAGACACTCTCAGTCTCTCTGAGCCAGTATGCAGACACCCTGACCTTCAAGACTCCCTCCAGGGCCCTGTCACAGTACACATCACAGGGAAGAAGGAGAAGAACACACAGGTGCTCTCAGGTTTAGAGGGGTAGAGTCTCCACCACAGGTAGGATGCCAGCCTGCAAAATGTTCTTTCAGTCTCCACAGACTTCCCTTGAAGTGGGTGAGAAGTCCCTGGTCCCTGAAAGGGTTTTGTCCACAGTTGGGCACATTTAGGGATCCATGAGATTAAGGGTGTGACTGCTGCCCTGTTCTGGGAGTGCTCACAGCTCTGGCCCAGCTGCAGAAGAAAGCCTTTCTGTGCAGGTGGGTACATGTGACTGCTGTTCATTTGGGAATACGGTGGCAGCTCTCAACAGGCCTAGAGAGAAATCAGTTTGGCCTGGGAAGGGTCTGCTCTGCTCTCTATTGGATTGAACATGAGCAGGGAAAATTGCATCATTCAAATGCCTGATGAAGGCCAAGTGATGCAGGGACACATCCCCTGGGGGCTCTGGGCCTGACTCTTCCCAACGCACACAGCAGTCTACTCTCTGGAGCATTGGACAGACTTAGCGGGTCCAGAGGCACATGGGGGGGCATTGATAGATGCGACATCTGACCGCAGGGCCAGCTGAGGCTGTTACAGTTATCGCTGGCCTCCTAACCTTTACATGTAGATGTCCATGCACATCAGGGCTGGAGAGTGTCTCAGGCTCCTGACAACAGAGTTGACAGACAGAGGCTGTGGGGATCACGATAGTGGTCCTGGGCCAAACAGAGACCTCAGGTGCATGTGACAGATCAGGGGAACCTGACTCCCCTCAGGTGATGAAGGACCACCTCCCAGGTGATGCATGACCTTCTTCATAATAGAGAGGACTGAGACCTCAGGGGAATCCAGCTCTGAAATGGGGGTAGCACCAGAGCACTTATCTATGCTCTCATCTCACACCATGGCTCTATACTTTCATTGGCAGATTTTGCTCTGACTCAGAGTTGATTCAGGAGAGCAATGGTAGCCAGTGGGGAGGAATCAGTCCAGAAACAGGGCTCAGTGTCACCAGATATGGTCCCATAGGCATTCCCTAAAACTCATGATTCTGTATTTAGTTATTGAAATGTTTTCATGACATGATTTGCCTCAGGACACTTTCACCTGCAAAGAGGCACTACTCTCCCTGTAGGTTTCCAACCCCAGAGCTCCCTATATAGCAGGAGGACATGCAAATTGGGCCACCTCTGCTCATAAAAACTAGCCCAACTCTGATCCTGCAGCTCTGGGACAGAAGCCCAGCCCTGGGGTTCCCAGGTGTTCCCCTTCCTTGATCAGGACTGAACACAAACCACTCACCATGGTGTTTGGCCTCCGCTGGGTTTTCCTTGTGGCTCTTTTAAGAGGTAATTTATAGAGAACAAGAGACACTGAGTATGTGAGTAGATATGAGTGAGAGAATATGTGATCATGTGAGAGGTTCCTGACCAGGACATCTTTGTGTTTGCAGGTGTCCAGTGTGAAGTGCAGCTGGTGGAGTCTGGAGGAGGCTTGGTGAAGCCTGGGGGATCTCTGAGACTCTCCTGTGAAGCCACTGGATTCACCTTCAGTAGCTGTGGCATGAACTGGGTCCACCAGGTTCCAGGGAAGGGGCTGGAGTGGTGTTAGTAGTAGTGGTACTACATACTATGCAGACTCTGTGAAGGGCCGATTCACAGTCTCCAGAGACGATGCCAAGAATACGATGTACCTCCAAATGAACAGCCTGAGAACTGAGGACACAGCCTTGTATTACTGTGTAAGAGACATAGTGAGGGGAAGTCAGTGTGAGCTCAGACACAAACCTTCTTGAGGGAGACAGCAGAGCTGGGCTGCAGGGGATTTTCAGGACTCCAGGGGGCGCTCAGGACACGTAGATCAGAACATTCAAACCAGAGCAGAAGGAAGAGCAGGTTGGATCCCTGGATTCTGTTGGAGGCTGAGTTTCCTCTTCTTATGACATTGGCTCCTGGACCTTCTCCCAAGTCATGTTTGGGACACAGACAGTTCGGCAGCAAAGAGCTGTCAGTCCTGATGGAGAAGAGAGGCCGCAGGGTGGCCAGTGCTCAGCCCTTGCTAGCAAAAACAACATTACTCCCGCCCACAGCAGCTTCAGAAGCTAAGTATGAAGATGCCCACACAACAGGGGATGAGATAGTCTGCAGCCTTGACATAACCTGGATCTCTGGAGGCAGGGAGATATCTCCAGCAGGTGCAATGGCTTCAGGGAGCCAGAGAGGCCTGGCTTAAGGTGAGCTGTATCAAGGAAGGAGATTTTTGGGGGTTCTTGTGTTGGGAAGGGGCTAGAGTGGATGGACCCCTCCCAGACAGAAGAGAGACCACCAGGCTGCTTCACCCACATCTCTAGATGTGGGCATAAGTGGAGAAGGGGAGGCAAGGCTTCAGAGCTGCCAAATGTCAGCACAAAACCTGGGGTCAGACTCCTGTGTCCACCTAACAATTGCAATGATAAGGAAAAAGGACTCATGCATTCAAAGTGGATGATGAGCCAGTCAATAGGCATAAAGCAGGAGTGAGAGTGGGGTTTTGTTCTCACATTGACTGAAGCTTCCTCTGTCTGATCCTCAATTTGTTACCAAATTTTATGGGTCAGCCTCTGCTTCCAGAATTACAACTTCTAGGGGGTTCTGAGCATCCTGAGTTTGACGTCCTGCACTGGAGCAGTTCTCAAAGATGTGGATTCTGAATTGCTCTGTGAGCTGTAAGGTGTGAACTTGGAGGCTAACTTCAGTTTCATGATGGCCTTTATTGTGAAAACATATTATCAGGTCTCTTCAGGACATTCTGATATCTCATTAGGTAAATATCAGTTAAATTATTTTTAAAAAGATACACCTGCTCTGCATTTTTATCCTCTCTCCATCTGTAGTCTTAGCCCATCATGAGCTCACAGACCCCTTCCCAGATAGTCAACCTTCAGGTTTCCTTCCCCCAGGGTCTCAGGTGGGTGCTGGGAGGGCAGGTACCAGAATGACTGTGACCAGAGGCAGGTCCATGTCCACACCCATGTCAGAGCGCCTGCTGGTCCAGAGTCAGTGCTCATGTCCCTCTAGGGGAAGGTGAGTCCAGTGTCTCAGAGCCTCTGTGTGGTTCAGGACCTGGGAGGCCTTCCTGAGCTGGCCCCTGTGGGAGAGACTTCCTGCTGGGAGTAGTGAAGAGAAAGGAAGGACAGAGTGTGAGCCTGTCTCTGCTGTGTGGCCTGGGCTTTGCTCATGGGAGGCAGGTGCTCCCCAGCCAGGCCTATTCCCTGGAGCTGGACAGAGACAGGGACGAGCCCTGCATGGTCACTTGCAGGGCCAGGGGACTTCCAGCAATGCACCCCTGCAGTCAAAGAGTGACCCAGCCCAACCTCTGATTCTCCCTTGAGCAAACTTGACCTGTTCCACCTGCATCTGGGAGTGCAGGACCTGCAAGAGCACAGATACGCTAATGCCTGCTCTTCAAAGTCTGTGTTTGTATTATGGGTGCATTTGATTGGCTTCCAAAGAAATTCACATTCTGACCTAGAATTCACATGTGGTCCCTGCCCATGTGTGATGTACAGAGAAGAAGGGCAAATGTGGATTTTATAACAGAGAAAACCATCTCAGTATGTGTGTGTGTGTGTGTGTGTGTGTGTGTGTGTGTAATTTTTTAAATAAATGTGCAGTGAGATTTGTTCATACACTGGGATATGAAGATGGGACCTTCAAAGAGAGGAACATAAGGACATAAGAGACCAAGAACCCCTAGGAGCTTCTCAATGAAAGGAGGGTTGGCTGTGTCTATGCATCTGGCAGCTTCAATGAAGGGCTACTGGCTTCCCTCAAGATAGCCCTGGTTTGGTGTCTCCTTGTAGAGCCATTGGGGATCAGTAAGGCCAGCTAACTCTACCAAGAGATGTCAAAACCACACAGTGTCCCTGAGGGAGCAATCTGACCTCAGGTCACAGCCTTCAGTACTGAACAAGAGACACTAAGAGGTCAATGCCCTGTGAGTCCAGACGGGACTTTCCACTGCATAGCCAGGGGTGGGCAAACTCTCCAAAAATTCATCTGGAATAAAAACAGACCTCGAATAGCTTCAGCAATCCTGAGAAAGAAGAACAAAGTTGGAGGGATCACAATACCAGATATTAAGCTATATAACCAAGCCACGGGTCCTCAATACTGCCTGACATTGGCACAAGAACAGACATATAGACCAATGGAAGAGAACAGAGAACCCAGAAATCAACCTAATTAATATTTGAGAAAGGAGGCAAGAGCATGCAATGAAGTCAAGACAGTCTCTTCAATAAATAGAGTTGGGAAAATTGGACAGATACATGCAAAACAATGAAACTAGATCACCAACTTACACCATACACAAAAACAAACTCAAAATGGCTAAATAACTTAAATGTAATATGGTAAACCATAAAAATCCTATAAGATTCCATAAGCAGCAAAATAGCAGACATGTGTCATAGCAATATCTTCACTGATACAGCTCCTAAGGCAATGGAAACTAATGAGAAAATAAACACATGGGACTACATCAAAATAAAAAGCTCCGGGAGGCGGAGCTTGAAGATGGCGACCGAACAGTCGGACTTGTTCTGACTCTGGTCCCAGAACGGATAAAGGTGGCTTCTGAGTCGCTCAGGGAGTGTTGATTGGCAGCTAAGGGACAGCAGAGTTCTCAAGGAGGGTAAGGAAGGGTCCGCTGGACAGGATTTCCTGACCAGGTGGCCAGCACGGCCGCGGCGGCGGCGGAGGTGGCAGCGGCGGCGGCGGAGGCAGCGAGCTGTGGGCTGCGGGCATGGAGGAAGGGCTGCATCGTCTTGCCAGGAAGGGAAGAGCTTCTCTGAGGCATGGAAAACGCACTGCCCGGAGGTCCATCGAGCAGCTGAGACTCCCAGAGCTGCGCAGACACGTGGATTCCGGGGAGATCTTCAGTCACCCACGGAAAGGTTAGAGTTTGCGGGGATAGCCTAAGTGATCTTGGGTTCCGCGGCGGCGGCGGCAGCGACTCAGCCTGGGAGCTCCGGCCCCGCCTCCACTAAGGTAGCCTGGGAGCTCCGGCCCTGACTCCATGGTAGCCGGGAGCGAGTACAACCACCCGCGGAGGCGGGGCGGAGCCCAAAGAAGGCTGCAGCGACACCTAGTGCTGGGTTTGAAGTAATCCCCCCCAGAAGCGGGGCTTTTTTAAAACGCCAGGGGACACGGGACGGAGTGTTAAGATTCGCGGCTGTCCCGCCAAGGGCGGAACATCTGGACACCTTGGCACCGGTTCCCATTCACCCCCTTGCTTCTGAATACTAGGGAAGGACTGCCCAGTTGTGCATAGCCAGGGAAATTGCAGAGAGAATTTGCCTTCTGGAAACAAGGTATTGGAGCCAGAAGACATAGTCCTGGAGCCAGCTGGCACCCTGCCAGCTAGAGCCATAGAGAAAGAAGGCCAGAACAACCAAAAAGACTGGGAGGTCAAACCGGAAACACTGACACCTAAGAGCTGAATTACAAACTGCCTTTTCTTTTTCTTTTTCTTTTTCTTTTTCTTTTTTTTTCTTTTCTTTTCTTTTTTCTTTTAATTAATCAAAAATAAATGGACACAAATAACTAAGATATAGCCTGCTTAAAATTAAGGTTTACCTTACAAAACTGAGGTGCAGTGGAATGCTGGGGACTGCAAGACTGTCTGGTCCGAGAATCAGGAGTGCCAAATACATTAACAGAGGAAGTGAATGACCACTACTGGACATTTTTATGCTAATTTTACTATTCTTTATTTTATTTTCATTTTTTACATCTTTTATTTAATTTTCACTTTTTATAGCATTTACTTAAGAAAAAATTTTTCTATTTTTTTCCTTACTTTATTTTACCTTTTCAATTATTACATTTTTCAATCTCTATCATCACTATTACTACTGCTATTTTGCAATTTTTGTTTCTTTCCTTTTTTTGTTTGTTTGTTTGTTTGTTTGTTTGTCTGTTTGTTTCCTCTCCAGTACCATTTTATTTTTTCTGTATTTTACATTGGGAATAACTTCCATTCTATTATAATCACTACTATAGCATCATTCAACCCTATCTCAACTTGACCTTTACACCATCACTCTCTTACTAAACTTTACCCTTTTAGTCGACGGTTTATCCTATCTCTTTCCGGTTTTAGATTTTCCTCTATTCTTTCTGTATATCCCTTGCTAAAGCTCTCACTATACTTATAGACCTAAGTTCCAACCCCTGATCCAAGTGTATAAATACCAATTTCTGTACAATATTAACTAGTTAAAAAAACTGTTCTCCCCTCTATCCTTTTTGCATTGTTTGTGTGAGGGTTGATTATTGTGAATTTTTATGCTTTTTAGTGAAATTGTTATGCTTATTCCTGTGTTGTTATTGTTGCTTTGTATTTTTTTTTAAATCCTCTGTTTTTGTTTGTTTCTATTACTTCTGTATATCATAGCCTTACTTAATAATAGTGGATATTGTAGTTTGTATTAATCTCCAAGTATTGTTACTGGCATTGGCTGGGTTCAGTGGTTGTTCTATGGCAATTTTCTCCACATATATATAGTTTGTTTCCCATTTCTCTTTTAGTTTGCTTCTTCTCTCCCTTTCTCTCTCTCTCTCTCTCTCTCTCTCTCTCTCTCTCTCTCCTTTCTTTTTTCCCTGTTTTCCAACTTTATTTTGTCATTACTTTTTTTCTTCTTTTTCTATCTCTTTATCCTTCTTTTTAAATTTTATTTACTTAATATTTTTAATTTTAATTTTAATTTTATAAAAATTTTCCTTTATTTTATTTTTATCTTCCTTCCTTATCTCCTATCCCCTAATTTGCCTTTCTTTAGTGGTCACCTTTATTAGAGGTTATTAATATTGTAAATACATTCTTGTTAAGTGCCTCTTGTGTTGTACCTGGTAGTGTTGTATATTGTACCTTTAAATCAATGCAGGAGAAGGAACACCACATAACCAGACATCCTGAAAAGAGAGGCCATGGGGAGACAAAAACATAGTCTGCACATAAGAGAAAAGCAGGCATCACCAGAAAAGGAAGTAGAGTCAGAGGCAACCAGCCTACCAGAGCAAGAATTCAGAATAATGATCATAGGATGGCTAAAAAGAATGGAAGAGAAATTTGACAATAACCAAGAAGAAATGAGGAAGAACCATGAGGAATTGAAGAAGAGCCATGAGGAATTGAAGAAGAACCAAGAGGAATTGAAGAAGAGCCAAGAGGAATTGAAGAAGAACCAAGAGGAATTGAAGAAGAACCAAGAAGAAATGAAAAATGGCATCGCTACCATGAAGAACTCAATAGAAAGCATCAAGAGTAGACTAGATGAAGCAGAGGACTGCATCAGTGAGCTAGAAGATAAGATGGGAAAAAAATACCCAAGTAGAGCAACTTCTAGAAAAAAAGATTAAAAAGGAGGAGGAGAGCCTACGGGAGCTTTGGGACAATACAAAACAAAATAATATTCGAATAATAGGGGTTCCAGAAGGAAAGGAAACTGAGGTAGACATGGAAAAAATATTTCAAGAAATAATGACAGAAAACTTTCCTGAAATAGAGAAGAAAAAACCCACACAAATCCAAGATGCTCACAGAGTCCCAAGCAAAATGAATCCCAGAAAACAGACTCCAAGGCACATTATAATTAAATTGGCAAACAACAACGACAAAGTAAGAATCTTAAAAGCAGGCAGAGAGAGACAGAAAGTTACATACAAAGGAACCCCCATCAGACTAGCAACTGATTTCTCAACAGAAACTTATCAGGCCAGAAGGGAATGGGATGAAATATACAAAGTCATGCAAAGGAAGGGTCTGAATCCAAGAATACTGTACCCAGCAAGGCTATCAATCAAAATTGAAGGGGAAATCAGGAGCTTTACAGACAAAAAAAGACTGAAGAAATTTATCTCCACCAAACCAGCAATGCAAGAAATGCTAAGGGGTCTACTGTAAAAATAAAAAAAATATTAAGTGAAGAAGGAACACGGGTATAGATTTAAAATGGCGTCAAATGAGTACCTATCATTAATAACTTTAAATGAAAATGGTTTAAATGCTCCAATCAAAAGACATAGGGTAACAGACTGGATAAGATAACAAGACCCATACATCTGTTGTCTACAAGAAACCCACCTCAGAAAAAAAGATGCACACAGACTGAGGGTGAAGGGATGGAAAAAAGTTTTCCAGGCAAATGGAAATGAAAAAAAAAGCTGGGGTAGCAATACTTATATCTGACAAATTAGATCTCAGAGTGAAGGACATAACAAGAGATAATGAAGGCCACTTCATAATACTAAAGGGAACAATCTAACAAGAAGAAATTACCCTGGTAAGTATATATGCACCCAATACAGGAGCAACCAGATACATAAAAAAACTGCTGGAGGACATTAAGGGAGAGATTAATAGCAATACAATCATAGTAGGAGATTTTAATATCACCCTTCGACAAATCATCTAAACAAAAAATCAGCAAAGAAATATCAATCCTAAATGACTCACTAGACCAGATGGAATTAATTGACATCTTCACAACACTCCATCCCAAAGCCGCAGAATATACATTCTTCTCAAGTGCACATGGGACATTCTCAAAGATAGACCACATTTTGGGACATAGGCAAAGTCTCTTCAAATTTAAGAAGATAGAAATTATATCAAGAATCTTCTCAGACCATAATGGCATAAAACTGGAAATTAACTACAATAAAAATAATCCAAAGAAATCAAACACATTGAGATTAAACAGCATGCTATTAAACAAGGACTGGGTTACCAGAGAAATCAAGGAAGAAATTAAAAACATCCTGGCAACAAATGACAATGAAAACACAACAATCCAAAATCTATGGGACACAGCAAAAGCAGTTTTGAGAGGGAAGTTCATATCCTTACAAGCCTATTGCAAAAAACTAGAAAAAAGGGTAACAGATGATCTAACTCTACAACTCAAAGAGTTAGAAAAGGAGCAACAAGAAAAGCCCAGTGTAAGAAGAAGGAAGGAAATAACAAAAATCAGAGCACAGATAAACGACATAGAGACCAAAAAAATAATACATAAGATCAACAAAACCAAGAGCTGGTTTTTTGAAAGAATAAACAAGATAGATAAACCTCTAGCCAGGCTAACCAATAAACAAAGAGAGAGGACTCAAATAAACAAAATCAGAAATGAAAGAGGTGAAATAACAACAGACCCCACCGAAATACAACGGATTGTTACAAAATACTACGAACAACTCTATTCCAACAAACTGAACAACCTGGAGGAAATGGACATATTCCTAGAAAAATACAACCTTTCAAAAATCATCAGGAAGAATCTACAAATCTCAATAGACTAGTGACTTGGGAAGAAATTGAAACAGTCATCAAAAATCTTCCAGCAAACAAAAGCCCAGGGCCAGATGGCTTCACAGGAGAGTTTTACCAAACATTCGAGGAAGAACTAAAACCTATCCTCCTCAGATTACTCCAAAAGATCCAAGAGGAAGGAACACTTCCAAACTCCTTCTATGAAGCCAGCATCACCCTAATGCCAAAAACAGATAAAGACAACTCAATGAAAGAGAATTACAGGCCAATATCCCTCATGAACATAGATGCCAAAATCCTCAACAAAATTCTAGCAAATAGACTCCAGATGAGCATCACATGACCAAGTAGGATTTATTCCAGGAATGCAAGGATGGTACAATATCCGCAAATCAATAAACGTGATACATCACATAAATAAACTGAAAGATAAAAATCATATAGTCATATCAATTGATGCAGAAAAAGCATTTGATAAAATCCAACACCCCTTCCTGATAAAAACTCTTAACAAGGTGGGAGTACAAGGATCATACCTCAACATAATAAAAGCTATATATGATAAACCACAGCCAACATTATACTCAATGGGCAAAAACTAAAACCATTCCCTCTAAGAACAGGAACAAGACAGGGATGCCCACTCTTGCCACTCCTGTTTGACATAGTACTGGAAGTACTAGCCATTGCAATTAGACAAGAGGAGGAAATAAAAGGCATCCAAATTGGGAAAGAATTAGTAAAGTTTTCCTTATTTGCAGATGACATGATATTGTACATAAAAAACCCCAAAGACTCCATTAAGAAACTAATTGACTTAATAAATTAATTTGGCAATGTAGCAGGATACAAAATTAATGCCAAGAAATCCATGGCATTTCTATACACCAACTATAGAAAGAGAGACTAAAAAAGCAATTCCATTTACCATCGCACCAAAAAAATTAAGATACCTAGGAATAAATTTAACTAAGGAAGTAAAGGACCTATATGCAGAAAACTACACGACACTGAAAAAAGAGATAGAGGAAGATGTAAAGAGATGGAAGAATATACCATGTTCATGGATTGGTAGAATCAACATCATCAAAATGTCCATCCTTCCTAAAGCAATCGATAGGTTCAATGCACTCCTCATTAAAATACCAATGGCATATTTCACCGACCTAGAAAGAACTCTCCAAAAGTTCATTTGGAACAATAAAAGACCCCGAATAGCCACAGCAATCCTGAGAAAGAAGAGTAAAGTAGGAGGGATCTCAATACCAGACTTCAAACTGTATTACAAAGCCACTGTTCTCAAAACAGCCTGGTACTGGCACAAGAACAGACATATAGATCAATGGAATAGAACTGAGAACCCAGATATCAACCCAAATCACTATGCTCAATTAATATTTGACAAAGGAGGCATGAATATACAATGGACTCAAGACAGTTTCTTCAATAAATGGTGTTGGGAAAATTGGGCAGATACATGCAAAAGAATGAAACTAGATCACCAATTTACACCATACACAAAAATAAACTCAAAATGGATACAGGACTTAAACATCAGACGGGAAACCATAAAAACACTAGAAGCATCCACAGGCAGCAAAATCTCAGACGTATGCCAAAAGAACTTCTTCACTGATACTGCCCCTAGGGCAATGGAAGCTAAAGAGAAAATAAACAAATGGGACTACATCAAAATAAAAAGTTTTTTTTACAGCAAAAGAAACCATCAACAAAACAACAAGAAAGCCCACAGTGTGGGAGAACATATTTGCAAATAACACCACTGATAAATGTTTAATCTCCAACATCTACAGACAGCTGATACAACTAAATAAAAGGAAGATGAATGATCCAATTAAAAAATGGGCAATGGACCTAAATAGAATATTTACAAAAGAAGACAGAAGGAAGGCCAAAAGGCACATGAAAACATGCTCAAAGTCACTAATTATCCGAGAGATGCAAATCCAAACAACAATGCTGTACCATCTCACACCTGTCAGAATGGCCAACATCAACAAATCAACAAACGACAAGTATTTGCGAGGTTGCGGAGAAAAAGGAACCCTCGTGCACTGCTGGTGGGAATGCAGACTGGTGCAACCACTGTGGAGAACAGTGTGGAGTTTCCTCAGAAAACTGAGAATGGAACTCCCATTTGACCCAGTAATCCCACTTCTAGGAATATATCCCAAGAAACTAGAAACACCAATCAGAAAGGATATATGCACCCCTATGTTCATAGCAGCACAATCTACAATAGCCAGAATTTGGAAACAGCCTAGGTGCCCGTCAGCAGATGATTGGATCCAAAAACTATGGTACATCTACACAATGGAATACTATGCTGCCATAAAAAAGAAGGAATTCTCATCATTTGCAGCAACCTGGATGGAATTGGAGAACATGATGCTGAGTGAAATAAGCCAGTCAATGAAAGAGAAACACCACATGACCCCACTCATCTGTGGATAATAAAGATCATTATAAACTGATGAACCAAAATATAGATATAGAGACAGTAAAGCAACAAGCAGATTGTTAAATTACAACGGAGAGTGGAGGAGGGTCTGGGGGAGATAATAAATCAACCCAAGGACTTGTATACATGCATATAAGTACAACCAATGGACATAAAACTCTGGGGAAGGAGGGGATATGTGGGAGGGCAGGAGGGGGGCAAAAAAATCAATAAAATATGTAAAATAAATAAATTAATTAATTAAAAAAATAAATAAAATAAAAAGCTCCGCACTGCAGAAGAAACCATCAACAAAAGAACAAGAAAACCCACTGCATGGGAGAACATATTTGCTAATGATATTTTAGATAAGAGTTTAATCTGCAAAATTTACAGAGAACTCATACAACTTAACATAAAGGAAGATAAATGATCCAATCAGAAAATGTGCAAATGACCTAAATAGAAGCTTTTTGAAAGAGGACATACAGTAGGTCAAGAGACATATAAAAAATGCTCACGTCACTAATAATCTGCGAAATTCAAATCAAAACAACAATGAGATACCATCTCACACCTGTCAGAATGGCTATCATCAACAAATCAACAGAGAACAAGTGCTGGCGAGTATGTGGAGAAAAAAAAACCTTCTTGCACTGCTGGTGGGAATAAAGACTGATACAGCCACTGTGGAGAACAGTATGGAGTTTCCACAAAAAGTTAAAAATAAAACTCCTATTTGACCCAGCAATTCCACTTCTAGGTCTATGTCCCATGAAACTGGAAACACCAATCAAAAGATATATGCACCCCTATGTTCATAGCAGCACAATTTACAATAGCTAAGATTTGGAAACAACCTCATTGCCCATCAGCTTATGAGTGGATTAAAAACTGTGGTACATCTACACAATGGAATACTATGCAGCTATAAAAAGAAGGAAATTTTTACCATTTACAACAGCATGGATGGAACTGGAGAGAATTATGCTAAGCAAAATAAGCCAGTTGGAGAAATATAAATATCACATGATCTCAGTCATATGTAGGATATAATGATCAACATAATTTGATGAAGGAAAATAGATCCAGAGAAAAATGGCAGGGGAGGTGGGGAGGTTAGAGAGCAACCAAAGGAATTATATGCATACATATTAGTATAACCAATGGACACAGACACTGAAGTGGGCTTGCCCGGGGTGGGAATGTCTGAGGTGTGGGGGAGAAGGGGGGTCAGTGGGAAAAAAGGAGACCTATGTAAAACTTTAGACAATAAATAAAAAATAATAAAATTGGACAACAACAACTCTCTGTTCCAATGTCTTTGTGGGAATCTGTACTTTATCCAAGATCACTAGTTATTAGAAGGCCTTGTGTCAAATTAGAGTTGGGCTTTTGGGTTTTCAATTTTCCAATGACAGCCAAGGAGAAGATGCCTGCTTTCTTTGCCTATAAAAAGTTATAATGCATGGACAAACACCTTGTGTATAGAAAATGAGAAGAACAGCCAAAACCGGTTTGGCTCAGTGGTAGAGCATCGGTCTGTGGACTGAAAGGTCCCGGGTTTGATTCCAGTCAAGGGCATGTATGTTGGCTGTGGGCACATCCCCGGTGGGGGATGTGCATGAGGCGGCTGGTCTATGTTTCTCTCTCATAGATGTTTCTGGCTCTCTATCTCTCTCCCTTCCTCTCTGTAAAAAAAAAAAAATGTATTAAAAAAAGAAAAAGAAAATGAGAAGAACAATTATAAGTAAGAAAATAGTAATGATGATGATTAAGATGATGCACAATGGGGCAAAGGAGAGACTTATATAACACTTCAAACAATATAGATTTCTTAAAAAAGAAAGAATCACACACATTAAGAAAGATAATGACTACAGATTGAAGTCCTTGGTCTAATGAAATGAAGGCTCCTCATACAGACACACCATCACCATGGCTCCTCCAGTGAGGGGTGTCCACTCTTACCTTTAAGTGTTGAGAGATTTCATAAAAAGGACCCCAATGAATTAGGCAGCTTTAGTGATTCAGGGTGAGACCAGATCAGTAATGACCACAAAGATGTCCAAGTGCAGATCCCTGGACCTGGGAGGTGTTACATTCTAGAACAGAGACACTGTGAGAATGTGCATGTAGGAAACAGGGAACCCCTTCCCACCAGTTTGCAATAACATGTTCCTTACTTCTCTTGATCCCAGCCTACAAGATCTTTAGTGATTTTATATCTAACAACTCCTGCTCATAATTATTCAGGTATATACTATGATGACACAAGCTGTTTCTACCATGCCCTACAATTTCTCCTTCTCTGGAGGAGGCTTTAAGCCCATACGTCCCGTAACTCTCTGTCCATGAACATCAATCATATTTCTGTCATGTGCCTCAAACTGGTCTAGTTTCCTCCAATCACCCAGACCCATAGTCACGTCCAGATTTATGGGTATCTTCCCAGCAGCGCTCCTCTCTGGTACCAGAACCTGCTCCAGTCCTATAGATGCTGTAACCAAATAACATGGTGACTGGAGGCTGAGCATTTTTGGGGGGAGTTCTCTATAAAATCTGCCAAAGCAGGTCCTGATAAAGGAAATATTGTTAAATTAAAGTTGGTTAAAATTAAAGCATTTTTATCTCAAAGATTCCATTGAGCAAATTAAAACACAAAATAAATATTCCCTTGAACAAACTAAAATACACACATAAATATGAGGAACATATTTCTAAATCATATGTCTGATTGGAGAATGCAAATATATATATATATATATATATATAGTCCCAGTGCATGAAATTCATGCATGGTGGGGGGGGGTGTCCCTTGGCCCAGCCTGCACCCTCTCCAATTTGGGACTCCTCGAGGGATGTCTGACTGCCTCTTTAGGCCTGATCCCACCTAAACAGGCAGTCAGACATCCCTCTCATGATCCAGTACTGCTGGCTCCCAACTGCTCGCCTGCCTACCTTCCTGATTGCCCCTAACTGCTTCTGCCTGCCAGCCTCATCACCCCCTAACCACTCCCTTGCCAGCCTGATTGATGCCTAACTGCTTCCCTGTCAACCTGTTTGCCCCTAACTGCCCTCCCCTGCAGGCTGGATTGCCCTCATCTGCCCTCCCTTTCAGGCCTAGTCCCTCCCAATTTCCACCCACTGCTGGCCATCTTATGGTGGCCATCTTGTGTCCACATGGGGCAGCCATCTTTTACCATGTGGAGACAGCTATTTTGTGTTTGAGTGATGGTAAATTTGCGTATTATTATTTTATTAGATAGGATAGAGGTCTGGTGCATGGGTGGGGGCCAACTGGTTTGCCCTGAAGGATGTCCCCGATCAGGGTATGGATTTCCCTTGGGGTGTGGGGCATTCTGGGTGAGGGGTCTGTGGTGGTTTGTTTTGCAATACAACCATACCCACCAGCAACCCAAGTGGAGGCCCTGGAATCTGGTATTTATTTATCTTCTATAATTGAAACTTTGTAGCCTTGAGTGGAGGCCAATGCAGGCCAGGGCTGTGGAAGCTTGGTTTCCTCATCATGGGGGGCAACTCAAGCCTCCTGCTTTCTCTAGCTCTGTGGCTGCCACCATTTTTGTTGGGATTTATTTATCTTCTATAATTGAAACTTTGTAGCTTTGAGTGGAGGCCTAGGCCAGCCAAAGTATGAGGAAAGCTTGACTTCCTCCATTGCTGGGGAAACCTAAGCCTCCTGCAGCCACCTTGGTTGGGTTAATTTGCATACTCACTTCTAATTGGCTGATGGATGTGGCTGATGGTGTAGCAGAGTGATGGTTAATTTGTATATTAATTTGTATATTGCACTTTTATTAGATACCATATATACATTAAGAATGTTATATGCTTGTGGGAGAGCCCAGCACCCTCTGACCAGATTGACCTACCAGGAGAACAGAAGGAGGCTGGGAGTGAAGGATGACTCTCAGGGTTGAAGTTTTCTTTCCTGTGATAAATTCTATTGTGGAATTCTCTTCACTCTCTCCCTCTGAGCCCTAACATTACTGATAACACTAGACAGAGAAAATAGATTAATGTCTTTTCATCATCATTTCAATATAGGAATGATTCTGAGTTGTGCATATTCATGACCATTGATTTTATTTCTTGTCTTTTATCCACATAAAGCCACAACTCTTTCTGATGTAACTAGTTTTGGGTCTCTTCAATAGGCTATGGGATTTTGCAGAGAGAGGTTTCACAGTGAGCTGTAGACAAAATCACCAAATTTACAAAATACAGATCAAAGAATGTGTCACCTGCCTGTTCTTGGAGGTGGTTACTCAGATGAAAATAACATCATAAATTAAGATATATGACATTGAGAGTAGCTATCCTTTATATTTTTCACAACAGTAGGAACTTTTTCCGTAAAATTAAATTTAAAAAAAATTGGAAATTGTGGTTACCATGAGATTTTGAAAATCAGAAATGGTTAGAACAAATGCTAATCCTTTTCACATCTGTTTGAAAGATGCATGAGTAGTTAAACCTGTAAACTAGTCACAATTTCCTCTTATGCTCAAAAATTTAGGCAATTTTTTATTTAATTCCAATGTGATTCATGACCCATGTGGTCCCCTTTCCTTGATTTGCGTAGTGAGTGAGGTCAAAGGAAGAGATGCCTCCATAAGGGCCCCAGAATGACCATGGAATTCAGACCTCAGGCCCTACACTTATAGGAAAGGCTGCCTCACATGCAAATTTCTCTTCAAGATCCAGGATAAATCCTCTCTTGAGCTGTGCAATCTCACAGCTCTCTCCTCACTCAGCGTTGAGGTCTTTGGGAAGGCAGAGCTGTGGTCTAGAAGATGAGACTGCTGGGTCTTCTCCTGTGCCTGCTGACAGCCCCACAAGGTGAGGGTCCTGTCCCAGGTGCAGCTGCAGGAGTCAGGGCCAGGACTGGTGAAGCCCTCGCAGACGCTCTCTGTAATCTGCACTGTCTCTGGTTACTCTATTACCAGTAATTATTGCTGGGGTTGGATCCATGAGCCTATGAAGAAGGGGCTGGAGTTGATGGGGTGCATATGGTATGATTCAGATACTAAATACAGGGCCCATGAGTGACCTGGTGTTTGTGGAGGGGCAGGAGGTGCACAACGGGAACACTGTCATGGTTTACAGTCTTCCCATGTCACTCAGGTTTCCTTGTCACTCAGATTCCTGTCACTCAGATGTCCTATCACTCAGATTTTTTGTGTCACTCAGATTTTTGGAGAGCAGCAGCTTAGTAAGACCTGCTTGAACCAGAGGAATCATGTCATTATCTTCCTGAAGACACTGTCAGCCTCCCTGAGCCTGACATCCTGTCCTCCAGGACTCGCTCCAGGGCCTTGTCACAGTACACATCACAGGGAAGAAGGAGGAGAACACACAGGTGCTCACAGGTTTAGAGAGGAAGAGTCTCCACCACAGGTAGGATGCCAGCCTGCAAAATGTTCTTTCAGTCTCCACAGACTTCCCTTGAAGTGGGTGAGAAGTCCCTGGTCCCTGAAAGGGATTTGTCCACAGTTGGGCACATTTAGGGATCCATGAGATTAAGGGTGTGACTGCTGCCCTGTTCTGGGAGTGCTCACAGCTCTGGCCCAGCTGCAGAAGAAAGCCTTTCTGTGCAGGTGGGTACATGTGACTGCTGTTCATTTGGGAATACGGTGGCAGCTCCCAACAGGCATAGAGAGAAATCAGTATGGCCTGGGAAGGGTCTGCTCTGCTCTCTATTGGATTGAACATGAGCAGGGAAAATTGCATCATTTAAATGACTGATGAGGGCCAGGTGATGTAGGGGCTCTGGGTTTAGGTATTCCCAACTAACAGCCACACCCAGCAGCCTACTCCCCAGAGCACTGGACAGATTTAGCGAATACAGAGGCTCCTGGAGAGGCAAGGATGAATGCCACGTCTGACCCCAGGTCCAGCTGCAGACATGGAAGTTATTGCTGACCTCCTAAAACCCATATAGAGATGTCCATGCACATTAGGGCTGGAGAGGGACACAGGCCTCTAATAATAGAGTAAACAGACAGGGATTATCGGGTTCACAACAGTGGTCCTGGGCCCAACACAGACCTCAGGTGCATGTGACAGACCTGGGGGAACATGAATCCCCTTATGTGACCACATTCGAGGTGAAGCATTGCCTTCTCCCTGGTAGTGAGGACACTGAGGCAACAGAAGGATCCCACTCTAAAGTGGGGGTAACACAACAGCATATATTCTCATTCATGCTCTCATCTCATGCCAGGGTTCTGCACACTCACCGAGCAGGTGCTGCTCTGCTCTGGGGTCAGTTTATGGGGGTAATGGGGGTCATGGGAAGTGCTCAGCCAAGATACTGGGCTCATTGTTACCAGATGTGGACACTTGACAAATCTCCATAACTCCTTATGATTGTGTATTAGTTACTGACATGGTATCATGACCAGGATTCTAACTCAGGACATTCATACCTGTAAGGCACTGTCCTTACTGTAGGTCTCCAACCACAGAGAATCCTATATAGCAGAAGGATATGCAAATAGGGCCCCCTCTTCTCATCAAACAAGCCCAACCCTGACCCTGTAGCTCTGGGACAGGAGCCTAGCCCCAGGTCCCCAAGTGTTCCTATTCCCTGATCAGGACTGAACACAAACCACTAACCATGGGGTTTGGCCTCAGCTGGGTTTTACTTGTGGCTCTTTTAAGAGGTAATTTTTGGAGAACCAGAGATACTGAGTATGTGATTAGACATGAGTGAGAGAAACAGTAGATATGTGAGAGTTTTCTGACCAGGACATCTTTGTGTTTGCAGGTGTCCAGTGTGAAGTGCAGCTGGTGGAGTCTGGGGGAGGTTTGGTGCAGCCTGGCAGTCTCTGAGACTATCCTGTGAATCCTCTGGATTTAGCTATGGCATGAACTGGGTCTACCAGGTTCCAGGGAAAGGGCTGGAGTGGGTGGCAGTTTATGGAGTGATGGAAGTCTGACATACTATGCTGACTCTGTAAAGGACCGCTTCACCATCTCCAGAGACAATGCTGACAACACACTGTATCTTCAAATGTGCAGCCCGAGAGCCCAGGACAGGACATGTATTACTGTGAGGGGAAATCAGAAACAAGCCTCCCTGCAGGAGAGGCTGTGACCACCAGGGGGCAATCAGAATCAGTGAACACAAAGACCATCCCAGCAGCAGGTGCAGTTGGAGGTTTGGGCTGGTTTCCTGTGTGGTTTCCTCTTCATCTCACAGTTTCCCTCAGAGAAACCACTGGATTCCAGATTCTATGCTTACCTCTGAAGTTTATTAATTTGAAATTCTGTTGTAAAGAAATATAACTTTTTTGCCCAAATGATAATTAACAATCTAACCAGAGGTCTGGTGCGTGAAATCATGCACATTTGGGGTCCAGCTGGCACAGATAGCAGCTATGGGGGCTGGGCTGGCAGATGGAGGGATGCAGGAGGTTGGCTGGCCAGCCTGCACTCAATCAGGGTGGCAAGGGGGGGGGCAATCAGTGGCAGGGCTGGCCTGGGGGAGGGGCTGTAGCAATTTTGCGGGTGTTATCAGGGCCCCACTGGGCTGGTTGGCCACTGCAGTGCATGTCATAATGACTGGTCATTCTGTTTGTTCCAGTAATTCTGCTGTTCCGGTTACATGGCTTTTATAGAGACATATTCTGACCCATGTCACCTAAATCTAACCAGAGGCTCTGCTGACTTGACAGTGCAGCTCAGCCCCACCCAGCTCAGGTCCCAGCCAGCCAGCAGCAGGAGACAGCTCCCAACAGGCACAGAATGGGCAGCAGGCTTCAAAGAAGTGTGACCCCAAAGCTAGGGAAGAAGAACATGGGTGGTGAGGTTTATTCACTTGTCATCATATTTGTAGCACCAATAGCAGGAGGCACCATCGGGAGTTGGTAGAGGGACCCACCATACGTTGGAGTGGATGTGCAGGCTGATCATGTCTCTCACACAGAGGGCCCTTGGATAGGTTTATTTCATCACTTGCACATCTACTGCGAGCAGGGCAGGCTTTTCAGACAGTCATAAATGGATGCCTGTTGGCTTCTGCGCTGTTGGGCTGAGCTCCTGGAAGGTGCTGGCCATTCAGTTGATCTCTAACCCCCCTCCAACTCTTCCCTAACATCCTGCTGTAGTTTGCCATAAAGGTTTTAATAAAACTAGATTCAGCACAATTGCTGATACCTGGAGCACATTTGAGCTGGCGATGGGAGATTATTTGTTTGAACTGCATTCTGGAGAGGGCTATTCAAGAGAGGAAGACAACATTGCCCATATCATAGAACTGCTAGGCAGTATCCCACAACACTTTGCTCTACCTGGAAGATATTCTCAGGAATTCTTCAATCTCAGAGGAGAACTGTGGTATATCACCAAGCTGAAGTCCTGGAGCTTCCTTGATGTACTTGGAAAAGTATGGGTGGCCCCATGAAGATGCTGCACAGTTTACAGATTTCCAGATTTCGATGTTAGAAATGGTTCCAGAAAAACAAGCCTCAGCTGGCAAATGCTTTCAGCATCCTTGGCTGAATTCTTAGCAGATTCTACAAGTACAGTATTCTGAGCTAGCTAATGTTTTCTGGTACATTGGACCTAGCCAGTGTTCATTAAGCTAGCTTCATCCTTAGAGCTTTATTTAGCTCTGAGGTACTGTAGTTTGACATTTTGCTTTTGATGGGAACTCCAATTTCAGGGAGAGAGAGAGAGAGAGAGAGAGAGAGAGAGAGAGAGAGAGAGAGAGAGAGAGAGAGAAAGAGAGAGAAAGAGAGAGAGAGAGAGAGAGAGAGAGAGAGAGAGAGAGAGAGAGAGAGAGAGAGAGAGAAATGTGCCTGTTGGCCTGGCTCAGTGGTTGAGTGTCACAATTCCATTGCTGGTCAGGGCACATGCCCATGTTGCAGTCTCAATCCCAGTGTGGGTCATGCAAGGGGTAGCAGATTGATGATTCTCTCTCAACATTGATGTTTTTATCTCTCCCTCTTCCTCACTTCCTCTCTGAAATCACTGAAAAATATATATTTTTTAAAAAGGAAAGAAATGTTTGGATCCCCCATGTAAGGACACTGTTTCAGGGTTTTATTGTGGATCAAGGTGGGGGCAGGGAGGGTCCTGAACACAGAGGGGCTTGTGTGGTATAAATGCCCCGCCTGTAGGACACAAGGAGGCATCCTGCTTTCTTTTCCATTTTCCCACATGCACAGGAGAAGAGAGAGAGAGATAAACCTTAACATGTTAGCATCAAACATCAAAAACAGAGCCTGGGAAAGAACCAAGATGGTGGCATAGGTAAATTCGGGTAATCCCCATCTCCCACAACCACATCAAAATTACAACTAAAATACAGAACAACCATCAATAAGAACAGCCTGAAAGCTGGAAGAACATAAGTCCTACAATAAGTGAAGGGACGAAGACAGCACATTGGAAAGGAGGAAATAAAACTGTTATTATAATATATCCAGGTGACATGATATTTATTGTACATGGAAGATCCTAAAGACTCCACCAAAAAACTATTAGATTTAATAAATGAATTTGGCAATACAGCAGGATACAAAATTAACACAAAGAAATCGATAACATTTTTATACACCGATAATGAATTGTGAAAAAGAGAAACTAAACAAACAATATCATTTATCATTGCAACAACAACAAAATTAAGATACTTAGAAATAAAACTAACCCAGGAGGTAAAAGACTTGTATTAAGGAAACTACATGATTTTGAAAAAATAGATAGAGGGAAACATAAATAAATGTAAGAATATACACTGTCCATGCCAAAACTGGTTTGTCTCAGTGGATAGATCTCTGGTCTGCAGACTGAAAGGTCCCAGGTTTGATTCTGGTCAAGGGCATGTACATTGGTTGCAGGCACATCCCCAGTGTTCAGGAGGCAGCTGGTCAATGTTTCTCTCCCATTGATGTTTTTAGCTCTTTCTTCCTCTTTGTGAAAAATCAATAAAATATATATATTTAAAAAAAGAATATACAGTGTCCATGCATTGGTAGAATTAACATCCTTAAAATGTCATACTACCAAAGGCAACCTATAGATTTAATGCAAACCCTACTAAAATAACAGCAGCATGTTTCAAAGAGCTAGAAGAAAACACTACAAAAATTTATATGGAAGCAAAAAACACCCCAAATAGCTATAACAGTTTTGAGAAAGAAGAAATGAGTTGGAGGGATAGCAATTCTAAATATCAGATTATAGTACAAAACAGTCTGGTGCTGGGATAAGAACAGGCATCTTGACCAATAGAACACAATAATGACCCCAGAAATGGACCCAAGCCATTACACAAATTTAATATTTTTCAAAATAAACAAGAACTTACAACGGAGTACAAAAAGACTTTTCAATAAATGTCATGGGGTAAATTGGGCAGGTACATTAAAAAAAAATGAAAATAGACCACCAACTTACACAAGAAACAGTTTAATTTGGATAATGACTGAAATGTAAGTAGGGACACTATAAAAATCCTAGAAGAAACCATAGGCAGCAAAATGCCAGACATCTCTAGTAGCAACATGTTTATAGGAACATCTCCTAGGGCAAAGGAAACTAAGTAGAAAAAAAATCAGACTACATCAAAATAAAAAGCTTCTACACAGAAAAGAAACCAACAAAATGAAAAGAGAGCTCACTGTATAGGAGAACATCTTTGGCAATGATGCACCTGATAAAGGGTTAATATCCAAAATACATAAGGAACTCATACAACTTAAGAAAAGGAAGATAAACAATCCAATTAAAATATGGGCAAAGGACCTACATTAACACTTCTCCAAAGGGGATATACAGATGACCAAGAGACATATGAGGAAATTCTCAAGTCACTAATCATCCAAAGATGCAAATTAACAAGAAAATTAGGTATCACCCCACAGCTGTTAGAATGATTACCATAAGCAAACCAACACATCATGTGCGGAGCACTTGAGAATGTGGAGAAAAATGAACCCAGGTACATTGCTTGTGGGAATGCAGACTGGTACAGCCACTATGGAAAACACTATGAAGTTTCTTTAAAAAATTAACTATGGAACTGCAATTTAATCCAGTGATTCCACTTTTAGGAATATATTCTAAGGAATGGGAAAAATCAATCAGAAGGAATGCCTGCATCCCTATGTTCATAGCAGCAAATTTCAATAATTAAGACCTGGAAACAGCCCAAGAGACCATCAATAAATAAGTGGATAAAAATTATGTGGTATATTTATACCACAAAGTATACTATATAATAAAGAGGTAATATGCAAATTTACCACCATGCTTTTGCACAAGATGGCCACCCCCATGTGGTCACAAGATGGCTACTACAAAATGGCCCGCAGAGGAGGACAGTTATGGGTGATCAGGCCAGCAGGGAAGACAGTAGGGGGCCTAAATCAGCAGTCTGACAATCCCTGAGGGTCCCAAATTGGCAAGATTGCAGGCTGGACTGAGGGACAGCCCTCCCCCCCCATTGCTTGAATTTCATGCACTGTGCCTCTTTATTATATAGTTACCCATAATAATAAAATGGTAATATGAAAATCAACCAAATGACCAAGCAGCATCTGGATGACCTTCCGGATGACCACGCTATGACATGAACTGGTGCCAGGCCAGCCAAGGTGGTGTGATGCAATTGGCCTGGGGTCCCGCCATCACCC
Organism: Pipistrellus nathusii; assembly: GCA_963693515.1. Taxonomy (NCBI): domain Eukaryota; kingdom Metazoa; phylum Chordata; class Mammalia; order Chiroptera; family Vespertilionidae; genus Pipistrellus; species Pipistrellus nathusii. The sequence goes on along the minus strand of OY882875.1, from coordinate 40,765,373 downwards.
CAAGATTGCCCCAATAGGGAGGCCCAGACCACCCTGCTGGCTGCATTGAGGCAGGTGTGCGGGACTCCCTCTGCAGGGCTATGGATCTGGGGCCCCTCCATCGATTGCCCCATAGAGGGAGGCCCAGGCCACCAGCCAGCGACACTGTAGCAGGTGTGCAGGGCTGGCCAGTTATTGCTCCACAGATGAAGGTCTAGGTCAGCCAAGTGATGGCACCGCATGCCTGTTGCCCACAGACAGAGGAAATGGGTGAGCAATGGCATTGCTGCACAGATAGCAAGCAGTGGCAGCAGTGGGGGCTTGGTGAGCTGCCAGCAACTGGAGGAAAGAAAGCCCTGATAAGCCCTGAACACAAGCCAGGCCTTGAACACCCTCCTGCCTCTTCACCCCCACCTGCATGAATTTCATATACAGGACCTATAGTACATCCATAAAAATGAATGATCTGTTGCCCTTTGAGACAACATGGAGGGACCTGGAGAGTATCATGCTAAGTGAAATAAGTGTCAGAAAAAGACAAGTATCATAGGATCTCACTCATATATGGAATCTAATGAACAAAATAAACTGATGAATAAAATGGATTCAGAGACTTAGAAGCTTGGAACAGACTGCAGAATCTCAGAGGGAAGATGGGGGAGGGTAGGTAGATGGGGAGAGATCAATCAAAGAACTCCTATGCATGGACACAGACAATAGGCTGGTGAAGGCCTTGGGCAGGGGTTTGGGGTGGGCTAGAAGGGTCAATTGGAGATAAAGGGAAAAATCTAATACCTTATACAATAAAGATGCAGTTGTTAAAAAAGGAATTAGGACCTGGAGACTCAGTCTTCCCCTGGGCATGGTCTCTATGTCATCCACTTTTCTCAGGTGGGGTCAAGACCTCATCTATGAGATACTCTGTCTTATGAATATGAAAAAGAGAGGGGGTAGACTAGGTTAAATATGGATAAGTCTGTGTCCTGTGGGCATCACCCATAGTCACACCTCCCCTACAGAAATGCTCACAACCCCTCACAAAGAATTGGAGCTGGAGAACTCTCCTCCCGGTGGCCATGGATACAGGAAAGGGGCTCCTCAGTACCTAGGTTAAGGATGAGACCAGGGAGAATCAAGGGGAATTTGCACTCACTCCTGTCTCCTCTCCGCCGGTGTCCACTCCCAGGTGCAGCTGGTGCAATCTAGGGCCTCAGTGAAGTTCTCCTGCAAGGCTTCTGGGTACACCTTCACCAGCTACTGGATGCACTGGGTGGGACAGGCCCCAGGGCAGGGGCTTGAGTGGATGGGGAGGGTTTACCCTAACAATGGAGTTACAGAATATACACAGAAGTTCCAAGGCACAGTCTCCATGTCCAGAGACATCTCCATGAGCATACATGGAGCTGAGCAGCCTGAGAGCTGAGGACAGGGACCTGGGCACAGTGCAGGGAAAGTCAGTGTGAGCCCAGATGCAAACTTCCCTGCAGCAGAGGCTGTGAACACCAGGGGGCAATCAGGGTCCCCGAACACAAGGACCATCCAGCAGCAGATGCAGTTGGAGGTTTGGGCTGGTTTCCTGTGTGGTTTCCCTTTCATGTCCCAGTTTCTCTCAGGAAACCTTTCGGATTCTTGACTCAGAAGAGAAGAGAGAGGGAGAGAGAGATAGAAACATCAATGATGAGAGAATCATTGATAGATTGCCTCCTGCACACCCCCTATGGGGAATAATGCCTGCAAACCAGACCTGTGCCCCACAGCTACAAGGATCATCCCCTAGGACCTCCCACCACAAATTTCCATCCTCCCTACCTAATTCTTCCCTCCTGGTCCTCATTCACTTGGGTGGATGTGCAAACCCATTCCAATGCCTGGTTTAAATGATCACACAACTGTTAGTCTGATTGGCTGTGCTTTCTTCTGAAGGGGATCCTGTGCTTACAGGAATATCACAGCAGATAGCTCAGGATAATCCCCAGTTCAGCACCCTTAGCTCCCTTGTCCCCACCTTAACCATGTCTGCAAAGTCCTCTCATATAAGAACATTCACAAGCTCCAGCGGTGAGAAGTAGATGTTCCTGAGGTCAGGGTCCAGCTATCACAGTCCCTTAAGAGTCAGGGCCTCCACTGCCTCTTAGGAACATGGGGAAGGGTTCCCTTTCTGACACCTGAGAGTTGTGTATGTGAGAGTGGAGTGAGCATATGTGTGTGTGCATGTTAATCTGTTTAGAATTCAGCCATAGCACCTGTCTGTCTGGGATGCAGGACACAGTAGTTTGGACTTGACCTGGAACTTGGGTTAAATTTTAAGTCGGTGCTTCTTTATCGGAATGACTCTGGATGTTATGTGTGGCTATTTCAGAGAGAAAAAAAAAGGAGACAGACTGAACTATGTGAAAATGAGGAAATAACCACACTATGAAAGGACAATCTTGGAGGTATGTCTGTTCAGACATGATTAATTCCTATCCATGGTGATTCATCTCCAGGCTCGGGGTGACTTTTCCCATGTTGCTCAGTGATCCATCCAATGAAGGGGCTTCAGGTGCCCAGGGATTCCCATCATGTATGGCCACTGACAAGGTACACATGCAGACATGAGTAAGGACTTGAGAGGGAGCAGATGGTGCTTTTGAAACGAGAAGCTGATGAAGCAGGAAAGCCCAACATGCCCTCCTGCTCCCAGGTTAGAATCATGTCACGTGTCCTCATGGACACAGAACCTGATGATGAAAACAAAGAAGAACTCACAAGGGTGACCAGGTTTCTATCAGTAATCTGCATCAAGACCTTACATAATTAAATTTCCAAAATTTTAACTTAACTGATCCCCTATTGTTATCACCAACTTCACCTAAACAGATCTGGTCCTGATGGAGAAATCTTTAAGCTCCAGTGTTTGAAACTGGCTCAACAACAAAGTCTAGAGAATATAAACCACAAAGGAGAGTCAAGATGGGTGGCTTTGGGGAGGGATCTGGGAAAGAGCCTCCAGGACCCTGTACTGAGCACTCCTCCATTCCTTTCTTGGGAGGAGCAATCCCCACCCAATGGCATCAGCCAGGGGAAAACAATCCCCCACCTCTGGAACCCTGTCACCCCACCATGCATCTTGGCCCTGCTGAGGAGTCAGGGGAATAGACCTGGTGTACACATCTGAGCATCTCAGAAAGTGTCAGAGACTGGCTTTGGTGAGGCCATTGACCCGCTTTCCTTTGAACCTCACAGGTGCCTGCTCCTCACAGGAGATCTGAGAGAAATACTCTTTTGGGCTCTGGGAGACCCAGCCTCCGGTCTTCACAGTCCCCAAATGCCTGGCCACCAAGGAGTCCAAGGTACCAAGTTCAGGAAAAAATCAGGGACTGACTCAGACAAGTGGCTTTGGAGCAGAACACACCACCATCTTCCTTGAAGTCTGATCAGTACTTTCTAGAGCCCCATCCTCCTGATTCCACCAGAAGCTCTTTAAGAAACTGAGCTTTTCCAGTTACCAATGTTTACAGCCAGTCAGCAGGTAGAGCAGGAACAGGAGGATCCAGGGGTGCTTTGGAGGTTTGCTGACCCACCCATGGGCCTGACAAGTAGTGCTCAATCTGTGGGTCATGATCCCTTTCACAGGGGTTTACTAAGGACCATTGGAAACACAGATATTTACATTATGATTCATAACATTATCAAAATTACAGTTATGAAGTAGCAATGAAAATAGTTTTATGGTTGGGGGTCACCACAACCTGAGGTACTGTATTAAGGGGTCACGTCATTAGGAAGGTTGAGAACCACTGATCTAGAAAATAAAAACCCAAAGGAGGCAGAACAGCTGCCACAACTGTAGCACAAAACCCCCTTGAAGGAATAGGACCTGGAAGCTCTGTCTGTCTCTGTAGTCATGTCTGGTTCCCAGGGACCACACACATACACTCCACTCTCCCCCAGCACTAAGTCCACAGGCTGCAGGCTTCACTCTGGCCTTAGTTTAACCTCTGGTCACTTTGTAGGGGAAGTAGCGTCAGAGGGAACTTCCCATCTCCTGAACATGAACTTCATTCAATTTTATTACTTTCTAGGTTTGTGAGATTGATTTCTCATGGTTTCTATTACTGGTAAAAGTCAAAGCTATCTCTCACTTTAAGCCTTCTCTTTTTATATGCCGATGCTCTATCCACTGAGTCAAACTGGTTAAGTCTAGTTTATGTTTCTTGTGCTCAGAAAGTTTATGCCATACTTTGCCCCAATTCCAAAATGCTTCACGACCCATGTTGTCTACTTTCCCTGAATAGCTGGTGAAGGTCAAGGGAAGACAGGCCCACACAAAGATCCTAGAATGACCAGGGGATTCTGACCTTAGGCCCTACACTTACAGGAAAGGACTGCTCCTCTTGCAAATTTCTCTTCAAGCTCCATGGTAAATGCTCTCCTGGGCTGTGCAGGCTCCCTGCTCTCCCCTCACTCAGGGCTGAGGTCTCTGGGAAGGCAGAGCTGTGGTCTAGAAGATGAGACTTCTCTTGTGCCTAGTGACAGCCCGCCAAGGTGTAGGTCTCAGGGGTCAGACAGGGGTCATGGGGTGGCTGTGACTGCACATAACTATCAGGTACTGATGCTCCTTGTCCCAGGTGTCCTATCCCAGGTGCACCTGCAGGAGTCGGGTCCATGACTAGTGAAGCCTTCTCTGGATTCTCTTTAACAAACCATCACGTGCACTGGACCTGCCAGGCTCTGGGAAAGGGGGCTGGAGTGATGGAAATTCAGACTATAACCCAACATTGAAATTCTGACTCAATATCATCCAGATATTCAAGAGCCAAGTTTACTTAACATGGAACAGCCTGAGAACTGATGCCATAGCCATGTATACTGTGCAATATGCAGTAAGGGGGAAACCAGTGTCAGCCCAGACACAAATCTCCTAAGGGAGACAGCGGGGCTGGGCTGAGGGGGGTTCTCAGGATCCACAGCAGAGAGAATAGTCCTTGGAGCAGGAGCAGAGGGAGGTGGGATCAGGGATTTCCTCTCAAGCTCTCAAATGCTGTCAGGGATGATTCTTTCTTTTTCTCTGTGGCTTTAATTTCTTGCATTTGGTAATGCAGGTGCAAGAGGAGGAGGTCACATTGCTGTTCTCCGATGACAAATGGGGCCTTGACTCTCCTCACCACAGTCTGGGATTTTCTGTTTTCCTTTATCCACATAGACCATCCTCAGTGCTCTTGTCGGGCTGTTATTGGCAAACTTTCCCACTAAAAGAGACCCTGCACAGCCCAGGCACCTGAGTGCTGAGCTCAGGGTCTGACCCACATGCCCACCTGTCCCCATAGGGGCCCTTCCTTCTCACAGGCCCACGATAAATAAAACATGTGCACGTCCCATCAACAGTGGAAGTTGGGGAAAAAGAAAAAAAAAAAACACAAAAACAAAAACATCTAAATGGTGCCAAGAACCCTTGAGGGCTGCTCCCTGGTCACTTCTCCCCTTTACAGGTGCCAGGATTTGCTGTTTCTGGTACCACAAGAGCAGGGAATGACCTCAGCTCTCTTTGTAAAGGTGTCATACAAGCACTAATGTGACATGATACCAGAGTGCCTATCCCCTATAATGTAGTTTAATAGGGAATTTTAACAAAGGTTTATTGGGAATCACCTTATTTCAACAAGCAGCTGACTTGAGAAATCAAATACCTTAGTGAAGGAGGCAGCTATACAGTTTTTCATTCTTTTTTTAAAAAAATTAAAATCATGAGCTAAACTTTGGCATTTCATAGTGATGGCATTGAATTATCTGTAGATTACTCCTGTGAGGTCTCAGACCCGATAGTAACCCAGGTTGAGGCTGCTTGTTGGGCATCTTGATCTATCACAGCATTTTCTCAGCCTCCATGTTATAGGTGATGTAGTGGATCCACCTTCACCGCACTCACTTCTGCAGAACCCAGGAGAGCTCCCACACTTCCCACCTTGTTCCCTTGATGGGTTTCCAGAAGCTATGAGAATCCACTTTGTCTGCACAGCACCCTCAAGTCATGTACTGCTCCCCAGACCTTTCTGTGTCTATGTGGTCCCCTCCTGACTGACGGATCTAGTGAGTGCAGAACCTCCCTCCATGTGCGTGAGTTTACATCAGAGAGAGGGACCGATTCTGAAGGAAACTTACTTTATTAGGAAGTGCTGTTTCCAGCCTCCAGTTATAATCCTGCTGGGTGATCCCTCAGATGCTTTAGGTCAAGGTTGTCCTTGCGTGTCTCCAATAAACTGAAAGTGTGCACTGAACCATCCCTGATGAAAGTAAAACAATTACCACCCATTCTTGGAATTCAGCCATGACACTTGTCTGTCTGAGATGCACAACACAGTAGTTTGAACCTCACCTGGAACCTGGGACTTTGTTTAATTTTCAAGCTGGTACTTTCTTGCCTGAATGATTATAAATGTTATGTGTGGCTATTTCAGAAAAAAAAGGAAGGAAATCACAACATTATAAAGGACCATACTGGAGGTGTGTCTGCTGAAACGTGGTGAATTCCTATGCATGGTAATTCATCTCCGGACTTGTGGTGGCTATTCCAACATAGCACATTGGTCCATCCACTAAAAGGGCTTCAGGTTCCCCAGGACACCCATCATGTACAGACACAGTGAGGGCACTGCCAAGATCCACATGCAGACGTGAGTAGGTGTTCAAGAGAGAGGAGATGGTGCTTCTGAAATGAGCTGCTGATGAAGTAGGAAAGCCCAACATGCCCTCTTGCTTTCCGGTTAGAACCCTGTTACATATCCTGATGGTGAATACAAGGCAGAACTGCCAAGGCTGACCAGGTTTCTCTGAAATTAGATCCATCAGCTCCAGCAATGGGAAATTACCAGAGTGACTTATTCACTCAGTAATCAAGGGGTAGAGCAAATACTATTCTTCATATCAATAATTTTATATATATAAAATTATTGCCACTAATTTATTATATATAATTATTACCACTAATTATTACCACTAACTAGTACCACTAATACTGGTGGTAGCACATACTATGCAGACTCTGTGAAGGGCCGATTCACCATCTCTAGGAACAACGCCAAGAATATGCTCTATCTACAAATGAATAGCCTAAGAGCTGAGGACACAGCCATATATTACTGTGCTACAGACAGAGTGAGAGGAAGTCAGTGTGAGCCCAGATACAAACCTCCCTGTCAGTGATTTACATCAAGATGTTTTATAATTAAATTTCCAAAACTAAAATATAACTTCTCCCCCACTGATACCAACTTCACCTAAAATGATCTAATTATGATCATTTTCTTCTATATCCCAATGAAATTAGTTCTACAATAGAGTCTAGAGAATAAACACCACAAAGGAAGCAGTAACCTGCTACATGTCTAGCATCAAACTCCCCTGAAGGAATAAAGCCTGGGAGCTCTGTCTCGGTCTCTATAGTTCATGCTTCTGGTTCCCACACAGACACTCCTCTTTTCCTCAACACTTGGTCCACTGGATCTACATTCACAATCAGGTCTTGGTTTATTCTCTGATCATGTTGTAGAGTAAATAATGTCAGATGGAACTTCCTGTCTCCTAGACATGAACCTCCTGTACTTTTCCTTCTTTCTCAGGTTGTAAAGTTGATTTCTTTTCATTGTCATTACTGGAGACTGTCAAAGGCATCTCTCGTTTTAAACCCTTCTCTCTGTCTTTTTATGATGAGTTTCACTCCTGGATATTTGTTCAGGTCTCTTGGAGCTTTTGGGTTCAATGGAAAGTGCACAGGCCCCTATTTGGAGAATTATTTAACATACATGCACCTGTGGACATGGAACACTCAGGGATAATGTACTCTATGTCAGAGTCCAACCCCAGAGCTCCCTATATAGCAGGAGGACATGCAAATAAGGACCCTTCGGCTCATAAAGACCAGACCAGCCTCAACCCTGCAGTTCTGGGACAGGATCTTAGCCCTGAGATACCCAGGTGTTTCCATTCCCTAATCAGGACTGAACACAAACCACACACCATGAGGTTTGGGCTCAGCTGGATTTTCCTTGTGCCTCTATTAAGAGGTAATTTATAGAGAACAAAAGACACTGAGTATGTGAGTGGGCATGAGTGAGAGAAACAGTGGATGTGTGAGAGTTTCCTAATTAGGCTATCTTTGTGTTTTCAGGTGTCCAGTGTGAGGGGCAGCTGGTGGAGTCTGGGGGAGGCTTGGTGCAGCCTGGAGGGTCCCTGAGACTCTCCTGTGAAGCCTCTGGATTCACCTTCAGTAGCTACTACATGAACTGGATCCGCCAGGCTCCAGGAAAGGGGCTTAAGTGGGTTTCACGCATTACTAATACTGGTGGTAGCACATACTATGCAGACTCTGTGAAGGGCCGATTCACCATCTCCAGGGACATGCTGTATCTGCAAATGAACAGCCTAAGAGCTGAGGACACAGCCATATATTACTGTGCTACAGACACAGTGAGAGGAAGTCAGTGTAAGCCCAGACACAAACCTCCCTGCAAGGGAGGTTTTAACCACCAGGGGTCCCTGAACAGAAGGACCATCCCAGCAGCAGGTGCAGTTGGAGGTCTGGGGCTGATTTCCTGTGCAGTTTCCTCTTCATGTCACAGTTTCCCTCAGGGAAACTCTCTGGATTCCTGACTCCATTTATCTCTGAAGTTTCTGAGTTAGAAATGTCTGTTGTAAAGAGAGACAGCTACCAGATCTGGACAAACCACAGAGAGCCTCTTCCAGACGATCTTCTGCACATGTCACCTAAAACCAACTAGAGGCTCTGCAGACTCAATAGTGCAGCTCAATTCCTCACAGCTCAGGGACCATCCAGTCAGCAGAACGACTCATGTGGGCTGGACTGTAGGCACCAGTGTCATGTGACCCCAAAGCTAGTGAAGAAAGAGCTAGGTGGTGAAGGTCAATGACTTGTCATCATGCTCACAAAACCAAGAGTAGGTGACGCCAGACAGAGTCAGAGGAACCCACAGCAACTTGGTACAGATGTCCAGATTGACAACAAATATACACACAAAGGGACATGGAATGTGTATTATGTACATATTTGAAACATCTGGGAACCACAGGAAAGGTCATTCAGTAAGACAAAGGTGATTTCATGGATCCAGCAAAGATGACTGGCATGGAGTGTTTATTTTGGTGAGGTGGTGGGAAGAGGGAGGAATCCCCCTTTCAGAGGCTTGTGTGGTTTCAATCTCACCATGACATGTAAAGACAAAAGTATGATTTATTATCCAACTTCCTGTGTGGGGCAGATGGAAAAGAGAACGCAATGACAACCAGTTGTCATAAGTCAAATGAAAATGAAATTGCAATATGGCTACCCACCAACTTACATCTATGAAAACTGAGGAAACATTGAGATGAAGAGTCCATGTTTGTACAATATTCATGTCACAGAAAATAAGAAGACTAAATATAAGTAAAAAATGATGACAAGGATGGTGCTGATGATAATTGTGCTGATGGTGACAATATTGATGGTGATGATATTATTGGAAAGGAATCTTGGTCCAACATCTTGGTGAGATTCTATACTTTGTCCAAGATCATTGGATTTTTCAAATTACTTATAGCAACTTACAGTTGTTTTTTTGGGACTTAAGGCTCCTGTTCATAATTATTCATGTACTAGAGGCCTGGTGCATAATATACGTGCACTGGGAGGGGGGGAATGGCCTGAGGGGATCAGCCCACTGAGGGAGCAGCTGGTAATCCCAGTGAGCCTAGTGGCTGTGGACCCGCCCTCTGAGAAGCTCCTCCCTCTGTGGGAGCACCACTCATCCTGGTCTTTCAGCAACACTCCCACCGTGGGAGTGCACTGACCATCAGGGGAAAGTTCCTATGTTGAGTGTCTGCCCCCTAGTGGTCAGCGTATCACAGAGATTGGTCATTCTGCCATTCAGCTGTTGGGCTTTTATTATATAGTATTTTCTACAATGATGTAAGCTGTCACTATAATTCTCTCTATATCCTTCTAGGGCTTTAATCTTCTAATATCCGGATGAACTGAGAAATATCCACTGTGACTAATTCTATTCTACAAAACCAGAAATGCTTGCCAAAAATTAGGTAAGAAAAAAATATATATAAGATAAAAACATTAAAATGTTTCCCATTATCTTTATGTAGATGGCATGACCTTGTACATAGAGAACTCTAAAAACTGCACCAGAAAACTTATGAACTAGAAAGGAAACTTAGGAATCCAATAAGGTACAAAACCAACACAAAAATGACTTGTGCCCCTGCACAGTCTCGACAAAGTGTCTTCATCACAGTAGAAAATATGTGGAGCTGTTTCAGGAGAAAGTGAGGGGAAAAAACTTGAACTGAACAAACAACAAGGAGATCACAAGTTAATGAAACAACAACCCTAGACATGTCTGTCCTCAGTCTTGGTTAATCTCCTTTCATGTTCCCAGGTAGCTTTCCCTTGTGGCATGCAGTCAAGTGCAAAATCCAGTTAATGCCCATCAAGTGGGAACACAGTGATAGCGGTTCCAATGGGCAATTGCAGACATCAGTTTCTCAAGAACAACATTTATCTTGCCTAAACTGAATTATTCCTAAAACACTATCCTAATCTTCCCATAAACATACTGAGATGCTTCTCTATTCCACTTTATGAAACTGGATTTACAACAGAGTCTATAGAATGAACACAGCAAAACAGGCAATGCAGCTGCTACACATCCAGCACCAAATCCCCCTGTAGGAATAGAACCCCAGAGCTCTGTCTATGATAGGGAGTCATTGTGAGCCCAGATGCAAACCTGCTTGAGGGAGACAGCAGGGCTAATAACACTAGACTGAGGAAACTAGTCAATCTCCTTCCATCATCATTTAAACATATGAATGATTCTGAGTTGTGTGCATGCATATTGGTAGAAAATCTATACTAATAATAGAGGAATATGCAAATTGTCCAGGGTACCATCACGGTAACATTAACGACTAAATAGCAAGCTGTGTGAGGCTACAAGGCCAGCAAGGGAGTTAGTGAGGGATGACCAAACAACTAAACAGCAGACTGCATGGAGTGACCAGAATGGCAGGGAAGTTAGTGAGGGATGACCAAATGACTAAACAGCAGGCTGTGTAGGGTGACCTACAGGAGGATATTTGGGGGACCAGGCGGGGAGAGGGGGCAGTGAGGGGCAAACAAGCCAACAAGGTGGGCAGTTTGGAGTGAACAGGCAAGCAGTCAGATGAACAGTTAGGAGCCAGACGTCACAGATTGTGAGAGGGATGTTCAACTGCTGGTTTAGTCCCGATCCCCAGGGAAGTGGGACATCCCTGAAGGGGTTCCAGATTGGAGAGGGTGCAGGCTGGGCTGAGGTAACCCCTCTCCTCCGTGCATGAATTTTGTGAACCGGCCTTCAGTCTTTATATAAAATTAGATTCAAAAATTTAAAAATTGTGGATTTTGAGATTCAGAAATGGTTTGAACAAATGATGATTCTATTTATACCTATTTGAAAGATACACAAAAAGTTAATGTGTAACCTATTCATTTAGTCCACCATTTCTTCTTATCCTCTGAAATTTTAGGCCATTCTTTGACCTAATTCCAATGTGGTTCATGACCCAGGTGGTCCCTAGTCCCTGACTTACATACTGAGTGAGATGAAAGGAAGACATACCTGAACAGGGGGCTCTAGAATGACATGGGTGGCCTGACCTCAAGCTCTACACTTAGGGGAAGGCCTGTCCCATATTCAAATTACTATTCAACCTCATGGGTAAATCCCCTTTTGGGTTGTGCAAGCTCACAGCTCTTTCCTCACACAGGGCTGAGGTCTCTGGGAAGGAAGAGCTGTGGTCTAAAAGAAGATAAGACTGCTGGGCCTTCTCCTGTGCCTGGTGACAGTGACACAGGTGAGGATATCAGGGATCAGACAGGGGTCATGGCATGGCTGTGCCTGCAAGTGACTGACAGGGACTGATGCTTCTTGTTCCCAGGTGTCCTGTTCCAGGTGCAGCTACAGGAGGCGGGCCCAGGACTGGTGAAGCCTTCACTGACCTTCTCCCAGTGGTTACTGCTGGAGTTGGATTCGCCAGCTCCCAGGGAAGGGGCTGGAGTGGATGGGGGTGTATAAATCGTAATAGAACCCTTTACTATAGACCTTCCTCAAGAGCCAAACATCCATCTCCAGAGATATGTCCAAGATCCAGTTCTGCCTGCAGCTGAGCTCTATGACCTCTAAGGTCATGGCGGTGTATTACTGTGTGAGACATAGTAAGGGAAAGTGTCAGTGTGAGACCAGATGCAGACCTCACTGAGGAAAAGGCTACAGACAATCGGGGTGCTCAGGACACTAGACTCAAGAAGCCCAGAGAAAATCCCAGAAGCAGGGGCAGAAGGAGGTGGGGAAAGAAGAGCTTCCTGTTGGGAGCAGGGATTTCCTCTCAAGCTTGAGGATGCCTCGAGGGATGATTTTGTTTTCTCTGTGGCTCTAATTTCCTGTATTTTCACTGCATACTTCAGAGGAAGAGGACACATTGCTATTGGTAGATGACATATGGCAGTGACTGGAGACTGTCATTCACCAATATGACACTGTATGTAGAAACCCATAAAGAATCAAGCAACACTTTTCTAGATTTAATAAAGAAATTTGGTAATGTGTCAGGATACAAAATTAATAACCAGAAAATGGTGGTATTTTTATACATTAATAATGAATTCTCAGAAAGAGAATCTTAACACACAACCCCATTTATCATTGCAGCAAAACCATTAAGACACATAGATATAAATTTAATCTAGGGTGTAAAATAGTTGTACTCAGAAAAGTACAGGATTTTAAAAATAGAGATAGAAGATGACATAAACAAGTTATAGAATATACCATGTTCATGGATTGGTCTAATTACCTTCTTAAAATGGTCATATTACCAAAAGCAATCTGTAGATTCAATGAAATTCCTATTAAAATGCCAATAGCATACTTCGCATACTTAAAAATGTATATGAAACAAAAAAAAGAATGCAATTAGTCACAGCAATCTTGAGAAAGAAGAAGAAATGGGAAGAATCACAATACCAGATATAAAATTATTCTGCAAAGCAATGGTATTGAAAACAATCTGATACTGGTATGAGAACAGGGATATATATCAATGGAGCAGAGCAAACTCCAAAAATGGACACAAACCATTATGCTTAATTAATATTTGACAAATAAGACAAGAGCATACAACGGAGTCAAGACTGTCTCTTCAATAAAAGGAAAATTGGACAGATATATGCAAAAAAATGAAACTAGATGAGAGACTTGCACTATAAACAAGAAAACACTCAAAATGAATAAAAGACTTAAATATAAATTGTGAAACTATAAAAATCTTAGAAGAAATCATTGACAGCAAACTCTCAGACATCTGTCATACCAGTGTATTTACAGATATATCTCCTAGGGCAGTGGTGGGCAAACTGCAGCTCGCAAGCCACATGTGTCTCTTTGCCCCCTTGAGTTCTTAGCAAAGGCCAGCTTAGGAGCATGCTAATTTTGTTAATAACAATGTACTTACTTATATAGTTTAAGTTTTAAAAATTTGGCGCTCAAAAGAAATTTCAATCATTTTACTTGTTATATTTGGCTCAGTTGACTAATGAGTTTGCTGACCACTGTCCTAGAGTAAATGAAACTAAGAAGAAAATAAACAAATGGGACTACATCAAAATAAAAAGCCTCTGTACAGTGAGAGAAATCATCAACAAAATTCAAAGGGTGCTCTCGGCACCAGAGAACATATTTGGCAAAGATACATGTAATAAAGGATTAATATCCAAAATATATAATGAACTCATACAATTTGACCAAAGGAAAACAAACAATCCAGTTAAAAATTGGGAAAATTATCTAAATAATTGATAATTCTTCAAATGGGACATACAGATGTCCAGGAGACATATGAAAAAATATTAAAAGCCATTGATCATCAGAGAGAAATGCAAATGATAAGAAAATGAGGTATCACCTCACACCTGTCAGATTGGCTACCATAAACAAATCAACAAATGGCAAGTGCTAGCAAGGATATAGAGAAAAGAAAATTCTAGTGCACTGCTGGTGGGAATGCAGATTGGTGCATCCATTAAAGAAAAATATGGGGTTTCTTCTAAAAACTAAATATTGAACTTCCATTTCACCCATTGATTCCACTTCCAGGAAGATATTCTAAAGGATCTGAAATAGCAGTCAGAAAGAATGTATGCACCCCTATGTTCATAGCAGCAAAATTTACAGTATCTAAGATCTGGAAACAGCTTAAGAGCCCATCAGTATATGACTGGATAAAAAAAACACTCACATTTATACTGTGGAATATTGTGCAGCAATAAAAAGATATCTTTTAGACAGCATGGTTATTGGATGGACCTGAAGAGTATTATGCTAAGCAAAATCAGCCAGTCAGAGAAAGACAAGTATCACTTGGTCTCACTCTTAAGTGGATTAAGGGCCAAAATAAACTGATGAACAAAATTGATCCACAGACCTAAAAGGATGGAACAGACTTCAGAATCTCAGAGGGAATGCAGTAGAGAATGGGTGGTTGGGAAGAGGTTAAACCAAAGAACATGTATGCATATATGCATAAACTATGGACACAGAAAACAGGATCTTAAAGGCCTGTGTCATGGGATTGGGGTGGGTGAGAAAGAGTCAATAGGGATAGGAGACATATGTAATACTTCAAAAAATAAATATATAATTGCAAAAAAACCCCCACCACAACAAATGATTGAGGCATTGTATACTCAGATTCCCACTGAGGATTGTCCCTGTGTTCATCTTATTTTAGGTGGGGTTAGCTATGAAATACTCTGCTCATGAATATGCAAAAGAGAGAAGATAGAATAGATTAAATATGGATAAGTCTGTGCCCTGAGGGCATCGCCCACAGCCACATGCTCCCCTACAGAAGTGCTCTCAGCACAGCATTCATCATGGACTGGAACTGGAGAACCCTCTTCTTAGTGGCTGTGGCTACATGTAAGGGGATCCCCAGTCTCTGGGCTGAGGAGGGGACTAGGGTGAGTCAAGGGGGATTTCCACCCACTTTTGTCTTCTCTCGACAGGTATCCACTCCAAGATGAACCTGGTGCAGTCTGGGGCTGAGGTGAAGAATCATGAGGTTTTCCTGCAATGATTCTGAATACACCTTTACCAACTACTGGATGCCCTGGGTGTGATAGGCCCCAGGATAGGGGCTTGAGTGGTTGCAAAGGGTTTACCCTAATAATGGAAACACAAAATATTCACAGAAGTTCCAAGGCAGAGTCTCCATGATTAGAGATACATCCCTGAACACAGCCTACATGGAGCTCAGCAGCCTGAGAGGTGAGGAAACAACTGTCTTACTGTGCAAGAGACACATCTTGATGGGAAGTCAGTGTGAGTCCAGACACAAACCTCCCTGCAGCAGAGGCTGTGACCACAAGAGGGCGCTCATGATCTTTGAACACAAGGACCATCCAAAGAGCAGGTGCAGTTGGAGGTTTGGGCTGGTATCCTGTGTGATTTCCTCTTCATGTCAATTTCCCCCAGGGAACCTCTTGGATTCCTGATTCTGTGCTGACTTCTGAAGTCTCTGAGTTAGAAAAGTCTGTTATAAACAGATACAACTTTCTCCTGTAGGTAAACAGCAGAGACTTTCCTTTGGACATGCTTGTGCCCAAAAAATAATTATCTAATCTTGTGATCCTCATCACCTAAACCCAACCAGAGGCTCTGCTGACTCGACAGTGCAGCTCAGCCCCACATAGCTCAGGGCCCCAGCAGCAGGACAAGAGCATATAGGACAGGGAGGCACCAGAGACATGTTACCCCAAAGTTAGACAGGAAAGACCTTGTGGTGAAAGTCATTGACTTATCATCATGGTCATAGCACCAAGGTAGGTGACACCAGGCAGAGTCAGGGGGACCCACAGCAGCTTGGTACAGGTGTCCATGCTGATGACAAACACACACCGGTGGACCTGGAATGTTTATTATGCACATGCTTAAAATCTCTGGGAGGCACAGGCAAGGCCCTTCAGGATAGCAAAGCTCCTTTGATGGAGCCAGAAAAGGAGACTTACTTGGGAGTTTTATTTGTAAAGGATGTGGGAGGAGGGGAGGAATTCTCAGAGACACTTGTGTGGTTTCAATCTTACATTGACATCTAATGACAGAACCATGATTTCTTATCAGATCTCTTGTATATGGCAAGTGTACAAGTGGAAAAAATAAGCCATCCATTTTCAACAGTCAAAAAGTAAAATAGAGTATGGAAACCTATTTTATGTAACAACTATACAATATGAGCAAAAATTAGATTCATTGTTATTATGTGTGCTCAAATACAAGATCAACAGAAAATGAGAAGAATAATTATAAGTCAGCAAATGATGAGGATGATGGTGATGGTGATGTAAATGGTGAAGGTGATGATAGAATTGGACAGAGATCATGGTCCAATGTCTTGATCAGAATCTGCAGTTTATCCAAAATCAACAATTTTTAGAATTCCTTGTGTCAATGTAGAGTTGAACCTTTGGGGTTCCAATTTCTAAATGACATTGAAAGAGGAGAAGCCTGTTTTTTTTTTCCTATAAAAAAAGTCATTGTGTGTAGACAACCACCATGTCTACATGAAAATAAGAAAATGATGATGATGATGATGATGATGATGATAATGTGATTAAGACGATGACAGTGGACTAAAAAATTGTTGACCCAAAGAAAGATACTCTTCATACAGACACACCATCACTATGGCTCCTGCATTAGGGGTGTCCACGCTTCTCTATAATTATTCTGAGTTTTCATAAATGTGACCCCAATAAATTATGCAGATTGGGTGATGAAGGGTGAGACCAGATCAGTAATAACCCCAAAGATGTCAAGTGTGTCCCTTAAGATGATCTGAGAAGCTGTTACCTTCTAGAACAGAGGCAACGTGAGAATGTGCATGTAGGAAGCCGGGATCACCTTCCACCAGTTTGCAGTGACAGGTTCCTTACTTCTCCTAATCCCTGCCTGCAGGATCATTAACATTTTTATTTTTTATTTTTTCCCTTTTATTTATTTATTTATTTATTTATTTTTTAAATCAATCTTTATTGTTCATATTATTACAAAGGTTCCTCATTTCTTCCCCCCTCCACCAGGTTCCCACCCCACCCTCCGACCCCTCCCCATCCCCCATTGTCCTCATCCATAGGTGCAGTTTATGTTCAGTCTCTTCTTCCCTCCTTTTCCCCAATAGTAAATCCCTTTTCAGATAGTAAATCAGTTACTTAGCATTTTCTCAAATCAACAATACCTCCACATGCCCAATGATACACTTCACACAAAAGACATTTCCCACTAGGTCAACCAGCCTCATCCAGGCCCCACCCAAGGCACTCACAGATCAACACCCCAGCCCTATACTAACTCAACACATCCAGATCTAAGCCTTCATCACTTGATTCAGCAGAACCTCAAGTTCCCACGAAAGTTTCCAGCCATGTCTGAGAAGCAGCCGTGGGGCAGGGGCAGGCAAGGAGCGAGCTGTTCCGGGCCTGGCTGCTCAGGGCCTGGCCTCTGTTGCTCTGGATCGTTCCACAACTAGCTGCTCCAGGTCTGGTCACTGCCGCTCCCGACCTAGTTGCTCTGCACTTGGCTGCTGCTGCTCCAGGCCTGGCCGCTCCCAGCCTGGCAGCTGCTGCTCCGGGCCTGGCCGCACCCGACCCGGCTGCTCCGGGCCTGGCCGCTCCCAGCCTGGCAGCTGCTGTTCCGGGCCTGGCTGCACCCGACCCGGCTGCTCCCCCGGGCCTGGCCGCAACATTTTTATTTTTAAAAAAACTCATGTTGTTAAATATTCAGATATTTACTATGATGAAACAAGCTGTCTCATGCCCTGCACTGACTTCCAGAACTTCACTGAAAAAAGGTATACAGTAGCTCTGTGTCTGTGAACATCAGTCATATCACTGTCATGTGATTCAAAACAAGTCCAGCTTACTCCCCTCATTCAGTTCCACAGTCACATCCAGATTTATGGGTATTTCCCAGCAGTGCTGCCCTCTGGTACCAGAACCTGCTCCAGTCCCTGTGACTGTTGTAGGCAATCAGCATGGAGAGTGGAGGCTCATAATTTTCTGGGAAGTTCTTTGTGAAATCACCCAATAAGAACCATTAAAGAGAGGGAGGCTTCAGAAGAGAACAAAATCCTCCAGGAGACAGGCACTTCTCAGCAACTCAGGAAGCAATCGTGTTGTATCTTGCACCTTTAAATCAACGCAAGGGAAGGAATACCACATAACCAGACATCCTGAAAAAGAGATACCATGGGAAGACAAAAAAATACCCCGCACATGAAAGAAAAGCAGGCATCACCAGAAAAGGAAGTAAACGAGTCAGAGGCAAGCAGCCTACCAGAGCAAGAGTTCAGAATAATGATCATAGGTTGGCTAAAAAGAATGGAAGAGAAATTTGACAATAACCAAGAAGAAATGAGGAAGAACCATGAGGAATGGAAGAAGAGCCATGAAGAATTGAAGAAGAACCAAGAAGAAATAAAAAATGACATCGCTACCATGAAGAATTCAATAGAAAGCATCAAGAGTAGACTAGATGAAGCAGAGGACCGCATCAGTGAGCTAGAAGACAAGATGGAAAAAAATACCCAATTAGAGCAGCTTCTAGAAAAAAAGATTAAAAAGCAGGAGGAGAGCCTATGGGAGCTTTGGGACAATACAAAACAAAATAATATTTGAATAATAGGGGTTCCTGAAGGTAAGGAAACTGAGGTAGACATGGAAAAAGTATTTCAAAAATAATGACTGAAAACTTTCCTGAGAGAGAGAAGAAAAAACCCACACAAATCCAATATGCTCCCAGAGTCCAAAGCAAAATGAATCCCAGAAGACAGACGCCAAGGCACATTATAATTAAAGTGGCAAACAACAGCAACAAAGTAAGAATCTTAAAAGCAGCCAGAGAGAGACAGAAAGTTACATACAAAGGAACCCCCATCAGACTAGCAACTGATTTCTCAACAGAAACATATCAGGCCAGATGGGAATTGGATGAAATATACAAAATCATGTAAAGGAAGGGTCTGAATCCAAGAATACTGTACCCAGCAAGGCTATCAATCAAAATTGAAGGCGAAATCAGGAGCTTCACAGACAAAAAAAGACTGAAGGAATTTATCTCCACCAAACCAGCAATGCAAGAAATGCTAAAGGGTCTACTGTAAAAATAAAGAAATATTAAGTGAAGAAGGAACACGGGTATAGATTAAAAATGGCGTCAAATAAGTACCTATCATTAATAACTTTAAATGTAAATGGATTAAATGCCCCAATCAAAAGACATAGGGTGTCAGATTGGATAAGAAAACAAGACCCATACATCTGTTGTCTACAAGAAACCCACCTCAGAAAAAAAGATGCACACAGACTGAGGGTGAAGGGATGGAAAAAAGTTTTCCAGGCAAATGGAAATGAAAAAAAAGCCGGGGTAGCAACACTTACATCTGACAAATTAAATCTCAGAGTGAAGGACATAACAAGAGATAATGAAGGCCACTTCATAATACTAAAGGGAACAATTCAACAAGAATAAATAACCCTGGTAAATATATGAGCACCCAAATACATAAAAAAAAAAAAACTGCTGGAGGACATTAAGGGAGAGATTAATAGCAATACAATCATAGTAGGAGATTTTAATACCCCACTGTCACCCTTCGACAAATCATCTAAACAAAAAATCAGCAAAGAAATATCAATCCTAAATGACTCACTAGACCAGATGGAATTAATTGACATCTTCAGAACATTCCACCCCAAAGCCACAGAATATACATTCTTCTCAAGTGCACATGGGACATTCTTAAAGATAGACCACTTTTTGGGTCATAGGCAAAGTCTCTTCAAATTCAAGAAGATAAAAATCATATCAAGCATCTTCTCAGATCATAATGCCATAAAACTGGAAATTAACTACAATAAAAATAATCCAAAGAAATCAAACACATGGAGACTAAACAACATGCTATTAAACAAGGACTGGGTTACCTGAGAAATCAAGGAAGATATTAAAAACATCCTGGCAACAAATGACAATGAAAACACAACAATCCAAAATCTATGGGACACAGCAAAAGCAGTTTTGAGAGGGAAGTTCATATCCTTACAAGCCTATTGCAAAAAAACTAGAAAAAAGGGTAACAGATGATCTAACTCTACAATTCAAAGAGTTAGAAAAGGAGCAACAAGAAAAGCCCAGTGTAAGCAGAAGGAAGGAAATAACAAAAATCAGAGCACAGATAAACGACATAGAGACCAAAAAAACAATACATAAGATCAACAAAACCAAGAGCTGGTTTTTTTTAAAGAATAAACAAGATAGATGAACCTCTAGCCAGGCTAACCAAGAAACAAAGAGAGAGGACTCAAATAAACAAAATCAGAAATGAAAGAGGTGAAATAACAACAGACCCAACCAAAATACAACAGATTGTTACAAAATACTACGAACAACTCTATTCCAACAAACTGAACAACCTGGAGGAAATGGACATATTCCTAGAAAAATACAAACTGCCAAAACTCAATCAGGAAGAATCTAAAAATCTTGCCGAAACCGGTTTGGCTCAATGGATAGAGCGTCGGCTTGGGGACTGGAGGACCGGAGTTTGATTCCGGTCAAGGGCATGTACCTTGGTTGCGGGCATATCCCCAGTAGGGGGTGTGCAAGAGGCAGCTGGTCGATGACTCTCTCTCATTGATGTTTCTAACTCTCTCTCTCCCTTCCTCTCTGTATAAAATCAAATAAAATATTTTTTAAAAAAAGAATCTAAAAATCTCAATAGACCAGTGATGTGGGAAGAAATTGAAACAGTCATCAAAAATCTTCCAGCAAACAAAAGCCCAGGGCCAGATGGTTTCACAGGAGAGTTTTACCAAACATTCAAGGAAGAACTAAAACCTATCCTCCTCAGATTACTCCAAAAGATCCAAGAGGAAGGAACACTTCCAAACTCCTTCTATGAAGCCAGCATCACCCTAATACCAAAACAAGACAAAGAAAACTCAATGAAAGAGAATTACAGGCCAATAGCCCTCATGAACATAGATGCCAAAATCCTCAACAAAATTCTAGCAAATTGACTCCCAAAGTACATCACAAAGATCATACACCATGACCAAGCAGGATTTATTCCAGGAATGCAAGGATGGTACAATATCCGCAAATCAATAAACGTGATACATCACATAAACAAATTGAAAGATAAAAATCATATAGTCATATCAATTGATGCAGAAAAAGCATTTGATAAAATCCAACACCCCTTCCTGATAAAAACTGTTAACAAGGTGGGAGTACAAGGATCATACCTCAACATAATAAAAGCTATATATGATAAACCACAGCCAACATTATACTCAATGGGCAAAAACTAAAACCATTCCCTCTAAGAACAGGAACAAGACAGGGCTGCCCACTCTCGCCACTCCTGTTTGACATAGTACTGGAAGTACTAGCCATTGCAATTAGGCAAGAGGAGGAAATAAAAGGCATCCAAATTGGAAAATAAGAAGTAAAGTTATCCTTATTTGCAGATGACATGATATTGTACATAAAAAAACCAAAAGACTCCATTAAAAAACTAATTGACTTAATAAATGAATTTGGCAACGTAGCAGGATACAAAATTAATGCCAAGAAATCCATGGCATTTCTATACACCAACAGCGAAACTACAGAAACAGAGACTAAAAAAGCAATTCCATTTACCATCGCACCAAAAAAATTAAGATACTTAGGAATAAATTTAACTAAGGAAGTAAAGGACCTATATGCAGAAAACTACATGACACTGCAAAAAGAGATAGAGGAAGATGGAAGGAGATGGAAGAACATACCATGTTCATGGATCGGTAGAATCAACATCATCAAAATGTCCATACTTCCTAAAGCAATCTATAAGTTCAATGCACTCCCCATTAAAATACCAACGACATATTTCACTGACCTAGAAAGAACTCTCCAAAAGTTCATTTGGAACAATAAAAGACCCCGAATAGCCACAGCAATCCTGAGAAAGAAGAGTAAAGTAGGAGGGATCTCAATACCAGACTTCAAACTATATTACAAAGCCACTGTTCTCAAAACAGCCTGGTACTGGCACAAAAACAGACATATAGATCAATGGAATAGAACTGAGAACCCAGATATCAACCTAAATCACTATGCTCAATTAATATTTGACAAAGGAGGCACGAATATACAATGGAGTCAAGACAGTCTCTTCAATAAATGGTGTTGGGAAAATTGGACAGACACATGCAAAAGAATGAAACTAGATCACCAACTTACACCATTCACAAAAATAAACTCAAAATGGATACAGGACTTAAACATCAGACGGGAAACCATAAAAATACTAGAAGCATCCACAGGCAGCAAAATCTCCGACGTATGCCAAAAGAACTTCTTCACTGATACTGCCCCTAAAGCAATGGAAGCTAAAGAGAAAATAAACAAATGGGACTACATCAAAATAAGAAGCTTTTTTATAGCAAAAGAAACCATCAACAAAACAACAAGAAAGCCCAGTGTGGGAGAACATATTTGCAAATAATACCACAGATAAAGGTTTAATCTCCAACATCTACAGACAGCTTATACAAATAAATAAAAGGAAGATGAATGATCCAATTAAAAAATGGGCAATGACCTAAATAGAATATTTACAAAAGAAAACAGAAGGAAGGCCAAAAGGCACATGAAAACATGCTCAAAGTCACTAATTGTCCGAGAGGTGCAAATCAAAACAACAATGCGGTACCATCTCACACCTGTCAGAATGGCCAACATCAACAAATCAACAAACAACAAGTGTTGGCGAGGTTGTGGAGAAAAAGGAACCCTCGTGCACTGCTGGTGGGAATGCAGACTGGTGCAACCACTGTGGAGAACAGTGTGGAGTTTTCTCAAAAAACTGAAAATGGAACTCCCATTTGATCCAGTAATCCCACTTCTAGGAATATATCCCAAGAAACTAGAAACACCAATCAGAAAGGATATTTGCACCCCTATGTTCATAGCAGCACAATCTACAATATCCAGAATTTGGAAACAGCCTAGGTGCCCGTCAGCAGATGATTGGATCCAAAAACTATGGTATATCTACACAATGGAATACTATGCTGCCATAAAAAAGAAGGAATTCTCATCATTTGCAGCAACCTGGATGGAATTGGAGAACATCATGCTGAGTGAAATAAGCCAATCAATGAAAGAGAAATACCACATGACCTCACTCATTGGTGGACGATAAAGCTCATTATAAACTGATGAACCAAGAGACAGAGATAGAGAAAGTAAAGTAACAGGCAGACTGTCAAATTACAGTGGGGAGGGGAGGATGATCTGGGGGAGATAATAAATCAACAGAAGAACTTATATACATGCATATAAGTACAACCAATGGACATAAAACTCTGGGGAGGTAGGGGATCTGTGGGAGGGAGGGAGGCGGGTAAAAAAAATCAATAAAATATGTAAAATAAATAAATAAATAAATAAATAAAGAACCATTAAAGAAAATATTATTAAATAAGATTTGATTAAATTAAAGACTTTTGTCTTTTCAAAGATTTCATTGAGAAAATGAAAACATCAACATAAACAAATATAAGAAAAATATCTATACTAATAATAGAAAACATGAAAATTGTATAAGACACCATCACATAATGACCAACCAATCAGGATGGGGGCGGGGCCGAGGCAGAGACCTCTCAGCACACCTTAGTCTGGAGTCCAAAGGGTGCAGAGAAGACAGGAGAGCAAATAGGCAGTTAGGGGAACCTGGCCAGGAGGGGAGAGCAGTTAGGCAGTTAGGGTGATAAGGCCGGGAAGAGAGAGCAGTTAGAGGGATCAGGATAGCATAGGAGAGCAGTTATGGCCATCAGGCCAGCAGGGGAGCAGTTAGGAGTATCAGCCAAGCAGGCAGGTGAGCAGTTAGGAGTCAGTGGCTCTGGATTGCAAGAGGGATCTCAGATTGGAGAAGGTGCAGAATTAACTGACCCTTCTTGTGCATGAATGTTTTGCACCAGGTCTCTAGTTATATCTCTTAAATGAGAACATATAAATTACACTTTAAAGATGTTATATGTTTCTGGGAGAGCCCAGCACACCGAGGAAGAGTAGAAGGAGGCTGGAAGTGAGGGATTCATCTCAGGGTTGTTGATTTCTTTATGATGAGAATTTCTGTTGTAGGAATTCTCTTCACTCACCTCCCTCTGGACCCCAACATCACTAGTAATACTAGACTGAGGAAACAGGTCAATCTCCTTCCAACATCATTTCCACATATGAATGCATACTAGAACATGATCACTGTTTTTATTTCTGACCTTTGTTTTGTTAAAGACAAAATTCTTTCTGGTATAACTATAATGGGGTCTCTGCAATAGGCTATGAACTTGCATATTAAATAATTTGCACAAGAAGCTATAGACACCATCAAAAAAATTCTTAAATAAAGAAGTACATGTCTTGCCTGCCTGTGTTTGGGAGGTAGGTTCTCACATCAAAATAACATCATTAATTTAGGACATTGAGAATGGCTGTATTTTTTCTTTATTTTTTTCATAGTGGTAGGAATTTACACTAATAAAAGAGAAAAATGCTAATTGACCATACCACCAATATGTCCTCAGCCAATCAGGAGTGATATGCAAATTAAGCCAACAGAGATGGTGGGTAAATTTGCATATGAAGGAGGGGCAGGCAGTGCCTGATGACATCCGTGGGGTCCAATCTGCCAAGGGGGACTTGGCAGGCTGGGTGGGCAGCACCTCATCCCACCCATGGGGTCCAGGCCACCATTGGGAACTGGTTAGGCCAGGTAAGCTGCACCTGACAATCGAAGACCAGGCAGGCAGGGTAGGCAACGCCTGCTGCCGTAGGTCCCAGGTCACTACTGGGGACCCGACAGAGGGGGATGGCCAGTGTGTCTGGGATCACTGTCTCCCCCGGGGCTGCCTATGGACACCTGTGGAGGAGGCTGGGTTTGAACATTTTAATTAAAATGGTATGCCTGTGCCTTGACCCACTGTGCCCCATCCCTGGAGAGGAGAGGGCAGTGGGCAATTATCAGGCACCAGGGCTTGGAAGGGACTGAGGGAAACCTGCAGGCATGCTACCAAGAAGAGGTCTTCTCCAAGTCCTATTTCTTTGCCGTGCTAAAGGACATCCACACCCAGTACAAGAGCTGGCTGCCAAGAATATGCAGAATGCAGAAAATGGTAGAAGAGCTGCTTCACTATGCTGACCAAGAGCACTGCCAAGAACACTTACGGGGTGCACGCCACCAAGGACAAGGTGTCTGAAAGCACACCTGCTCAAGGCCAAGACCGTGGAGATCAAAGGATGCTGGGGCATGAATAAAGCTCTGGGAAAGCAGCTGTGAGAGCTGGAGGATAAGCAGAACACCGAGGTTAGTGCTATGCAGAACACAGTCAAAAATTAAAAAATGAGTTGAGAACTACAAAGAGTGAAATGGCATGATATTTAAAAGAATAACAGGAACTCCTCAATATGAATAGGGCTTTGGACATTGACATTGCAGCTTACATGAAACCCTTGGAAGGTAAGGAGATCAGGCTCAGTTTCACCAGTGTGGGAAGCATAGCTAATGGTTCCCAGATCTTTGGTCGATCTGCCTAAATTGGTTTACAGACTAGCTCCTACTTGATGTCAGCTTGCTCTTTCTCTTCTTAATACACCAGCCACGTCCAGGAGGATCCGATTGAGTGGAGGAGACCATTGAGGCTGCAAAAAACGTGGAAGCTAAGGATGAAGCCCCTTCTGAAGGAGAAGCTGAAGAGGAGGAGAAGGAGAAGGAAGTGGCTGAGGAAGAGGAAGGAGAGGAAGAGGAAGAAGGTGCCAAGGAAGAATTTGAGGATGCAAGGGAGGAAGAAGGAGTTGAAGGTAAAGGTGAAGGAGATGTCCAAGAAGCTGAGGATGAAAAGATAGATAAAGGTGCTGGGGAGGAGCAAGCAACCAAGAAGAAAAATTGAGCCCCCCCCCTTTCCTTATTTCTATGGCTTCGGGATATCTGAATTGTAAAGGCTGGTGTAGAGATGGATATATTACCTCACGAGGGGCAGTATTTTTGGAAACACACTGATCCATGAAGAAGACATTCAGGTATCAAAGCCCAGAGCTGGTCTAGGTGGCCCCATGACACCCAAAGGTGGGCCCACAACAAGGAGTGTGTCCTGTGGGTTCTGGTTCCTGAGATGGAGAACCTCTGTCTGCACAGAACTCAGGGACCTGGAATGGGAAACACATCCTCAACAAGGATTAGGGTTTGGACCCTCTTATGGAGCCTAGTCTCTATGTCTTTCATCTTCCCTCAGGTGGGGTCAAGACCTCAGCTTTGAAATATGCTGCCCCTTGAATATGCAAAAGAGAGGAAGTAGTCTAGGTTACATATGGATAAATCTATGACCTGAGGGCATCATCCAAAGCCACACCCCCCCTACAGAAGTGATCACAGCACAGCCCTCATCATGGACTGGAGCTGGAGAACCTTTCTTCTGATGGCCTTGGCTATAGGTAAGGGGCTCCCCAGCCCCTGTGTTCAGGGGGCAACAGAGGGAGTCAAGGAGGATTTCCACCTACTCCTGTCTCCTCTCCACAGGTGTCCACTCCCAGGTGCAGCTTCTGCAGTCTAGGGCTAAGATGAGGAAGCCTGGGTCCTCCATGAAGGTCTCCTGCAAGGCTTCTGGATACACCTTCCCCAGATATGATATAAATTGGGTGAAATAGGCTCTGGGAAAAGGCTTGCAGTATATGGGCTGGATCAACACAGAAAGTGGGACACCTACTTATGCCCAGCGCTTTTCAGAAAGATGTGTCTTCACCGTGGACATCTCTGTCAGCATGGCCTATCTGCAGATCAGTGGCCTGAAGTCTGAGGACATGAACATGTATTACTGTGCAAGACACAGTGAGGGGAAGTCATTGTGAGCCCAGGCATCAACCTCCCTGAAGCAGAGGCTGCAACCTCTAGGGAGCGTTCAAGGTCCCTGAATATAAGGATCATCCCAGCAGCAGGTGCAGTTGGAGGTTAGGGTTGGTTTCCTGTGTGGTTTCCCCTTCATGTCACAGTTCCCCTCAGGGAACCTCTGGGTTCCTGATTCTGCACTTACCTCTGAGTTAATAAAGTCTGCTGTAAATAGAGACAATACTCTAAAGTGGACAAAAGGCAGAGAGTCTCTTTCAGACACTCATGTCCCCAAATGACAATTAATCATCCAATTTTCAGACCCATGTCACCTAATCTCACAAAAGGCTCTGCTGACTTAATGATGCAATACACCTGAATGCTGTGCAGCAGCAACCACAGGTCCTTGAACCCAAAGCTAGAGATTAAGAACCCAGGTGGTGAAGATTATTGGTGTATAATCATGCTCACAGCACAAGGAGTAAGTGACTTCAGGCAGAGGCATAGGGAACCATACCAGTTTGGTACATATGCACATACTGATGATAAACACAGACACCAAGGGACAAAAAATGTTTATTATGCATATCAATGAAATCCCTGAGAAGCACAGGAAAGGCCCTTGAGGAAGTTAGATGTGCTTTAATGGAGCCAGAAAAGGAGACTTATTTGGACTTTTATTTTGGAGAGGTGATCAGGAGGGGGAGGAATTCTGCTTTCAGGGGCTTCTGTAGTGCCTGTTTCACAATGACATCTAAAAGGAAAACTATGATTTCTTGCCCCGACCCGCAGGGCACAACAACATGGGGAGAGGGAGGACCTGTGGAGGATGAAAAGAAGGGACAGGGGCACAGAGAAATGGAGGCAAGACAAAGTTCTGATCAAGCCTCAAACTTTATTTTTGGAATAGCAGTATATATACAGCAGGAACAAAGGGGGGCAGGGTTGCCTACCCAGCGGGGTCTTTGACAGTGTATAATTGGTTTAGGCACTGAGTGACAAGGTGGTAAGGTATCTGGCAACACAGGATTGGCTAACTGCCAGGGCAGTGTAACATTCTAAGGTGTAACATTCCAAGGCCTGGCTAGCTATGGGGGAGGATCAGGAAGGGGATGTTGCAGAGATCCTCCAGAGCAAGATGTGCTAAGCGCCAGGTTAATCTTTAGCTTCTGGCCAGACCCACAGGGCACCGCATAACTTCTGCTAGAAGGAACTTAATTCTAAGATGGAGTTGTATTTTCTTAAGACGGAGTTGCTTGTCTCAACTCTGATGGCTCCCAACAATTTCTTATCTAATTTTATGTGTGTGGGGGGATGGGGAGCAGATGGAAAAGGGGCAGCAATGAGCCATAAGTTGTCAGAAGTCAAATGGAAAATAAAAGAGTGTATGGCTCCCCATTTTACTTACAACTATGAAAAATGACCACAAATTGAGATAAAGTGTCCTTATGAGTGCACAAAAACCAGGTCTATAGAAAATGAGAAGAATAATTAAAAGTAAGAAAATGATGGTGATGATGATGATATCAATGATGATGGTGATGGTGGTGATGGTTATGATGATGATGGTGGTGATAGAATGGAAAAGGAATCTTGGCGCAATGTCTTGGTGGGAATCTGTTACCCTAGATCATTTGCTCCTTTGAAGGGCTGTGTTTACATACAGTTTGACCATTGGTGTTTTAATCTCCCAATGATATCTGAAGAGTAGATGTCTGCTTTCTTTTCTGAGTAAAAGTCATTGTGTTTGGACAAACACCTTCTCTACAGAAAATGAGAACAATTATAAACAAGCAAATGATGATGATGATGATGATGATGATGATGATGATGGAGCTGGACTGAGGCAGGGGCCCTGGTCCAATGAAATGATGGATCCTCACAGACACACTATCATCATGGATTCTCCAGTGAGGGTTGTCCATTCTTCTGTGTTGAGAGACTTTATAAATAGAGACTCAATCAAAATATGCAGTGTGGGTGATTCATGGTGTGACCATGTAATGACCACAAAGGTGTCCAGGTCCTAACTCCCTATGCCAATAAAACTGTTACCTTCTAGAACAGAGACACTGAGAATGTGCATGCAGGTAACAGGGAATCCCATTTCCACCAGTTTGCAATGGCAGGTTCCTTATTTCTCTTGATTTCTACTTGTATTTTGTTTCTACTTCCAACAAGCTCTTCTTCATAATTATTCTGGTATTTCCTACAATGATACAAGTTCTCTGTATCATGCACTTTACTTATTTCTGGGCCTTCACTGGAGGAAGCTTTAAACACATGTGTCTAGGCCTGGAGCAGCCAGGCCCGGAGCAGCCAGGCCTAGAGCAGCCAGGCCTGGAACAGCCAGGGCCGAAGCAGCCAGGCCCAGAGCAGCATTATCCAGGCCTGGATCAGCCAGGCCCAGAGCAGCATCCATATCCAGAGCAGTCAGGCCCTGAGCAGCCAGGTCCAGCACATCCTGGTCTGGAGTGTTGTGGGGTTGAACTCTGGGTTCAAAATGAAAGGAAAGAAGGAGCAATGCAGCCAATTCGGGTGCCAGAGTGTTATGTCCATCATCACAATGGACTCAGAGAAGCTCCTGTGTCCTTTCACCCAAAAGGACTGAGAGTTGCCCAGACGACAGCAAAGTGGGAGAAGAAAACTGAAAGCTACGCAAGGGACTGAGGTGCCAACATGGAGTCATCTGAGGAAATTAAAGACAAGTGGAAGCTACTTCTTTAATCATGTTCCTGCTCATGCTAGCATCTGTTAGCTTCCAGTCTTCTGCAAAGTCTTGTGCAGCAAGTCCAAGGACTCTGAGCAAATCTACACCAGCAATAAGAGACTCATTTAGTAGCTAAAAATATTAATATGTTCATAATTCTGATTTCTCATTTTGTTGTTTTGCATTGGCATTGTTGTTATTATTTAATAGCCAGAGTTTTTCTCTTGACATTCAAGTTTTAAAAATAACATGTATGTAATTTAAAATAAATAAATAAAAATGAAAATGAAAACATGTGACTAATAATTCTGATTTTAAAAAGCAACCATATTTATATGCTGTGACTCAAAACAAGTCTAACACCCTAGAAAGGTGTTACAAGGAAATTTACAAAAAATGGTTACAATGTACAAGGAAATTTAATAGCATATTGAAATGCTCATTTAGTATGATCAAGTGTGATATCATCTTAGAATGAAAGGATGGTTCATGGCACATAAAACTAATAACTGACCCAAACCTCATCCATAGAATGAAAGACAAAATATATCATCATAAAAATAGATAGAAAAAAGAAAAAGTAAAAATCCATTCATGACTAAACTGTAAAAAAAATTAGTTATAGAAGGTATGTGCCTCAACATAACAAAGGCCACATTAAAGAAGCCAACAAGTAGCATAGTACTAAACACAGAAAATTGAACATTATTCTTCTAAATATCAGGGCCAACAAAGAGTGCCTGTTGTGACTACTTCTATTCTACAACACTAGAAGTGCTTGTATGAAAAATTAAGAAAAAGAAATAAAAACTATATATATCAGAAAAAAACAAGTTAAAATGTTTTTCTATATCTTTATGCAGATGATATTATCTTGAACATAGAAAAACTAAAAATTGCAACAGAAAATGAAGTTAGAAAGTAAATCAGGAACAACATAATGTTTAGAATGGCTTGTGCCCTTGCACACTCTCAACAAAGTGTCTTTATGACTAGGAAATATATGGGGCTGTTTCAGAGGAAAGTGAGAAAAGAAAACTTGAAGTGGCCAAACAAGAAGATACAACCAAATGAACAAGAACCCTGGAAGGGTGTGTCCTTGGTCCTGGTTAATCCCCCATCATGTTCAAAGACAGCCCCCCCACAATGTGGCACTGAGACAGGTGCATGTTCAGTTGACCCCCACCATGTGGGACAAGACAGTGGTCCCAAGTGTCACATTGCTGACATCAAGTTTCCAATAACAATATTTTCATAACCTAAACTTAATTATTCCTAAATAATTACTGACCATATCTTCTCCTAAATAAACCTGGTCATGATTATTTTCTTCTATATACTAATGGATGAAACTGGATCTATCACCAGAGACTAGAAAATAAATGCCACAAAGGGGCAGTGTAGCTGCTACAAGTTAAGCACCAAACTCCCCTGAAGGAATAGGACATTGAGCTCTGTCTGTGTCTCTATAGTTCATGCTTCTGACTCCCAGGAAGCCAAACAGATGCTCCATTCTCCCCCTACTTGGTCCACTGGATCTAGGCTCACACTCTGGGTCTGAGTTTATCCTCTGATCACTTTGTAGGGGAAATGGTATCAGATGGAACTTCCTGTTTCCTGAACATGAAACTCCTGCACTTTTGTCTTTCTATAGTTGTTTTCTCTTGGTTGTCATTATTGATCACTGTCAAAGGCAACTCTCATGTTTAACCTTCTGTTTTTCTTTTTATGACAATTTTATCATAAAAAGGACTTTGTAAAGGTCTCCTGGAGAATTTGGGTCCATTGGGAAAGGCACAGGCCCAGATGTGGGGAGTAATTGTTAACAGATATGCATCCTTGGACATGTCACACTCTGGGACTATGTCATTTTCATCAGAGCCCAACCCCAGATATCCCTATATAGCAGGAGGACATGCAAATAAGGCTCTGTCTGCTCATAAAAGCCAGCCCAACCCTGATCCTTGCAACTCTGGGACAGGAGCCCAGCCCCGGGATCCCCAGGTGTTTCCATTCCCTGATCAGGACTGAACACAGACCACTCAATATGGGGTTTGGATTCAGATGGGTTTTTCTTGTTGCTATTTTAAGAGGTAATTTATAGAGAGCAAGAGACACTGGATATGTGAGTGAACATGAGTGAGAGAAACAATGGATGTGTGAGAGTTTCCTGAACTGAATATTTTTGTGTTTGCAGGTGTCCAGTGTGAGGTGCAGCTGGTGGAGTCTGGGGGAGGCTTTGTGCAGCCTGGTGGTTCTCTGACCCTCTCCTGTGCAGCCTCTGGATTCACCTTCAGTAGCTACTGGATGAACTGGATCCGCCACGCTCCAGGGAAGGGGCTGGAGTGGATTTCTACTATTACTCATACTGATGGTAGCACATACTATGCAGACTCTGTGAAAGGCAGATTCATCATCTCTAGAGATAATGCCAAGAACATGCTGTATCTGCAAATTAACAGCTTGAGATATGAGGACATGGCCATGTATTACTGTACAAGACACACAGTGAGGGAAAGTCAGTGTGAGGTCAGATACAAACCTCCCTGCAGGAGAGGCTGTGACCATCGGGGGGTGCTCAGGGTCCCTGAACACAAGGACCATACCAGCAGCAGGTGCAGTGGAGGTTTGGTATGGTTTCCTGTGTGGTTTCCACTTCATGTCACAGTTCCATCATGGAACCTCTGGATGTCTAATTCTATGCTTACCTCTGATTTCTCTGAGTTAGTTAGAATGACTTAAACTTCTTCTAACACCACTTCTTCAAAACAGACTCACCCAGGCCATGGAATTTTGTGGAAGAGACACACTCAAGGGGCCAAAGAGCCACATGTGGCTCGCAAGGCATGGTTTGCCAAAAACTGTTATAGAGTAATACTGTCCCCACCACCACCCTGATCACCCCTTTCTGCCCTCCCATCCTGGCCTGATCACCCCTAACAGCCTCTGCCTTGGCCTTGCCACCATGGCTTTGTCCAGAAGGATGTCTGGAAGATCTCATGATCTAATTATCATATCATCCTTTTATTAAGATGGATAGGATATGACATACTGCCACAATTATAACATATCTATTGGTATTACTCTATGAGAATATGTACTTCATATGATAGAAAAGCATCTAATACATTACTTTGCATATGTTGTAAGTAGTAGGAAATACTGTATTCGTAGCAATAATATACACCCTGTGACTCCCCTTCCTGATTTGGAAATGGTTCTCCAGTTCTTTGAATGTTCAACCTGGGCTTGCTCTACCAGTATCCACTGGCGGTCCTGGAGCGGGCAGTGACCCAGAGATTCTGGACACCCCTGGCTACCCAGGACCCCGATCGCGATCTGGACCCCTTGGGTGGCATTAGGTGCTGCCAGCAATGCCTGCCTGGGTCCCTGATCATGGCTTGTACCCCGTGAGTGACATTAGGCACTGACTGTGCTGCCTGCCCTGGTCTGTGATGGTGGCTTGTACCCTGCTGGAGGTGTCAGGCACTGCCTGCCCCACCTGCATATACAATTTTTTAAAAATATATTTTATTGATTTTTTTTACAGAGAGGAAGAGAGGGGGATAGAGAGTTAGAAACACTGATGAGAGAGAATCATCGATCAGCTGCCTGTTGCACCAACCCTACTGGGGATGTGCCCGCAACCAAGGTACATGCCCTTGACCGGAATCGAACCCGGGACCCTTCAGTCAGCAGGCCGACGCTCTATACACTGAGCCAAACAGGTCTCGGCCCCACCTGCATATACAAATTTACCCACCATCTTTGTTGGGTTAATTTGCATATCACTCCTGATTGCCTGTGGTCATAGCCTAGCAGAGGTACGGTCAATTAGCATCTTTTTCTTTTATGTGTGTGTGTGTGTGTGTGTGTGTGTGTGTGTGTGTGTGTGTGTATTTATTTATTTATTTATTTATTTATTTATTTAAGGCCTGGTGCATGAATTTGTGCAGGGTTGAGGTCAGGCCAGCCTGGCCAGGGGAGGGGACATGGCGGTTCGGTGGCCTGCCTGCTGGTAAAACTAGTAGTCAAAGGGACACTTTGCATATTAGCTTTTTATTATATAGGGTATACATATTTGATAGAAAGAAATCTATTGGTTGCCTGCTGCACATGCACTGACCAGATCTTGGGCCAGGGAAGTGCTAGCAACAAGGTAAGTGCCCTTGCTGGAATAGAACCTGGGACTTTTTGGTCTGCAGATGTATGCTCTATCCACTGAGTCAAACCAGCTAGGGCCAAAATTACAATTCTTAACAGATTAAGTGAAGGACTTCAATATAATAAAGGCCACATTTGAAAAGCTAACAAGTAACATCGTGCTATGCAGAGAAAATTTTAAAGCTTTTCTTCTTGATCAGGATTAAGACAAGGGTGCCACTGTGACTACATCTATTGAACAAAACTAGAAGTCCTTGTCAGAATACTTAGCCAAAAAAAAAAAAAAAGGATATCCAAAATGTATAAATCAGAAAGAGACGTTAAAAGTTCTTTCTTTGTCTGAATACATATGACATGATCTTGTATACAGAAAATTTTAAAAACTGCACCAGAAAATAGAAAGAACTGGAAAGTGAACCCAGGAATGACATAAGGTACAACATAAACACACAAATGGCTTGTGTCCCTGCACACTCTCAATAGAGTGTCTTCAAGACCCTAAAAACATGTATGGCTGTTTCAGAGGAAAGTGAGGAAATAAAACTTCAAATGGCTAAACAACAAGTAGATAACAATCTAAAGAAGCAGTGATCCATGTGTCTAGTAACTCTCTGTCCATGAACATGAAATAGGGCCCCCTCAGCTCATAAAAGCCAGCCCAGCCCTGATCCTGCAGCTCTGGGACAGGAGCCTAGTCACAGGATCCCCAGGTGTTCCCATTCCCTGATCAGGACTGAACACAGACCACTCAGTATGGGGTTTGGGCTCAGCTGGGTTTTACTTGTGGCTCTTTTAAGAGATAATTTATGGAGAACAAGAGACACTGTGTATGTAAGTGGACATGAGTGAGAGAAATAGGTTCTATGAGAGTTTCCTTACCTGAAACACAGAGTTTCTGTGTTTGCAGGTGTCCACTGTAAGGTGCAAATGTAGAATCTGGAGGAGGCATGGTGCCACCTTGAGGTGGGGGGACTCTGAGACTCTACTGCAAAGGATCTGAATTCACGTGCAATGACTATTATATAAGCTGTATCCAGCAGACCACAGGAAAGGGACAGGAATGGGTAGGTTGCATAAGAAACATATCCAACAGTCACACCATGGAATATGCTGAATCTGTGAAAGGCAGAGTCATATCTCCAGAGA
Organism: Pipistrellus nathusii; assembly: GCA_963693515.1. NCBI lineage: Eukaryota > Metazoa > Chordata > Mammalia > Chiroptera > Vespertilionidae > Pipistrellus > Pipistrellus nathusii. The sequence continues at coordinate 40,730,362 of OY882875.1, read as the reverse complement.
TAATCTAAAAGCATTGCCAACCTGCAAATGAGCAACTTGAGAGCCTAGAGCATGGCGATGTATTACTGTGCAAGGGAAGTCAGTGTGAGCCCAGACACAAACCTTCCTGAGGCAGACAGCAGGGCTGGGCTGCAGGGGGCACTCAGGACACCAGTGGGCAGTCAGGGCCCCAAAATCAACTCAGGCAGCCCAGTAGCAAGATCACAGGGAGGCTCAGCCTGGATCCTGTTGGAGGCTGGGTCCTGACATCTTCATCTGACATTGGCTCCTGGACCTTCTCCAGATTCATGATCAGGACAAAGACAGTTCAGAAAAATAGAGCTGGTCAGCCCTGATGGAAAAGAAAGGCACACAGACAATGGCTGTGAGCCTTATGCAAGGACAGCAGGGTCCTGCCCATAGCAGCTTCAGAGGATGAGTCTGAGGATGCCCACAAACCATGGGATGAGAAAACTTTCAGCTCTACATAACCTCTGTATCGGGATGCAGGGAGGCCTCCCTAATGGGTGCAATGACCTCAAGGTACTGGGAGGGGGACTGGCTCAGGGAGACCTGTGTCACGGAGTGGGGACCGATGGGGTTACTGTGATGGGCAGGGGCTAGAGTGGATGGACCCCCTCCAGTGTAGAGGAGAGACCTCCAAGCTGCCTCACTCATGTTTCCAGATTTGGGCAGAAGTGGAAGACGAAGGGCGAGGCTTGAAAGCTGCGAGGCATCACCACAAAACCTGTGGTCAGACTCCTGGGTCCACCTAAAATTGTTATAACAAGTTAAAGGGAGGAACTCATGCATTCAGAATGGACAGCAACCAGCAATGAGGAGCAAGTCAGTAAGCCCAAAGCAGGAGTGAGAGTGGGGTCTGGTTCTCAAGTGAAGTTTCCACTGTTTGACCCTCTTCTTGTACAAAAGGTCTGGGGTCAGCTTCTGCTTCCAGAATTGCAGCTTCTAGAGGGTTCTGAGCCTCCTGAGTTTGACATCCTGCACTGGAACAGTTCTCAAAGGTGTGGATTCTGAATTGCTCCGTGAGCTGTAAGGTGTGAACTCAGGGAATAATTACAGTTTCCAGATGGTCTTTATAGCCAAAACACATGATCAGGTCTCTTCAAGGGTTCACACATCCTTTCTTCTGATATCTCATTAATAGGTAAATATCAGTTAAGTGATTTTAAAAGAGATACACCTTCTCTGCATTTTTATCTGTCCTCCATCTGTAGTCTTAGCCCATCATGAGCTCACAGGCTCTTCCCAGATAGTCAGCCTCCAGGTTTCCTTCCCCCTGGGACTCAGGTGGGCACTGGAAGGGCAGGTCCCAGAATGACTCTCTGTGACCAGGGACAGGTCCATGTTCACACCCATATCAGAGCGCCTGCTAGTCCAGAGTCAGTGCCTGTGTTCCTCTGAGAGAAGGTGGGTCTAGTGTCTCAGAGTCTTTCTTTGGTCCAGTACCTGGGAGACCTTCCTGAGCTGCTCCCTGTGGGAGGAGCTTCTTGCCAGGAGAAGTGAAGAGAGAGGAGGGACAGAGTGTGAGCCTGTCTGTGCTGCATGGCCTGGGCTGTGCTCATGGGAGGCAGGTGCTCCCCAGCAAGGCCTGCTCCCTGGAGCTGGACTGAGACAGGGATGGCCCCTGTATGATCATCTGCAAGCCCAGGGCCCTCAGTTGGCTTACAGGAAGGAAAGTTCTTTATTGTTCAATTATTTGTAAGTCAAAGATGACATGAAAATGTTATTCTATAAAAAAGTATCATTACTCAATTTGGAATGTTGAATCTACTTACCAGGTGTCTTTGGATTTGAGAAGATGTTTGTATATAATGTTAATCTATTTTATTAATTAAATGAATGCCTATTAAGATTAAAATAATGTGACCCACTCATCTACTCCAGCATTTATTTTGTTTTTATATTAAATATAGAAAACATTTTTGTTATTTTATTTTTTATTCTACACAATATTATATATGTGTTCCTCTATTTCCCCCCATTTGTCTGCCTCCACTTGGTTCAAGCACCAGCCCAGGCCTTCACCATTTATTGTCTGGTATTCACGCACATAAGTTCTTAGGTTAATCTTGTCCTTCTCCCTCCTCCACCCTTCCCTCTGAGATTCCTCAGTCTGATCCATTTGTCCCTGCCTCTAGTTCTATTTCATTTATCAGCTTATTTAGTTCATTAGATTCTACCTATAAGTTGGATCATGTGATATTTGTCTTTATCTGAATGGCTTATTTCCCTTAGAATAATACTTTCCAGTTCCTCAGTGCTAAATAAAGGATCAGAGTTCCTTTATTTAGAGGGGGAGAATACAGTATATTTTATTTATTGATTGATGCAGTATTTATTTTTAGAGAGGGGGGAACAAAGAGGAATAGAGATATGGAAACATAGATGATAGAGAAACATACATCATATGTGTCCAATTGGGAAACAGGGGCTTGGGTGTTCATGGGAAAGTTAACCATCAGGATGGAGCATCAAGAATAGATACACTCCTAGCCTTTCCTGGAACAAGGAGTCCTGAGAACCCAGGGTGCGCCTCCCAGAGCTGGCCTCATTCACCTTGCCCACTGTAGCCCTGCCCACCAGGTGATCTCAGAGCACAGCTTCACCTGACAGCTGACAATGCTGCTGCCTTCTCTCCTCCAAATTCTGTGAACTCAGATAGGACCCTCCTCTGCAGGGCCATAGCTGAGCAGCAGGGGGCGCGCAGGGCCCAGGAGGACAGGCTGCTGCCCCAGGAGCAGGTGCAAAGGGAGCTGGGCAGGGGTATCCTCTGAGGCCTAGGGCTTCCTCTCTTCATACAAACAATTCTGAGTGGGGATCCCCAAGGGACTCCCAGCAACACACCCCTGAAGCAAAAAGTTAACCCACCCTTATCTCTGACTCCCTGGAGCAAGCCTGACCTGCTCCTGCATCTGGGTGTACAGGACATGAAAAAACACGGACACCCATGTTCCTGCCCTTCAAAGTCTGTGTTTGTATCCTGGGTGCATTTGATCAGTTAACTAAGAACATCACACTCAGGCCCAGAACCCACATGTGGTCCCTGCCCATGTGCTATATACAGAGAAGAGGGGCAAATGTGGATTTCATAGCAGAGAAAATCATCTCAGTGTGTGTGTGTGTGTGTGTGTGTGCGCGCGCGTGTGTTTGTGTGTGTGTGTGTGTGTGTGTGTGTGTGTGTGTGTGTGTGTGTGTTTTATTAAATAGAAGTGCAGTGAGATTTGGCCACATGCCAGGATGTTCAGATGGGACCTTCAACTAAAGGAACCTGAGGTCATACTAGTAAGAGGCTCCAGAACCACCAGGAGCTTCTGGGGGAGGTTTGGCTGTGTCCCTGCATCTGGAAGCTCCAGGGATGGGATTCCTGCTGACTTCCTAAAGTCCTGGTTTGAGGTCTCCCTGCAGCATCATTGGAGCTCAATAAGGCCAGGTCACTTTACTCAGAGATGTCAAAACCACAAGATGTCCCTGAAAGAGCAATCTGACCTTAGGGCACAGCCTTCACTACTAAGACTAGAAACACTGAGAGGTCAATGCCTTGTGAACCCAGATAGCACCCTCCCCTGCAGAGCCAGGGCTGAGCAGCAGATGGCGCACAGTGCCCAGGAGGACAGGCTGCTGCCCCAGAAGCAGGTGCAGAGGGAGTTGGGCAGGGATTTCCTCTGATGCCTGGGGCTTCCTCTCTTCATACAAACAATCCAAACTGAAAGTTGATGATGACTGTTGGGTGACTGTGAATATCCTGCTTTATCAGAGCATTTACCAAACTCAATGAGACATGAGAACCACACACACAGGGGTTATTCTATGACTTTGGGATATCTGAATTGTAAGGGACTGGGTAAGGATGGATTTATTACCTCAGTATAGGCAGCATATTGGAGACACCCTGATCCAGGAAGAAGATATTCAGATATTAAAGCCCAGAGCTGGTCCAGGTGGCCCCATGTCACTAAAACGTGGGCCCACAAAGAGAAGCATGTCATTTGGTGGCTGATTCCTCAGTGGAAGAGCTGTGTCTGCACAAAGTTCAGGGCCCTCGTAGGTGACAAACCTCCTCCAACCATGATTAGGACCTGGATCCTCAGACTCTCAACTGAGCCTGGTCCCTATGTCATCCATCTTCATTCAGGTGGGGTCAAGACCTCAGCTATGAAATACTCTCCAAACAATTTGCTTTGGTTTATTTATTCCAGTGTTTGTTTGTTTGTTTGTTTTTTATCCAACAGAAAGTCTTCATCTAAATAGGAACCCACCTGCACCTGATTTCCTCCTAGCTTCTAGATGACATGAATTGCCTCCAGATTACCAGAGCATTTCAATAGAGAATAGCTTCTACAGCTAACTTAGTAAGGTGATCTGTGTGATGAGTACAAAGTTTTGAGGATAATGTTGCTCCTGCAGTGTTCACTAAATATTGGTGGAATGTGTCTTTATCAGAGCCATTATCAAGTGCAGAATTCAATAGAGCCAGTCTTGCTGCCTTTGTGGCTTCTCTCCAAACAACAATGATGCTCTGAGGTTGAAACTTTTGTGAAATTAGAGTCTGCTTCCCTTAGCAATTCTGCTGCAAAAATGGGAACAGAGGTGATGCCATCACCAACTTCACATTTCTGAACTCTTGACATATGAACTAACACTTCAGCTGCTGGATTATCAACACATATATTTTTAGGATACCTGCACCATCTTTGGACCCTATAAAAGAGGCATCCTCTCCACTACTTCCCAGAATTGTGCCCATGCCCTTGAGTAGCAAGGTGCTCTTTACCAAGTCTCCCATAGTGATGGACCAATAAAGCAATAGAGGAGCTGTCTCTGCTCTCTCTTAATCAGCACCATCCTGGGAGATATTGACAGGTGCCAGGGTTGCCATGGCTCCAAAGAGGTGACCACTCATGCTTCTTTCTCTCAGCACACAGCCTGGATCCTAGGGGAGAGAAGCCAGATGTCACATCACAAGCACAGAGCTTGTGGTGGTGGCCTTGCCTGCTCACCTTATGTGACAACTTCTGATTTTTCCCACAGGGCCTACCACTATGAATCTAATGTGATTGACATCCCTCCACAGTTGTTAATTTCCACAGTGTCACATCTCATTTTCCCCAGTGGACAAACTCCTCCCTTCCTGGGAATGAGCACACCTGAGTAACCCACACAAACCCACATACCTATAGGCACACCTGGTGTTTTTTCTTCTCTCTGATCAACAATGTGTACCAGTTTCCATCCAAACACACCTTCCCCTCTGGCCAGGTCGAACAAGTGCACATCTTTAAACACCAAGGGATGGGGACACGGATGAGAATGGCCACACCTGCTCTGGATGTCAGGTGCTCTCCCTCCACAGCCCTGAAACAGATCATCCCCTATATCTAGGTACTCACCAAAAACCCAGCTTGTTCTCCTTGAGCTGCTCCTGGGGGCTCTTCAAGGACCTGCATCCAGAGGTTAGAGTTTATGTCTTGATCATCCAAGAAGATTATTGATAACCCAGGTGGTAAGACTTTGCACTCAAGGCTTTGTTTGTAAAAAAAAAAAAAGAAATTGAGGAAATAACATTTCAGAAGCTAAAACCAATGGATGAAAATCATCCTGAGCACAGATGGGCCCACTTACTTGTGTCTCAGAGTGAGCACAATGGGCTATGCTGTCTTCTCTACTGAAACTTACTCATATGATCTCAAGCACAATCTTAGAATTTATGGGCACGAGGTATCAAGGGTTGTGTTTAAAGGGCCTGGTTCCTGGGTAGGGAACTGTCTTCTATCCATTGTGAGTTTGTCCCCTGGCTCACTGCTCCCTGCAGTTCCACTGTCAACAGTCACAGAAGGTCCTCCACAAATATCAGAAAACACATTCCCTGAGCTAAACAGGCATTACTGTGTCACATGGTGGACACTCCAGGAAGCTGAGTGCACACCAGACCCGGTGACAGCACCTCCACGTGCAAGCTAAGGGCCTGGCACTAGAGGCCTGGGCTGCGAATGATTATGATCCATTGGTTCTCCCCTGAGATAGCCGCCTGAGGCACAGGGAGTCCTTGTAGAGATCCACCTGCATACAAGTAGCAGGACTGGGGGTGCCACTCTTTCAGAAACTCCAGAGAAGGTTCTCCATGGCAGTCATGCCTGCCTTGTCTCAGGAAGCTGGTTCACATACCTGTCCTCAACCTTCAGTCTCAGAACAACCACCAGGGGGCACTATCATCCCCATAATTCTGTCCCAAGGTGTCTCCTGAAAAGATTTATGTGCAACCTGCACTGCAGAATCATAAAAATTCCACTTTCCATCCTGTTAGAGTGTGTCTCTTACTATTCAGAGATGAGCTACTATTATACAATGTGCAGACCAGCCTCATGCCCCTGAGTGCTGGCCAGGCACCCTGATCCACCTACCCTCCCCATGTGACCACAGGGAGGGAGGAGCCTCCTGGTAGCTCAAACATGTCCTCCACTGGGGAAGACATGCAAATGTGGTGCCTATCCTGCTCATGAAAGCCTGCCAGGCTGGGTCCCTGCAGATTTAGGAGAGGAACCCTCCTGTGTGAGCCCCTCCTCAATGTCCACACCATGGGGTCTGTGCTCATCTGGGCTGCCGTCCCTTCACTGTCGAAGGTGCATTCCTGAACATCAGGCTCATGGGGACTGGGTGGCACTGGGCAGTTCTCAGTCTGTGTTTCTGTTTGCAGGTGGCCTGTGCCAAGTTTAGCTGGTGGAGTCTGAGGGAGGCGTGATGCCACCCTGGGGTCTTTGAGTCTCTCCTGAAAAGCCTCTGGATTCACCTTCACTGACTATGCAATTCACTGGGTCAGCCACTCCAGGGAAGGGACTGCAGTGGGTGACAACAGTGAGTCAACCAACTGGAGATAAACAGTGGTATGCTCCAGCAGTTCAAGGAAGATTCACAATCTCCAGGAACAATCCTATGAGCACAGTCTCTCTAAAAATAACCAAGCTGACATCTGAGGACACAGCCATACATTACTGTACAAGACACAGTGAGGGGAAGTCAGTTGAGCCCTGACACAAACCTACCTGAGAAAACAGAGGGGCTGGGTTGCAGGGAATGCTCATGACCAGCAGGGGGCACTCTGAACCTTCAGGTAATGCTTGTCTATGCTTGGGCAAGTGCAGAGGGGCAGGGCAGACTTCCTATTGTGATGGGTGTTTTCCTCACCTCTCCAAGTTGCTCTTTGCTCCCAGCGAAGAGCATGTCTTGTTCTTTGAATCTCTAAGTGCTCACGTCATCGCTGGGACTGGAAAGAGGAGCACTGTGTTTGCAGGTGAGTGATGAGCAGTCACTAGAGATTTCCCTTCACCAGTTCCCTACAGGACCAGCTCTATGAGCAGATCAGCCTGAATATCCTCACATCCCTGATGGGGATACATTTCCTTCAAATGTAAACATGCCCTAGGGTTTAAGCTAACACTCTCTGGCCCAGTCAGTGTGGCTCCATGCTAGAGCATTGACTTATGACCAAGGAGGTCATGATTTGATTTGGGTGAGGGCACATACCCATGATGTGGATTGGTTCCCCAGCAGAAAGCATGCTGGAGGCAGCTGATCTATGATTCTCTCTCACCATTGATGTTTCTATCTCTCCCTCTCAGAAATGAAAAAAATATAGATCTATAATTAAAAAAAAAGTGTAATGATTTATTAGACCAGATGTGCTTCTGGATGAACCTGAGATGCAAGGGAAGCATGGGTCCTGGGTCCTGGGTGCCTGCCAGCGACTGGAGGGAAGCCTGGGTCTGGGTGCCAGAGGGAGGTCAGTGCTGGCAGCCTGGGTAAAGAAGGCCTACTTTTGTGCAAATTTCTTGCATTCTTGCATTGGGCCTCTAGTATTAAAACAAACAAAACAAACAAACAAAACAAAAAAGACAACAACAAAAAAACCACACACTCTTTTTCCTCAAACTGGTACACACTGCTCTACATGGCCCCTTACTTCAGACATGCATTCCCATGCCCCTTGCTGTCTTGAATAAAATGTTAGTCATCAATGCACACAACCCACTTCATCTATTCATTTGACATGTATATTCCTCCAGATTCACCAGGACATGTCCCAGACAAGTAGCCTGAAGCTGTCATCAGCCACCTTCATGCAGGAACTTTCCGGATGGATGTTTCCTGTAGTGACAGAGAATCATTTGAGTCGTCCATTGTTGTGTATATTGTTTAGAAAGGATGTTCACCCAGAAGGATGCGTGGTCTAATAAACATATTATGCTTTTTATTGTAGATATTTTTATTCATTTCAGAGAGGGAGGGAGAGATAGACACATCAATGGTGAGAGAGAATCAGGGATCAGCTGCCTCCAGCATGCTCCCTGCTGGGGAACTAACACATATGACAACACATTATCAGGACAACAGCCACATAGAGGATAAGTATACACTGACCTACAGGATGTGGTGGCTCAAGGGTGCTTGATGGGCCAGCACAGACTGATTAGCCTAAGGAAAGAGGATGTCCCTGAACTCTCCCTGGGTAACCACAAGTGGTGTCTGAATTCTTACTCCCAACAGTGTACTCAGGGCAGGATACCAATGAGGGTGAACCAGAGACACTGATGCAGGAGGACATGGAGGCTCCAGCAGGGGCTTACAGTGTAGCAATGGGTATCTGAGCAGAGAGTGACTCCATGTGGAAGGTGGGGAATTGAGGGCAATGGGGCAGGAGCTCACAGAAAAGTTAACCATCAGGATGGACACCAAGAATAGACAGTCTGCTAATTCATCCTGGAACAAGGATCCTGAGGACGCCATTGTTCCTCACAGAACTGACCTCACTTGCCTGCCCAATATAGCCCCGCCTAACAGGTAGCAGGGAGAACAGAAAACCTGGCAGCTGACACTGCCTCTGCCATCTCCCCTTCCAGTTCTGAGGTGTAAACCCAGCTTAATGAGGGGGTCTCTGGGGACACTGCAATGCACCCCAGAAGTTATAGGGGTGATCCATCCCCACTTTTAGTCTCCCTGACCTGTTCTAACCTTCATCTGGGTATACAGGACAGGAAAGAGCACGGATACACAAGTGCTTGCTCTTCAAAGCCTGTATTTGTATTGTGGGTGCATTTGATCGGCTTCCAAAGAAAATCACACCAGGCCTAGAATTCCCTTGTGGCCCCTGCTCATGTGCTATGTACAGGGCAGAAAGGCAAATGTGGATTTCATAGCAAAGAAAAACATCACTGTGTGTGTGTGTGTGTGTGTGTGTGTGTGTGTGTGTGTGTGTGAAAGTGTGTGTGTGTGTGTGTGTGTGTGTGTGTGTGTATGTGTGTGTGATTTATCAAATACTAAAAGTGCTGTGACTGTTGGCCCAATGCTGGGATACTCATATGAGACTTACAATGAGAGGAACCCAAAAACATAAGAGGCCCCAGGATCCCTGGGAGCTTCTGTATGAGGGGAGGGTCAGCTGTGCCTGTGCAACTGGGAGTTTCAGGGAAGGGCTCCCTGGTGGCTTCATAACACCCTGGTTTGGGGTCTCTCTGCAGACACATTGGGGCTCAGTAAGGCCAGTTCACTCTATTGAGAGACATCAAAACCAAATAGTGTCCTTGAGGGAACAATCTGTCATCTGTCTTCAGGGCACAGACTTCACTACTGTACTAGAGATACTGAGAAGGGCACAGTCTTCACTACTGTACTAGAGACACTGTGAGCCCAGACAGAACTTTCCCCTGCAGATCCAGTGCTGGGCAGCAGGGTGTGCTCAGGGTCTGGAGCTCAGGCTGCTCCACAGAAGCAAGTGTGAGGGAGCTGAGCAGAGGTTTACTCTGAGTCCTGGACCTTCGTCTCTTCATACAAACATTCCAAATGAAAATTTACACACAACTGCTGAGGTGACTATGAATATCCTGCTGTATCAGAGCATTTACCAAACTCAATAAGATATGAAAACTACTCACAAAGGAGATGTGTCTATGGTTTTGGGATATCTGAATTGTAAGGGTCTGGGGTAGGGATGTATTTATTACCTCAGTAGGGGCAGCATTTTGATCCAGGAAGAAGACATGTAGGTATCAAAGCCTAGAACTGGTCCAGGTGGCCCCATGTCACACAAAGGTGGGCCCACAACATGAAGCATGTCCTGTGGGGGCTGGTTCCTCAGTAAGAGGAGCTCTGTCTTCACAGAGGTTATAAACTTGCCAGATGACTCACCTCTTACTGAGCCTGGTCCCTATGTTAATCATCTTCTCTCAGGTGGGGTCCAGACTTCAGCTAGGAAATACTCTGTCTCATGAATATGCAAAAGATAGGAGGTTAAATATGGATAAGTCTGTGCCCTGAGAGCATCATCCATAGCCACACCCTCCCCTACAGAAGTGCTCACAGCACAGCCCTCACCATGGACTGGAGCTGGAGAACCTTCCTCCTGGTGGCCATGGTAACAGGTAAGGGGCTCCCATCCTGGGTTGAAGAGGGGACGAGGGAGAAGCAAGAGGGATTTCTACCCACTCCTGTCTCCTCTCCATAGGTGTCCACTCCCAGGTGCAGCTTGTACAGTCTGGGGCTGAGGTGAGGAAGCCTGGAGTCTCTGTGAAGTTCTCCTGTAAGGGTTCTGAATACACATTCACCAGTTACTGGATGCACTGGGTACGACAGACCCCTGGAATGGGCCTTCAGTATATGGGCTGGATCAACACAGAAACTGGGACACCTTCATATGCCCAGGGCTTCTCAGAAAGATTTCTCTTCTCCATGGACACCTCTGTCAGCACAGCCTATCTGCAGATCAGTGCCCTGAAGTCTGAGGACTCGGCCATGTATTACTGTGCAAGACACAGTGAGGGGAAGTTATTGTGAGCACAGACAAAAACCTCCCCACAGGAGAGGCTCAGATCACCAGGGAGTGCTCAGGGTCCATGAACACAAGAACCACCCCAGCAGCAGGTGCAGTTGGAGGTTTTGTCTGGTTTTCTATGTGGATTCCTCATCATGTCACAGTTTCCCTCAGGGAACCTCAAAATTCCTGACTGCACTTACCTCGGAAGTCTCTGAGTTAGAAAAGTCTGTTGTAAAGAGACACAAATTTCTCATGTGGACAAAAGGCACAGAGTCTCTTTTAGATCCTCTTGTGTCCAAATTCATCTAATTTTCTGACCCAAATGCCCTGAATCTAACAAGAGGCTCTGCTGACTTAAAAGTGCTGCTCACATGAATGCTCGCCTAAAATTGAAAAACATCTCTATTTCTAGCCATAGCCAACACAGTTATTTGAACCCAAAGCTGAGAAGAAAAACCCCAGTGATGACAGTTATTGTCTTGTCATCATGCTCATAGCACCAAGAGTAGGTGACACCAGGCAGAGGCAGAAGGAGATACACAGCTAAGCTGACAACAAATAGACATGGGTCAGACTGTTGGACCTCAAAGGGAGGGTGGGGATAAAAGAGAGAGATAAACCAAAGGACTTATGTGCACACATATGAGCCTAACCAGTGGTCAAGGACAATAAGGGAGTGGGAGAATGAGTGGGGAAGGGTGGGAGATTAGAATGGGGGATTGAGGAGTAATATGTGATACCTTAATCAATAAATTAATTAAATAATAAAAAGAGACATGGGATGTTCATCATGCATATGGTTGAAATATCTGGGAAGCAGAGGAAAGGCCCTTCAGTCAGACCTGCTTTGAGAAGCCATAAACGGAGACTGGCCCAGTGCATTTATTTTATCCAGGCATTTGGGGATGGTGAGGAATTCTGCTTCCTTTGGGTGGTTTCAATCTCAATATGACATCTAAAGAGAAAACTATAATTTCTAAACTGAATTTCCATGTCAGGGGCAGATGAAGGGGCAATGAATCATCAGTTGTCAGAACTCAAACACAAAATAAAATAGAGTATGGCTATCCATTTTTGCCTACGAAAAGCAAAAATTGAGACAAAGCATTCTTATGTATAAACAAACAAACAAAAAAAACAAGAGATGCAGAAAATTAGAATAATTATAAGTAAGAAAACGATGATGGTGATGAAAATTGTGATGGTGATGGTGATGATGATGATGATGGGCTGAGACAGAACTATTGAAATTATGGTTCCTTATAAAGATACATCATCACCATGGCCCCTCCTGTGGGTGGTGTCCACTCTTCTCTGTAAGTGTTGACATATTTTCTACTGGGAGCCCAGTGAATTATGCCACTTGAGTGATCCGTGATGGGACCAAATGAGTAATGATGGTAAAAGGGTTTAAGTGTGAATTCCCTGGACCTAGGAAGATGTTACCTTCTACAACTGAGAATGTCTATGTAGGTAACAAGGAATCGCCTATACGCCGGGTCCTATTTCTCTTTATCCCTACCTGCATGATCCTTAACATCTCTATTTCTAAAAATCTCCTGTTGATTATTATTCAGGTATTTTCCCAATGATAGAAGCTTTCCCAATATTCTCTTCATTTTCTGCTGAGCTTTTAGTGAAAAATGCTTTAAACCCATATTTAGAACAACAATCTTTTCATGAAAGTCAGTCATATTTTTCATGTATAATTCAAAATAAATCTTGCAATCCTCCCTTTACCCAATTCCAAATTTAACAATATATGATATATTAAAAAGCTATTTTATAATGAACAAGTGAAATATCATCCATAATGCAAGGATTGTTCTATGCATGTAAAGCACAGATTGTAGGATGAAAATATTTCATCACACTCTCTGACCTGGCTGGTGTGGCTCTGTGGTTGAGAGTTGACACATGAACCAGGAGGTCATGGTTTAATTCCTGGTCAGGGCACATGCCCAGGTTGTGGGCTTGACCACAATAGGGTGTGTGCAGGAGGTATCTGATCATGGTTCTCTCTCATCATTGATGTTTCTATCTCTCTTCCTTCCTCTTGGATATCAATAATAAATATTTTTTTAAAAAAAAATAAGTTCACAATGTCTGTCCTCAGACTGGTAAAGACACTCTCTACATGGTAAATCCCCTCAAACAGGCACTCCTGTGCCCCTGTGGTCTGCTATATAACTATAGGCCCGGTGCACAAAATCTGTTCACAGGTATTGACCTAGGGGCTGCTGGCTCCCAGCTAGGCCCTTTCTTTCTCTGTTGCCTGCTGCCATTCCGCACCTCTTCCTTCATTCCGCACCTCTCCGTGGTGGTCAGCACATGTCATAGCAAGTGATCAAACTCCCAATTGAACTTCTGATGGGACACTTTGCATATTAGGCTTTTATATATAGATGTTAGCCATCAACACACACAACCCACTAAATATATTAATCTGGCATGTGCATACTCAACGGCCACCCTGGACATTTGTCAGACAAGTGTCCTGAAGCTGATGTCAGCTTCCTGCTAAGCTGACCTGCCATGAAACATGGCAACACCAGGAAAATCAATGCTAGTGACAGACAGGCCTGTGCAAGGTGAGGGCACAGCCAGCACAGAGAATTTCTAACAGAAAACACACCTTATGTCAGACAATCTGCCATATGTAGGACATCACAGGGCACAAGCCCCTGTGATGGGCTGGGTGGTCCAGAGAGCTCAATATCACGGTGTCTCCAGTGATCAGAGGTTATGGAGACAGTGAAATATCTGTGAAGGTGAAAGTTGAAGCACAGACACAAAGCAGACCTGGAAGAGGAATTCACAGCTGGAATAACTACAGAGAAAACGCAAAGTTTAGAAAATGATGGTAACAGAAGTGTTTACTTAAGAAACTGAAAAAGGGGAAGAAAATGTGTACTTACATTGAGTGTAACTCAACACAAATGAAAACTAATGATTTCCTGGCCTTTCTTTCTTGTGAAAATGTGTTTTTATTGAATTCATAAAGGAAAGGAGAGGTAGAGAGAGAGGTAGAAATATCAATGATGAGAGAGTCATCTATCACCTGCCTCCTGCACCTTCCACTGAAGATTGAGGCTGCAACCCAAGCATATGCCCTGACCTAGAATCAAACTGTGACCTCCTAGTTCATGGATCAATGCTCAACTACTGATCCATGCCAACTGGGCTCAGCTTTTCGTTATATTCATTCCACTGCCTAAAACTACCAACTGCCTGGATTGCACACAAGTTTATAACCACAGAAATTTCCAAATATCAAAGTAACAAGGTACAGCCCCATTTTGTAATTGATAAGAAAGTTTTACATTTGCAAAATATCCTCAGGTTACATTTTCTTATACTGCTGTCTTCCTCACAGACTAGCCCTAAACTTAACTATGTTTTTCTCAGCCCAGGGTTCTGCTGTACAGAAAGGCAGGGTGTCCTGTGGCACAGGGTGACACTAGGGATCCATGGCCACCAAAGTCCTGGCCTGGGACTTCTCCTGAGTGGTGGCTTAGTAGCAGCCTGCAAGGAGAGTCATCTTTCACAATCCCACCACCCTAGGGTGGCATCCATTCTTTATCCCCTGGACACTGAAGGCTGCCTGTACTCCTGTCTTCAGGCTGAAATTCCATTCTCCCTTTCCTTACTTTCCTTCATCTACACACAGCTCCACAGGCTGTTCTCCTAAGTCAGGAGTCCTTGGCCCTGGCCAATCCAATCTATCAGCGTCTCCTCACACTCTGAACAGCCTTGGTGCAGCCTTTGTTATGGTGGCCACATTCATCCCCTGAATATCTTTTCCCTGTCATCAGGCCTGTCTGTGAAGCAGGCACAGCACACCCTGGGTTGTGTCTCCAGGGCTCTCTGGCATTTAATGTGCCACATGCCCAGGACCACTTGGATAATCTGTGTAAAAATACAGTAGGACTGTTAATACTCTAAATTACAATCTGATGCATTAACCCATAAAATGAGTTATCACCTCTGGGTTCAACAGAGTCAGAGCCTCCAGGACACCATGTGCTTTGAGGACAAATATGGTCGCCCTGCACGTGGCTGTGCCCACCTAGGGGCGTTCCTAATCTTGGCCCTGGAAGCTAACCAGGGCATCTCCCACCAAGGCCAAAGCAGCTCTTGACCTGGATCTCTCCTTGACCAGCTTCAGTCAGCCTCCTCCCAATATCTTCCCAACTAGGCAGTGACCTGTAGACTTGAAGGGCCATCTCTGCATAGCCCATTATCAGCAAGAATCCATCAAACAGGTTTGGCTAGACTCCCCCAGTCTCAGTATGTGCTCACTCTAGAGGACTCATTAAGTTCCTCACCCACAGATACCTGGTTACCCTGGCCAGCCCCCAGGCTAAAGGCTGTCAGAGCAACTCATCAGGCCCCTGTAGCCCTGCTATTCCCTCTTAGCACCTGTCCATCCACTGACTCCACCTTCTCCCTGAACCTCTGTTCCAACATGTGCTTATTTCATTCAGACTTGAATCATCGATCCTTCCTTCTGACAACCCTTCTGGACTCTCACCCTGATTCAGTCTGTCTTCCCCTTCCTTCCTTAACATTTGTGTTGATGAAGGTTTTTCCTCAGTGCTCCGCCCCCTGAGGGCCTGAGCCAATCAGGATACATGGCCGCCCTGCCTATCAGTAGACCCTGCCCAGGAAGTGCCTGCCACACACTGGGGTGTGGTTGACTTGTGAGCCAGTCCCCCTTGGCAGATGGCAGTTCCCACGTGGGCATCCTGCCAGGCTCTCAGTCTGGGCATCTGCCTTTCTCCCTCCTAGGGGCTCAGACATACATCTCACCTCATGCTCCTTGGTCCTTGGTTATGAATGCTGGGACATCTCCCCCTGAGGGCAAGGCTGAGAATATGCAAACTCACCTCGGCCCCTCTTTAACCCAGGAAATCCCTTCCCTCCTCCAGTGGGGTGTTCACAGCTGTCTTTACTGTCCCCCTCCAGCATGGGCTATACCACCCCCCTGGCCATCCTCTGTGTTTCCAGGTAATTCACAGAGAAGGTGTTGGGGTCCCAGAGAAGGGAGGCTGGGAGGGGCCCCACCTTGAGGCCTGTTCTCCCATGCAGTGTATACACTCAGGGCAAGTGATTCATTTGGGAGGGAGGGAGGGAGGTGTGAGATGAGACCACCTGAGGAGTCTCTGAGGATCTCCTTCAGGACTTCTGGCTGCAGCATCACCTGCTGTTGGTTGCATTAGGTTCGCCAAAGGCCAGGGAAGGGCCTGGAGTGAATGGGATGGATCTGGCCTGGATGGATCTGTATCTGGGGATACCAGATACAGCCTGTCCTTCCTCCTTCCAACCATCTAAGCAGACAACTCCATCAGTACCAACTACCTGCAGTGGAGCAGCCTGAAGGCCTCTGACATAGCCATGTATCACTGTGAGAGATGGACACAGCGAGAGAAACCACGTCCTGTGGGCACCAAAACCCTTTAGCCAGCACAGGGAAGAGGCACAGCAACTCCCTACAGACTCCTCAGATCTGACCCCAGAGGAAGTGTCTGCTGTGCCTACAGGAATGAAAACAGAAGGTCAGCATGAAGGAGCCTGGCCCTGAGGGATCAGCAAGACCTCTCCCTGACTCTCTGTCTGGGAGGCAGCTGCTGTGCAGAGCTTACCCTTGGGCTGGGACTTGGCCCCTGGTGCTGGTGGCTCCTTCTCAGCAGCTTAGTAAGGAGTGCCGCAGACAATCTCAGTGTCCCCAGGGCCCTCAGAGCCACCTCTCTCCATCCTTGATCACCCGCCTCTCATCTTGGATAATGTATCTGTTTTCTCTTTAAGGTCATAGAAATTCTTCACTCAGTGTCCTTATTCTTTATGTGGTGTTTTTCACAACAAAAATTGTACTATTTTTTGAGTCCTTATCTTATTTCTTAATTTCAAAACATTATTGGTTTTATGGGGTTTGCACTATTATGCTAATTTTGACAAGTTTCTCACTGTGATCTGGTGGAATATAGCAAGACATAAAATTTCATGTCTCACACTACTGTAGATGGTCTTCCATTCCTTTTATACAGGTTTTCTGCTGGTTCTTTTTTATTTCATCTTCTGCTTGGATTTGCTCCTCATTTGTGGAATGTTCCAGTGAAAAGTGTGGGAGCTTTGGATGAGATGATGGCAAAGGGTTGGTCCCCAGGGCTCCTTCAAGCAGGGAGAACTGGTGTTTGATAAGAGGCTGGGCACTTGCATATATTCAGAACCGGTTTCATGTCGAGGACGAAGCTGTTGTGTGGCTCCTGTTGAAGCCTGTGATGGCTGATGCTCTAATGCACGGATGCACCTTGGCAAGCCCACATGTGTCTCCCAAATTCCTCAAGCACAGCTTCTCAGGGGTGTGACTGCAGGAAAGTTCCTTCCTCAGCCCAGTCTCCATCCCTCCTGCTGTGGAAACTAGCAAAGTGTTATCCTCTCTTAGCATCCATCCTTGGGAGGTTATGATTGACGTATTTTACTTATTAATACATCTTCCAAAGTAAGGGAGGATTATAAAGCTCTACAAGTGTTCATTTCCAAGCAGACCTACATATCAATTATTTGTATATCTTTGGAGACAAGAAGCCACCTTTGTGTTGCTGCTCTATGGATCAGAACACATTATATTTGCCTTTGATTTCATTCTTGTTTGGCAAGCTATGGAAGGATTCACACTGTTTTCCATGTCCTGTGTTTACCCTGCACCTATACTCAGACACCAAGCAGGGTTTCTCTCATGTTCTAGGGAACCTCCAGGAGAAACACACCCAGGCCATAGAAAGCAGCAAGGCCACCCACCATATGGCATGCCAATTCCTACCCCACCCTAAGAGAGCCCTCAAGACAGTTGACCACCACCCACATCACCCTTAGTTTGGGTCCCTGCACCTCTGACATGCAAACTGACCCAGCTTCAAGGAGAAATTCAGGCAGGTGTGCAGTGCCACTGTGTCCCTGGTTCTGGGCTGGGGTCCCTTGGAGCACTTACCTGGGCAGCACACGAGACCCTTCCATGGGTCCTACTCCTCCTGCTGACCACTGTCTGCAGCACGTGACCGATCTGTCTCAGAAATGGGGTGATGGCGTGAGTCAAATGTCTGTGTGACCTACAGTGGTTCCCTGACCCCATGTCTCTAGGCTCAGGACCATCTCAAAGAATAGGGACACCAAGTAGAGGAAACTAATAGATGCCCTGACACCCCCCTTGCACTCCCAAATTTGGAATATCCTATGTGTGGATCCACCATCACCCAAAAAAGGAGTAGGAGAAGGTCAATGTGATCTGGACTAAAGGGATACTTAGCAAGTATCCACCCTACAGCACTGATCAGCATTTCCAGGCACACAACCCATAACCGAGTGTGCATGCAGCTGAGTAGTGTGACAATCAAGGACACAGGTGTGTAAGACTGTTCCCAAGGGCTGTGGTCCAAATCCAGTGGGACCTAGACATAAGGTCCCTGCAGAGGCAGGAGCGTCAGCTGCAGAGAGCACGAGGCCACCATGAACCCCAGGATGGCCAGCGGTGGTGACATTTCACTCTGCCCTTTTGGGGGATATGGTTGCAGCTCCCAACAAGCACAAGAAGGGTTCAGTTTGGCCTGGACAGGTTCTGCTCCAGTCTCTATTGAATTCAACACAAGCAGGAAAATTGCATCATTCAAATGCCTGATGAAGGCCTGGTGATCCAGGGCCATGGTCCCTGGGGGTTCTGGGTCTGGGTCTTCCCCATAAACAGCCACAGATAGCAGCCTACTTCCCAGAGCATTGGACAGACTTAGCAGGTCCAGAATCACATAAAAAGGCTACAGCCATGACACTTACTGCTGACCTCTTAACCCCTACATGGAGATGTCCATGCACAACAGGCTGGAGAGGGTTTCAGGTCCCTGATAACAGAGTGGACAGACAGAGGCTGTGAGGATCACAATAGTGGTCCCGGGCCCAACACAGACCTTATATGCATGTGACAGACCTGGAAAAACTGGCTCCGCTCAGGTGATGGAGGACCACTTCCCAGGTGAGGCACAGGCCTTCTCCCTGGTAGTGAGGACTCTGAGGCCACAAGTGGACCTGCCCTGAAGTGGGGGTAAGACCAGAACACTCATCCATGCTCTCATCTCATACCATGGTTCTGCACCTTCACTGGGCAGAACCTACTCTGCCTTAGAGTTGGTTCAGAGGGCAGTGGTGGCCAGTGGGGAAGGATCAGATCAGATTCTGGGCTCACTGTTACCAGATGTGGTCATTAGACATGTCTCAAACCTGCCTATGATCCTGTATTTAGTTATTAAAATATTTTCATAACATGATTCTCCACCAGGAGACATTCAGCTGCATGGAGACACTGCCCTCCCTGAAGGTGTCCAACCCCAGAGCTCCCTAAATAGCAGGAGGACATGCAATTAGGGCCCTCTCTGCTCATGAAAACCCTCCCAGCCCTGACCCTGCAGCTCTGGGACAGCTCATCCCCAGGATCCCCAGGTATTCCCATTCCCTGATCAGACTGAACATAGATCACTCACTATGTAGTTTGAGTTCATCTGAGTTTTCCTTGTGGCATGTGACAGTCCTCAGGTGCATGTGACAGACGGGGGAAATCTGGTTCCCCTGAGGTTACACTGAGTATGTTAGTAGATGTGAGTGAGACAGTGAGTGTGTGAGAGTTTCTTGACCAGGATGTCTCTGTGTTTGCAGGTTTATTGTGTATGGTGCAGCTTTGGGAGTCTGGATGAGGGTTTGTGCATCCTGGGGGGTCTCTGAGACTCTCCTGTTCAGCCTGTGGATTCAACTTCAGTAGCTCCTGTAATGACCTGGGTCCACTAGGCTCCAGCTTCGGGGCTAGAGTGGTTATGTTGAATGAATCCTGATGCAAGTACCACAAACTATGGCAATTCTATGAAGGGCCCATTCACCATCTCTAGAGACAAACCTAAGAACACGCAGTATCTGCAAATTAACAGCCTAAAAGCTGAGGACAGGACCATGTATACACAGAGTGAGGGGAAGTCAGTGTGAGCCCAAGACAAAAAGGCCCCTGCAGAGGATCTGTAACCATCAGGAGGCCCTCAGGGTCCCTGACCACAGATGGCATCTCAGCAGCAGGTGCAGTTGGATGTCTGGACTGGTTTCCTGTGTGATTTCCCCTTCATGTCACAGCTTCCCTCAGGGAACCTCTGGATTCCTGGTTCTGCATTTGCTTCTGATGTCTCTGAGTTAGAAAGTATGTTGTAAACAGAGACAACTTTTTCAAGTGGCTAAACTGCAGAGAGTGTCTTTCAGAAACTCTTGAGCCCAAATAACAATTTATCATCAAATGTCTGAGCTGCATTAGCTAAATATAACCAGAGTCTCTCCTGATGCTACAGTGCATCTTAGCTCTACACAGCTCAGTGTCCCACCAGCCAGAAACAGAACTTGTGTGTTCTGGACAGTGAGCACCAGAAGCCTATGAATGCAAAGCTAGAGAAGAAGCACACTGGTGGTGAAGTCATTGACTTGGCATCATGATCATAGCACCAAGAGTAAGTGACACCAAGGAGAGGTAGGGGAATCTTCAGCTACTTGGTACAGATGACTGGGATGATAATAAACACACACCAAGCGACATCAAATGTTTATTATGTTCATAGTTGAAATCTCTTGGGAAGCACAGAAAGACCATTCAAAAAGTCAGAACTGATTTCCTGAAGGGTACTGACTCAAGGATTTTAATTTGTTAGGGTGGTGGGGGAGAGGGGAATTCTGCTTTGAGGGGTTGTGTGGTTTCAACTTTATTATTATTATTATTATTATTATTATTATTATTATTATTAAGAGATAAACAAACTTTATATTTCAAGGACATCCCAAATGAGTTACTGGTGAGGTTACAGAAGTTCCCACTCATGCCACAACAACAAGAATCAACAATTCTGCAAGTTAAAGTAATTACCTCTTTGGATATATAAAAACAATATATTGAAAGATGCCACCAAATGCAAAAAGACATTCAGCAGAGCAAATGTCAGCAGAGCAGGCTGATTGTCCTAACAAGAGGGCATATTGTCCATCTGGAGTTCAGTCCCAGGAAACAGCTGCCACAGGAAAAACAGGTCCAGACATGTTTTTTTTTAAATTTTTTTTTATCAATTTGTTACAACTAGTCAAAAGCAAATTCAAAAGAAGTTGAGGTTTAGATTTCCCATGACTGTAATAGAAACTTACAATAAAGAGAACCTTTAACCAAATATCTCATATGTAGGTTGAGCTAGAAATGAGCAGTGAGACTCAACCAGGGTATCTGACCATGACAGGACTTCTGCTGCTGAGCCCTGAGCATCTCCCGCAGGATGAACTGGAATTGCTCCTGCACCAGCATTTCTATCATCTGCTCCTTTGTGTGAGTATCAGCTCTCAGCCGCTGCTTAGGAATTGCTACCATATGCCTGAAGACTTCCCTGGCCCTAGATGGCCCCTCACAGTGAAGTTTCCTGAGTATCTGCATGAAGACAAGAGTGTTGACAGGATTTCTTCTTGGTCCTTCTCAACATTCTTGACATAAACTTTTTCAAGGCTCTTTGGTGAATGCCCAGAAGGCTCTTGTGGAACCTGTGCCTGGGGAGCTGCAGTGAGGACTTCTCCTGGCTCGTTGGCTTCCATCTCATTTGGAGGTGACATGATTTGATCATTCTGTATTTCTCTATCTTTTTGTGTCTTTGGATCTCCTTCAGTCTCCATTCTGCTACTCTGGAAAAGGATGGCTCAGGGTTCTGCACATTTGCCACTTCAGAGGGAGCTCTCCTCAAGACCAGGCATCTCACAAGTGACTGATTAAAAAAAAAGAACCTCAACCTCTATTTGACATTTGGTGAGGAGAACCGACATTTCTTTTCAGACACTTATTTGGGTCGAAGTGAGATAAGGCAGCAATGAGCCACTAGCTTTCAGCAATCAAAATATGGCTATCAATTTTACTGAACAATTATAAAAATTGAACAAATGTTGAGAGTCATGATGTGGGTACAAAAACATTCTCCATAGAAAATGAGACAAATGCTTATAAATAACAAAACAGTGATGATAATGGTGGTGATGCTGATTGCTGGGACTGACTAGCAGACCCTGAGCAATAGAAAAATGGATTACTCTGACACATGTTTCTGTGAGAAAGAGGGGTAAGGGATTGCCTGGCTAAAGGAACCAAATAGCCCAGTTCATCTGCCTCTTTAGGCTTTTGTTATAACAAGAGCTTAACCTAAAATTAATCTCTAGACACTACCATCAGGATAAGTATCCTTGAGAAAGTGCATGCTCCTACAAGGTCATGCCTAAAGACTAAATACCTGGGGGTTTGGACTTATTAGGAAAAGTCAGGGCAGGAGCTGCAAGGTCACCTTAGAGGCCCACATACTTTTGAAGATTCCACTTTACAGATTTTCCAACCAAAATCCTGTGCTTCCCCACAGATGATGATGGTGATGACCATAGAATTGGATAGGGAGTATGGTCCATTATCCAAAAACTGTCGGTTGTTTTGAAAAATTTGTATCAACTTTAAGTTGTGGCCATTGTTGTTTTAATTTCCAATAACATCTAAAGAGAAGATTCTTGATTTTATTATTTGATAAAAAGTCAATGTGTGAGGATTGAACAGCCTGTGAACTGAGGTCTACAAAATATGAGGATGATTATAAGTAAGCAACTGATGATGATGATGATGATGATGATGATGATAATGATGATGGACGGAAACAGAGGTCATGGTCTAAAGAAATGAAGGCACCATATAAAGACACACCATCACTGTGGCTCCTCCAGTGAAGTGTGTCCCTCTTATCTGTAAGTGTTGAGAGATTTCATAAATGAGAGCCAATGAATTATGCAGCTTGGGTGATTCATGCTGTGGCCATGTGAGTTATGACCCCAAAAGTGTCCAAGTGCAGATCCTTTGCACCTGGGAAGGTGTTACCTTCTAAAACAGAGACACTGTGTGATTGTGCATGTAATAAACCAGGATCTCCTTCCCACCAGTTTGCAGCAATATGTTCTTTATTACTCGTGATCCTTGCCTCCAGAATATTTAACATTTCTATGTCACACAAACCCTTGCTTATAATTATTTGGATATTTCCTATGATGATACAAGCTATCTCTATCTTGACCTGCACTTCCTTCTGGGCCTTCACTTGAGGAGCTTTTAAAATCATAAACTCTGTATTCATGAACATCAGGCATATTTCAGTCATGTGACTCAAATCAAGTCCAGCTTCCTCCCTATATCCAGTTCCACAGTCACGTCCTGATTTATGGGTGGTTTCCCAAAAACATTCTCCTCTGATACCAGAACCTGCTCCTGTCCCTGTGGCAGCTCTAGCAAACTCACGTGGTCAGTGGTGGCTCAGCATTTTGGGGGGAGTTCCTTGCCTTACCATCTGAGAGACACCGTGAAGGGAAGTCAGTGTGATCTCCAACAAAAATCTCCCTGAGGGAGAAGCTGTGACCTAGGGGGTGCTCAGTATTCCTGAACACAAGGACCACCCCAGCAGCAGGTGCAGTTGGAGGTTTGGGCTGCTGTCCTGTGTGGTTTCCTCTCCATGTCACAGTTTCCCTGAGAAAACCTCTCTGGATTCCTAATTCTTAACTTACCTCTGAAGTCTATGAGTTAGAGAAGTTTGTTGTAAACAACAACAACAACAACAACAACAACAAAAACTCTCACATGGATAATCGCCAGAGAGTTTGGTTCAGAAACACTTGTGCTAAAATGACTATTAACTACCAAATTTTCTGACCCATGCCATGTAAATCAAATAAGAGCTGACTCAACAGTGAAGCTCATGTGGACGCTGCATAGCATGCATCACAAGTATATGACCCCAAAGCTAGTGAAGAAGGACCTCAAGTGATGATAGTTACTGTCTTGGTGTAATCATCACAGCACTGAGAGTAGGTAACACCAGGCAGAGGCAGAGGTACCCACAATAGCTTGGTGCAGATGTGCAGGCTGATCACACACACACACACACACACACACCATGGGAAATTGAATCTTTATTATGCACATAATTGAAATCCCTGAGAAGCACAGCAAGGTCCTTGAGGAAGTCAGACCTGATTTGATGGAAACTGGAAAGAAGACTGGATTGTGGCTATTCTTTTGGTGAAATATTTGGGGTAGGGAAGAATTCTGCTTCAAGGAGGTGGTTTCAATCTCACAATGACATCGAAAGAAAAAACTTAACCAATTTCTCACATCGAGGCTAGATTGAGAAGACACAGCAATGAGCCATCAGTTGTTAGAAGTCAAACAAAAAAAAATAAGTTAAGCCTATATATTTTACTCTAAAATATACAAAATGAGCAAAATTTGAGAAAAAGAGTCCTGAAGTGTGTAAAAAAAACCAGATCTAAAGAAAATGAGAGGAATAATTGTAAGTGAGCAAATGATAATAAAGATGGGGACAATGATGGTGGTGGTGCTGCTGGCAATGGTAATGGTGTTACAATAGAATTGGAAAGAAATTTTGAACCAATGTCTTGGTGAGAATCTACTTTTCCACCAATCTGTCAACGGCTTTTTCAAAGGCATGTGTCAACTTACAGCTGGACTATTGAGTTCTCAATTCCCAGTGGTATATGAAGAGTAAATGCTTTCTGTATTTTCTGATAAGAAAGGAATTGTGTGTAGACAATCACCATGCCTATAAAAAATCAAAGAATGATTAGAGCTGAGACCAGTTTGGCTCAGAGGATAGAGCATTGGCCTGCGGACTGAAGGGTCCCAGGTTTGATACTGGTCAAGGATATGTACCTTGGTTGCAGGCACAGACCTAGGAGGGGTGGGCAGGAGGCAGCTGATCAATATTTCTCTCTCATCGATATTTCTAACACTCTATCCCTCTCTGTAGAAAATCAATAAAAATATAATTTTTAAAAGAAGAATGATTAGAAGTAAGCAAACTGTGATGATGACAACGATGATGATGATCATGATGCTGATGGCGATTATAATGATGATGATGATTATAATGAAGATGATGGACTGAGACAGGAAACCTAGTCTAATGGAATGATGGAACCTCATCCTGACGCACCATCATCATGGCTCCTACAGTAACTGGTGCCCACTCTTTCCTATAATAGTTAGCAGATTTACAATGGGGAGCCAATGAATTAGGCAACTTCCTTGATTCATGGTGAGACCAGGTGCTTAATGAACCCAATGGTGTCCAAGTATTAATTCTCCATAACTGGGAAGGAGTTATCTTCTAGAACAGAGACACTATGAGAGTGTGCATGTAGGAAATGAGGAATTCCCTTCTTAACAGTTGTCAGTGACAGGTTTGTTATTTCACTTGATCCCTACCTGCATGATCTTTAACATTTCTACTTCTCACAAAATCCTGCTTCAAATTATTCAGGTGTTTCCTATTATGATACAATCTATCTCCATCATGCATTGTACTTCCTTCTGGGCCTTTACTAGAGAAGGCTTTAAAACTCTACGTCTAGTAACTCTTGGTCCATGAAGAAAAAGAAAAAAAAACAAACAAAAAACCCCACCTTAATAAAAATCCAGCTTCTTCCCTTTACCATGTTCCATAGACATGTCTAAATTTATGGGTAGTTTCCCATCAGATCCCATCTGGTTCCAGAATCTGCTCCAGTTCCTGTGGCTACTGTAGGCAACCACATGGACAGTGGAGGTTCTACATTTTCTGGGGAGTTCTTATAAAGTCTCCCAAAAGTGGTTCCAATAAAGAAATATTTTAAATTAGCCTTAGTTATAATTAAATCTTTTCCCCTGACAAAGGTTCCACTCAAATGAAATCAGAAACATGTACATAAGGAATATATTTCCAAATACTTTTCCTCTTATCCAATGTATAAATTAGGAAATAAGGACATTATATGTTTGTGGGAGATACCATTACCCTGTGACTACACTGATCTTCCAGGGGAAGGGCAGAGAGAGACTGGGAGTGAGGGATTCCTCTCAGAGTTGAAATTTCCTTTCTTGTGAGAAATTCTATGGTAGGAATTCTCTACAGTTATCTGCTTCTGAGCCCCAACATCACTGATAAAACTAGACTGAAAAAAAAAAAACAGGTCAGTCTCCTTCCATCATCATTTGAACATGTAAATAATTCTGAGTTGTACACATTCATGATCACTGCTTTTATTTCTTGTCTTTCCTCCATTCAAAGCCATGACTATTTCTGATGAAACTATTTGAGGTTCTGGCCACAGGCCATGGGCTTTCACAAAGGAAACATTTGCAAAGGAAGCTATAGACACAGTCACAAAAACTTCAACATCAAGGATCACAAATATTCCACTTTTCTGTGTTAGGGAATGGTTTCTCTGAGTAAAGTAACATCATAAATAAAGATGTAAGATACAGAAAGTGGCTGTCCTTTATTTTTATATTTTACACAAAGGTGGAATTTATGTTAGGTTAGATTGGAAATTATGGATGCACTGGAGTGTTGAATTCATAAACTGTCAGAATAAATGCTGATTCCTTTATGTCTGTTTGAAAGATGTATGAGAAGATATTAGTGTAATCTGCTCATGTAGTCCATTTTTCTACTTATGCTCAGAGATTTTAGGCCGTGCTTTCACCTTAAACCAATGAGTTTCATGTCCCATGTGGTCTGCTGAACCCAATTTACATGCTTCACTGAGGTCAAGGGAAGATATGCCCCCACATGGTCCTCAGAAAGACCAGGTAAGCCCAAACTCAGGCCACACCCTTATATGAAAGGAGGCCCGACATGCAAATTTCTCCTCAAGTTCCAGGATACATCCTCTCCTGGGCTGTGTAGGCTCACAGCTCTCTCCTCACTCAGGGCAGAGGTCTCTGGGAAAGCAGAGCTGTGGTCTGAAGAAGATGAGACTGGTGGGTCTTCTCTTGTGCCTGGTGTCAGCCTCCCAAGGTGAGGGTCTCAGGGGTTAGACAGGGGCATGGGATGGCTGTGAGTGCAGGTGACTGAAGAAACTGTTGCTCCTTGTCCCCAGGTGTCCTGTCCCAGGTGCAGCTGCAGGAGTCGGACCCAGGACTGGTGAAGCCCTTGCAGACATTCTCCCTCACCTGTGTGGTTTCTGGTTACTCCATTACCAGTGGTTATGACTGGAGTTGGATAAGCCAGCCACAGGGAAGGGAGCTGGAGTGGATGGGGCTTATAAACGCTAACGGAGACCCTTACTCCAGCCCCTCTCTCAAGAGCCGAACCTCCATCTCCAGAGACACGTCCAAGAACCAGTTTACCCTGCAGCTGAGTTCCGTGACCACTGAGGACACAGCAGTATATTATTGTGCAGGACCCTCAGTGAGGGGAAGTCAGTGTGAGCCCAGACACAAATCTCCCTGAGGGAGACAGCAGAGCTGGCTGCAGGACTCTCAGGAAACCAGGGGGTGCTCAGGACCTAAAGATTAGCTCAGGCAGCCAAGGCACAGGAGCAGAGAGAGGTTCAGCCTGAATCTTGTTAGAGGCTGGGTGTCCTCTTCATGTGGCATCATCTCCTGGACCTTCTCCTCAGTCATGATCGGGGCACAGACAGCTCAGCAACAAAGAGCTGTCAGTCCTGATGGAGAAGAGAATACATGGGGTGGCCACTGTCTGGATTAATGCACACAGAGATGATGGTTGTGGGCCCTGTTCAAGGACATCAGGGCTCCCACCAACAGCAGGTTCAGAGGCTGAGTATGAGGATGCTCATACACTAGGAGTTGAGATGATGTTTCTCTGATGTTTCCTTCAACAGAGTCTCCTGAAGGAAGGTCACGGAGGCTCGGACAGAGCTGAGGTGGGAAGGCAACATTAGAGCTGGGGGAAGCACGAGCCCTTTCAGTATTTCCCACTCCAGCACAAAGCAAGGTCAAGGGTCACTGGAGGTGAAATCTGTAAATGCCCAGTTCTCCTAGTCAGAAAGCCACAGGGAGAAGGCTGATGTCCTCCTGACACCCTGGATACCAAGGCCACGTGGGAGGTCCTTTGCTAAGGGGCTTTAAAGATGCTTTTAAGTTTGATCATTTAACTTAAGGATGTCATTCTCTCAAACATTCCAGAGATTGTCTGTAATAATGACAGTGGGTACTGGAATCCTAGTGGTTCCCTACAGAAAATTGAATAGTGATTCCTGTGATGTGAACCAAGAGATGAGTCACTTGCTGTAAAAGTTGGTGAGCCATTGGGGAAGGGGTGAAGAGGCTGATCCATAGGGTGTCTTGGGCAGATAAAAGGCTCTAAATGTGAAGGCTCCTTCTTCCTTCTCTCTTTCTGCTCTGATGGACCCATCGCCACAGAAGGACGTGGGCAGTGGTTATGTCTGGATGCCACAGAAGAGCAGCCATGCAGGGCCCCAGCACTTTGAGCTGGAGGTGAGGAGGAAGCTCTCTCTGGGTATGGACACATGGACAATGATACACAAAAAATTTACTCTGAGCTGGAATATCCTGGCCCAGTGGGTGAGACATCATTTTAAATTATCTAGATGTAACTGATGATGGTGGAATTAACAATAGCAGCTGCACTGCAGCACATGGAATAGGCACCCCTCATGAACATCTCCATACTCACAGGAGGTGCTTGTCTCTATTAAGATAAGGGGGACTGTCCCCCAGGGACTACCCTCCTCTGGACCTACGAGGAGGAGCCCATGAAAATAGGGAGCTTCTTGTGCTGATAAGCCTGGCCCAGCCCCTATCCCTGAACCTCCCAGATAGCAGCCAGGGACCAGCAGTTTCTATTCACTCCAGGAGTTAACCCAGAGGAAGCACAGTGAAGTGTTGGGCTGAGATGGGCTCTCGTTTTGATGCTCTTTCATGGTAACATTATGGAGAAGCTGGGTCTTGTGTGTGGTGTGTGTGTGTGTGTGTGTGTGTGTGTGTGTGTGTGTGTGTGTGTGTTTATGCCTGCTCCTAAAGACAACTCTCCTATATGCAGATGTGCATTGTGAGGTGCAGCTGGTGGAGTCTGGGGAAGACTTGGTTTAGCCTGGGGGTCTCTAAGACTCTCCTGCCAAGGCTCAGAACTCATGCTCAGTGACATATAAACTGGATCCGGCAGACCCCAAGAAATAGATTGGAATCGTTAAGTTTCATAAGAAACAAAACCCAAGGTAACACCACAGAATATCCTGCGTCCATGAAAGGCAGACTCACTGTCTCCAGAGATGATTCCAAAAGCACTGCCTACCTGCAAATGAGCAGCCTGAGAGCTGAGGACATGATCCTGTATTACTGTGCACAAGAGGCACAGTCAGGGGAAGTCTGTTGGGAGCCCAGACACAAACCTCCCTGCAGCAGAGGCTGTGATCAACAGGGGGCGCTCAAGGTACTTGAACACAAGAACCATCCCAGCAGCAGGTGCAGTGGGAGATTTGGGGTGGTTTCATTATCATGTCATGGTTTCCCTCTGGGAACCTCTGGGTTCCTAATTCTTCACTTACTCTGAAGTCTCTGAGTTAGAAATTCTGTTGTAAAGAGGGACAATTTTCTCACATGGACAATAGGCAGAGAGTCTCTTTCAGATACTCTTGTGCACAAATGACAGTCATCAATTCTGATGACTCAGGTCCCCTAAATCTAACAAAAGGCTCTGCTTACTAAACAGCTCACCAGAATGCTGGACAGAGACCACCACAGAAATGTGAACCCAAAGTTAGAGAAGGACCCCAGTGGTATTGGGTATTGAATTGTCATCAGGCTCACAGCACAGAGTAGGTGATAGCAGGCAGAGGAGAGGGACCTACAACAGCTTGGTGCAGGTATCCAGGTTTATGACAAATACACACACCAAGGGACATGGTATGTTTATTGTGCTCATAGTTGAGATCTATGGGAAGTATAGGAAATGCCCTTTAGGAAGTCAGACCTGCTTTGATGGAGCCAGGAAGGAAGCCTGACTCAGGGATTTTATTTAGTTGAACTGGTAGGGAGGGGGAGAAATTCTTCCTGAAGGGCTTCTGTAGAGGAGATCCAATGTTCCTATTCAAATTCCCACGTGGTTCCAAGTGAGAAGAGGAAGGAAGAAGCCATCAGTTTCCTGTAATCAAATGGAAAATAAAATAAAGTTTGTTACACATTTTACGTAACGATTATATAAAAATTTGAGGCCCAGTACATGAAATCCGTGCATGGGGGGAGGGGCGGGTTCCCTTAGCCTACCCTGCACCCTCTCCAAATCTGGGACCCTCAAGAAATGAAATATCTGACTGTTCATTTTAGACCCCATCCTGATGGGATTAGGCCTAAAAGGGAAGTCAGACAGCCCTCTCATCATCTAGGACTGCTGGCTCCCAACTGCTTGCCTGCCTGCCTTTCTGATTGCCCTTAACCACTTCTGCCTGCCAGCCTGATCACCACCTAACCACTCCCACACCAGCCTGATTGATGTCTAACTGCGCCCCTGCCAGCCCGTTTTCCCCCAACTTCCCTCCTCTGCCTGCCTGGTCACCCCTAACTGCCCTCCCCTGCAGGGTTGATCAGCTCAACTGCCCTCCCTTGCAAGCCTGGTTCCTCCTAACTGCCCTCCCCTGTTGGCTATCTTGTGGTGGCAATCAAACAAACAAACAAAAACAAAACAAAACAAAACAAAAAACAAACAAACAAACAAAACTCTTGCCATACCTGAAGTTGATTGCCTGGCAAGCAATTCAAGTAGAATTCCTTTCAGTCTGTAAACTGAGTCTTTGCTGATCTAATTAGTCAGAAACAGTCTTTAACACTGTCTTTCACTAGAGATTGAGAGGTTTAGAGGATCTACCTAATACATAATCAAAAACCCAAACAGATAGCCAAAATGATGACACAAAGAAGCAACCTTCAAATGAAAGAACTAGAGAATTCTCCAAAAGAAGAGATAAATGAAGCAGAGGTAAAAAATTTACTGAAACAGAGTTCAGAGTAATTTTGGTAAAAAATGCTCAACAGCATGAAAAAAGTTACAGTAGCTATGAAAAAAGAAGAGTCTGAGATAAAGTAAAGAACATTGGAAGGAATACACAGAAGATTAGGGGAAGCTGAGAATTGAATTAGTGAATTAGAAGACAGAGTTGAAAATATCATTAATCAGGGAATCAAAAAACAATTTAAAAACAGGAGGATAGCTTAAGGGAGCTGTTGGAAAATGTGAAATGTAATAATATTAGAATAGAAGATGTGCCAGAAGAGGCAGAAAGGAAAAAATGGCATAGAGAAGATGTTTGAAGAAATCTTGGCAGAAAACTTCAATAACCCAGTAAAGGAAAAAGTCACACAAGTTCAGGAGGCACAGACAACTCTAAATAAGAAGAATCCAAATACGCCCATGCCCAGACATATCATAATTAAATGACAAAAATTAAAGACAAAGAGAGAATCTTAAAGGCAGCAAGAAGAAAGAAAACTGATACCTACAAAGGATCTCCCATATGGCTAACACCTGATATCTCATCATAAAATCTACAGGCCAGAAGGGAATGCATGAAGTACTTGAGGTAATGGAAAACAAGGATCTGAGACCAAGATTACTATATCCAGTAAGGCTATAATTCAAAATAAATGGTCAAGTATTCAGTTTCCCAGACAAAAAAAAATTAAAGGCTAAAGGAGTATATTACCACGAAGACATCATTACATGAAATGCTAAAAGAGATTGTGGTAATGAGAAGAAGACACAGAGAGAAAAACCTAGCCATAGAGTATTAAAATAGCAATAAATAAGTACCTCTCAATAATAACCCTAAATGTAAACGGATTAAATGCTCCAATCAAAAAGTGTAGGGTAGTTGAATGGTTGGAAAAAAGGACATGACCCAAGTATATGTTGTCTACAAGAGACTGTCCTAAAAACAAAAGACATACAGAGGATGAGAATGAAGGGATAGGAAAAAATTCCATGCAAATGGAAAAGGAAAAAAAAGTGGAGTAGCAATACTCAAATCTGACAAAATAGACTTCAAAATGAAGGCCCTATAAGAAATAACAAAGTTCACTACATAGAACTAATGGGGTTGATACAACAAGAGGATATAAACCTGATAAACATATAATGAACCCAATAAAGGAGCACCTAAATGTATTTTTAAAATATTTGTAGAGGACTTTAATGGAGAGATCAACAATGATACAATCATAGTAGGGGACATTAACACCTCTCTCACTTCACTGGATAGATCTTACAGACAAGGAAACAGAGACTCTGAAGGACACACTGAATTGGATGGATTTAATTGACATTTATAAAACATTTCACTCTAATGCATCAGAATATACATTCTTCTCAAATGCACATGGGTCATTCACAAAGATAGAACACATGATATGATACAAAACAAGTATCTATAATTTCAAGAAGTTTGAAATATCAAGCATCTTCTGAGATCATAGTGGAATGAAATTAGAAATCAACTACAATAAAAACCCTCCAAAACATTCAAACACATTGAAGCCAAACTGCACATTATTAAACAATGAATGGGTTAGCAATGAGATCAAGAAAGTAATAAAAGATTTCCTGGAAACTAATAAAAATGACCACTGATCCTTAGTGTATAAAACTAAAGAGAGGTTTCTGGCTTGTGAAAACACCAAAGGAAGGGACCATTACTACTTCATCCTGGGTGAAGTGCAGAAAATGTAACAAAGACCTTGCATGTACAAAAAGAAATTGACAGCCAGTTTAAAATGGAATTGCTATGGCCTAGAACAAAGAATACCCTTACATGATATTATTCTACAAGGTCACTATAATTTTTCCCAGATTTGGATTATCCCCATTACCTATAATATTATGTCACACCATAGGGTATCAATAAAAATTTATTTATTTATTTATTGTTTGCTTGTTTGTTTGTGCTTGGAGACAAAGGTAACACATCTCTAGATATTTTAGAATTATAACAGCATATAGTACATATATCCCGAACAAATTTACAAACCAATCCTTTGAATGTCTGGCAGCAATTTAAAAATGACATGAAAGAGTTTAATCTCTTCCACTATGTATTGGGCCCCTGGGAAGGACCCTGAGCATTCTATATTGGTTCCTCTTGCCCTTTTGGCCAAAAATGACCCTCTTCTCATGGTCCAGGTGCCCACAGTGGTTGCCTAACATTTCAGTTTATGCCAAGGCTGAAACACCATGGTGGCTGGTACCATGGATCTGTCTCTCACCCAATGGGGCGAGCTGGGCCCTCTCTGGAGAAGAAACATGGGTTCCCCAAAATATGAGATCAGTGCCCTGGATTTACCAGCAGGTGAGGGATTTCCGAGGCAGGTGATGGGTGTGGAGCCAATGGGGCATAGACTACCAAGGAGACAGAACTAAACCTCACATCACCCTGCTTGGCCCCAGAGGATGGCTGGTTAGCCAGAGACGGGTAAGATTCTCAGGGAAGGAACAACCTAAGACAGGCACAGTCACAGAGGGGCCATCAGGAGAGAACTTGGGGGTCAACAGAGGTGGGGCACAGACCCTTACCACCCGCCCTCACTGCAACTTGGCAGGTGCCTGAACCTTCACCCCTTCTAAGGGAGGTCTCCTGCCCCCATGGCTGCTTCGCTTCCCATGAACAGCTCAAATCTGGACACAGGTAACAGACCGAGACTTGGCTGACAGCAGCTGCCCTTTCACTGCAACAAGACTTGTTTGAGAGGTCTTGTACCCCTGGTGTGGGCAAGTGGGTTTTTAATATCCAAATCCAGCCTAAGTAGCAAGAATGCTCAGGCCCTTCTCAAGAAGGCAAACAATCATTTCCACTAATACACACATGGTAAATAAATACATGGCTAATGGAAATAAATATTCTAGAAAAACTGATTGTACTGTACAAAAAGCTGTTCCTAATGTGTTAACAAAAATTCTTATTGGCAAAGCATCTCATGGTAAAATTGCATGACATGTAATGAACCAAAAGCAGTCATAGTTTAGTGCAAATAATTAAAATGTAAAAGCTATCAAGACAACATTATAAAATTTCCAAAGCCTCCTATTATTAAATTTAAAAAGGGGGTGATAGTGGAAGAATATCATGTAAGGAAAAATATCCTGTGAGTAAATTACATCTAAAAAATTTGTACTTTAGGAAATTAGCCTTCATTTGAAATGCTAACAGCAAGATACCCGTGAAAATATACACATGGTGGCAAAACAAGCCAGAGTAAAATCATTTAGGAGAAAAAAAAATGAAGAAGGACCCCAAGCCGAAACTGGTTTGGCTCATTGGATAGAGCATCGGCCTGTGGACTGAAGGGTCCGGGTTCAATTCCAGTCAAGGGCACGTACTCTGGTTGCGGGCACATCCCTAGTGGGTGTGTGCAGGTGGCAGTGATTGATGATTCTCCCTCATCTATGTTTCTAGCTCTCTATCTCTCTCCCTTCCTCTCTGTAAAAAATCAATAAAAGATATTTAAAGAAAAAAAACGGACTCCAAGTCAAATTTATAGAAAATATCCCTTTATTAATTTTTGGTTGAGAATATGCTTGTATATTTTCAGAAAACAGCTCCGAGACCATTTGGATTACTGTAACAGAGAAAAATAGACAGAATTGCTCCAGCCATGAAAACATAAGAGAAACAGTTCAGAAATGAAAGATGCTGACGATGCTTCACCATACCAGCAGACAGAAGCCGCGTGTTGCTGAAGGATGCCCAGGACCAAATCAGAGATGTTCGGACATGCATCACCACCATTTGTCCACCAACCAGATCTGAAATATCATGGCTGGCTTGTACACATAAGGAATTGTTTGACATTGAATTTGGGACTCAAAGGAACTGTTGGCCCAGAAAGGAACTCACTACAGACTGATTCATTTGCCTCTCAGCATAACTATTATGGCTTGTCTCAGTTTTGGTTCTTACAAGGGTATTTCTTGGATCACATGATCTCACACATCTAGTGGAAATAATGAACAACATAAACCAATGAACAAAAACAGACCCAGAGAAAGAAAAGCAGCGATCAGACTCTCAAACCTCAGAGGGAATGTAGGGGAGGGTGAGGGTAAGGGGGAGAGAACAACTAAAGGATTTGTGTGCATGCATATGGGCCTAGCCAGTGGCCATAGACAACAGGGGGGTGGGGCATATGTAGGGAGGGGTTTGGGATGGGAATGGGAGGGAGATGAGAACAATTATGTGATACAATAAACAATAAAATTAAAAAAAAAAAACACCATCAAGCAAACACTTGGAGTAAGTATCAGGAAGGAAATAATAAAGACTATAGCAGAAATAAACAAAATAAAGTCTAAAGAATTCTATGAAACTGAGAGCTGGTTCTTTGAATAGTTCTTTGATGAACTTTTAAACAGATTAGTCAAGAAATAGAGATAAATTAAATTAAAAAATAAGAGAAGTAGAAATTAACACCATATAAAAACAATAGTGTATGTACAAAGATAATACATTAATAAAAAATAAAAAAAGGATTCTAATAAATTACTGTGAACAACCATATACCAACATATTGGACAACCTGGGTAAAATGGATACAGTCCTAGAATCATATATGCTTTCAAAACTGAACCAGGAATAATCAGAAAATCTAAATAGTCCAAATTAACCTATTTAAATCAAAGTCTGAATCAAAAAACCTCCCAGCAAATAGTGCTGGACCAGAAGACATCACAGGTGAACCTTACCAGACATTTAAAGGAGAACTAACTCTATCCCTTTCAAAATATTCCTAAAATTTTCAAGAGGAGGGAAAACTCCCAAGCTGCCTTCCACATCCACATTCTTCCAGATCTGTTCAGACTCTGATCTCTGTGGCCAGAGCCCTGCTGGCTCTTCCCAGCTTCTCCCACAGAGTCAAGTGCAGAGCAGACCCTGTAAAAAGGGCCCACTTGATCCACCAGCACCCCTTTCCCATCCCCATTCCCTGTGGACACCCCAGGACTGATCACAGACAGGAGACCTGAAGCTAAGCCATGACATGGTGACAGTGATCCAAGGGTCACATGCAGACATCAAGGTTTCTGATAACATTTTCCTGAAACAAATATGTATATTCCTAAATCATTAACCCCATCTTTCTACAAACATATCTGTTTGTAGAAACAGATTATTTATGATTATTTTTTCTATATCTCAATGTATGAAACTGGATCTACAACAGAGACTAGAAAATAAATACCACAAAGGAGGGTGATCAGCTGCTACTCATCTAACACCAAACTCCCCTAAAGGAATAGGACCCAGGAGCTCTGTCTATATTTCTATGTCTCATGCTACTGTTTCCAAAGAACCCATGCAGATGATCCTCTCTCCCCCAACACCTGGTCCACAGGCTCGAGGCTCACGCTCAGGTCTTAGTTTATCCTCTGATCACATTGTAGGGGGGAAAGTGTCACATGGAACTTCCAGTCTCCTGAACATGAATCTCCTGCACTTTTCCTTCCTTCTCATGTTGTGAGGGTTGATTTCTCTTAGTTGTCATTACAGTGACTGTCAAAGGCATCTTTTATTGTAAACACTTCTTTCTTTCACTTTGTGACAATTTTCACTCCTGGGTATTTTTTTTTCAGGTATCCTGGAGCATTTGGGAAGTACACAGGTCCAGATGTGGAGAATTATTTAACAGACATGCACCCGTGGACATGTCATATTAAGGGACAATAAATGTTATGTCAGAATCCAAACCTAGGGCTCCCTATATAGGATGCAGACATGCAAATTATAACCTCTCTGCTTATAAAAACCATCCCAGCCCAGACCCTGCAGCTCTGGGACAGGAGCCCAGTCCCGAGGTTCCCAGGTGTTCCCGTTCCCTGTTCAGGTCTGAACACAGACCATTCATCATGGGGTTTTGGCTCATCAGCGTTTTCCTTGTGGCTGTTTTAAGAGGTAATTTATGGAGAACAAGAAACACTGAGTGAGTGGACATGACTGAGAGAAACAGTGGATGTGTGAGTGTTAGCTTGACCAGGATGTGTTTGTGTTTGCAGGTGTTCAGAGTGAGGTGCAGCTGGTGGAGTCCGGGGGAGTCTTGGTGAAGCCTGGGGGTTCTATGAGACTCTCCTGGTCAGGCACTGGATTCACCTTTAGTAGCTATAACATGAACTGGGTTCGTCAGGCCCCTGGGAAGGGGCTGGAGTGGGTCTCATATATTAATCCTGATGGAAGTAGTACATACTACTCAGACTCTGTGAAGGCCCGATTCACCATCTCCAGAGACAATGCCAAGAACACTCTGTTTCTGCAAATGAACAGCCTGAGAGCAGAAGACACTGCCCTGTATTACTGTACAACAGGCACAGTGATGGGAAGTCAGTATGAGTCCAGACACAAACCTCCTTGCAGGAGAGGCTGTGACCACGAGGGGGCGCTCAGGGTCCCTGAATACCAGGGACCATCCCAGCAGCAGATGCATTTGAAGTTTTGGGCTGGTTTCCTGTGTGGTTTCCTCTTCATGTCACAGTTTTCCTCAGGGAACCTCTGGATTCCTGATTCTGTGCTTATCTCTGATGTCTCTGAGTTAGAAAGTCTGTTATATAGAGAGACAACTTTCTCACATAGACATACTTCAGAGGCTCTCTTTCAGACACTTGTTTGCCAAGTACCAATTAATAATCAATCCACCTTCCAAGGCACTTAAATCCAACCTGAGGCTCTGGTGACTCAACAGTGCACCTCAGCTTCACACAGCTCAGGATCCTAACTAGTCTTCCGCATAATTATTGCGGGCTGGTTGTAGGCAACAGTCTCATATGACCCCAAAGCCATTGAAGAAAGACCTTGGTAGTGGAGGTCAATTATTTATTATCATGCTCACAGCAACAAGAGTACGTGACACCCGGCAGAGTCAAAGGGACCCATGGCAGCTTGGTAGAGATGACCAGGCTGACAACAAACACACAAACCAAGAGACATGTAATGTTTATTACATACATAGTTGAAACCTCTGGGAATTATAGGAAAGGTCATCAGTGATACAGAGCTGCTTTTATTGAACTAGCAAAGGGACTGGCTCAGGGCTTTTATTTTAGTGAGGTGGTGGAGAGAGAGATGAATTCTGCTTTCATGGTTTCAATCTCATAATGACATCTAAAGACAAAATGATGATTTCTTATCTGATCTTCCATATTGGGCAGATGGAGAGGAGACAGTAAAGACCACCTATTTTCAGAAGTGAAATGAAAATAAAAATAGAGTATGGCTATGTATTTACTTACATTTATGAAACATGATCAAACATTGAGATTAAGTGACCATATGTTTGTGCAGACACCAGGTCTACTGAAAATGAAAAGAATAATTATAAGTAAGTAATGATTATGAGGTGGTACTGATAATGATAACAATGATGATGATGGTGGCTGTGTTGGTGATGATGGTGGTGATAGACTTGTAAAGGAACATTGATCCAAAGTCTTGGTGGGAAAGTATACTTCAAAAAGGTTTTTCAAATGACTTGTAGCAACTTACAGTTGAACTTTTGGGGATTCAATCCCCCAGTGACATATTTTTTCTATAAAAATCATTGTGTTTGGACAACCACCAAGTCTATAGAGAATGATAAGAATTATTATAAGTAAGAAAACAATGATGATGATGATATGATGATGAACAGAATGGACTGAGAGAGTGGTCTTGGTCCAAAGAAGTTGTTGCTCCTCATACTGACACACCATCACCATGGCTCCTCTAGTGAGGTGTGTCCACTCTTCCCTCCACTTGTTGACAGATTTTATAATGGGAGCACCAATGAATGATGCACCTAGGTGAGGAAGAGGAAGGAGAGGAAGAATTTGAGGATGCAAAAGAGGAAGAAGGAGATGAAGGTGAAGGTGAAGGAGAAGATGCCCAAGAAGCTGAGGGTGAGAAGAAAGATGAAGGTCCTGGGGAGAAACAAGCAATGAAGAAGAAAGATTGAACCCCCCCTTTCCTTAATTATTTCAGGAATAATCCTCCTGAAACCAGGTTAACCCCATCACTAACCAAGCAGTAGAGTTTCAGATACTATATAAATTAAGAAGTCAACATATATATATAACATTCTGAGGTGACTCAGTTTGGACATTAAATGTTCTGTTATGACTTTTCTCCTTATGCAGAGTATCTATTTGGTTGCAGAGTAGCTTCCTGGCATGCTGCCAGCCTGTGTATGGCCCACGCTTATGAG
The DNA here is from genome assembly GCA_963693515.1 of Pipistrellus nathusii. NCBI lineage: Eukaryota > Metazoa > Chordata > Mammalia > Chiroptera > Vespertilionidae > Pipistrellus > Pipistrellus nathusii. The sequence continues at coordinate 40,691,462 of OY882875.1, read as the reverse complement.
TTCAGGATCTATGATAATGTGAATAATTCAGATATTTACAATAAAAACATGAATACATGAATTCACTAATGTTAATGTTAAACTTCATGAATAAAATAGTCCTTTGAATGGTTAGAAATTAAAGACATCAAATCATGTACAATAAACAGAAAATAAAGTTACACTGAATGACAAAAAAATACATTAGGGGTAGGAAATGTTCAAAGAACTGGGGAACCATTCTCAAATTAGCAAGGAAGTCACAGGGTGTATATTATTGCTACAAATACATTATTTCTACTACTTACGTCATATACAATGTATTAGATGCCTTTCTATCACATGAAGCACATACTCTTATAGAGCAGTAGTCGTCAAATTCATTAGTCAACAGAGCCAAAAACCAACAGTACAATGATTGAAATTTCTTTTCAGAGCCAAATTTTTTAAACTTAAACTTCTTCTAACATCACTTCTTCAAAATAGACTCACCCAGACCATGGTATTTTGTGAAAGAACCACATTCAAGGGGCCAAAGAGCAGCATGTGGCTGGCGAGGCGAGATTTGCCGAACACTGTCATAAAGTAACACTGGTAGTTATGTTATAGTTATGGCAGTATGTCATGTCCTATCGATCTTAATAAAAGGGTGATATTCTAATTAGACCATGAGATCTTCCAGATGCCTTTCTGGAGAAAGCCATGATGGCTGGGCCCAGGCAAAGGCAGTTAGGGGTGATCAGGCCAGGAGGGGAGAGCAGTAGGGGGTGATCAGACTGGTGGGGGGAAAGTTGTGGGTGAGCAGACCAGCAGGCTGGTTCATTTGGGGGAAAGCAGGCCAGCAGACAGAGTGGTTAGGGTCAATCAAGCAGGCAGGCAGGTGAGTGGTTAGGAGCCAGCAGTCCCAGATTGCGAGTGGATTTTCCAACTGCCAGTTTAGGCCCGATTCCACAGGGGTCCCAGATTGGAGAGGATGCAGGACATTCTGAGGAACATTCCCCCCTCCTGCATGAAAAAAAAAAAAAAAAAAAAAATATATATATATATATATATATATATATATATATATATATATATATAGTGGCCCAGTGCACAATACTCGCGCACAGCGGGGATGTCCCTCAGCCCGTCCTGCATCCTCTCAAATTTCCATAACTATAACATATCTACCAGTATTACTCTATGAGAATATATACTTCATACGATAGAAAGACATCTAATACATTACATTGTATATTTTGCAAGTAGTAGGAAATACTGTATTCATTGCAATAATATACACCTTGTGACTTCCCTTCCTAATTTGGGAATGGTTCCCCAGTTCTTTGAACATTTCCTACCCATAATGTATTTTTATTTTTTATTTATTTATTTTTTTATTCAGTGTAACTTCATTTTCTGTTTATTGCACATTATTTGAGGTCTTTAATTTCTAACCATTGAAAGGACTATTTTTTTTTCATGAAGTTTAACATTAACATTAGTGAATTCATGTATTCATGTGTTTTTATTGTAAATATCTGAACTATTCACATTGTCATAGATCCTGAACTCATAAGCGTGGGCCATACACAGGCTGGCAGCATGCCAGGAAGCCACTCTTGAAAAGAGTTATTTCTTCATGAAAGTGTCTGTTGGGAACAGGGCAGACTTTTCAGAAAGTCAGAAATAGTTTCCCGGCTGGCATGGCTCAGTTGTTGGGCATTGACGTATTAACCAGGAGGTTAAGGTTTGATTATTGGTCAGGGCATATGCTCAGTTTGCAGTCTTGAAACCCAGTGTGGGGTGTACAGGGAGCACAGATCAATGATTCTCTCTTCACCAATGTTGCTATCTCTTTCTCCCACTCCTTTCATCTCTGAAATAAATTTAAAATAAATGTAAAAAAAATAAAAAGAAAAAAAATTTGGATCCTCCATGTAAGGTCACTGGTTAAGGGCTTTATTATGGATCAGTGCTGGAGGTAGGAAGGGTCCTGCTTACAGGAAGGGCTTACACTGTTTCCATGTCCCAGCTGCAGGAGACAAGGATGTATTCCCACTTTCTTAGTTTGACACATGGCAAACAAGATAGAGAGGGATGAACTTTAACATGTCATCGTCAAACATCACACATAAACCTGAATAAGAACCAACATGAAGGGTAGGTAAATGCCCATAGTCCTCATCGCCTCCCACAACCATTTGAAAATTACAGCTAAAATACAGAACAATCATCATTCAGAACAGCCTGAACACAGGATGAGTGGAAGTCCTACGACTAGAGAAGTAAAGAAGAACTCGCATTGAGACTGGTAGTAGGGGCAGATGCTGGGAATGATCTGGTCTGCCACCCAACTGTGCGATTTTTTTTTAATTTGGAGGGAGAACATCTTTGTAGGGGACACCCATAATGAGCACAAGGACCCAACCCCATATCAGACTCCCATCCCAGGGTTGCAGAAATAGGAGGAGAAGCCCGGGTCACTTTGGGTTGTAAATACCAGCAGGGATTGTGGTTGAGTAACATAAAGGCTGCTGGAATCATAGGTATTCCTCTCAAAGGGCTGGCACAGGTTCCCATTTCATCTGAGGCCCAGGGCCAGGATACCCAGAATCTTATGGGGAGGAATTAGAATGTCTGGAATGGAGGCGGGAACTCCACAACAGCTTTCTTCCAGACTGGGGTGCTCACAGGGTTCATTGTTCTTAAGCTGGACATCCCATGTCCCTGGGCTGACTGGCAACCATATCTGCATTTTCATCAGAACAGAGCACACAGTTTTCTCTGTTCTGGTGATTCCTTGAGACCGAACCCCATCCAATTTGTAGCCCCATCCAAGCTGATAGCAGCAGCTCATGCATACAAATGACCTGTCCTGATTTGCTAAAATCTCTCAAACAAACTACAGCTGAGGACAGCATACCCCAAACCTACCCATAAAAGGCTCAAGATCTGGCACAAGCAGTAGCCTGGCTTGCTTCTCAGTGGGGCCTAACCTGGCATCTCCAGGCCCAATACAAATAACAAGTTGAAGCCTTCTACAGATCCCTCTATATCTCCTGCTAGTTGGCCTCAGGAAGTGGTTGACTTGGAACCTCCCTGGAGGCCCCAGAGCCAGTGAAGCCAGCAGACAGTCAGACCACAGCAGATTACAACTCTACACAGCCATAAGTGACACACACAAGGGGCAGACTCAGTGAGCACCAGAGTCCCACTGAAGCAAACTCCTGTTCCACTGGAGTATCTTCTGTCAAGAAGCTATCCCACTATAGTTACTGCTGATCCCCACAGCCAGTTGGCCTGGAGGTCAATTCCTCCAAGTATTACCAGCAGCTATCAAAGCTCAAATACAAGACTATGCACACAGCCCACAGAGCTCAGGTAACTGGAGAGACTGAACCACCGGGCCCTAAAGGACACTTAACAAGGCCACTCTACCAACTACAGGAGACATAGAAGCTCTACTCAATACATAGAAACAAATTCAGGGAAACAGAAAAATGCTGAGACAAAGAAACATGTAACAAATGGAAGCAGGCAAACTACTAGATACAGAGTTCAAAACCATTGTTATAAGGTTACTCAAGAATCTTCATGAGACATTTAAGGATCTTTGTAAGAATGTCAAAGACATGGGGGTGGGTAGAGTCAGAAATCAAGCCTACACTAACTGAAATACAGAATAATTTAATGATTTCAAAAGTAGAGTAGAGGATTCCAGGAATCAAATCAGAGGTAAAGTAGAGACTCCTAAACGCACAACAGAAAAGCAGACTGTCATCTGATTTTTCAACAGGAACTTTGCAGGAGAAAAGTGAGTGGCAAGAAACATTCAAACTGATGAATTATAAGGACCTACAACCTAGATTACGCTACTCAGCACTGCTCTCATTTAGATGTGAGGACCAAATAAAGAGCTTCATTAAAAAAATAAAAATTAAAAGAAAATCCAAAAGGAGTTCATCACCAGCAAACCAGTATTATATGAAATGTTCACTAGTATTCTTTAAAAAGATAAGTAAGGGGAGAAGGAGGAGAATGAGTATAAGAAGAAGGAGAAGGAGGAGAAAAAAAAACAAGGAAAAGATGAAGGAGAAGAAGAAATATGATCAATAAATGGCAACAAATGCATATTTATCAACAATCTATATAAACAAAAATGTAAATGTTCATTTGTTCAAAATATTAAATCTCTGAATGTTCTTCACTGATAGCTTTGAAATTTTGACACAACATTGCATTCCAATTTGCACATGTTTTTATACATGTTATACCTACTATTATATAGACTAGAGGCTTGGTGCACAACATTTGCCAATGGGAGGGGGTGTGTCCCTCAGCCCATCCTGCACCCTTTCAAACCTGGGACCCCTTGAGTGATATCTGACTGCCCTCCAACAATCCAGGACTGCTGGCTCCCAACTTCTCACCTGCCTGCCTTTTTTATTGCCCCTAACCACTTCTGCCTGCCATCCTGATCACCCCCTAACCACTCCCTTGCCAGCCTGATTGATGCCTAACTGCTCCCCACCAGCCCGTTTGCCCCTAACCACTGTCCTCTGCAGGCCTCGTCCCCCCCCCGCCTCAACTGCTCTCCACTGCAGGCCTAAGTACCCACCTCCAACTGCCCTTTCCTGCAGTCCCAGTCACCCCATAATTCACTCCTCTGCAAGCCTGGTGATCCCTAACTTCCCTTCTCTGCAGTCCTGCCCCCCCCCCAACTGCTCTCCACTACAGGCCTGCATCCCCCCATATGCCCTTCCCTGCATGCCCAGTCACCGCCAACTTCCCTCCTCTGCCAGCCTGGTCCCTCCCAACTGCCCTCCCTTGCTGGCCATCTTGTGTTGGTCATCTTGTGTCCTCATGGGGACAGCATCTTTGACCACATGGGGGCAGCCATCTTGTGTTTGGGAGGTGGTCAATCTGCATATTACTATTTTATTAGATAGGATAGAGCCCTGGTGCATGGGTGGGGGTCAGTTGGTTTGCCCTAAAGAGTGTCCTGGATCAGGGTGAGGATTCCTTGGTGTATGGGAAAGCCTGGGCCAGTGGCCTGTGGTGATTTGCAGGTTGGCCATGCCCTCTGTCCACCCAACCTGAAGCCCTGGTATCTGGAATTTATTTACCTTCTACAATTGAAACTTTGTAGCCTGGAGCAGAACCAAGCCTTCTGCTTGCTCTGAGGCAGCAGCCATTTCTGTTAAGGTTTATGTATCTTCTATAATTGAAACTTTGTAGCCTTAAGCAAGGCCTGGGCCTGCCAGGGTGTATGGAAAGCTTGGCTTCTTCTATCACCAGGTCAACCCCAGCATCCTGCTCTTTCTATTAATAGCTCTGTGGCTGCAGCCATTTCTGTTTGGATTTATGTGTCTTGTATCGTTGAAACTTTGTAGCCTTGAATGGAGGCCTAGGCTGGCAAGGGCAGGCAGAAAACTTGGTTTCCTTCATTGCCCGGGAAACCCAAGCCTCCCTCCTGCTCTCTGAGGCTTGTAGCCATCTTGGTAGTGTTTATTTGCATATTTGCTCCTGATTGGTTGGTGTCCATGGCTTATGGATGTAGCTGAGTGATGGTTAATTTGCATATTGCTATTTAATTAGGTAGGATGTCACACCTGTGTCAGGTGAAACCATGCTTTTTTTGAAAAACAGCTCTATCTGTTGGACATAAAAACAACACATGCTATACTAAATATTTTACGATTCTATTTCAATGTTTCTGATTTACAATCCATTTACAATTTCCAAATTTCCAATTTTACAATTCCATTTCAATGTTGATAATTATTGAAGATTTGTACTTAGAAACTGAGAACAGAGTTCTCAACCAATTAGGAATGCCATCGCTGAATCGATCTGCTGCTGCTTCATTCAATGAAAATTGCTTCGTGAACAAAATTACAACACACCTGATCTTTTGTCCTGTATGAAATCAAATATTCCTAAGCTAATGCTTGAGCAAAAATAGGCATTTACAATCAAATAATCCAAACTGTCAATAATGGGGTTTGAGAAATCTTCTTAAATGTGCCAGGAGGAATTGATAAAATGTTCCTAATTAGATTGATTCTGGCAGCAAGATGATCTCAAAATGACATAGCCTTAGCACTTGCATCATTCTGAATAGCTGCAACATTGCTACCAGGTGGAAGAACTGCTCATTTCACTTTGAAATTGCCATCAAACATGCAATTCATTGAAACTCTCACGTGCATCTGGCATGACAAAAGCATTGCAGAAATGCAGACTTATTGTTTGGGATGAATGCACAATGGCGCACAAAAAATCGCTCAAGGCTCTTGATTGATCATTGCAAGATTTGTGTGGAACATCAGACCATTTGGGAACACATTAATATTGCTTTCAAGAGATTTCAGGCAAACATTACCTGTAATTCCTCGATCGACACCAACGGACTAAATAAACGCTTACCTGAAGTACTCTACTTTGTGGTGACTTTATAATTAACTACAAATATGCATGTCCAGCTGCAAGACGATCAATCAGCTGAGATATTCTCACATCAATTTCTGGAAATTGGGAACAGAAAGGTGCCAGTTTATATGACCTCAGGACAAATTTAATTGCCTCATAATTTTTGAAATTTAGTCAAATAAGAATTGGTTGAAAAGTTATTTCACAATATTCAAACCAATTATAAGAATCATGAGCTCCTGCAGTATGACAAGCATCCTCGGGTGGGGGAGCTCTACTGGAGCATCCTACCAACTGGGTGGGGACATGATTAGATCCTTTAATTTCTGCTACAGACAATGCATGTGTCCATCAAATACTCACACATGATAACCCAGGGAGATGGTGTTAGGAAGTGGGGTCTGGGTACCTACTCAGGTCTTGAGGATGGAGATCTTAAGGTGAGATTAGTTTCCTTAATAAAAAAGGGCTGGGGAAGCTCCCTTGGTCCATCCACCTCTGAGATTACAGAGAAAAACAGCCCCTAGGACATAAGTGCTCACCAGAAACCCAATATACCAGGATCCAGTCTTGCATTTCCCAACCTCTTCACCAGTGAACCCCCAACTCTGGGGACTGTTTCACAACCCCAGAAACAATGAAGAGTGTGGTGTCAGATGACCATAAAACAGGACTCTGGAGTATACCACCAAATTGGTTGTTCAAAGTACACCCTGCATTTCCCCCCATGATGGACAAAGACAGTGTTTCTCTGATGTTTCCTTCAAAGGACAGAGTCTCCTGGAGGAAGGTCAGGGAGGCTCTGACACAGCTGTGGTGGAAAGGCAGCGTTAGAGCTGGGGAAAGGCATGAGCCCTTTCAGTGCCTCCCACATCAGCACAGAGCAAGGGGAAGGGTCACTGGAGGTGAAATCTGTAAATGCCTGGTCCTCCCAGTCACCTAGTCACAGGGAGATGGCTGATGTCCTCATGACGCTCTGGACCCCAAGACCATGCAGGAGGACCTTCAGCCAATGAGCTTTAATGGTGCACTTAGGTTTGATCTTTTAACCTAAGGATGTCATCCTCTCAAACTTTCCAGAGATTGTATGTAATAATGACAGTGGGATACCTGAATCCTAGTGGCTCCCTACAGAGAGTTCCTTGAATGATTTCTATTATGTGAGCCCACAAATGAGTCACTTGCTGAAAAAGTTGGTTAGCCACCAGGGGGAGGTGTGAAGAGACTGAGCCCAGAGAGTGTCTAGGGCAGATAAAAGTCTTTAAGTGTGTATGCCTCTCTCTCTCTCTCTCTCTCTCTCTCTCTCTCTCTCTCTCTCTCTCTCTCTCTCTCTCTCTCTCTCTCTCTTTCTCTGTCTCTCTCCTCTTATGGACCTGCAGCCACAGAAGGACATGGGCAATGATTATATCTGGAAAGCACAGAAGAGCAGACTCGCAGGACCTCAGCCCTGGGAGATAGAGGTAGGGAGGAAGCTCTCTGGGTATCGACACGTGGACAAGGACACAGGACGAATTTACACTGAGCTGGAAAATCCTGGCCCTGTGAGTGAGACATGACTATAAATTATCTAGGATGTAGTGATGATGGTGACATTAACAGCAGCCACACTGTTGCACACAGATTAGCCACCCCACATGAAAATCTCAGAGCTCACAGGAGGTGCATGTCCCTCTGAGGACAATGGGGACTTCCCAGGGATTCCACTCCTCTGTTCCTAAGAGGAGGAGCCATGCAAATAGGGAGTTATTTCTGCTAATAAGCCTGGCCCAGCCCCTGTGCCTGCACCTTTGTGAGAGCAACCTCACCCCTGGGACCTGTGGTCTCCATTTGTTCCAGGCTTCAACCCAGAGGAAGCACCATGATGTGTGGGCTGAGCTGGGCTCTTGCTTTGATGCTCTTACATGGTAACTTTGTGGAGAAGCTGGGCCTTGTGAGTGTGTGTGAGTGTGTGTGTGTGTGTGTGTGTGTGTGTGTGTGTGTGTGTGTATGTGTGTGTGCCTGCTCCTAAGGACAACTTTCCTGTTTGCAGGTGTCCAGTGTGAGGTGCAACTGGTGCAGTCTGGGGGAGGCTTGGTGCAGCCTGGGGGGCCTCTGAGACTCTCCTGCAAAGGCTCAGGATTCACATTCAGTGACTATTATATAAACTGGATCCGGCAGACCCCAGGAAAGGGATTGGAATGGGTAGGTTTCATAAGAAACAAAGCCAATGGTCACACCACGGAATATGCTGCATCTGTGAAAGGCAGATTCACTATCTCAAGAGATGATTCCAAAAGTACTGCCTACCTGCAAATGAGCAGCCTGAAAGACCAGGACACATCCATGTATTACTGTGCAAGACACACAGTGAGGGAAAGTCAGTGTGAGCCCAGACACAAACCTTCCTGAAGAAAATTCTGTGTCCACAAGGGGGCGCTCAGGGTCCCTGAACACAAGGACCATCCCAGCAGCAAGTGCAGTTAGAGGTTTGGGCTGGTTTCCTGTGTGGTTTCCTCTTCATGTCACAGTTTCCTTCAGTGGAGTTCTGGATTCCTGATTCTGAGTTTACTTCTGAATCTCTGAGTTAGAAAAGTCTGCAGTAAACAGAGCCAACTTTCTCATTGGACAAATTGTAGAGTGTCTTTCAGACTCTCTTGTGCCAAGTACCAGTTAATGATCAAATGTCTTGACTCAAGTCACCTAAATACAACCAGAGAACCTGGTGAATCAACAGCCCAGCTCAACTCCACACAGCTCAGGGTCCCAATCATCCAGGAACGGACAGGATCGTGTTGGACAGTGGGCACCAGAAGAGTGAGACCCCAAAGTTAGAGAAGAAAGATTGCACATGGTGAAAGACATTGGCTTGTCATTATGCTCATAGGTAGGTGACACCAGGCAGAGACAGAGGGACCCCCACCAGCTTGGTACAGAGGTCCAGGGTGATTACACACATACCAAGGAACATGGAATGCTTGCTAAGTATAATACATAGTTGAAGTCTCAGGGAGGCTAGGAAAATCAGACTTGCTTTCATGGAGACAGGAAAAAAGACTGGCTTAGGGCTTTTATGCTGTCTGGGTGGTGGGGAGGGAGAGGAATTCTGTTTTCAGGGGTTTGTATGGTTTCAATCTCCCAATGACATCTGAATTCAAAACGATATTTCTTACCTGATTTCTGCTGTTAGGCAGATGGAGAAGAAGGAAGAATAAGCCATTAATTGCCGACAGCAAACAAATAATAAGATAGAGTATGGCTACGTATTTTACTGAAAATGTGCAAAAATTGAGACAAAGTGTCATAATGTGTGTTCAAAAACAAGTTCTACAAATAATGGGAAGAAGAATTATAAGTAAGCAAATGAGGATGAGGATGATATTGGTGACAATGATAATGTTGGTGGTGCTAAGGAAGGTGGTGATGGTGATGGAGGTGGTGATGGTGATAGCAGAATTGGACAGAAGTCATGATCCAATGTCTTTTTGGAAATGTGTACTTTATCCAAAGTAACCAGTTTATATAGGTTACTTGTGTCACCTTAGAGTTGGACGTTTGGGGTTTCCTTTATCAATGACATCTAAAGGGAATACACCTGCTTTCTTTTCTTATAAAAGTCATTGCTCATGGACAACCACCTTGTCTACTAATAAAGAAAATATTGTGGCTGAAACCGGTTTGGCTCAGTGGACACAGCATCGGCCTGCAGACTAAAAGGTCCCAGGTTTGATTCAGGTCAAGGGCACGTACCGCGGTTCCCGGTACATCCCCAGTATGGGGTGTGCAAGAGGCAGCTGATCGATGTTTCTCTCTCCTCAATGTTTCTAACTTTCTGTCACTTCCCTTCCTCTGCGTAAAAAATCAATAAAATATTTTTTTGAAAAATATCGTGGATTAAGCGTATGTGGTGCCTGTAATTAGTTTATAATTCAGCCACAACATCTGTCCGGGGTGCGGGACAGAGTAGTTTGGACCTTACCTGGAACCTGGAACTTTGGTTAAATTTTAAATCATTGCTTTCTTATCTGAATGACTCCGGATAACATGTGAGGATATTTCAGGAAAAAGGGAGATGAACTGATTTTTCATAAATTTCCAAAATTAACTTAATTTCTTTCCAATTGTTACTTACAAATTTACCTAAACACACTTATCGTGGTTGAGGTCTTCTATATCCCAATGTATGAAACTGGATCTACAACAGAGACAATAAACACAAAGCAGGCCATGCAGTTGCCACACATCCAGCACCAAACTCCCCAGAAAGAATAGGACCAGGAACTCTGTCTGTGTTTCTATAGTTCATGCTTCTGGTTCCCTGGGACCCACACGGATGCTCCTCTCTCCCCCAAAAGTTGGTCCACTGGCTCTAGGCTCATACTCTATTCTTAGTTCATCCTCTGATCACTTTGCAGGGAAAATAGTGTCATATGAAACTTCCTATCTCCTGAACATGAACCTCCTGCACTTTTACTTCTTTATCAGGTTGTGATTATTGATTTCTCTTGATTGTCATCAAAGACATCTGGACTGGAGACCATCAAAGACATCTCTCCTGTTAAATCTTCTCTTTCATTTTTTCTGACAATTTCCTCTTCCCTGGTCTTTACATAGATCACCTGGTGCAGTGGGGTCCACTGGGGAGGGCACAGGCCTAGATATGGAGAATAATTCTTAACAGCAGCACCCTTGAAGATGTCACACTCCAGGTTAATGTCTTCTGTTTTAATATCCAATCCCAGAGCTGACTATATAGCAGGGAAGCATGCAAATAGGGCTCCCTCTGCTCATCAAAACCAGCTCAGACCTGACCCTGCAGCTCTGGGACAGGAGCCCAGCCCTGAGATCCCCAGGTGTTTCAATTCCCTGATCAGGACTGAACAGAGATCACTCACCATGGGGTTGAGGCTCAGCTGGGTTTTCCTTGTTGCTATTTTAAGAGGTAATTTATGGAGAATGAGAAACACTGACTATTCTGAGTGGATATGACTGAGTAGCTGTGGACATGATAGAGTCTCCTGACCAGGATGTCTTTGTGTTTACAAGTGTCCAGTGTGAGGTGCAGCTCGTGGAGTCTGGGGGAAGATTGGTGCAACTTGGAGGGTCTCTGTGACACTCCTGTGCAGCTTCTGGATTCACCTTCAGTAACGCTGGCATGAACTGGGTCCACCAGGCTCCAGGGAAGGGACTTGAGTGGGTAGCAATTATATGGTATGATGGAAGTCAAAAATACTATGCAGGCTCTGTGAAGGGCCGCTTCACCATCTCCAGAGACAATTCTAAGAACATGTTGTATCTGGAAATGAACAACCTGAGAGCTGAGGACACAGCCATGTATTACTGTGCTGCTAACACAATGAGGGGAAGTCAATGTGACCCCATACAAAAACCTCTCTGCAACAGAGGCTGGGGGCCAGCAGTGGGCAATCAGGACCCACAGATTATGTGTTGCAGCCCCAAGAGCAGTTGGAGGTGGTGTTTATGGCTGTTTCTTCTGAGAGTTCTGGGTTTCTCCTCCACATATCACTTTATCCAGGAGTCTCTCTAGATTTATTCCTCTGTGACTACAATTGATGGCTCTGTGTCTTAGCAGTTTTATTTTATTAGTATGATCAGTCTCACTTGCAGCACAGGAGAAGTTTCATGTCTATAAGAAGAGAAATGCAGAAGGTGAGGGTCCAAGATGACTTGGATATAGGTTGATCTTACTCTCACCTCCTCCCAGAATAAATTGGAAATTACAACTAAATTTGAGCTCAATCACCCTGAATTACCAACTAAAGACTATCTGATGAGGAAACATTTAACCAAGGAGCCACGAGAAGCCACCTGAAGACTGGAAGGAAGGGGGGCATTGGAAAAGAGTTGGTCCTCTTCTTTGGTCTGCAGGCCTTGTGATGGAGGGATAGCCCAGCTGCAGAGGTTCTCCTGAGAGATGTGAACCCAAGACCAAGAACAGGCCCCTACTGGGAGTGCAAGAGATGTAAATAGGCACCCACACAGCACCTAGCTGTGAAACACCAGGGAGTTTCTGTCTGCCCAGGAGAGGCAGAGCCTGCTGGAGACAACACCACTAATTTAAAGGCTAATTAGCAAAAAAAAATATGCTAGCAGCCACTCATGCTATGGTCTGTGGGAAGAAGGATGGTCAGAAGGCACCTGCATGAGGAGAGTCAGGATGGGTGGCTTTGAGGACTGACGTGGGAAGAGCCTCTAGGACACTGTACTGAGCCCTCCTCCATTCCTTTCTTGGGAGAAGCAATCCTCACCTAATGGTGTCAGCCTGGGGAAAGCAATCCACCATCTCTAGAACCAGATCACCCAATCCTGGATCATAAGCCCTACTGAGGAGTCATAGGCATCTGGACATAGGCATCTGGGCATCTCAGGAGGTGTCAGAGACTGGCTTTGGTGAGAACATTGATCCACTTTCCCATTAACCTACCTGGCACATGCTCCTCACAGGAGATCTGAGAGAAATGCTCTTTGGGCTCTGGAAAACCCAACCTCTGGTCTGCATAGGCCCCAGATTCCTGACTACCAAGGGACTCAAGGTACCAAATTCAGAAAAACATCAGGGAGAGACTCAGACATGTGATTCTTGAGCAGGAGAACAAACCCACAATCTTTCCTGATGTCTGATCAGTACTTTCTAGAGCCCCAGCCTCCTGATTCCTCCAGAGGCTCTTTATGAGACTGAGCCTTTCCAGGTACCAAGGTTAACAGCCAGCAAGCAGGTGGAACAGGAACAGGAGGATCCAGGGGTGCCTTAAGACATTTGCTGATCTGCACCTGGGCCTTGTGGTGTTAAACACCAGCCTTGGAGCTCAGCTGGTTCTTCCTGGGCACAGTAAAGCCCAGTAGAGGCACCATAACTGTGGATCAGTTAGTTGTATCTTCAAATTGGTTGCCAAGGGCTAGGCGTAGACAACACTTAAGATCAGAGAACCTCCCAGGAGGCCCTAAACCAGCACACCCACTGGCCATCTTCAGACAACATTAGAGCAGCATCCAACAAGCTTCACACACAGCATATCCAAATGCAGACTGCTGCAGACACAGCATACTATGCTGAGATGAACAACAATTTTTCCTTATTATTTTTTCATTATATTTGGTTTTCTGTTTTTCTTACCATATTTTATATTTCTTATTTTTTCTCTCTTCTTACTCTATATTTCCCCTTTACATTCCTTATTCTTCTTTCTTTCCTTTTATATATTTTTGCTATTCTTTTTTCTTTTTCTTCTTTCCTTATTCTTTTGTATTTTTCTTTCATTTTTTGTTTGTTTTTAGTTTTTAATTATGGTAGTGCTGATGTTTTGTTCTTATTTTTTGCATTGTATTATATTATGTTGTCAATATCTGTATAACAATACCATGATGTGGTCTGGTTTGAGCCTCACAGTCATCCAGTCTAAAGGTCAAGAGCAGCCATGAATGGGACAATAGAAATCAAGGCCCAATTACAAAAAGAGGGCCCACATATCATGGTGGTCTGTGAAGGCCCCAGATGCACAAGGAACATTCAAGAGTTTCCAGCTCAAGACATCAAAGGGGCTCACAGGACAACTACAGCATAAGGCCTCACAAAGACTGGGAGTCATAGCAGTTCTACCTAACGTATAGGAAGAAACAAAAAGAGACACCCATATTGGGGAGTCAGAGAAAGAAGCTCAGAACAAACAAGAGGAATCTCTAGAAAGTGAGCCAATCAAATGGAGGCAAGCAATTTATCCATGATAGAGTTCTAAGCAATGGTTTTAAGGATGCTCGATGAACTTTGTGGGAACTACAGTGGCATGAAAAATTACATGGATACTCTGAATAAGAACCAGCTGGAAATGAAGAATACCATATCTGCCATCAATAATACACTAGACTGCAGGTTGCCCAGAACCAAACCAGAGAGGGTCAGCCATGCATTACCACCATTTGTCCACTATCCAGAACTGAAATATCATTGCTGACATCTACATGTAAGGAACTGTTTGACATTGAAATTGGGACTCAAAAGAACTGTTGGCCCTGAAAGATACTCACTAAAGACTGACTCATTTGCCTCTCAGCATAACCATTATTACTTGTCTCATTTTCGGTTCTTATAAGTGTATTTCTAGTATCACATGATCTCACTCAGCTAGGGGAAATAATGAACAACATGAACTGATGAACAAAATCAGACCCAGAGACAGGGAAGCATCAATCAGACTGTCAAACCTCAGAGGGAAGGTAGGGGAGGATGGGGGTGAAGGGGAGAGATAAACCAAAGGACTCGTATGCAAGCATATAAGCCTAACCAGTGGTCACAGACAACATAATAATAAAAGGAGCAATCTAACAAGAGGATATAATACGGTAAACATTTATAAACCCAACAATGTAGAACCTACAACAGAGACTAGAGAATAAACACCACAAAGGAGACAATGCAGCTGCTACATGTCCAGCACCAAACTGCCCTAAAGGAACAAGACCCAAAAGCTCTATCTCTCTATATATAGTTCATGCTTCTGGTTTCCAAGAATCCACACAGATGCTCCTCTCTACCTAGCACTTGGTCCACTGGCTCTAGGTTCACACTCTGGTCTAAGTTTATCCTCTGATCACTTTGTAGGAAAAATAGTGTCAGAGGGAACTCCCCATTTCATCTCCTGGACATGAACCTTCTGCACTTTTACTTTTTTCTATGGTTGTGGGGGTTGATTTCCTTGGTTATCATTACTGGTGAGTATCAAAGGCATCTCTCATGTTAAATATTTTATTTTATTTTTCTGATAATTTTTTTTCCTCCTGTGTCTTTGTACAGGTCTCCTGGAGCAGGTGGGTCCTGTGGGGAGGACACAGACATAGATGTGAAGAGTAATTCTTAATATAGAGCACACTTGAACATGTCACACTCTGGGACCATGTCCTTTATGTCAGATCCAATGTGAAATCTCCATATCCTACATAATAAAAGCCTAGTATGCAAATAGACTGAACTGCGGGACAACAAAACAGCCATCTCTATTATGTGTGCTGACCAACAAGAGGGCAAGCACAAAACATGATGGGCATCTGCTGTGGTGGGATGGTGGAGCAGGTTGAGCAGGGGTTTCAGACCAAGACAGGGTGCCAGTCTCTGTCATTGGGGTGAGCATCTGGCAGTTACTGAAAATTATTTGCTCCCAGGGAAGCGGTCCCATCTGATTCTCGTGCCTGCTGCCAAGACCCAGAGAAGGCCCCCTTTGCTTGGTGCTGGGTGTAAAAGGCAGCTGCTGGACCTGATCACCTGACAGGACTTCTCCCCCTCTCCCTATTCCTGAGGTGTGATTGAGGCTGGCAGCAGTCTCTCTCACCCGCTGTCAGCAAAAGCCCACTTGCACCCATTTGCAGAGCATCAGCTCACACCCACTGCTGACACTAGCCCTACTTGCACCTTCAACTGGTAACAGAGCCTGCACCCTCTCAACAGAGTGTTTTCAAGACTCTAGGAAATATGTGGGGCTGTTTCAGAGGAAAATGAGTAAAGAAATTTTTAACTAACTTCACAACAAGGAGATGACAACCTAATGAAACAAGAACCCTGGACATGTGTGTAATTAGTCTTGGCGAATCCCCCATCATGTTCCCAGGTAGCTTTTCCCCAAATGTGGTGCTGAGTCAGGTGCAGGTTCTAATTGACCCCCATCATGTGGAGACATGGTGACAGTGGTCCTAGGGGTCACTTGCAGACATCAAGGTTTCCAATAACAAAAATTTCTTGACCTAAATCATTACCCACATCTTCTTCTAACCATACTTCATCATGACAGGGATTCTTCTATATCCCAGTGTAAGAAACTGGATCTATAACAGAGTCTAGAGAATAAACACCACAAAGGAGGCAATGCAGCTGCTACACGTCTAGCACCAAATCCCCTGAAGAAATAGGACCTGGAGCTCTGTCTGTGTCTCTATAGTTCATGCTTTTGGTTCCCAAGGACCCACACAGATGTTCCTCTCTTCCCCAACACTTGGACCACTAGCTCTAAGCTTGCACTCTGGTCTTAGTTTCTCCTTTTATCACTTTGTAGGGGAAATAGTGTCAGATGGAACTTCCCATCTCCTGAACATGAACCTCCTGCAGTTTTACTTCTTTCTAAAATTGTGAGGGTTGCTTTCTCTTAGTTGTCATTACTGGTGACTGTCAAAGGCATCTCTCATTTTAAACGTCCTCTTCTTTTTGTGAAAGATTTCTCTCCTGAGTCTTTCTCTCCAAGTCTCCCTGAGCTTTTGCATCCACTGGGGAGAGCACAGGCCCAGATGCGGGGAGCAATTCTTCACAGAGTTCCCAATATAACAGAAGAACATACAAATAGGGCCCCATCTGCACATAAAAAAATAGCCCAGCCCTGCAGCGTTGGGAGAGGGAAACAGCTCCAGAATTCCCAGGTGTTCTTAGTTCCTGTTCAGGACTGAACACAGACCACTCACAACAGGGTTTGGGTTCAGCTTATGATTCTTTTAAGAAGTAATTTATGGAGAATTAAAGAATTAAGTATGTGGATGGATATGAGTGAGAGAAACCACGTTTGTTTGAAATTTACCTTCAGTAGCTACTGGGTGGACTAGGTCCAACAGGCTCCAGGAAAGGGGCTGGAGTGGGTCTCATACATTAATAGTAATGGATGTACCACACTATGCAGACTCGGTGAAGGACCAACTCACCATCTCCAGAGACACTGCATCTGCAAATGAACAGCCTGAGAGCTGAAGACACATCTGTGTATTACTGTGCCAGACACACAGTGAGGGGAAGTCAGTGTGAGCCAGACACAAACCTCCCTGCAGCAGAACTGCTTCCTTATGTGGTTCTAACTTCTTGACAAAAGAAGAGGAGAACAAGCCTTTCCTATCAGAGTCCCCAGTGGAGATGATGGAGAAGAGGCAGGCTTCAGTCATCAGTTGTCAGAAGTCAAACATAAAATAATATACAGTGTGACTACCAGATCCATAATAACCATAAAAATGAGCAAATATGACACCGAGGGTGTTTATATTTGAACAACAACCATATCTAATAAAATGAGTAGAATAATGCTTAATTATAAGTAATAAAACAAGGAGGAGAATGAGGGAGAAGAGGAGGAGAATAAAATGAGGATGATGATGACTATTGACTGAGACAAACGCCTTGGTCCAATAAAATGAAGGCTCCTTATACAAACACACCATCACCATGGCTTTTCCAGTGAGGGGTGTCCACCCTTCCCTCTAAGTGTTGAGAGATTTTCTTTACTGTGAGCCCCAATATAGCTGATAATACTAAACTGAGAAACCAGGTCTCCTAACAGGCTACCATATGTTTTTCAAGATATAAAAGATTCTCAGTGGTACACATGCATAATCACTGCTTTTATTAATTATCTTTTCTCCAGGTTAAACCATGATTATTTCATATGTGGTTATTTCAGGGTGTCTGCAATATGTCATGGGTTTGCATAAGGGAAGAGTTTGCACAATGTCTCATAACACATTAAAAGTTCCAACATCAAGAATCAAGGGTCTCCCTCTTTCTTGTGATTGAGAAGCAGGTACTCATAAGAAAGTAGAAGTGAAGACAATGTGACAGAAAAAAAGGGCTGTGCTTTTTTAAAAAAATATTTTACACCAGGTGAACATAATTAACAAGTAAAATGACAACAATAAATATGTGTTTCTTGTAGATATATGCAATTGTGGGATTCCAGAAGCTAAACAAATGCTATTCCCTATTAAATTTGTTTGAAAGATGAATGTGAACTTACCAATGTAACCTACTGATCTAGTACAACATTACTTCTTCGGCTCAGGTGAGGTTGTTCTTCACTTAATTGCTATGTGCTTCATGACCAGGTGGTCCCCTGTCCCTGACATACCTGGTGAGTGAGATTAAGGAAAAATATAGCCCATCATGAGCCCCAAAATTACCAGGGAATGTCAACCTCAGTCCCTCTACTGTGAAGGAAAACACAGCGCCACATGACAATATCTGTTCAAGCTCCAGGACAAATGCTCTTCTGGGCTTTGCAGGCTCACTGCTCTCTCCTCACACAGGGCTGAGGTCTCTGGGAAGGCAGAACTGTGGTCTAGAAGAAGTTGAGACTGCTGGGTCTTCTCCTCTGCCTGGTGACAGCCCTCCAAAGTGAAAGTCTCAAAGGTCAGACAGGGGTCACAGGATGGCAGTTACTGCAGGAGACTGACATGAATAATGCTTCTTGTCCCCAGATGTCCTGTCCCAGGGACAGCTGCAGGAGTCCAGCCTGGGATTGGCGAAGCCCTCGCAGATGCTCTCCCTCGCCTGCACTGTCTCTGGATTATCATTAAGGGGCATTGGTGTACACTGGACCCACCAGGCTCCAGGAAAGGGCTGGAGTGGGTTAGGGTTATTTGTGGTTATGGAGGTACAAATTATAACCCAACACAGAAATCAAGACTCAGCACCATCAGGGATTTTTTTTTTTATCCTGGTCCAAGATCCAGGATTATTTACCATTGAACAGCCTGAGAGCCAAAGACAGGGCCATGTGTTACTGTGCAAGACAGATTGAGGGTAAGTCAGTGTGAGCCAGACACAAACCTCCCTGACAGAGACAGCAGGGCTGAGCTATAGAAGGTGCTTCTGAGTCAATAAGTCTTGAGAACAGCCACAGGAGCAGGGACAGAGTAAGGTGAGGAATGAGCAGGAATTTCCTGTCAAGCTCTCAGTTGCCTCCAGGGAAAGCTCTTGCCAGTTCTCTGTGGCTCTAATTTTTCACATTCTCACTGCAGACATCAGAGGAGGAGATCACATTGCTGTTGACAGTGAATGGGGACTCTGCTTCACTAAAATGATACTGTGCATAGTAAACCCTAAAGACTCCACCAAAAAACTATTAAATTTAATACATGAATTCAGCAATGTAGCAAGATAAAAAATTAACACCCAGGAATAGATGGTATTTTTATCACCAACTAGGAACACAGTGCACAAATTTGTGCACTTTGAAAGAAACTGTGGGCCTCAAGGCTGTGGTGAGCATAGGGGCAGGTTTTGGCCCATCTTCCATGACCCCGCTGGCCCCTCCTGCCACAGCTCCCAGTCACCTGTCTGCTGGCAGCCCTGCTTCTGCCACTGCTGCTTCCATGTGCTGATGTCTCCAGTCCTGCTCACACCAAAAGCTATCCCTGATAACAGTGACCAGTGCCCCACCTTGTTCTTCTCCCCCTACTCATCTGCTCTACCATCCTCTCCTTCCCCCCCATGGGACCATGCCCATAATATTCTGTGTGTGCCCCCTAGTGGTCAGGGCACTTCATAGCGACCTATTGTTCAGTTGCTCCACCTTTCAGTCTATTTGTATATAGGGTTTTGTATATATGGATAATTAATTCTCAGAAAGAGAAAGTAATGGCACATTTACCATTTCAACAAAAAACTAGTACATAGGAGTACTATCGGTCTAGTAATAATTAATGTCGTTTTAGTTTAAAATCTTGCTTGGCGTTGACTTGTATTGACATAACCTTCAAACACGTGGTATCTACAGAACGTGTGAAGTGCAATTAACAAGTTTTGCTTGAAAAAGTTTGTGTTTGGTTTGGTTTTTGTTGCAAAACTAGGGCTAAGAAGATGGCGGATGAAGAGCATATTCGGCACTGCATGCTTTACGAGTTCCAATTAGGAAGAAAAGCAAGTGAGGCTGCAAAAAACATCTGTAGTGCTCTTGGTCAAGATGCAGTTAGCGCCAGAAAATGCCAGCGTTGGTTTGAGAAATTTCGCGAGGGAAATTTTTCGTTAGATGACAAAAGTGGTCGAGGCCATGTGTCCAATTTTGATCAAGAAGCTCTTCAAGCTCTTTTGGTGCAAAATCCTCAAATTACCCAACAAGAGCTTGTGACAACTTTAAATTTTTCACAAAAAACAATTTCCAATCAATTGCGTGCACTTGGCAAAGTCCAAAAGTTTGGAAAATGGGTTCCTCATGAGTTGACCGACAACAACCCTAATCAAAGAGTCACAATTTGCAGTTCGCTCCTCTCTCGTCAAAACCGTTTGCCGTTTTTAGAGCAAATTGTTACCGGAGATGAAAAATGGGTGCTGTATGTTAATTTGAAAAGGCGGCCTCAATGGTTGGACAAAAATGAGGCTCCGCAGCCCACGCCAAAACCTGACTTGCATGCGAAAAAAGTGATATGTGTTTGGTGGAATTTTAAAGGAATTCCTCATTATGAACTTTTACCATCTAACCAAACCATTACAAGTGCAGTGTATAGTGCCCAATTGGAAAGGTTAGCCCAAGCTTTAAGAGAAAAAGAACCCGCGCTGATTAATCGAAAGGGAGTAATTCTTCACCATGATAACGCACGACCGCATACTGCAAGAATCACTGCTGAAAAACTGCGCCAGTTGAAATGGGAAGTTCTCCCTCAACCTGCATATTCTCCTGATATTGCCCCTTCCGATTACCATTTGTTTCGTTCTTTGCAAAACTTTCTTCTTGGAAAAAAATTTAATAATGAAGAATGCCTCAAAAATGCATTGACCGAATTTTTTGCATCAAAATCACAAGAATTTTACAACAGAGGGATTAAAATGCTTCCTGAGCATTGGGCACAAGTAGTAGAAAACAACGGCAACTATATTGTCGATTAAATTTTGTTGTATTGTTTAAATAAATTCGATTTTAAAAAGTATTAGAAAACGACATTAATTATTACTAGGCCTATTATTAGTAATAATTAATGTCGTTTTTAACATTCGTTTAAAATCTTGCTTGTAAGATTTTACTAAACCAAGGAGTAATAGTAAACTTAACCAAGGAGGCAACAGACCAGTACTAGGAAACCTACAGGATATTGAAAATAGAGATAGAGAAGACATAAACAAGTGGGAGCACATGCTGTGTGCATATATTGGTAGAATTAACATAATTAAGATGTCCATACTACCCAAAGCGATCTTGAGAGTCAATGAAATTCCTATTAAAATGCCAACAGCATACTTCACAGAGCTACAACAAATATTCTAAAACTTTTATATGGAATCAAAAAAGACCCTTCAGTAGAAGCAGCAATCTTGAGAAAGAAGAACAAAGTTGGAGAAATCAAAATACCAGATGTCAAGTTATACTACAAAGCCACCATAATCAAAACAGCCTGGTATTTGCAGAAGAATAGGCATATAGATTAATAAAACAGAACAGAGACCATATATATCGACCCAACCCATTATGGTCAATTAATATTTCACAAAGGAGGAAAAGCATACAATGGAGCCAATAAAATATATTCAATTAATCATGTTGGAAACATTGCACAGATACATGCAAAAAATGAAAGTAGACATCAACTTACATCATACACAAGGAAAAATTAAAGATGGATAAAATAATAAAATATAAGTAATGAAAACATTAAAATCCTAGAAGAAACCATAGACAGAAAAAAGTCTCAGACACTCTAGCAATATGTTTATAGATGCATCTCCTAGGGGGAAAAAAAACTAAGGAGAAAAGAAACAAAAGTGACTACATCAAAATAAAAAGATACTGGAATGTATTTACCTCTATGTTTATAGTAGCACAATTTACAATAGCTAAGATCTGGAAACAGCCCAAGTGCCCATCAGTACAGTGCATAATAAAACTGTGGCACACTTATATCATGGAATACTATGCTACAATACAAAAAAAGATGATCTTTGACACTTTAGGGTAACATGAAAACATCTGTAGAGTATTATCCTAAGTAAAATAAGCTAGTCAGATAAAGACAAGTATCAATTGATCTCACTAATATATGGAATCTAATAAACAAAATAAACTGATGAACAAAATGGATCATGAGACCTAGATGCATGGAACAGATTGTGGAATCTCAAAGGGAAGGTGGGGAACGGTGGGTGCAAGTGTAGAGATCAAACAAAAACTCATATGGATATCTGTGTAATCCATGGACACAGACATTAGGGTGGTGAAGATTTGGGGTAGAGAGTGATGGAGAGCTAGAAAAGGTCAAAGGGGAATAAAAGGAAACATAAGTAACAATTTCAAAAATAAAGATATTTTAAAAAATAATAATTAGGACTTGGACCCTCAAATTCCCTCTGAGCATGGTCCCTATGTCATCCATCTTCTCTCAGGTGGGGTCAAGACCTCAGCTATGAAATTCTCTGCCTCATGAATATACAAAAGAGGGAGGAGACTAGATTAAATATGGATGCCCTGAGAGCATCACCCACATCTACACCCTCCCCTACAGAAGTGCACACAACACAGCCCTAAACATGGACTAGAGATGGAGAACCCTCCTCCTGGTGGCCGTGCCTACAGGTAAGAGGCTCTAATGCCTGAATTGAGGAGTGGACCAGGGAGAGTCAAGGAGGATTTCCACCCACTCCTGTCTGCTCTCCACAGGTGTTCACTCCCAGGTGCAGCTGGTGCAGTCTGGGGCTGAGGTGAGGTAGCCTGGGGCCTCTATGAAGGTCTCCTGCAAGGCTTCTGGGTTCACTTTCACCAGCTACTACTGAGACAGGCCCCAGGACAGGGCCTTGAGTAGATGGGGTGGGTTTATCCTAACAATGGAAACACAAAATACGCACAGAAGTTTCATGACTGGAGACATGTCCACGAGCCAGCCTACACTGAGCTCAGGAGCCTGAGAGCCGAGGACATGGCTATGCATTACTGTACAAGAGACACAAAGTGAGGGGAAGTCTATGTGAGCCCAGACATAAACCTCCCTGAGGGAGACAGCAGGGCTGGGCTGCAGGGGGCTCTCAAGACACCAGGGGGCGCTCAGGACCCACAGCACAGAGGCAGCCCCAAGAGCAGGAGCAGAGGGAGGTGGGAGAGGGAAAGGGCACTCAGATTTCCTCTTAAGTTCTCAGCTGCCTCCAGGGATGGCTCTTCCTTCTTATATTCTCACTGCAGACAATGAAGAAGGAACATGGTCTGTTTGCAGGAGACAAGTCACGAGTGATGGGGACTCTCCTTCACCAAGTCTTTGTATTTTCTCTTTCTCTTTCTCTCTAAGGGGACCATCCTCAGTGCTCTCCTTGTCCTGGGTTTGGTAAAACTTCCCACCAAGATACCCCAGTGCAGCCCAGGCCCCTGTGTTCTGAGCTATCAGGCCCCCTGTCAACATAGGCCCACCTCTTCCCCTGTTTCCCCCTGACAGGCCCACCTGGGCCACAATGGTGAGGATCCTCCCCTAAGACTTCCCACCACAGCTCTCCTTCCTCCCTACCTCAGGATTCCCTCCTGATTCTTATGCACTACAGAGGATGCGCAAATCCACCCCAATGCCTGGTTTCAAAGATCACAAAACTTTTAGTTTGATTTATTTGTTACCCTCTGAAGAGGACCCTGTGGTTATAGGAATGTCCCAGCAGATGAGTCAGGATAATACCAGTGTCAGCAACCTTGGGTCCCTTGTCCCCACCTTAACCATGTCTGCAAAGTCCTGTCATATAAGGACATCATAGGCCCCAGTGATGATAACCTACATATTCCTGAGGCCAGGGTCCAGCCATCACAATTCCCTGAGAGTCGGGGCCTCCATTGCCCCTCAGGAACCTGGGATGAGTTTCCTTCCCAATACCTGGAAGTTGAGTATGTGAGAGTGGAGTTAGCATATGCGTGTGCACACATTAATTGGTTTAGAATTCAGCGATGACACCTGTGTCTGGGATGAACAACACAGTAGTTTGGACTTCACCTGGAACGTGGAACTTGGGTTAATATTTAAGTCAGTGCTTCCTTATTGAAATGTCTCTGGATGTTATGTGTGGCGATTTCAGGAAAAAAGGGGGATGAATTGAACAATGAGGAAATCACAAAATAAATAAGGGACCATCCTCGAGGTGTGTCTGCTCAGACTTGGTGAATTCCTGTCCATGGTAATTCATCTCCAGGCTTGGGGTAGCTTTTCCCGTGTTGCACATAGGTCCATCCAGTGAAGGGGCTTCCATCCAGTGAAGGGGCTTCAGGTTCCAGGAGACGCCGATCATGTATGGGCACATTGACAGCACTGCCAAGGTCCACATGCAAACATGAGTAGGGACTTGAGACGGAGCAGATGGTGCTTCTGAAATGAGCTTCTGATGAAGCAGGAAAGCCCAACATACCCTCCTGCTCCCAGGTTAGAACCAGGTTACATATCCTCATGGACATAGACCCTGATGATGAAAACAAGACAGAACCCATAAGGGTGTCCAATTTTCTATTAGTGATCTGCATCAAGACCTTACATAATTAAATTTCTGAAACTTAAACTTAATTGCTTCCCAACTGTTACCAGCAATTTCACCTAAACAGATCTGGTCCTGATGGAGATTCTTTCAAGTCACAATGTTTGCAACTGAATTGACAACAGAGTCTATAGAATAGCCACCACAAAAGAGGCAGTGTGGCTGCTACATGTCCAGCACCAAACTCCCCCAAAGGAATAGGACTTGGGAGCTCTGTCTGTCTCTCTATAGTTCATACTTATGACACCCAGGGACTCACACATATGCTCTTCTCTCCCCAACACTTGGTCCACTGGCTCCAGACTCACACTCCTGTCTTAGTTTATCCTCTGACACTTTCTAGAGGAAACAGTGTCAGCTGGAACTTCCATTTGCTAAAAATGAACCTCCTGCACCTTTACTTCTTTCTCAGGTTGTGAGAGTTGCTTTATCTTGGTGACTGTCAAAGGCATCTTTCATTTTAAAGATCTTCTTTTTCTTTTTATGGAGCTTTCTCTCCTGGAGTTTTTGGGTCCACTGGACAGAGCACATGCCGAGATGTGTTGAGTAATTCTTCACACACATCACCTTTGGGCATATCACACTCTGGGACTATGTCCTTTATGTAATAATCCAACCCAAAGCTCCATATATAGGAGGAGGGTATGCAAATAGGGGCCCCTCTGTTCATAAAACATCCCAGCCCTGACCACACAGCTCTGGGATACCTAAGTGTTCCCATTCCCTGATCAGGACTGAACACAGACAACTCATCATGGGGTTTGGGCTAAGCTGGGTTTTTCTTGTTGCTATTTTAAGAGGTAATTTATAGAGAATGAGAAACATAGTATGTGTGAACATGAGTGAGAGAAAGAGTTGATGTGGGAGACTTTCCTGACCAGGATGTCTTTGTGTTTGCAGGTGTCCAGTGTGAGGTGCAGCTCGTGGAATCTGGGGGAGGCTTGGTGAAGCCTGGAGGGTCTCTGAGACTCTCCTGTGCAGCCTCTGGATTCACCTTCAGTCAATATGGCATGCACTGGATCCGCCAGGCTCCAGGGAAGGGATTGGAGTGGGTGGCAGTTATATGGTATGATGGAAGTCAGAAATACTATGCAGACTCTGTGAAGGGCCGCTTAACCATCTCCAGAGACAATTCCAAGAACATGTTGTATCTGGAAATGAACAACCTGAGAGCTGAGGACACTGCCCTGTATTACTGTGCTGCTAACACAGTGACGGGAAGTCAGTGTGAGCCCCAACACAAACCTCCCTGCAACAGATGCTGTGACCAGCAGGGGGCAATCAGGACCTATAGACTTTGTGTTGCAGCCCCAGGAGCAATTGGAGGTGGTGTTTATGGCAGTTTCCTCTGATAGTTCTGGGTTTCCTCTCCATATAACACTTTATCCAAGAGTCTCTCTGAACACAAGCCTCTGTGACTATAGCTGATGGCTCTGTGTTTCAATAGTTTTATTATATTAGTAGGATCAGTCTCACATGCAGCACAGGTGAAGTTTCATCCTCAGTGCTCTCCTTGCCCTGGGTTTGGGAAACATTCACATCAAGCGAGACACCAGTGCAGCCCAGGCTCCTATGTGCTGATCTCAGACCCCCTGTCACCACAGGAACACCTGTCCCCATGTTTGCAGGAAGAGAAATGCAGATGGTGAAGGTTCAAGGTTTCTTGGATGTAGGTGGATTTTATTCTCACCTCCTCCCAGAACCAATTGGAAATTACAACTAAATTGGGGTTCTATCACCCTGAATTACCAAATAAAGACTATCTGAAGAGGGTCATTTAACCAAGGAGCAGGGAGAAATTATCTGGAGACTGGAAGGAAGGGAGGATACTCAAAAGGGCCTGGCCCCTCTTCCTTGGTTGTCAGGGCAAGGTGATAGAGGAATAGTTGAGCTGCAGAGATTTCTCTGAGAGTTGTGAAGCCAAGATCAATACCAGCCCCCACCAGAAGTTCCAGAGACTTGAATAGGCAATGATATAGCACCCAACTGTGAAATGCAGGGAAATTTCTGTCTGCCAGGAAGTGGCAGAGCCTGCTGGAGACAAGGCCACCACTTTAAAGGTTTAAGAGCAAGGTGTATATCAGCAGCCATTCATGCTGTGCTCCAAGGGAAGGAGGGCTGTCAGAAGGCACCTGCTTAAGGAGAGTCAGGATGGGTGGCTTTGAGGAGGAACATGTGGAAGAGCCTCTAGACCATTGAACTAAGCCCTCCTCTATTACTCAGCAGCCATCTTTCTTGGGAGGAGCTATTGCCACCGAATGGCATCAGGCTGGGGAAAGCAATTCCCCCACCTCTGGATCCCTGTCACCCCACCCTGCATAGTAGGCCCTGATGAGGAGTCAGGGGCATAGGCCTAAGTATAGATGTCTGAACAGTCACAGGCGGTGGTCAGACACTACCGTGTTTCCCCGAAAATAAGACATCCTCTAAAAATAAGACCTACTTACAGGTTTCCTTCTCAATGAAATATAAGGCATCCCTCCGAAAATAAGCCCCCCGCCCCCAATCAAAACATGAGAGATCTGGTCCACTGATTCTGAAAGAAATGGAGTCACAAGAAATTCACCAGGAAATTCAGGAATTGGATTGTTATAATGATATTCCAGAAGATGAGGACATTATTGTCATTGAATAAATGAGTAAATTCTTGATATTGTAGGATTCGCAGTTTGTCTGGTTTGTGTTGACAACTGCCTTACTACCATACCGTATACATGTCCTTTATTTTCATTTAACAATAAATGTGTACTATATTCTTCTTCATGGAAAAATAAGACATTCCCTGAAAATAAGACCCAGCTCATCTTTGGGAGCAAAAATTAGTATAGGACACTGCTTTATTTTTGGGGAAACAGGGTAGCTTTGGTGAAGCCAGTGACCCACTCTCCTTTGAAACTCACTGGTGTTCGGGATAGGAGATCTGACAGAAACAGTATTCTAGCTTCTAGGAGACCCAACCTCTGGTCTCCCCAGGCCCCAAATGCCTGACCACCAAGGGTTCCAAGGTACTAAGTTCAGGAAAAATCAGGGACAAACTCAGACATGTGACTCTGGTGCAGGAGAACACACCCATAATCTTTCTTGAAGTCTGACCAGTACTTCCTAGAGCCCCATCCTCCTGATTTCACCAGATGCTCTTTAGAGATTGAGCCTTTCCAGGTACCAAGGTTTACAGCCATCCAGCAGCAGGTGGAGGCAGGCAGAGGGAGATCCAGGAGTGTCACCACATCTTGGCCCTTTGGTAACAAACACCAGCCTTGGATCTCAGCTTGGTCCTTCCTGTGCATAGTCAAGCTCAGCAGAGGCACCACCAATTGTAGGTCACTTATATCTTCAAACTGGTTGCCATGGACTAGGAATTGACAACACTTAATATTGGCCTGCACCACAGAACGTCCCAAGAGGCCCTAAACCAGCACACCCACTAGCCATCTTCAGACAACATTGGAACAGCATCCAACAAGCTTCACACTCAGCATATCCAAAGAGAGATCACAGCAGGCACGACATACTCTGTTGAGGTGAACACCAATTTCTCTTTTCTAACACCAATTTCTTTTTTCATTTTTTCATACTGTCTTTTATATTTCTTTTTTAAAAATAAATCTTTATTGTTCATATTATTACAAATGTTCCTCATTCTCACACCCCCCATTGCTCCCCTCTACCAGGTTCCCACCCCACCCACAGCCCTTTCCCCACCCCCCATTGTCCTTATCCATAGGTGCACAGTTTATGTTCAGTCTCTTCCCACTCCCCCCTCTCCCCTTTTCCCTGAGAAACATCAGTCCACTCCCCTTCCATATCTCTGATTCTATTATATTCACCAATTAATATTGTTCATCAGATTTTTTTTAATTCCCTTGGTTTTTAGATTCACTTGTTGATAGTTATGTATTTGTTGTTCATAGATTTTACCTTTATTTACTTTCTCTTCCGAAAGAATCCCCTTCAGCAATTCATATAATTCTGGTTTGGTGGTAATGAACTCCTTTAGCTTTTTTTTATTAGTGAAGTTCTTTATCTGGCCTTCAATTCTGAGTGATAGCTTTGCTGGGTAGATTATTTTTGGCTGTAGGTTCTTGCTATTCGTCACCTTAAATATTTCTTACCATTCCTGTCAGGCCTGCATGGTTTCTGTTGAGAAATCAGCTGACAATCATATAGGTGCTCCTACCTGCTTTGCTCTTGCTGCTTTTAATATTCTCTCTTTGTCTTTTGCTCTTGGAATTTTAATTATGATTTGTCTTGGTGTGATCCTCTTTGGATTCCTCTTGTTTGGAGTTCTGTGTGCTTCCTGAACTTGTAAGTCTAATTCTTTCACCAGGTGGGGGAAGTTTTCTGTCACTATTTCTTTCAGTATGTTTTCGATATCTTGCTCTCTCTCATCTTCTGGGACCCCCATAATCCTGATGTTGGTTCGCTTGAAATTGTCCCAGAGGTTTCTTACATTATCTTCAACTTTCTGGATTCTCTTGTCTTCTTGCTTCTGTGGAGGAGTGTCTTCTGGCTCTTTATGTTCCAAATCTTTGACTTGATTCTTGTGATATTTCATTTTGTTTTTAGGACTCTGTATAATGCTTTTTATTTCAGACACAGTATTCTTTATTTCTTGTTGATCCCTTATTAGTTCTTGTTGATCCCTTTTCATCTCCTCATAGGTCTTATCGACCTTTTCTAGGAAATTCTTGAACAACCTTATAAGCGTGGTTTTGAACTCTATATCCAGTCTCTTCTTTTCCTCCATTTCTTTTATTTGTGATCTATTTCCTTGTCTTAGCATTTTCACAGCTTCCCTGAGTTGGTAGGGTGGCTTTGTGTGCTAAGGTGTCCTATATAGTTCAGTGAATCAGCCTCCCAGTTACCAGAGGTGGACAGACTTGGTGTAACCCTTTGTGGGATGTGTGTGCCGTTTTGTTGTTAAGCCTTGCTTGTTGTTGGTATCACTGGGAAGTGTTGATCTCCGAGCCAATTGGCTATGAGGATCAGAAGTGTCTCAGCTAGGAGGGTTTCTATAGTCTGCTTGGATGGGCGGAGTCTCAGGGTGGCACAGCCAAGCTTTGTTGAGTCCCGCACAATTGGTTGCACGTGCCCGCACCTCTTTGGTATAGGAGCAGACAAGCTTTAGATTCCTGTCTGCCCCTCCCTAGGAGAGTCCTATTGGCAGCGAACGAGGAAGCTAGCCACTGGAAGGGCTTCTGTGCTCCGCTTGGATGGGGCGTAGTCTCGGGTGGTGCAGACAAGCTTTATTCAGCCCCTCCCTACAAGGATCTGGTTTCTGAGTCCCACAGTAATGGCTGCTGGCTTCACACACCTCTGAGAGATCCCTGCCCACTGCCCGACAGTCTGGCCTCTCCCTGTCTGGGGCCGTCTATCAGCGCAATAGGGTGGTTCTGTTTTCCTCCCGAACAAGAAAGCCAGCCGCGCATTAGCTGTCCGCCCTCTCTGCGTGCAGGGAGTAAGCCGGTAGCAAACTCGGCCTGCCCTCTCGGTGCTTGGCAAGCAAGCCAGCAGCGAACTCTGCAGCCACTTTTTTGCCTGCACAGTTTTCCGTACCTTCACAGTTCCTGAGGTTTAGCGCGCCTTCTCTCTCCTTCCCAGATGGTAGAGCTTCCGCTCAGCCAGCCGTCCAGTGCTTCAGGGTGATGTTTCCCCTATTTTTCAGTTCTAAATTCAAACTTGTTGTGGTAGGCTGCATTTGGGCATCTGCCCTATGCCACCATCTTGGTTCTTCTCCTGTCTTTTATATTTTTTACTAAAGGCCCTGTGCATGAAAATTCATGCACTGGAAGGGGGATCCCTCAGCCAGGCTTTCACCCTCTTAGAATCTGAGAGCCCTCAAGGGCGAGAGGTGACCTAGTGATCAGGGGAAACCAATGCCCGCATAACACATCTGATGCTACCACTGCTGGCAGTGCAAGCCTCGACCAGCCCTGGATACCTTAGCCTCGAGCTTATCCTGGGAAGCTGGGCAGCCACCACCCAATGCCTGCCTATTCCCCAGGCCAGCCTTAGGTGGCTGGGGAACTGAGGGGACTGGGGCAAGCATGCAGCAAGATGGGGGCTGAGGGAATTGGGTGCCACAACCTTGTGACTGTGGGCATCACCATCTTTGAGGGTGGGGCAGTCAATTAGCATATTCCCTCTTTATTGTCTGTGGCACTGCCATCTTTGTGACAGTGTGAGGGTGAATTACCATATTTTCCCTTTATCCGATAAGGTTTTTCTCTTTTCTGACTCTATTATTGCCCATTTACATTCTTTATTCTTTATTCTTTATTCTTTATTCTTTCCTTTCATATTTCTTGCTATTCTTTTTCTTTTTTCCTTATTCTTTTTTATTTTTCTTTCATGTCTGTTTATTTTTATTTTTTTATTCATGGTGGTGATGGTTTTTTGTTCTTATTTTTTGCATTGTCTTGTATTATTTTGTCAACATCTATATATCAATTCCATGATATGGTCTGGTCAGCCAGTCTGAAGGTCAATACCAGCCGTGAATGGGACAATAGAAATTAAGACCCAATTACAAAGAGAGGGACCACATAATTCACAACAGGGACATTCCAGAACATCCAGCTCAAGACATCAAAAAGACTGCACCAATGGGATTCACAGGAATCTACTACATAAGGCCTTTCCACAAAGACTGGGATTTATATCAGTTCTATCTGATACATAGAAAGAAACTCAAAGAGACAGCCATATTGGGGAGACAAAGAAACAAGCCCCAGAACAAGCAAGAGTAATCTCCAAAAAAAATGACCTAAATCAAATGGAGGCAAGCAACTTATCAGATAAAGAGTTCTAAGTAATGGTTATAAATGTGCTCAATGAACTTATTGGGAATTACAATTATATGAAAAATTACATAGAAACTCTGAATAAGAATAAGAATCAGTTGGAAATGAAGAATCACATATCTGCCATCAAGAATACACTGGAAGGATGAGAAACCAAGATGGCAGCACAGGGTAGACACCTGAATGCACCCTACCACAACAAATTTTAATTTATAACTGAAAAACAGGGGAAACATCACCCTGAAGTGCAGGGCGGCTGGCTGAGAGGAGGCTCTACCATCTGGGAAGGAGAAAGAAGGTGCACTGAACCTCAGGAACTGTGAAGATACAGAGAACTGTGCGCTCAAAAAGGCGCCGCAGACTTCGCTGCCAGCTTGCTTGTAGAGTGCAGAGAGGGTGGGCTGAGTTCGCTGCTGGCTTACTCCCTGTGCGCAGAGAGGGCAGACAGCTAATGCGCAGCTGGCTTTTTTTGTTCTGGAGGAAAACAGAACCACCCTATTGCGCTGATAGACGGCCCCAGACAGGGAGAGGCCAGACTGTCAGGCAGTGGGCAGAAATCTCTCGAAGGTGTGTGAAGCCAGCAGCCATACTGTGGGACTCAGAAACCAGACCCTCATAGGGAGGAGCTGAATAAAGCTTGTCTGCACCAACCAAGACTCCGCCCCATCCAAGCAGAGCACAGAAGCCCTCCCGGTGGCTAGCTTTCTTGTTCATAGTGAATGGGACTCTCCTAGGGAGGGACAGACAGGAATCTAAAGCTTGTCTGCGCCTATACTAAAGAGGTGCGTGCGCCTGCAAGCAATTGTGTGGGATTCAACAAAGCTTGTCTGTGCCACCCCGAGCTCCGCCCATCTAAGCGGAATACAGAAACCCTCCTAGCTGAGACACTTCTGATCCTCATAGCCAATTGGCTTGGAGATCAACGCTTCCCAGTGATACCAACAACAAGCAAGGCTTAACAACAAGACTGCACACACAGCCCCAAAAGGGCTACACCAAGTCTGTCCACCTCAGGTAACTGGGAGGCTGACTCACTGAACCATATAGGACACCTTAGCACACAAAGCCACCCTACCAACTCAGGGAAGCTGTGAAAATGCCAAGACAAGGAAACAGATCACAAACAAAAGAAATGGAGGAAAATAAGCAACTGGATATAGAGTTCAAAACCATGCTTATAAGGTTTTTCAAGAATTTCCTAGAAAAGGTCGATAAGACCTATGAGGATATGAAAAGGGACCAACTAGAAATAATAAGAGATCAACAAGAAATAATAGGGGATCAACAATAAATAAAGAATACATTGTCTGAAATAAAAAATATTATACAGAGTCCTAAAAACAGAATTGAAGATCACAAGAATCAAGTCAAAGGTTTGGAACATAAAGAGCCAGAAGACACTCCTCCACAGAAGCAAGAAGACAAGAGAATCCAGAAAGTTGAAGATAATGTAAGAAACCTCTGGGACAACTTCAAGCGAACCAACATCAGAATTATGGGGGTCCCAGAAGAAGAGAGAGAGCAAGATATCGAAAACATACTGAAAGAAATAGTGACAGAAAACTTCCCCCACCTGATGAAAGAATTAAACTTACAAGTCTAGGAAGCTCACAGAACCCCAAACAAAAAGAATCCAAAGGACCACACCAAGACACATCATAATTAAAATTCTAAGAGCAAAAGACAAAGAGAGAATATTAAAGCAGCAAGAGAAAAGCACATAGTTACCTATAAAGGAGCACCCATATGATTGTCAGCTGATTTCTCAACAGAAACCATGCAGGTCTGACAGGAATGGCAAGATATATTCAAGGTGATGAATAGCAAGAACCTACAGCCAAAAGTAATCTACCCAGCAAAGCTATCACTCAGAATCAAAGACCAGATTAAGAGCTTCACTAATAAAAATAATTTTAAAAAAAAGGTTAGGAGTTCATTACCACCAAACCAGAATTATATGAATTGCTGAAGGGGGTTCTTTGGGAAGAAAAAATAAATAAAGATAAAACCTATGAACAACAAATATGTAACTATCAACAAGTGAATCTAAAAACCAAGGGAATTAAAAAAAATCTGATGAACAATATTAACTGGTGAATATAATACAACCAGAGGTATGGGCAGGGAGTGAACTGACGATTCTTGGGGAAAAGGAGAGAATGGGGTGTGGGAAGAGACTGAACATAAACTGTGCACCTATGGATGAGGACAATAGGGGGGGAGGAGAAGGGCAGAGGGTGGGGTGAGAACCTAGTGGAGGGGAGTAATGGAGGGGGTGAGAATGAGGAACATTTGTAATAATATGAACAATAAAGATTTATTTTAAAAAAGAAAGAAAAACAACCATAAAAAGCTTCACTTAATTAAAAAAAAAGAATACACTGGAAGGAATTAAAAATAGGTTGGATGAATCAGAGGATCAAACCAGTGAGAAGAAGCAGTGGGGGAGGACATGCAGAGGAACAAAAAGATAATGAAAAAGAATGAGGATAGTTTTAGGAAAACTTGGGACAACATGGAATGAAACAACATCTTTTTCATAGTGGTATTAGAAGGAGGAAACATCAATTAAATGATCAAGAACCTGTTTGATGAAATAATAACTGAAAGATTCCTTAAACTGGGTAAGGAAAAAGAGAGTCCCAAATAAGATGAATCCAAAGAGGCCCACAACAAGGCACACAACTATTTAAATGACAAATACTAAATACAAAAGAGAATCTGAAAAGCAGTAAGAGAAAGGTAATTAATTAACTACCAGGCAGTTCCCATAAGAATGCCACCTTATTTATCAACAGAAATATTTCATGCTGCAAGAGAGACAAAATGACAGTGGAATAGGTGGACATGTCCTCAGCCTTGTCCTGGAGTAGATAGAGGGAGCAGCTGAAACTAGAGAAACCAAGCCTAAATTGGTGAAGAAGACACAGCTGGTGAGACAGCTTGCAAATGGGAAGGTCAGAGATTTCCTGGAAAAGGGATAAACTCGAGGATCTGGGAAATAGAGTGTGCCGGATCTCTATTTCCACAAGGTAGAGGGGAAACTACACGGCACTAAGCCACATCCCTGAGGACAGGCAAAGCATCTGACTGTGGGAAGAAAGGTCTACGGGACTGCAGGAATTAGTGGATTTTAGACCTTGGAGTCTGGATTGGGGATCTGAGGTCAAAGATAGCCCTGAAGAGCTAACTTCCCAGTTGTGCAGTGTCGGCAAGAGATAAGCTTTTCTAGAGACACAGTCCCTCTTCACGCTGAGGCCAGCATCTTTATTCACTGAACATAGTATGTAGGTCCTTTCAGATACAGACACTTACCTGTGGCTGAGGTGCAGGAGAAGTGGGGCGGCATGGAATCTGGGGAGAGGAGGCAGCAAACAGTCCAGGAGAGGTGGAAGCGAGTCTGGTGCTGAGTCACCTTTTGCCATTTACTCCTGAGAGATAGCCCCTACCTCCAGTATCCAGGCTGAACCAATATAGTCACATCCAGATTCCACTCTGATTAACACCATGGAATCTGAATATTCCCTGAGGCCATAGGAACTGCCCAAAAGAAAAAAAAATCTTTAGAAGCTAGGCACCTCAATTATGCAGTTACACTGCCAGGGACCTTCAGAGAGCTTCAGTGTGCCTCACTGGCAAACTTACCATGGGTGCTCCTGTGAGCCGCCACTGGGAATAAGCGCTTACCCACCACAAGTGCAGCATCAAAAGCTGAGTCATCCCACCCCACAACCATAGAACTCTGGGCACACAGTCGTGCCTTTCTTGAAGGCAGGCCCCTTGAACCACAGCACCCTACCAGATGGTTCTTTGAAGCCACTGTAAGTCTCCACAGGGAAAGCATTATTTCAATTTAGGGTGCAAGACAGCAAAAAATGGGATACTTCCCTCCATGACTGCTGACCTCTAGAAATGGCTGTTGTGCCTCTCAAGTTCACAGGCCTACATCAAGAGAACCTAAATAGTTCAAGTAGGGAACTACACTAGATTACCAAACCCAGGAAAATTGAGAGATTACAGCAGTAGCACCATCCTCAAATGAACCTGGGTAGCAAAGCAATTGAATCTACAATTAAAACATTACAGGAAAACATGGGGAGACAAAAGGGCAATCCCCAAGTAAAAGAAAAAGAGGAATCACCAGAAAAAGAGTTAAATGAATTAAGGCTGGCAGCTTAACTAAGAAAGAATTCAGAATATGTGTTATAAGGATGTTAAAAGAGATGGATGACAAATACACACAACTCAGTGAGAACTATAAAGAGCTGAATGAAAATGTCACCAACATGAAAAGAAACCAAGAGGAGATGAAGAATGACATAGCTGCAATAAAGAATACATTGGAAGGCTTAAACAGGAAGAGGCTGAGGATCGCATCAGCAAAGAAAAAACACACAAACACAGCAGCAACTGGAAAGAAGACTTAAAAGGCAAGAGGAGAACCTAAGGGAGCTTTGGGACAATATAAAATGAAACAACATTCAAATAATAGGGATACAAGAAGGAGAAGAAGAGAAGCAAGGAATAAAAAAAACTCTTGGAAGAAATAAGAACAGAAAACTTCCCTGATATTGGCAAGAAAAAAACTATGCAAGTCCAAGAAGTCCAAACAAGTTGAACCCCAAAAGACCAACACCAAGACACATCATAATTAAATTGGCGAGTTCTACCCTGTTTCCCCAAAAATAAGACAGTGTATTATATTAATTTTTGCTCCCAAAGATGCGCTAGGACTTATTTTCTGGGGATGTCTTATTTTTCCATGAAGAATAATATGGTACACATTTATTGTTAAATAAAAATAAAGGACATTTATTACCTGTATACAGTACGGTAGTACGGCAGTTGTTAACACAAACCAGACAAATTGTGAATCCTACAGTATCAAGAATTTACTCATTTATTCAATGACAATCATCTCATCATCTTCTGGAACATCATCATAACAATTAAATTCCTGAATTTCCTCGTGAATTTCTTGTGACTCCATTTCTTTCAGAATCAGTGGACCAAATCTCTCATGTTTAGCCTGGGGGGGGGGGCTTATTTTCAGGGGATGCCTTATATTTCACTCAGAAGAAAACCTGTAAGTAGATATTATTTTCAAAGAAGGTCTTATTTTCGGGGAAACACAGTAACAACAAAGTAAGAATCTTAAAGGCTTCCAGAGAGAGACAGTAAGCTACCTACAAGGGATCTCCTATTAGAATATCAACTGATTTCTCAAAAGAAACATACCAGGCCAGAAGGGAATGGAATGAAATACACAAAGTGATGCAAAGCAAGGGACTGAATCCAAGAATAATATACCCAGTCATGTCCAGATCTATGGGTATTTCCTAGCAATGCTCCTGTCTGGTACCAGAACCTTCTCTAGTCCCTGTGGCTGCTGTAGCCAATCTACATATACAGTGGAGACTGAGAATTTTCTAGGAAGTTCTTTGTGAAACCACCAAAAATAAAACCCATTAAAGAAGTTACTATTCTATATAATAAAAGACTTTATTGAAATTGACCATCACGCCAACACACAAGATGGCTGCCCCATGTGGTCAAATATGGCTGCCCCATATGGACACAAGATAGCCACCACAAGATGGCCAGCATGGGAGGGCTATTGGGAGAGACCAGGCCTGCAATGGATGTCAGTTGTGGGCAATCAGGCCAGCAGGGGAGGGCACTGGGATGAGCCAGGTCTGCAGGGAGTGCAGTTGGGGGGCGATCCAGCCTGCAAGGGATGACAGTTAGTGGTGACCAGGCTGGCAGAGGAGGAAAGTTGGGAGTGATCAGGCCTGTAGGGAAGGACAGTTGGAGGGGACCCAGGCCTGTGGGGGAGGGCAGTTAGGGGCAATCAGGCTGGCAGTGGAACAGTTAGGCATCAGTCAGATTGTCAGGGGAGTGATTGGGGGTGTTCAGGCTGGCAGGCAGAAACAGGTTGGGACAATCAGGAAGCAATCAGGAAAGCAGTTGGGAGCCATAAGTCCTGGATTGTGAGAGGGATGTCTGAGTGTTCTTTTAGGCCCAATCCTACTGGGAGTTGAACCTACTGGGATCAGGCCTAAAAGGGCAGTCAGACATCCCTCAAGGGGTCCCAGATTGGAGAGGGTGCAGGCTGGGCTGAGAGACACACCTGTGCATAAATTTCATGCATCAGGTCTCTAGTTCTAGCTAATAAAAGGATAATATGCAAATTATCTGTCACTCTGCTACAAAGATGATGGTGCCCTTAGTGGCCGTGGGTGGGGGCGGGGGTGCTGGCAATGAGGCCAGCTTTCCAAGCTTGGCTGCAGAGAGAAGGAGATCCTCTGGACAGTGGGTATACGCCAGGAGTGGGAGCAGCTTAGAGCAAACCCTCACCCACTGGAAATGGTTCTGCAGCGAGCAAGCAGTGGAGACCTACCAGCAGTGGTGGGTGTCGTGTCTCTGCTGCTTTCAGCTGCTAGGGCCTGCACTGAGGTGACTGGTAGTGTGGGCAACTGCAGGGGTGTGTCTGAGGTGGAGACACTGGGAGATGTGGGACTGCAGACCAGGAGGCAAGACACCAGAAGACCTGGCCACCACCCCCTGACACTGAAGCCAACTCCTAAGAGATGTATCCTAGCCTAAGTGTGTGGGAAGCCAATTCAGGAACCTCTCCCTTTCCAGTGCCCAGATCCCAGGCTGGCCAGCACTCCAGAGGAGACCCCATGAGGATCAGGGGGCATGTCCAGCCTCCAAATCACTGGCAGCCATTAACCCAGGCCACCCAATGCCCAGAGGAGAGCCCTGTCAGGATTGGGGTCATGGCCGGTCTTCAAACTGTGGAGGGCCCCTAGCCTAAGGAGGCCTCCTGGCTGAGGATGCCCAAGTGTGTTCTTTTTTTTTTTTTAAATCAATCTTTATTGTTCATATTATCACAAAGGTTCCTCATTTCTTCCCCCCTCCACCAGGTTCCCACCCCACCCACCGCCCCTTCCCCATCCCCCATTGTCCTCATCCATAGGTGCACAGTTCATGTTCAGTCTCTTCTTCCCTCCGTTTCCCAGATAGTAAATCCCTTTTCAGATAGTAAATCAGTTACTTAGCATTTTCTCATATCAATAATACCTCCACATGCCCAATGATACACTTCACACAAAAGACATTTCCCAATAGGTCACTTCACACAAAAGACATTTCCCAATAGGTCAACTAGCCTCATCCAGGCCCCACCCAAGGCACTCACAGATCAACACCCCAGCCCTATACTAACTCAACACATCCAGATCTAAGCCTTCATCACTTGATTCAGCAGACTCTCAAGTTCCCACGAAAGTTTCCAGCCATGTCTGAGAGGCAGCCGTGGGGCAGGGGCAGGCGAGGAGCGAGCTGTTCTGGGCCTGGCTGCTCAGGGCCTGGCCTCTGTTGCTCTGGTTCGTTCCACAACCAGCTGCTCCAGGTCTGGTCACTGCCGCTCCCGACCTAGTTGCTCTGGACTTGGCTGCTGCTCCCCCAGGCCTGGCCGCTCCCAGCCTGGCAGCCGCTGCTCCGGGCCTGGCCGCACCCGACCCGGCTGCTCCCCCGGGCCTGGCCGCTCCCAGCCTGGCAGCCGCTGCTCTGGGCCTGGCCGCACCCGACCCAGCTGCTCTGGGCCTGGCTGCCCCGGGCCCGGCCGCTCCGAGCCTGGCCACTTCCGACCTGGATGCTCTGGGCTTGGCTACTGCTGTTCTGGGTCTGGCTGCTCCCAACCCGGCTGCTCTGGGCCCGGCTTCTCCGGGCCCGGCCACTCCGGGTCTGGGTGTTCCTGGTCTGGCCACCCTGGGCTTGGCCGCCTCCGCCTCAGGCTTGGCTGCCACTGCCCCAGATCTGGCTGCTCCAGTGCTGGCTGTTGATGCTCTGGTTCTGGCTGCTGCTGCTCTGGGGCCTGGCCATTGCTGCTCTGGGCCTGGCTGCCACTGCCTTTTGCCTGGCCACTCTAGGCTTGGCTGCTGCTGTTCTAACATTCTGTCCTTTTTTTTCCTTTTTTTTTTTTTTAAAAAAACGCATTTATGTTGCAATGTTGGCTGTTGAGTTGAGTTCTGACTTAGTCTTTGATTTTTCAAGAACTTCTTTGTATTCTTTCTTAAGTAATTTTACTGTCTTTTGCTCTCACTTGATTTCTTCACATTGAGATCTTTGGTTTCTTCCTCCTTGTCCTGGGAGCTCATCAGGTTGGCCTGTGGCACCCCTTTGTTCTCCGCGGGCTCCTGCGCTGCTTCAGCCTGTTGCTTGGGATGGCGCCGCCCAGGAAGCAGCCCCCGGCCTTGGCTCCATTGCCCGCGCTCAGTGGTCGAAGGCTCAGGGGCACCCACCCCCCCAGGGGCCCCGTCGCCCGTCTCCTTGCTGGTGCCCGGTTGGCCGGCGTCCGGCAGGGGCTCCTGCTCCCAGCCGCGTTCCCCCAGCCTGGAGCTTTTTTTCTCTTTCCCGCTAGGGGAGTCCAGCATCAGAGTCAACAGACTGTCCTCTGCGCACAGTGCGCGCGAGTCCAGGGGCCTGGCCTTTCGCCGCTCTCCCAGGACTCCACCTCACAGCCCTATCTCCCTCTGCCTGAGCCTGGGTCCCCAGGGATTGTCCCAGAACTGGGGTTCGGAGCAGTCTGGACTGAGGCCCAGCGCCATCGGAGGCCTTGTTTCTTCCAGCTAGGGTAACCCAGCATCAGAGTCAACATTCAGTCCTCTGCGCGGGCATTGCGCGCGACTCCGGGGGCCCTGCTTTTCACCGCTTTTCCGCCTCACAGCCCGTCTCCCCCTGCTGGAGCCTGGGTCCCCAGGGTCTGGCCCATAATTGGGGCTCAGTGCTGCCGGTTCGAGGGGCTCAGCGCTGCCATTTCGGGGGTTCAGCCCAGGCTGGGGGGTTTATTTCCTTCTTGCTAGGGAACGCCAGGCAGCACCCCGCCCTTTCCTCCTCTCTGGCTGCGACCTCTCCGTGCTCGCATGTCTGCGGGCGGGCGCGCAGCCTGTCTCCGTACCTTAGGCTTTTTTTCAGCTCCTCTGATTTTCCTTCTGGTTTTCTCTTTCCTTCTTGTTGTAGAATTTTCAGTCAGTCTACTACCTGTAGCTCTGGGCAATGTCCACTCTACATTTTAGTTGTATTCCATTGAAATTGTTGTGTGCTGCCGCGGTTAGATGTCTACCTGAGCAGCCATCTTGGATCTCTCTCCCAAGTCTGTTCTTGACCTAGGGCCGGGCTCTTCCCACAAGAGATTCAGAAACTGCCAGAGTCTAACTGCCAGTCTCTTGGAGGTGGGAGTGCATCCTCTGTCCACCAAAATGTAGAACCATCAAACAGTTCAGTCTCAGAGCAGACACTGTTATATGGCTGACAGGGCCAGACCAAAACAAAACAGCAGAAACACTCTGCCCATCTGGGCAGGTACAGCTGCAGTCCATGTGGCCTGGGTAATATAAAAAGTGTTACTTTCTCCCTGGTGCTGTGCTGGCATCACTGCCTAGCTCATCCTCAAGCCCCCCTCTCCCCATGACAGGGAAGTTTGTAGAGCATCCTTCAGGAGTTGTCCTATTCTGAGTTCTTTTGCCTTTTAGATGAATTCAGAGCCACATCTCACTTCCTATGATACTGAAAGAACCATGTAAAAGGATTTTGTCATAAGTTCTTCCACATCTATGTTCTTTTGAATCCATAAAAAGACCTTTAAAAAAAGCATTCAGCCTCCTAAGAGAGAATGCATTTTCTGGCCAGAGCTCGCAGGATCTTTTTGCCCAACAGACTGAATGAAGCAGAGAGCTGCGCAATGGAAATGACCCTGGTGCCCTATGAGGAGACTGGGGAAATAGGGTTGCAGAAATTCCATAAGCCTCTTGCCACCTTCTCCTTTGCAAACCACACCATGCAGATCCACCAGGACTGGAGGCAACTGGTAGTCACCACGATGATTTGGGGCATGGTAAGCAAATCCTGGGAGGCCTCTGAAAACATCTGCAATTGATTATAAGACTGGTCTTTAAAAAGAAATAAAAGAACACCTTTGTTGAGATCTAATTTATATACTGTACATGTCACCTAAAGTTTAAATGAACTGATTTTTTAAAGTAAATTCAGAGTAGTACAACCATTACCATGCTCAATTTTTAAATATCTTTACAACCCCATCCCCTCCAAAAACAAAACAAAAACAAAACAAAAACAAACAAACAAACAAAAAAACTTCTTCCCACTAGAATCATTTTCCTGATCATCTTCCCCAAAATAGATTGCATTTTGAGGGTGGGTAAAGGAAAGCTGAGGGAAGTTAAAATACTGCTCAAAAGATATTATAAAATGACAAAGCCCCAAGTGAAGAACACATGTTTTTGTTTGTTTGTTTGTTTTTAACCATTTTTTTTATTTCAGAGGGAAAGGGATAGGTAAAAGGAGATAGAAACATCAATGATAAGAATCACTAATCAGCTACTGGGGATTGAGCCCACAACCCAGGCATGTGCCCCTGACCCTTCAGTCCACAAGCCGATGCTCTCTCCAATAAGCCAAACCGGCTAGGGCCATGTGTTTTATTTAAGTTCTGCATGGTTATAATGGTTCCCAAATCTATACTAATAAAAAGGTAATATGTTAATTAGATGTCTTCTGGACATCTTTACAGACAAAGCTGCAGCGGCTTCAAGGGTCTAGGCTCAGGCAGCCATGGGCAGCTGTGAAGGTCTGAGGCTCAGGCCAGCAGTGGCAGCAGCAATAGGATAATGGGGCAGTGCCCCCAGAGGAAGGCCAGACTGGGGGCCACGGCACAGGCAATTTGGGGTGATCAGACCTACAGGAAGGGCAGTGGGGATGATCAGGCCTGCAGGGGACAGTAAGTAGGGACTATGAGGCTGACAAGGGAGCAAGGGTGGGGTGATCAGGCTGGCAGAGGAGGTAGGCAGGGGCTTTCAGGCTGGCAGGCAGTGGGGATAGGGACAATTGGACAGGCAGGCAGATGAGTTAGGAGCCTGCAGTTCAGGATTTTGAGAGGGATGTCCGACTGCTTGATGTTGGACATTCCCTGAGGGGTCCTGGATTGGAGAGGGTGCAGAATGGATTAAGGGGCACCCGCCCCAGTGACGAATTTTGTGCACTAGTCCTCTAGTATATATATATAAAAGTCTAAGTGACCATTACAGTGAAATGACCAGAACAACCAGATGCTATGATGTGCACTGATCATGAGGGCTCAGACACTCAATGCAGGAGCATCCCCCTGATGGTCAGTGAGGTACCATAGGGGGAGCACTGCTCAGCCAGAAGCTGGGCTCATGGCTGGTGAGTGTAGCTGTGGGGCTGGGAGCCTCTCCTGACTCCTACACAGCTCTACCAAGCAGCAGCAGCAGGTATAGCAGGTATGATGAGTGCCAGCAGAGCCTGCCACTTATTCTGGCTCCTCCCTGGCCCACTGCTGCTTGGTGTGCTGCTAAGTCCCCTGAGGGATCCTGGATTGTAAGAGGCACAGGCCTGGCTGATGTTCAAAGCAGGAAAAGGGGGAGTGGGGTGCAGCACGGCCTGGAGGTGCATGCTATGGCCCACAGATCCCAGGAACCACAAACCCAGAGTTTGCTTAGCAATAAAATTAAAAAAAATGTATGTGTGTGTGGGGGGTGGAAGTGCCCAAACACTACTGCCCTGGGAAGAGCAGCTCCAGAAGGGAGAAGCCTCCCTAGGCCCCACCCTGCCTGGCTGGTCCACGAAGGACCACCACTGATCATGGAAGTACCCCC
Source organism: Pipistrellus nathusii (assembly GCA_963693515.1). Taxonomy (NCBI): domain Eukaryota; kingdom Metazoa; phylum Chordata; class Mammalia; order Chiroptera; family Vespertilionidae; genus Pipistrellus; species Pipistrellus nathusii. Next base: position 40,648,353 of record OY882875.1, on the reverse strand, counting down.
CACCCCATTGCCACTTGGTCCCGTGGCTGCTGGCAACTCACAGGTGACATGCAGGAAGCTCAGCCCCACAGCCAGACAATCACCTTGAAGCTGCTCCCAGTGCTGGGCATGGTGCACCCAGCCATCCTGGGTTGCACTTCTTCAGCTCAGGCTTCCTGCCTGCTCCTTACAATACTAAGTGAGTCAGGGGCATGGATTGGGCCACCCCAGCCAATAACGCTGCAGCACAGCAGGAGAGTGGCAGGACCCAGCCACTGGGCTGGCTGAGCATTGACTAGACCCAGTGACTGTTATCCAGGTGCAGTTACACTGCTCATTTACATTTGTAGAGAAGCAGGGCAGCCCACTCCTACATCCAGCCTCACCTTCTAGGCTAAGCACAGGCTGCTGATCTGGGTGTTCCTCCTTCCATCCAGAATCAAAACCTCGTGGGGATGAATGATCCCAGCAATTGCCCCAACACATGCATGGTGTCACTGTCAGACATTCCAGTCATTACAGCCAGTTCCACGGCCCACAGTGTCCTGCTCCACCACTGCCACTCCTCACCTGTCACCCCCTGATGTTGCCCTACCTGAAATGTGAGCAAGATCCCAAATGCTCCCTGTCAATAGCTCTCTTGCCCTTCCTTTCTTCCTCTAAAAACCTTGCACTTTTAAAATATACATTTAATTGGTTTCAGAGAGGAAAATAGAGATAGAAACATCAATGATGATAGAGAATCATTGATCTGATCTGCTGCCCCCTGCAGGTCCCAAACTGGGCATCAAAACTTCCTCTGGCCCTTCCCCCCAAGTCTCCCCTGGCCAGCAAACCCCCAGTGGCCACACAGCACTGAGGGAAGGAGAGGAGTGAGGCGGGGAACCTTGGGGCGCTGGGGCGCTGAGGGAGGTGTCAGTGTCTGGCATCTGTTCATTCCATATCCAGCCCAGCCACCGTCACCTCCTCTCCCCACCCTGCCAGGGCTTTTGGGTCCTGATTTTCATGGCCCTGATCACCTGCCAAGCCTAGGGACCCTACCGTGCACAAATTTCATGCACCAGGCATTGAGTTATCATATAAAAAGGTATAAAAGGGCTTTGAAAATGTTAAAACACTTTTATGATAAAAATTCTCAGTAAATTTGGTATAGAAGTGGTGTACCAGAACATAATTTTTCAATGCAGTTCTTCTAACTTCATGACCAAGAGCAACGCACTTCAGTGAGTACTTCTTTTGAACAAAACTGGAAGCCCTTATCAGAACAATTTGGCAAGAATAAAAATAAAAACATCTCTAAATCAGAAAGGAGCCCATAAAAATATCTCCCTTTTACTGCATGGATCTGACATGATCTTAGACACTGAAGACTTCACAAGAAAACTGATAGAACTAGAAAGTGAACTCAGGTAATATATAAGATATAAAATCTACACAAAAATGGCATGTGCCCCTGAACATTCTCAACAACATGTCTTCATGACACTAGGGAGTATGTAAGCTGGAAGAAAACTTGAATGAGGTAAACAACAAGGTGATGAGAACCTAATGAATCAAGAACCCTGGACTTGTGCTTTCTTAGTCTTGGTTAATCCCTCATCATGTACCCAGTTAACCACCCCCCCAAATGTGGCACTGATTAAGGGGCGGGTTCTAACACAGTAACAGAGGTCCCAAAGGTCACATGCATACATCAGGTTCCAATAACAAGATTTTCATAAACCCAACTTAATTACCCTTACTCTTTAACATGCCAAATTCTAGATCTGAATGAGTGTCATCTACATCACCAATCACAGAAATGGATCTCACAAGTGATTCTAGAAAATGAAACAGAAATTAGGGCAGTTAAGCTGATACACATCCAACACCAAACTCCTCTGAAGGAATAGGTCCCAGACACTCTGTCTGTGCCTTTATAGTCCATGCTTCTGGTTTCCTGGGACCCAACACAGAAGCTCAACTGTCCATGATCACTTGGTCGACTGGCTCCATGTTCAAACTCTGGCTTTAGTTTATCCTCTCATCACTTTGTCATAGAAATAGTATCAGATGGAATTTTCTTTCTTCTGGACATGAACCTCCTACACTATTACTTCTTTCACAGGTTGTGAGGGTTGATTTTTCTTGATTTTCATTACAGGTGAAATTCAAAGGCATCTCTCAGTTTAAACCTTCTCTTTATATATGTACAACAATTTTCTCTCTTGGGTCTTTGTACAGGTCTCTTGCAGAAGGTGGTTCTAGTGGGGAGGACACAGGCTTGGGTGTGAGGAGTCATTTTTCACAAATAACACCTTTGAACAAGTCTCACTCTGAGACTATGTCCTTTATGACAGAATCCAACCCGAGCTCCCCATAATGGAGGAGGACATGCAAATATGTCATCTTCTGCTCAAAAAACAGGTTAGGCCCTGCAGCTCTGGGACAGGAGCCCAGCCTCTGGATCCTCAGGTGTTCCCCATGTCTGATCAGGACTGAACACAGACCATTCACCATGGGGTTTGGGTTAGCTGGGTTTTCCTTGTGGCTCTTTTAAGAGGTGATATGTGGAGAACAAGAGGCACTAAGGATGAGGGTGGGCATGAGTGAGAGAAAGAGTGTACATGTGAGAGTTTCTGACCAGGAAGTCTTTTTGTTTGCAGGTTTCCAGTGTGAGGTGCAGTTAGTGGAGACTTAGGGAGACTTTGTACATCCTAGAAGAATCTCAGAAACTCTCCTGTGCTGCCTCTGGATTCACCTTCAGTAGCTACTGGATGCAATGGGTCCATCAGGCTCCAGGGAAGGGGCTTGGTGAACTTAAAACTGATGGAAGTATCACCAATTATGGCACCTCTGTGAAAGGCTGATTCAACATCTCCAGAGACAAAATGACAAGAACATGCAGTATCTGCAAATGACAAGCCTGAGTGCCAAGGACATGGCTGTGTATTACTGTGCAACAGACACAGTGAAGGAAGTCAGTGTGAGCCCAGACACAAACCTCCCTGCAGCAGAGGCTGTGAGCACCAGGGGGCTCTCATGGTTCCTGAAAACAAGGACCATCCCAGCAGCATGTGGAGTTGGAGGTCTGGACTGGTTTCCTATGTGGTTTCCTGTTCATGTAACATTTTCCCTCAGGGAACCTCTGGATTCCTGATTCCTTGATTTTCGTTACAGGTGAAAGTCAAAGGCATCTCTCAGTTTGTCCCTGTGAAGTCCCTGAGTTGGAAAAGGCTGATGTAAAGAGAGACAACTTTCTCACATGGACAAAAGACAGAGAGTCTCTTTCAGACACTCTTGTGCCCAAAAGACAATTAATCATAAAATATGACCCACATCACCTAAATGTAACCAGAGACTCTTCTGACTCAACAGTATAGTTCAGTTCCACACAGCTCAGGTCCAAGCCAGAAGAAGGACCTGTGTGTGCTGGACAATGGGTCCCAGAGGAGTGTGTTCCAAAAGCTAGAGAAGAAAGACTTGGTGGTGACAGTTTTAGACTTGTCATCATAATCAGATCACCTATATCAGGTGGAAATAGAGGTTCCTTAGGATAAATGTGCAGGATGAAGATGTCCCCCACATCTGACACTTACCCATACTTATTATTTTAATTGTGAAGGAGATCATCTCTGGAGGCCACCGATGATCAACAGTATAGTTCAGTTCCACACAGCTCAGGTCCCAGACTCACAACAGACTCCCAGTTCAGGGTTAGATCAATGGGAAGAGAAGTCCCTGTAACTTCTAGCTGTAAATATCAGTAGGGAGTGTTGCTGAGTGACAAGGAAGCTGCTAGAATCACAGGTGTTCCTATGACAGAAACAGGGCAGGAACTCACAGGATCCCACTTCTTCTGAACTCCAGTGCCAAAGGACCCAGACTCATAGAAGGAGGAACTGACACTGGGGCAGGAACTTTGGGGTGGCTTTCTCACAGACTATGGTGCTCACAGGGGTTATTGTTCCTGTGCTGGGACATCCTCTTTCTCAGGGATGACTGTAGTCATATCTGTGGCTCCATTGGCCTGGAGCACACTGTTCACCCCATCCTTGGGATTCCCAGAGACCTGCCCAAACCAATTTGCAACCCCAACCAAGATGTTTGCAGCATCCTTTCCATATGAATGGCTGGTCCTGGGTCAAATTTCAGACTTTGCTAAAATCTCTCAAACAAGCTGCACCTGGTGAGAGCATGCCCCACACTTATTCATAAAAGGGCCAAGACAGGACACTAGCACCAGCCTGCCTTGCTTCATACCAGAGCCTCTCATGGGGACTTCTAAACCAAATACAAATAGCAAATATCAGCTTTCTGCAATTCCCTTTGTAGCTCTTGCCAATTGGCCTAGGAAGTGGATGACATGGCTGAACTTCCCAGAGTCAGTGCACCCAGTGGACAGTTTCAGACCATACTGGATTATATCTACACATCCACAAGTGACACACTCAAGAAACAGCCTCACTGAGCACAAAAACCCCACTAAAGCATGTCTTGCTCCATATGGGTGTCTCCTGCACAGCAGCTTTCACACTGTGGCCACAGCTGGTCCTCAGAGCCAATTGGCCTAGAGGACAATCCTTCCGAGTGACACCAATTACAATCAAAGTTCAGCTACAAGACTATGCACATAGTCCACAATGGGGTACAACTAAAGTGTCCACTACCTCAGGTGAATGGTGAGGTTGGAGCCTCTGGGACCTATAAGACACCTTCCCTGTCTCCCCAAAAGTAAGACAGTGTCTTATATTAATTTTTGCCCCCAAAGATGTGCTAGGTCTTATTTTCAGGGGACGTCTTATTTTTCCATGAAGAAGAATACGGTACACATTTATTGTTAAATGAAATTGAAGGAAATTTATTACCTGTATATGGTATGGTAGTAAGGCAGTGTCAACACAAACCAGACAAACTGAATCCTACAGTATCAAGAATTTACTCATTTATTCAAGGACAATCGTGTCATCATCTTCTGGAATATCATCATAACAATCCAATACCTGAATTTCCTGGTGAATTTCTTGTGACTCCATTTCTTTCAGAATCAGTGGACCAAATCTCTTATGTTTAGCCTGGAGGAGGGCCTTAATTTTCTGGGGAATGCCTTATATTTCATTCAGAAGGAAACCTGTAAGTAGGTCTTATTTTCGGAAGATGTCTTATTTTCTGGAAACACAGTATTACACAAGGCTACCCTATCAATTCATGGAGCTTAGCAGCTCTACCTAATGAAATTTTAATTCGAGAAGAAGAAACAAACACAAGGAAATAGCCAAAAAGGGCAATAAGAAAACATTTCACAAGTGAAAGACATGGAAGCAAGCAAACTACTGGGTACAGATTTCAAATCATGTTTATAAGGTTAATCAAGGATCTTCATCAGATTTTCAAGGATCTTGGCGAGGATGTCAAAGATATGAAAAGGGAAGAGTCAGAATTTAGGTATATACTAACTGAAAGAAAAATATGGAGATTCAATGGTAAAATATTTCAATAAGCAAATCAGCAACTTGAAATATGAGGAAGCAAAATACACACAATTAGAAGAGAGAAAAAAAAATCCAAAAATATGAAGATGGTGTAAAGAGCCTCTGGGATAACTTCAAGGGTACTAATATTTGCATTATCTGTGAACCAAAAGGATAAGAGAGTAAGATATTGAAAACCTATTTGAAGAAATAATGACAGAATATATTTCCTATATAGTGATAGAAATAGATTTACAAGTACACAAGCACAGGGAATACAAAACCAGAGGAACTCGGAGATCCACACTAAGACCATCATATTAAAATTCCAAGGGTTAAAGATGAAGAGAGAATCTTAAAAGCAGAAAGGAAAAATGCAGTCAGTTACCTACAAGGGAGAGCCCATACAATTGTCAACTGATTTCTCAACAGAAACTTTCCAGGCCAGAAGTGAGTGGCAAAATATATTCAAAGTGATTAATAGTGGCAAAATATATTCAAAGTGATAAATAACTTTCCAATCAAGAAAAAAAAAAAACTAATGGAGTTCACCTCTAGTAGAAGAAGAAGAAGAAGAAGAAGAAGAAGAAGAAGAAGAAGAAGAAGAAGAAGAAGAAGAAGAAGAAGAAGAAGAAGAAGAAGAAGGAGAAAAAGAAGAAGAAGAAGAAGAAGAAGAAGAAGAAGAAGAAGAAGAAGAAGAAGAAGAAGAAGAAGAAGAAGAAGAAGAAGAAGAAGAAGGAGAAAAAGAAGAAGAAGAAGAAGAAGAAGAAGAAGAAGAAGAAGAAGAAGAAGAAGAAGAAGAAGAAGAAGAAGAAGAAGAAGAAGGAGAACTAGAAGAAGAAGAACTAGAAGAAGAAGAAGAAGAAGAAGAAGAAGAAGAAGAAGAAGAAGAAGAAGAAGAAGAAGAAGAAGAAATTAAAATATGAACAATGAGATGGCAACGAATACTTACCTATCAACTATTGAATCTAACAAGCAAAATAATGAACAAGAAACTAATTAACAAGATAACTGGTGAATAAAGTAGAATCACAGGCATGGATTCCTCAGGGAACCTCTCTGGATTCCTGATCTGCACTTACCTCTGAAGTCTCTGAGTTAGAAAAACTTATTGTAAAAAGTAGCAACTTTCTCACAGGGACAAACCACAGAGCCTGCTCCTCAGATACTCATGTGCCCAAACAACAAATATCAAATGTTCTGACCCAAATCACCTGATTCTAACCAGAGGCTCTGCTGACTCAACAGTGCAGCTCAGCCCCACACAGCTCAAGTCCCAGTCAACAGGAGGACATGTGTGTGCTCAACATCTTTCTCCAGAGGAGTGTGTCCCCAAGCTAGAGAAGAAAGACCCCAATGGTGAGGGCCATTGACTTGTCATCACTCTCAGAGCACCAATAGCAGGTTGACACCATGAGGAAGTAGAGGGGCCCACTGTATCTTACAATGGATGTGCAGACCAATGATGTTCTCACACAGAGGGACCTTGAAAAGGTTTATCACCTCATGGAGGTGTCTGTTGAGAGCAGGACAGGCTTTTCAAAAAGTAAGTCATGATGGGGTCTCCCAGGTAAGGAGACTCATTCATGTTTTTATTTTGGGTCAATGGTGGAGCCTGGGAGGATCCTGCTCACAGGAGGGAGGGGCTCATGTGAGTTTAATGTCCCTCTCCAGTTTCTCAGGTGAGCAGGACGAGAGGGATGAATCTTAACGTGCCAGTATCAAATACACACACACACAAAAATAGAGCCACTGACACCTATAAAATCTGAGTGAACAAAGGAGCTACCCACCATTGTGGGTAGAAAACAGTTCTAGATATTCAAACAGGAGAATAATGAGCACCTTTGAGCACTGATAAGGAACAATAAAAGTATACCCAGAGGCCTTAGATCAAGGTCAAGAGCGAACCTAATTTTGCAAGGTCAACAGCTTATTCTGAAGGACATGGCTTAGCTTTCTGCTTCCAAAGACAAGGAGCTCCATTAGGATGATTATGATCCTCAGGTGGGGGAGCTCTACTGGAGCAGCCATCCAACTAGGTAGGGTCATGATTGGATCCTTTAGCGGCTGCAATGTGCACAATGCATGTGTTCCTCAAATATTCACACATTAAAACTTAATGCCCAGGAGATGATATTTGGAGGTGGGGCCTCAGGACCTACTTAGGGTTTGAGGGTGGAGTTCTCATGAGTGAGATTAGATCCCTTAAAAAAGAGAGCTGGGTAAGCTCCCTTGGTCCATCCAGAGATTACAGAGAAAAATCAGCCACCAGGATGCGGGCCCTCACCAGAAACCCACCCTACCAGGATCCAGTCTTGTATTTCTCAGCCTCCTCATCAGTGAACCCCCAACTCTGGGGACTGTGTCACAACCCCAGAAACAATGAAGAGTGTGGTGTCAGATGACCATAAAACAGGACTCTGGAGTATACCGCCAAATTGGTTGTTCAAAGTACACCCTGAATTTCCCCCCATGATGGACAAAGACAGTGTTTCTCTGATGTTTCCTTCAAAAGACAGAGTCTCCTGGTGGAAGGTCAGGAAGGCTCAGACACAGCTCTGGTGAAAAGGCAGCATTAGAGCTGGGGGAAGGCATGAGCCCTTTCAGTGCCTCCCACATCAGCACAGAGCAAGGAGAAGGGTCACTGGTGGTTAAATCTGTAAATGCCTGGTCCTCCCAGTCACCAAGTCACAGGGAGACGACTGATATCATCCTGCCGCCCTGGACACCAAGGCCATGTGGTGGATCCTTTGGTCAAGGGTGCACTTAGGTTTGATCTTTTAACCTAAGGATGTCATTCTCTCAAACTTTCCAGAGATTGTAATAATGACAATGCGTACTTGAATCCTAGTGGCTCCCTACAGATGGTTCCTTGAATGATTCCTGTGATGTGAGCCCACAGATAATTCACTTGCTGTAAAAGTTTGTCAGCCATTGGGGGGAGGTGTGAAGAGACTGAGTCCAGAGAGTGTCTATGGCAGATAAAATGCTTTAAGTGTGCATGCTCCTTTCTCTCTTTCTCTCTCTCTCTCTCTCTCTCTCTCTCTCTCTCTCTCTCTCTCTATCTATCTATCTCTCTCTCCTTTAATGGACCTGCAGTCATAGAAGTACATGGGCAGTGGTTATGTCTGGAAAACACAGAAGAGCAGACTTGAAGGACTCGAGCCCTGGGAGATGGAGGTAGGGAGGAAGCTCTCTCTGGGTATCAAAATGGGACAAGGACACAGGAAGAATTTACTCTGAGCTGTCCCTGTGGGTGGGACATGATTATAAATTATCTGGGATGTAATGATGGTGGTATTAACAACAGCCACACTGCAGCACACAGACCAGCCACCCCTCATGAACATCTCAGAGCTCATAGGAGGTGCTTTTCCCTCTGAGGACAATGGGAGCTGTTCCCCAGGGACTCCACTCCTCTGTTCCTAAGAGGAGGAGCCATGCAAATAGGGATTTATTTCTGCTAATAAGCCTGGCCCAGCCCTGTGTCTGCACCTCTGGGACAGCAACCTCATCCCCAGGACCTGCGGTCTCCATTTGTTCCAGGCTTCAACCCAGAAGAAGCACCATGGTGTGTGGGCTGAGCTGGGCTCTTGCTTTGATGCTCTTACATAGTAACTTTATGGAGAAGCTGGGTCTTGTGAGAGTGTGTGTGTGTGTGTGTGTGTGTGTGTCTGCTCCTAATGACAACTCTTCTGTCTGCAGGTGTCCATTGTGAGGTGCAGCTGGTGCAGTCTGGGGGAGGCTTGGTGCAGCCTGGGATGGAAGGGTCTCTGAGACTCCTGCAAAAACTCAGGATTCATGTTCAGTGACCATTACATAACCTGGATTTGGCAGACCCCAGGAAAGGGATTGGAGTGTAGGTTTCATAAGAAACAAAGCCAATGGTCACACCTGCAACGGAATACGCTGCATCTGTGAAAGGCAGATTCATCATCTTCAGAGAACTCCAAAAGTACTGCCTATCTGCAAATGAACAGTCTGGGAGCCCAGGAAAGGGCCATGTATTACTGTGCAAGAGACACAGTGAGGGGAAGTCAGTGTGAGCCCAGACACAAACTTCCCTGCAGAAAATTATGTGACCATGCCAGTAGCAGATGCAGTTGGAGGTTTTAGCTGGTTTCCTTTGTGGATTCCTCTTCATGTCACAGTTTCCTTCAGGTAACCTCTCCGGATTCCTGACTCTGCACTTACCTCTGAAATTCCTGAGTTAGAAAGTCTGTTGTAAAGAGAGACAACTTTTTCATGTGGACAAAAGGCAGAGAGCTTCTTTCAGGCACTCTTCTGCCAAGTACCAGTCAATGGTCAAATATCCTGACCTAAGTCACCTAAATACAACCAGAGAACATGGTGATTCAACAGCCCGGCTCAACTCTATACAGCTCAGGGTCCCAAATCAGCCAGGAGCCAGACAGGATCAGGTTAGGCAGCGAGCACCAGAGGAGTGTGAACCCAAATTTAGAAAAGAAAGATCACACTTGGTGAAAGTCATTGACTTGTCATCATGTTCATAGGTAGGTGACATCAGGAAGAGACAGGAGGACCCCCACCAGCTTGGTACAGATGTCCAGGATGATTACAAACACACATACCAAGGGACATGGAATGCTTGCTAAGTACATAGTTGAAGTGTCAGGGAGGCCAGGAAAGTCAGACTTGCTTACATGGAGACAGGAAAGGAGACTGGCTTAGGGCTTTTATGTATCTGGGTAGTGGGGGAGGGGGAGGAATTCTGTTTGCAGGGGCTTGGGTGGTTTCAATCTCCCAATGACATTTGAATTCAAAACCATATTTCTTATCTGATTTCTGCTGTTAGGCAGATGGATAAGAAGAAAGAATAAGCCATTAGTTGCCAGCAATCAAACAAATAAGATAGAGTATGGCTACATATTTTACTGAAAATGTGCACAAATTGAGATAAAGTGTCATGATGTGTGTTCAAACTTCAGGTCTACAGATAATGAGAAGAAAATTTATAAGTAAGCAAATGAAGATGGGAATGAGGGTGATGATGGTGACAATGAGGATGATGGTGTTGGTGAGGAAGGTGTTGATGATGATGGAGGTGGTAATGGTGATAGTAAAATTGGACAGAAGTCGTGGTCTATTGTGTTTTTGGAAATTTATACTTTATCCAAAGTAACCAGTTCATAGAGGCTTTGTGTCACCTTAGAGTTGGACCTTTGGGGTTTTCTTTATCAATGATATCTAAAGAGAAGACAGCTGCTTTCTTTTCCTATAAATGTCATTACGTATGGACAGCCGCCTTGTCTATAGGCAATGAGAAGAATGATTATAAGTACAAAAACAGTTGATGATGGTGACGACGATGATGATGATGATGATGGTGACAATAAGACAATGCACAATGGGGGAAGGGGAGATTTATGTAATACTTCAAATACAGAGTGAGTATTTATTTTTTAAATCACACACACATAAAAAAGGATGATGAGTACACACTGAGACAAGCATTTCATCTAATGACATTTTGGCTCCTAATACAGACACACCATCTCAATAATTCCTCCAGTGAGGGGTGTCCATCCTTCCAGGTAACAGTTGACAAATTTCATAAATGGAACCCCAACGAATTATGTAGCTTGGATGACTGATGGTCAGAAAATTATCAGTAATGACCCCAAAGGCGTCCATGTACAGATCCCCTGGACCTTGGAAGGTGTTACCTTCTAGAACAGAGACACCGTGAGATGTGCATGTAGGAACAGGGATCCCCTTCCCATCTATTTGCAGTTACACATTTCTTATTTCTCTTGATCCCTGCCTACATAATCTTTAATGTTTCTACTTCTCAAAAACATCTGATTCTAATTATTCAAGCAGAGGCTCAGCATTTGCTGGGGAGTTCTTTGCAAATTTACCCAAAATAGAACCCATTAAATAAAATACTGATAAATTGAACTTTAATAAAAGTAAAAATAATTTTCCCACCAAATATCCCAACAATGAGATTAAATGACCAGCTTGGAGAGAGACTATCTTTCTGAATCATGTGCCTGATGGGAGAATGTATGATAAAACATTAAGGCTGTTGTATGCGGTACGGGAGAACCCAGCACTCTTTGACCAGAGTGAGCATCCCTGAGGACAGGGCAGAGGGAGGCAGGGAGTGAGGGATCCTTACAGGGTTGAAGTTCCCTTTCTTGTGAGAAAATGTATGCTAGGAATTCTCCAGTTCCCCTCACTCTGAACCTCCACAGATAATATTTTGTCATGCCATTTTAAGAATCAAGGGTTTCCAGTCTTCTTGTGCTTGGGAATCTGATATTACCAGGGAATGCCGACCACATTACCTCTACTTACAGAAAAGGGCTGCCCCACATGCAAATTTCTCTTCCAGCTCCAGGGTAAATCCTATCCTGGGTTGTGCAGGCTCACAGCTCTCTCCTCACTCAGCGCTGAGGTCTCTGGGAAGGCAAAGCTGTAGTCCAGAAGAAGATGGCGCGGCTGGGTCTTCTCCTGTGCCTAGAGACAGCCCCCCAATGTGAGGGTTTCAGGGGTCAGAGAGGGTTCATGGGATGGCTGTGACTTCACATGACTGACAGGATTGATGTTCCTTGTCCCAAGGTGTCCTGTCCCAGGTGCAGCTGCAGGAGTAGGGCCCAGAACTGGTGAAGCCCTCACAGACTCTCTCCCTCACCTGCACTGTCTCTGGATTCTCTGTACTGGACTATGGTGTGCACTGGATCTGCCAGGCTTCTGGATTGGGACTGGAGTTGGTCGAGGCTGTGTTGACTGATGATAGTACAAATTATACCCCAAAACTGAAATCCAGTCTCAGCATGACCAGGGAGAAGCCCAAGAGCCAAGGTTACTTAACATTGAATAGCATGAGAGCTGAGGTCACAACTATGTATTACTGTGCTAGAGAAAAACATTGAGGGGAACTCAGTGTGAGTCCTGACACAACCTCCCTAAGGAGACAGGTTGGGCTGCTGTGGTGCTAAAGGCACTAGGGGGCTCTCAGGACCCACAGATTCTGTGTTGCAGCCTCAGGAACAGTTGCAGATATTTTTGGCTGTTTCCTCTGAGGGTACTGGGCTTCCTCTCCATATAACTGTTTCTCCACGATTATCCCTAGACCTATGGTCATGTGACTAACCACTGATGGCTTTGTATTATGACAGTTTTACTTTATGACAAGTTTATAAGAACTTGCTCACATGCACCACAGGAGGCATTTCTCATTTGGAGGAAGATAAATGCACAGGGATTGGTGACCTGGGGAAACGGTCTGCACACATCCAACTCTGTCCATAAAATGGGGAACCTGTGTAAGCCTCCCCGCATTCCAGGAAGGCCCAGCAAGTCTATAGGAGGTGTCTTCCACCAGAGCTTTTCTTCAGGCGATGCCTTAGTCTCCCAGAAATGGCCCTGCTTTAGTGTTACCGCTAAGCTTAGCCATGGTTTGGAAGTCATTCACAGCTGTGTCTTCAGCCAAGTCCATGGTGGATTTCAGGTAACAGAGGCTGGGACCTGATTCTTGTGTTCCTGGTGTTGGAGGGAAGGAGGATGAATTCTCAGGACAACTCACTTTATCAATTCTAAACAAGATAGCATGGTTTCATTCTCTTGGATGTCATATGATATAAATATGTGGTTTGCAAACAATTGTAATGTCCACGCTGACCCAAATTCACTTTCTTTAGTTCTGTGAGGTGTCCCGCTGGTTGAATGTAGCCTCTCACAGTAGGCATTGTTAAATGGGGTGAAAAGACTTTTTTCCTTTTTCCATTGGTTCCTCTCCATGCACAGAAATATTCAGTGGAATAACGTTGTATGATTTAAAAAAAAAAAAAAAAAACCCTTCCTTCTTCAAAGATGAAAGCAGAAATGTGTTTGACTGCTGATTCTCAGGTAGGAGCTGGCCCTGCCCACCACAGAGCCAGCAGAGAGCAGACCACTCAGTTTATAGAGGCAGTTCTTTCCCTGTGTGGAGACTTTGAGGTGCTTCCCTGTCAGTTCATGTTACTTAGATCTACCTGTAGGATGCAGAATTAGGATTCCAGTTAGACTGTCACTGCTCAGCTCCACATATGTGCAAGTGATGCCTACACCCTGTGGAGTTCAACAGTTTTGTTTATCAGCCCTCTTGTTTGTTGCTTCAATTAGAAATCTGCCCCTGACTTTGCAAATGGGTATAACTTATTAAAAATAATTGAAGTAATAACCAAGCCTCTCAGTAAAGTCCATGACACATGGATTCAAGAGTGAATTCTATCCAAATTTCAAAGAAAAACAGTATCTTCTCAACCAGTTCTTCTCAAACACTTCCAAGAATTGCAAAAGAGGCTAACCACCAAACTAATTTATTAAGGAGACCATTAACTTTATACCAAAGCAAAATAAGTACAAAAACAAAATGACAGCTCATATCCCTGATGAACATTAATGCTAAAATCCTCCACAATCTCATATAGTAAAGCCCTAGTATATAAATCAACATAATGGTGGGAAGACTGTTCCTTATGACATGCACTGACCACTAGGAGTCATATCAGAAGCTCAATGCACGAGATGCCCCTTCATAATCTGTGCTCTCTCACTGGGGGAGCTCCATTCAGACAGAAGCCAGGCTCATGCTGGTGAGCCCAGTGGCAGTACTGGAAGAATAAACTTGTGGCAGGCCTAAGCTGGCATTTGGACATCCACCACAGGTTTTCAGACTGCAAGAGGGTGCTGGCCAGGCTGAGGAACCAACTGTACAGCATTGTACAGTAATGTTGTACCCTAGGAATCAGCATAAGATAAAACCTAACAACATCATAAAAGCATCATTTACCATCATCAAGTGGGCTATTGTCCTAGAATATAAGGATGGTTCAACCTTTACAAATCAGTAAGTTGTATACACCCATCCACAGAAGAAAGGAGAAAACTATAGTCATGTAAGAAGATATAAAAGGGCCATTGATTATGTTAAAACACCTTAATGATAAAAATTCTCCATACACTTGGTATAGAAATAATGTACTTCAACATAATACATTCTGCATTTCAATAGAACACTGGTAACATTATACTACATAGAAAAATTTCAACACAATTCTTCTCACATCATGATCAACATCAAGGCATCACAGTGATTACTTCTATTTAACAAAACTGGAAATCTTTATCAGGCTAATGTGGCAAGAAAAAAATTAATCTATTAATCAGAAAGGAGCTAATAAATAATCTCTCTTTATCTCTACAGATATGACATGGTCTTATATATATAAGACCCTGAAGATTTCAAAAGAAAATTGATAGAACTAGGAAGTTAACTCTGGAAAGATGTAAGGTACAAAATCAACACACAAATGGCTTGTGCCCCTGCACATTCTCATCAAACTGTCCTCATGACTCTAGGAACTATGTGCACTGTTTCAAGGAAAGTGAGGAAAGAAAACTTTAATGAGCTTAACAACAAAGAGGTGACAGTGTAATGAAACAAGAACCCTGGACGTGTGAGTCCTAGTTAAACTCCTATCATGTTCCCAGAAAGCTTCCCTCCCAATGTGGCACTGAGTCAGGTGCAGGATCCAATTGACCCATCCCCAAACATGGTACAGTGATCTCAAGGGTCACATGCACATGTCAGGTTTACAATAATAAGATTTTCATACTCTAAACTTAGTTATCCCCACATTTTATCCACATAGTCATTAAAAAAAATCTTAGTTTTGTTTGAGTCTCATCTCTATCCCCAATGTTAGGAACTGGCTTTACTGTTTCTCTGCATATTTCATGCTTTTGTTTCCCAATGATCCACACAAAGGCTCCAATCTCTCCCAACACTTGGTCTGCTGCCTCTAGGTTCAAAATCTTAGTTCATCCTGGGATCACTTTATGGCGAAATAAGAGATCAGGTGGCACTTCTGTTTCCTGAACATGACACTCTCACACTTGACTCTCTCTGTGGTTGTGACGATTGATCACCTCACTATGTTAATATAAGTAAACTTCAAAAGTATCATATTTAAATCTCTATCCTTGAGGGGGGATAAAATGGCAGTAGAATAGACAGACCTGTTATGAGCTTAGTCCCAGAGCAGATAAAAAGAGCACCTGAGAGTCATTCAGGGAGTGTTTGTTGGCAAGTAAGGGATAGCAGAAGATGGGGGCGAGGGGGGGGGGTTGCTGGTTGGGGTTCCCTGACCAAGAATCTTGCACTACAGCAGGGACCTCTCCCAGAACTACAGGCTCAGAAGGAAAACTACTCCATCTTGCAAGGAAAAGTGGATCTTATCTGAGGCCTGAAAAAACCAGGACTGCAGAGACCACTGAACTGCTGTGAAGCCCCAATTAGAGCAAACATGCAGATTCAAGGGATCTCTTCTCTCCACCATGGAAAGGTCAGATTTGGCCGGGGATCAGGTGAGGGATCCCGGCGGTGACGGCTATGGCTGTGGTGGCTGCGGGGGCTGTGACAGTGACAGTGGTGGCAGAGGAAAGCCTGCAGTGCAAGACCCTGAGGACCTGAGAAGTCTGTGCCCACAAAAGGCCCCTGAGTTGGGTCTGGTGTGACCCGTGAATGCGGTAGGGGGTCCTCAAGGTTGCTAAAATAAGGGATCTCTAAAAACCAATATGTTCTGATCTGACACAGAGGGAAAGCATAAGAATTTGAAAGTGTGCAGTCTGCTCGAACTTGCACATGGACCCGTCCTTCGCACACCTGGGCTTTTTCCCCTGCACCCCTTGCTTCTGATTACTAAGAAAAGACCACCCAATTTGGCATAGCCTGGGAGACTGCAGGGGGAAATTGCTTTTCTGGAAACTGGGGAACAAAGCGGGGAGAGACCATCTGGGAGCCAGCTCAGAGGCAGCCCACCTCCACAAACCAGTACTGATGCCATTGAGTAAAAAGGCTATAGAAGCCAAAAAGACAGGGAAGTCAACCAGAAACACTGCCACCTAGGGCCTGAATTACATACTGACTTATATTTTTAGTTATATTTAATCAAAAATAAAGAAATACAGAAATCAAGAAACCACATACTTAAAAATAAGGACTAGTTTACAACAAAGAGGTGCAGTAGAATGCAGGGAACTGCAATACTGTCTGGACTGAGAAACAGGCATGCCAAACAGAATAATGGAGGAAGTGAATGACCTTTACTACTGCACATTTTTCATGCTAAGTTTTTAATTTCATTTTCATTTTTTGCATCTTTTACTTAAGAAATAATTTTTCCTCACTTGATTTTACCTTTTTAATTATTACATTTTTAGTTTCAAACAGCATTATTATTACTGCTATTTTAACATTTTGTTTCCTTTTTTTTTTCTTTTTTCTTCTTTTAAGTGCCATTTTATTTTATCTTTATTTTACATTGGAATTAGTGTTCTTCAATCTATTTTCATCTTTCCTTTAGCATCATTTAACCCTATCTCAACACGACCTTTATGCCATCACTCTCTTCCTAACCTTTCCCCTTTTGGTGTCCTGTTTATCTTAACTGTTTCTTGCTTTAGACTTTCCCTATTCTTTCTGTCTACATCCTGCTAAAATGTAAACCCTATTTATATATCTAATTTTCCATTCCCTGCTCCAAGTGCATATACACTACTCTCTACACTATATTAACTATCAATAAAATTGTTTACCTCTGTCCTTTTGTTGTTGTTTGTGTGAATGTTGATTATATTAAATTTTTATGCTTTTTAGTGAGATTGTTTTCCTTATACTTTTCTTTTTGTTGTGGCTTGGTATTTTCTATTTCCTTTGTTTTTGTTTGTTTTTTTACTTCGGTTTTCCCTTGCCTTGCTTGGTATTAGTGGGTATTATAGTTTGTATTAATCTCCAAGTACTATTGCTGGTATTTGCTGGGATTAGGGGTTGTTCTATTGGAATTTTCTCCATATATATAGTTTGTTCCCGTTTTCTCTCTTAGTGACTTTCTTGTATCTCTTATTTTTTTTTCTTTGTTCCAATTTCATTTTGACATTACTTTTTTTTTCTTTTTCCCTCTTCTCTTTTTACTCTTCTTCTTGCTCTTCTATCACCTAATTTGCCTTTTTTCTAGTGGTCAACTTTATTAGATGTTCTTAATATCACAATTACATTTATGTTCAGTGCCTTGTGTGTTGTGCCTGATTGTGTTGTATTTTGTGCCTTTAAATCAATGCAGGAGAGAGAGAACTACATAACCAGACATCCTGAAAACAGAGACCATGGGGAAACAAAGAAATAGTCTTTATATGAAAGAAAAGCAAGCATCACCAGAAAAGGAACTAAATGAAATTAAGGCAAGCAACCTATTAGAGCAAGAATTCAGAGAAATGATCATAAGATGGCTAAAAAGAATGGAAGACAAATTTGACAATATGAGTAAGAACCATGAGGAAATGAAGAAGAACCAAGAAAGAATAAAAAATGACATCGATGCCGAAACTGATTTGGCTCAGTGGTAAAGCATCAGTCTGCAGATTGAAAGGTCCCAGATTTGATTCCAGTCAAGGGCATGTACATTGGTTGCGGGCACATCCCTGGTATGGGGTGTTCAAGAGGCAGCTGGTCAATGTTTCTCTCTCATCGACATTTCTAGCTCTCTATCAATCTCCCTTCCTCTCTATAAAAAAATCAATAAAATGTATATTTTTAAAAATGGCATTGCTACTGTAAAGAACTCAATAGAAAGCATCAAGAGGAGACTAGAAGAAGCAGAGGACTGCATCAGTGAGCTAGAAAACAAGATGGGAAAAAATACCCAATTAGAGCAGCTTATAGAAAAAAAAATTAAAAAGCAGTAGGAGAGACTAATGGAACTTTGGGACAATACAAAATAAAACAATATTTGCATAATATAGGTTCCAGAAGGAAAGGAAACTGAGGAAGACATAGAAATCTTGTTTCAAGAAAAAAATGACAGAAAACTTTCCTGAGATAGAGAAGAAAAAACCCACACATATCCAAGAAGCTCACAGAGTCCCAAGCAAAATGAATCTCAAAAGACCTATGTCAAGGCACATTGTATTTAAATTGGCAAATACCAACAACAAAGTAAGAATCTTAAAAGCAGCCAGAGAGAGACAGAAAGTTATATATAAAGGAACTCCCATCAGACTAGCAACTGATTTCTCAATAGAAACTCATCAGGCAAGAATGGAATGGAATGCAATATACAAAGTCATGCAAAGGAAGGGTGTGAATCCAAGAATACTGCACCCAGCAAACCTATCAATCAAATTTGAAAATTTGAAGATGAAATCAGGAGCTTCACAGAAAAAAAAATCCACTAAGGCACCACTAAGGGAATTTATCACCACCAAAACAGCAATGCCAGAAATGCTAAAGAGTCTGCTGTAAAAATAAAAAAGAAACAAGAAGCGAAGAAGGAACACAGGAGTACAGAATAAAAATGGTGACAAATAATAACTTTAAATTTAAATGGATTAAATGCCCCAATCAAAAGACCTAGGGTAATGGATTGGATAAGAAAACAAGACCCATATATCTACTGTCTACAAAAAACCCATTTCAGAAAAAATATGCACACAGACTGAGGGTGAAGGGATGGAAAAAATTTTTCCAGGCCGATGAAAAAAAAAAGCAGGGGTAGTAATACTTATATATGACAAATTAGATATCAAAATGAAGGACAAAGCAAGGGATAAGAAAGCCCACTTCATAATACTAAAGGGAGCAATCCAAAAGAAGAAATAACCCTGTTAAACATATATGCACCCAATACAGGATCACCCAAATACATTAAATAAAAAACCTGCTGGAGAACATTAGGGAGAGATTAATAGCAATACAATCATAGGAGGAGATTTTAATACCCCACTATCACCTTTTGACAAATCATCTAAACAAAAAATCAGCAGAAAAACATCAATCCTAAATGACTCACTAGACCAGATGGAATTAATTAACATCTTCAGAACATTTCACCTCAAAGCCATAGAATATACATTCTTCTCAAGTGCACATGGGTCATTTTCAAAGATAGAACACATGTTGGGACATAGGCAATGTCTCTTCAAATTCAAGAAGATAGAAATCATATCAAGCAACTTCTCAGAGCAAAGTGGCATAAAACTGGAAATCAACTACAATAAAAATGATCCAAGAAATCAAACACATGGAGATTAAACAGCATGCTATTAAACAATGACTTGGTTACCATAGAAATCAAGGAATAAATAAATAAAAAAACATGCTGGCAACAAATGACAATGAAAACACAACAGTACAAAATCTATGAGACACAGCAAAAGCAGTTTTGAGAGGGAAGTTCATAACTCTACAAGCCTACTGCAAAAAAAAACACACAAAAAAAAAACATGGTAATAAATTCCTTACCCCTATAACTCAAAGAGCATCAATAAAAGCCTAGTGTAAGCAGAAGGAAGGAAATAATGAATATCAGAGCAGAGATAAATGACATAGAAACCAAAGAAACAATACAAAAGATCAACAAAACCAAGAGCTGGTTCTTTGAAAGTATAAACAAGATTGATGAATATCTAGCCAGGCTGACCATGAAACAAAGAGAGAGGACCCAAATGAACAAAATCAAAATGGAAGAGGTAAAAGAACAACAGACAATATCAAAATGCAAAGGGTAGTTACAAAATACTACGAACAACTCTATTCCAACAAATTGGACATATTCCTAGAAAAATGTAACCTTCCAAAGCTCAATCAGGAAGAATCTAAAAATCTCAATATACCAGTGACTATAGAAGAAATTGAAGCAGTCAACAAAAAACTTCCAGCAAACAAAAGCCCAGGGCCAGATGGCTTCACAGGAGAGTTTTACGAAACATTTAAAGAACTAAAACCTATCCTCCTCAGACTATTCCAAAATATTCAAGAGGAAGGAATACTTCCAAACTCCTTCTATAAAGCCAGCATCACCCTAATACCAAAACCAGATAAAGACAACACAATGAAAGAGAATTACAGGCCAATATCCCTTATGAACATAGATGCCAAAATCCTCAACAAAATTCTAATAGAGCATCAGAAAGATCATACACCATGACCAAGTATGATTTAACCCAGGAATGCAAGGATGGTATAATATCCACAAATCAATAAACGTGATACATCACATAAACAAACTGAGAGATAAAAATCATATAGTCATATCAATTGATGCAGAAAAAAAGCATTTGATTAAATCCATCACCCTTTTCTGATAAAAACTCTCAATAAAATGGGAATAGAAGGCTCCTGCGTCAAAATAATAAAGGTTATATAAGATAAACCCAGAGCAAACATCATGCTCAATGGGAACAAACTAAAACCATTCCATCTAAGAATAGGAACACGACAGGGATGCCCACTCTTACCACTCTTATTTGACATAGTACTGGAAGAACTAGCCATTGCAATTAGACAAGAAGGAGAAATAAAAGGCATCCAAATTGGAAAAGAAGTAAAGTTGTCCTTATTTGCAGATGACATGATATTGTACATAAAAAAACCAAAAGTCTCCATTAAAAAACTAATAGACTTAATAAATGAATTTGGCAATGTAGCAGAATACAAAATTAATGCCAAGAAATCTATGGCCTTTCTATACACCAATAGTGAACGTACAGAAACAGAGACTAAAAAATCAATCTCATTTACCATCAAGCCAAAAAAATTAAGATACCTAATAAATTTAACTAAGGAGGTAAAAGACCTATATGTGGAAAACTACACGACTCTGAAAAAAGAGATAGAGGAAAATGGAAGGAGATGGAAGAACATACCATGTTCATGGATTGGTAGAATCAACATCATCAAAATTTCCATACTTCCGAAAGCAATTTATAGGTTCAATGCACTCCCCATTAAAGTACAAACAGCATGTTTCACTGACCTAGAAAGAACTCTCCAAAAATTTAACTGGCACAAAAAAAGACCCCAAATAGCCACAGCAATCCTTACAAAGAAAAGCAAAATAGGAGGGATCTCAATACCAGATTTCAAGCTGTATTACAAACCCACTGTTCTCAAAACAGCCTGGTACTGGCACAAGAAGACATATAGATGAGTGGAATAGAATAGAGAATCCAGATATTAACCCAAATCACTGTGCTCAATTAATATTTGCCAAAGGAGGCACAAACATACAATGGAGTCAAGACAGTCTCTTCAATAAATGGTGTTGGGAAAATTGTACAGATACATGCAAAAGAATGAAACTAGAACACCAATTTACACCATACACAAAAATAAACTCAAAATGGATACAGGACTTAAACATAAGCTAGGAAACCATAAAAATACTAGAGGCATCCACAGGCAGCAAAATCTCAGACATATGCTGAAAGAACCTGTATTGGGTGCAATGGGAGCTAAAGAGAAAATAAACAAATGGAACTATATCAAAATAAAAAGCTTTTTTACAGCAAAACAAAGCATCAACAAAACAAGAAAGCCCACTCTATGGGAGAACATATTCACAAATGTTATCACTGATAAAGGTTTAATCCAACAATTACAGACAGCTTATACAACTTAATAAAAGGAAGATAAATGATCCAATAAAACATGGGCAATGGACCTCAATAGAATCTTTTCAAAAGAAGGCAGAAAGAAGGCCAAGAGACACATGAAAACATACTCAAAGTCACTAATTATCCGAGAGATGCAAATCAAAATGACAATGCAGTACCATCTCACATCTGTCAAAATGGCCAACATCAACAAATCAAAAAATGACAAGTGTTGGCGAGGATGTGGAGAAAAAAGAACTCTCCTGCACTGTTGATGGGAATGCAGACTGGTGCAACCACTTTGGAGAACAGTATGGAGTTTCAAAAAAAAAAAAAAAAAAAAAACCTGAAAATGGAAATGGAACTCCCATTTGACCCAGTAATCCCATTCCTAAGAATATATTCCAAGAAACTAGAAACAACCAATCCAAAAGGATATATGCACCCCTATGTTCATAGCAGCACTATTTTCAATAGCTAGGATTTGGAAACAGCGTAGGTGCTTGTCATCAGATGATTGGATAAAAAAACTACGATATAGCCAAAACTTGTTTTTTCAGTGGATAGAGTGTTGGCCTATGGACTGAGGGGTCCCAGGTTCAATTCCAGACAAGGGCATGTACCTTGGTTGCGGGCACATCCCCAGTGTGGGGGAGGGTGTGCAGGGGGCAACTGATCAATGATTCTCCCTCATCGATGTTTCTAACTCCATCCACCTCCCTTCCTCTCTATAAAAAATCATTAAAATATTTAATTTAAAAAATGGTACATCTAAACAATGGAATACTATGCTGCCATAATAAAGAAGTAATTCTTATCATTTGCAGCAACCTGGATAGAATTGGAGAATATTATGCTCAGTGAAATAAGCCAGCCAATGAAAGAAAAACACCACATGATCTCACTCATTTATGGTTAATAAAGGACATTATAAACTGATTAACAAAAAGATAGATACAGAGACAGTAAAGCAACAAACTGTCAAAATACAGTGGGAGGATAGGGAGATATGGGGAAGATAAGAGATCAACTGAAGAATTTTTATGCATGCATATAAGCATAACCAATGGATGCAAAGCTCTGGGGAGGGAGGGCATGTATGGAATTTGGGGGTGAAAATGGTAAGATATGTACTCATAAAATATCTTTTTAAAAAAGAAAAAATAAATCTCTACCTTTTCTCCTATTTTTCTATTACATTGATTTTGATGTTGGATTATTACACAATCTTATCCAGCCCCCAGGACTGAGCCCTCACCGGGAATGCCCAGAGTTTAGGAGATGATTCAGGGAAGCAGTTGGGTCCAATTGGGAGGACCAGAGACCCAGGCTCCAGGGCTAATGCTCATCAGCAATGACTTCCCTTGGACGCACCACACTCTGCAACAAGATCCTTAAAGTCAGTGTCCAACCCAGTCCTCCCTATATAGTAGGACAACATGCCAATGGCCCCCCTCTCCTCTTGAATTACAATCCAGACCCAGGGATCCCGGGTGTTCCCCCTTTCTATTCAGGAGTGAACACCGACCACACATCCTGGGAATTGGAACAGCTGTATTTTCTTTACGCTATTTTAAAAGGCAATTTATGGAGAATGAGAGACACTGAGCATGTGAATGAATAGGTGTCAGAGAAACACTAGATATGTGCCCTCTGCCTGACACACATCCCCTCCTTCAGGGAGAGGGAGGAGCTGAGCTGCAGGAGATGCACAGGTCCATCAAGAGGGGCAGACACCAGGGGGCGAGATAGACACCACAGAGAGCTCAGGATCTGCAGGGGGTGCTCAGCCCCAGTCAGGGCATGTAGCTGTGAACAGATACCTTGAGGGTTTAATCTTGTTATTGAGTTTAATCTTCTCTCTTCCTTGTCCAGTGGCCCAGGGACACACTCCCCTTGTCATCTGTACTCTAATGGCTCACATTTTCCCTGAGGACAAAGATGGTGCGAACAATATTCTCTTTTCCTGGATGAGCTTTTTTCCAGTCTGAGGGACCATTTTGTCAGTAGGTGCCCTTCTCTCTGACACAAGGAGCACCCTGGGCACCTCTCCATCCTTGGGAAAGGGACCCAGTTTCCACAAAGAAAAAAATCAGTGAAGTCACACCCTGTGTCTGAGTTAATTCTTTCTACTCTAGATAAGCTCTCATCTACCACTGGGCCCTCTCCCTCACACAGGCTCAGATCTTCCACCGGACCCCCTCCCTCACACAGGCACAGATCTACCCAGGACAGCCATCCCTCAGGCAGGCACACATCTGTCCCAGAACCCCTCCCTCAGACAGGCACAGATCTGCCCCAGGAGTTTTCCTGACAGCTGTCTAGGCAGTCTCATCTCCCTGGGGCAGTGCACCCTCTGGCTGGGCAGGCACTCAGGATGAGGATGATGGCCAGCACTTTCCCCTCACTCTCTCCACCCCTCAGTCCCCTGGACCAGAACCAGCCAAACAGAAGACCTGACTCAGCTCTCTGAATTCCATGTGGGGCAGAGAGGGAAAGGAGCTCAGAGAAGAAACCCTCCCCCACCTACTGGGTAGCCTCCTTAGCTGGTCCCTGAGAGCTCTGACATGAGTCTCAGTTTCCTCCTGGGGAATCCACATGGATCATGAGAGCCAGCTGGCCAGAGTGCTGGTACACACATCCGACCAGATGTCACAAAAGTGTCTCCAGACAACTGACCCAGGATCACTCTCTGACTTTCACTGTCTACATCCTCCCTAAATCTGCCCCAGATCTTGACCTACATGGCCAGAACCCTGCTGACTCCCCTCAGCTCCTCCCACAGGGTCAAGTATAGAGCAGAACCCATAAAAACCTACCTGCCCCCTTCATCCACCAGCACTTGTCTCACAGGTTTGTCCACCTGTGCTCACCCCAGGACAGGTCACAGACAGGAGACCTGAAGCTGAGCCAGGACATGGTGACATTGAGCTTTCCAATAACAAGATTTTCCTGTTCCAAATATGGTTATTCCCAAGACATTACCCACATCATGCCCTTAACACACCAGATCATGATGCAAATTCTTCAATATACCAATATATGAAACTGGATCTACAACACAGTCTAGTGAATAAACAGCACAAAAAAGAAGGTGCAGCTGCTACATGTCCAGCACTAAACTCCCTGGAAGGAACAGGACCTGGGAACTCTGTCAGTGTCTCTATAGTTCATGCTTCCGTTTCCAAGGGACCCACACAGATTTGCTTCTCTCCCCTAACCCTTTGTCCACTGGCTCCAGATTTACACTCTGGTCCTAGTTTATCCTCAGATCACTTTGGAGGGTAAATAGTGTCAGAAGGAACTTCATGTGTCCTGAACATGAACCTCCAGCACATTTATTTGCTTTTCTGGTTATGAGGGTTAGTTCACCTTGGTGTGTTCATTGTTGATGTGTTTCAAAGGCATTTATATTTTGATTTCTTTTTTTAAAGCATTCAAATTTTAATTTTGATGCATCTATAAAAATGGATTTTTAAAACCCCTGAATTTTATGGAGAATGAACAGGAAATAAATTAGAACCATGCTAAAGTAAAAGCTCAGCTAAATGTCTACACTTAAATATATAAGAACCACATATAATCTTTGATGCCACAGTCTTCTCTAGGAAGTCGAATTTCTTCAAAAATGTTGCTATAAACTGATCCAGAGCATAATAGCATGCAGCAATGCCTAACAAGAGGGGTGAGCGAGACACCTTTCCTTGGTGCTGCTTTGATGATGTCATCCGCATACAGAATCACCTCTGCTGCTTCACCTGAATGCAGATGAACTTGCCACTTCACTTGGACACTGTCTGTGATGCCCAGACTTGCAATGTCTCCAATAGCATCATCCTTCATATCCAGTCCAGCAGGTATATTGCCCTCACAATGAGCAGCTGAGAGCTATGCCACTATATCTGCACTGTTGCAACCTCCATCCTCAGGTGTAACAGCAAGCAATATCTTAAGTTCTTGAGCCTAAGAATCCATTTCAACAGCTTCTTTAACTGGTGTTTATTGGTAGCTGTGACACAGCATGGACCATCAGCAGCTCAGAACAGGATACTCCAGAAACTGTTTTTATAAGCCTTCACAGTGTGTGCAACAACATAAAGAGCATCATGCAAAGACCTTTCTGCTTCATGTAATGTGTCCAGTGGCACCATGAATAACAATAGTGCAATCCTCACCAAGGGCTTCCCAAGAAAAGTGAATGAGTATGTCTTCTCCAATCATGACTTCCTAAATGAGCTTGCAACTTCCAAGCTTCACTACTTCTGGAAGGTCAAAGGTAGATGCAATTTCACCACCTGTGACAAGAACCAGATGTTCTACATGTTCAATAGCCATAACCCCAGCCATCCCCAAAAGCTGATCAGCAATTATAAATTAAATGCCTGTTAATAAAGCAATGTATTCCATGCTTGAAAATATGTTCAACTTTCTCCTTCACTTGTTCCTTTGATGCTTGTTCAATTTTAGCAACCTTTGCAATAAAATCAACTCTTACATGGGAACCAAATATCTTTATTTTGTCTATATCCATACCAGTATAAGAACTTGCAATCCACTTTCATCCCCTTTTTTTATCCAACAGAAAGCTTTCATCTAAATAGGAATCCACCTTATTTCCTCCAAGCTTCTTGATGATATGAATTGCCTCCAGATTACCGGAGCCTTTCAATCAGAGAACAGCTTCTACAGCTAACTTTATAAAGTGATCTTTGTGATGAGTTCAATGTTTTGAGGATTATGTTGTTTCTGCAATGTTCACCAAATATGGGTAGAATGTATCTTCATCAGACCCATGATCAAATGAAGAATTCAACAGAGCCTGTCTTGCTGCCTTTGTGGCTTCTCTCCAACCAAAAATGATGGTCTGAGGATGAAACTTTTTGTCAAATTAAAAATTCTTCTTCCCTTAGCAATTCTGCTGCTAAAAGAAGAACATAAGTAGTGCCATTACCAACTTCACATCTGGAAGCCTTGAGATATCAACTTACACTGTAGCTGCTGGATTACCAGCACCATCATTGGTCACAATAAGAGAAGCATCCTGTTCATTGCTTCCAGGAATTGTGCCCATGCCTTTGGGTCCCAAGGTGCTCTTTACCAAGTGTACAATGGTGATCAACTAATAAAGAAAGACAGACTAGCTGTCTCTACTCTCTCTTCATCAGCACCAGCCTGGAAGATGGTGACATGTGCCAGGGATGCCATGGTTCTGAAGAGGTGACCACTCACATTTATCCCTCTCAGTTCACAGACTGGATCCCAAGGAGAGAGGCCAGATATCAAAACACAAGCTCTGCCGAGGGAGCGGGGTCTCAGCCAATCACAGCAAAAAGGCTGATCTATAATTTCTTATGTGACCACGTCTGATGTTTCCCACAGGGTCTACCACTATCACTACAATGTGATCAGCATCTCCAAACTCCTCCCTTCCTGAAAATTAATACAACTGAAGTAACCCATGCAAACCCACATATGCATCGACACACCTAATATATGTTCTTCTCTGTGATCAACAGTGTGTGCCAGTCTCCATCCAGGCACATCTCTCCTCTCTGGCCAAGTTGGACCCGGGCAGATCTGTAAACACCAAGGGACCTAGAACCCTGATGAGAACGGCCTCAACTGCTCAGAATGCCAGGTGCTCTCCCCTCCACAGCCCTGGGACAGGTCAGCTCCCATGTCCAGGTTCTCATCAAAGTGCCAGGGTGTTCTTCTTGAGCTGTTCTTGGGAGCTCTTCCAGGATCTGCATCCAGAGGTTAGAATGTATGACTTATTCATCCAACAAGATTATTGACCACACAGGAGGTAATATTTTGCATTCAAAGCTTTGTTCATGAAAAATTAAGAAAATGGCCTTTTAGACACGAAAAGCAATGAATGAGAGTCACCCCCCCACACACACACACACACACTTCTGCCCCAAGAGTAAGCAGGTTGGCTGTACTGTCCTGCCTAATGGGACTTACTCATATGATCTCAAGCACAATCTTAGAATTCACAGGCATGGGGTTCAAGGGCTATATTAAAGGGTCCCAGTTTCTGGGTGGGGAACTGCCCTCTGTCATGGAGAGTCTGTGCCCTGTACTCACCACTCCGTGCAGCTCCACTGACAAGGGTCAAAGAGGGTCATCCACAAATATCAGAAAACATGTTCCTGAGATAAACAGGCACTGCTGTGTCACAAGGTGGACACTCCAGGATGCCGAGTGCACACCAGGCCAGGTCACAGAACCTCCCATGAGCTAGCTGGGGGCCTGGCACTAGAAGACTGGGCTGTGGATGGTTATGATCCTCCAGTTCCAACCTGAGGCGACAGCATGAGGCCCAAGGAGTGCTTTTAGAGAACCACCTGCATACAAATAGCAAGACTGGGGCTGCCACTCTTTCAGAAATGCCAGGGAAGGCTTCCACCATGGCAGACATGCCTGCCTTGTCTCGGGAAGCTGGTTCACACACCTGTCCTCAGACTTTGAGGCTCAGAATGATCACTAGGGGGCACTGTCATCTCAAGAATCCTGTCCCAGGATGTCTCCTGGTAGGTTTTTTGTGCAAACTGCACAGGAGATCCATAAAAGTACAACTTCCATCCTGACAGAGTGTCTCTCTCTCTATTCACAGACAAGCTTCTAGAATGTGCAGACCAGTTGCATGTCCCTTACTGCTTGCACAGGAACTATGATCCACTTGCCCTCCCCATGTGACCTCAGGGAGGGAGGAACCCCCTAGCAGCTCAGACAAATCCTCAGGGAAAACATGCAAATGTGGCACCTCCCGTGCTAATGAAAACCTGCCATCCTGGATCCCTGCAGACCCAGAAGAGGAGCCGTCCTGTCTGAGCTCCTTCTCAGTGTCCACACCATGGGGTCTGCGCTCATCTGGTCTGTGCTTCTCTTCATTGTAAAAGGTGAGTCCCTGTGCATCAGGCTCATGGGGACTCGGTGACACTGGGCAGTTCTCAGTCTATGCTTCTGTTTGCAGATGGCCTGTGCCAAGTTCAGCTGGTGGAGTCTGGAGGACGTGTGGTGCCGCCTGGGGGGTCTCTAAGCCTCTCCTGCAAAGCCTCTGGATTCACCTTCACTGACTACAACATGTACTGGATCCGCCAGGCTCCAGGGAAGGGGCTGCAGTGGGTAGCAAAAGTGAGTAAATCAACTGGAGATAAGCAGTGGTATGCCCCAGCAGTTCAAGGAAGATTCACAATCTCCAGGGACAATCCTACCACCACAGTCTCTCTTAAAATGACCAAGCTGACATCTGAAGACACGGCTGTGTATTACTGTACAAGAGACACAGTGAGGGGAAGTCATTGTGAGCCCTGACAGAAACCTCTCTGAGGAGACAGGAAAGTTAGGCTGCAAGGTACACTCAGGACAACAGGGGACGATCAGGACCCACAGATTCTGTGTTGCAGCCTCAGCAGCAATTGCAGGTGGTGTTTATGGCTGTTTCCTCTGAGGATGATGGGCTTCCTCTCCATATAACTATTTCTCCAAGATTCTCCCTAAACCTATTGTCCTGTGACTACCACTGATGGCTTTGTATTATAAAAGTTTAATAAATTATTAGGGACTTGCTCACATGCACCACAGGAGGCATTTTTCATTTGGAGAAAGATAAATGCCTAAGGATTGGTGATCCTGGAAAAAACATCAGTACACATCAAACTCTGTTTATGAAATGTGGAAATTGTGTGAGCCTCCTCACATTCCAGGCAGGCCCAGTAAGTCTTTGGGAGATGTCTTCCACCAGAGCTTTCCTTTCTGTGATGCCCTAGTCTCCCAGCAATGGCCCTGCTTTATTGTCACCACTGAGCTCAGCTGGGTCTGGGAGTCATTCACAGCTGTGTCTTCAGCCAAATTCATGGTGGATTTCAGGGTGCAGCAGTTGGGATCTGTTCCTTGTGCTCCTGGTGTTGGATGGAAGGAGGGTGCATTCTCAGGACAACACACTTTATCAATTCCACAAAAGATACCATGGTTTTATTTTATTCTCTTGGATGGCACATGAAATAAATATGTTGTCTGCAAACAACTGTAATGTCCACGCTGACCCAGATACACCACTTAGTTCTGTGGTGTGTCCTGCTGGTTGTGTGTAGCCTCTCCCTAAAGGAATTTTTAAATGGGGTGAGAAGACTTTTTCCATTGGTTCCTCTCCATGCACAGAAATATTCAGTGGAATAACTTTGTATGATTTTTCCCCCCAAAAAAATACCTTCATTCTTCAAAGTTGAAAGCAGACATGTGTTTGACTACAGATTCTCAGGTAGGAGCTGGTCCTGCCCATCACAGAGCCAGCAGAGAGCAGCCCAGAACTGTAGTTTATAGAGGCAGTTATTTCCCTGTGTGGGGACTTTGAGGTGCTTCCCTGTCAGTTCTTGTTGCGCAGATCTACCTCTGGGATGAAGAATAAGGATTCCTATTAGGCTGTCACTGCTCACCTCTACATATGTGCAATTGCTGCCTACTCCCTGTGAAGTGCATCAGTTGTATTTAGCAGTCTACTTATTTGCTGCTTCAAATAGAAATTTCTCCCTGATTTTGCTATAAGTATAAATTTTTAAAAATAATTAAGGAATAACCAAAGCCTCTAAGCAAAGGAAAGTCCATGACAAATGGACTCAAGGGTGAATTCTATCCAAATTTCAAAGAAAAACAGTGTTTTCTAAATCACTTCTTCTCAAACACACCCAAGAATTGAAAAAGAGAGTAAATCTCCAAACTCATTTATTGTGGTGACCACTCCCTTCATACCAAAGCAAAATAAGGCACAAAAAAAGATGACAGATCATATCCCTTTTGATCCTAAATGCTAACATCCTCAACAATCCTATATAATAAAAATCTATTATATGTAAAAATTGGCCAAAATGTGGAAAGACCAATTCCTAAGACATGCACTGACCAGGTTAGTAGCTCAATGTAGGGGCTGCCCCTTAATAGTCAGAGCACTCACACTGGGGGAGCTCTATTCAGTCAGAGGCCAGGCTCATGGCTGGTCAGCACAGGGGCAGTGGTTGAAGCCTAAGCTTGTGGCAGGCCTAAGCTGGCAGTTGAACATCCCCCACGAGGTTTCAGACAGCATGATGGTGAAGGCCGGGCTGAGGAAGCCCCTGTACCAATAATGCAGGAATGTCATGCACTGGGCCTCTGCATAAGAGAAAACCTAACAACATCATGAAAGCATCATTTACCATCATTAAGTGGGCTATTGTCCTAGAATGCAAGGATGGTTCAACCTTTATAAATCAGTAAACTGGATACACCCATCCACAAAAGAAAGGAGAAAAACTATATTATATAAAAAGATATAAAAAGGCCATTGAAAATGTTAAAACAGGACATGATCTCACTCATCTAGAAGAAATGGTGAACAACATAGACTGGTGAACAAGAAAAGACCCAGAGATAAGGAGCCATGGGTAAGAATGTTGGACCACAAAGGGAGGGTGGGGATTAAAGGGAGAGATCAACCAAAGGACTTATGTGCACCCATATGAGCCTAACCAGTGGTTGAGGACAATAGGGGAGTAGGGGCATGAGTGGGGGGAGGGTATGAAATTGGAATGGGGGGTTGAGAATAAATATGTAATACCTTAATCAATAAAGAAATTTTAAAAAGAAAATGTTAAAACACTTTTATGATAAAAATCCCCAATATATTTCGTATAGAAATTATGTACATCAACATAATACATGCTGCATTTCAATAGAAAACTGGTAACATCATGCTACATAGAAAAAATGCAACACAATTCTTCTCCCATGAGGATCAAGATCAAGGCAACACAGTGACTATTTCTATTTAACAAACTGCAAATCTTTATTAGAGTAATGTGACAAGAAAATATTTTGAAATCTATAAATCAAAAATGAATTAATAAATCATCTTATTATTTCTATGGATATCACAAGATCTTCAATATAGAAAACCCTGAAGACTTCACAAGAAAATTGATAGAACTAGGAAGGTAACTCAGGAAAGATGTAAGGTACAAAATCAACACACAAATGGCTTGTGCCCCTTGTGCACATACTCAACAAACTGTCTTCATGGCTCTATGGAATATGCGGGCTGTTTCAGAGGAAAGTGAAAAAAGAAAACCTGAATGGGTTTACCCACAAGGAGGTGACAGTGTAATGAAACAAGAATCCTGGACATGTGAGTCCTCAGGTTTGGTTAATCCCCCATCATGTTCCCAGGGAGTTTCCCCCACAATGTGACACTGAGTCAGGTGCAGGTTCCAGTTGAGCCATCTCCATCATGTGGAGACACGGTGACAGTGGTCCCAAGCGTCACATGCACATGTCAGGTTTACAATAATTAGATTTTCATAACCTAAACTTACTTATTCCCACATGTTATCCACATAGTCATAAAAAATCTTAGTTCTAATTGAGTCTCATCTATATCCCCAATGTTTGAAACTGGCTTTACTGTTTCTCTGTATGGTTCATGCTTCTGTTTCCCAATGATCCACACAGAGTCTCCACTCTCCCCCAACACTTGGTCCACTGGCTTTAGGTTCAAGCTCTATTCTTAGTTCATCCTGTGATCACTTTATGGGGAAATAAGGCATCAGGTGGAACTTCTGTTTCCTGAACATGACACACTCACACTTTAATCTCTCTCTGGTTGTGACGGTTGATCCACTCACTATGTTAATACAGGTAAACTTCCAAGGTACCATGTTTAATTATATACCCTTTCTCCTATTTTTCTATTACATTGATTTTCATGCTGGGTTATTACATGATCTTATCCAGCCTGCAGTACTGAACCCTCATCGGGAATGCCCACTGGTCAGGAGATAATTCAGAGAAGCAGATGGATCAAATTGAAAGGAGCACAGACTTAGGCACTCACATCAGCCATGAGTGCCCTTGGACGCACCACACTCTGCAACAACATCATTTATGTCACTGTCCAACTCAGACCTCCCTAGATAGTAGGATAACATGCCAATAGCCCCCCTCTCCTCATGAATTGCAATCCAGTCCACGGATGCCAGGTGTTCCCCCTTTCTACTCAGCAGTGAGCACAAACCACTCATTTTGAAAATTGGAACAGCTGTGTTTTCTTTATTGCTATTTTAAAAGGCAATTTATGGAGAATGAGAGACACTGAGCATGTGAATGAATATGTGTGAGAGAAATAGTGGACATGTGCCCTCTGTATGACCCGCATGTCTGTTTGAGCCACAGACCTCTCTGCAGAAAGATGAAGGGGCTGAGCTTCAGGACATTCCCAAGTCCATCAAGAAGCGGGGGACAGCAGAGGGCACTCTGGACAACATAGAGCTCTCAGGACCTGCAGGGGGCACTCAACCCCAGTCAGGGCATGTAGCTGTGAACAGGCACCTTGAGGGTCTGAGGACCATGT
This sequence comes from Pipistrellus nathusii, assembly GCA_963693515.1. NCBI lineage: Eukaryota > Metazoa > Chordata > Mammalia > Chiroptera > Vespertilionidae > Pipistrellus > Pipistrellus nathusii. The sequence goes on along the minus strand of OY882875.1, from coordinate 40,615,095 downwards.
GCCCTTTATGGTTCAGGTTCCCTTCTCTCCTCGCTGTTCAGTGGCCCAAGCACAGGCTCCCCTTGTCATCTGTGCTCTAAGGGCTCACATTCTTCCTGTGGACAAAGATGGTGTGAACAACATTCTCTTTACCTAGATGAGCTCTTTACACTCTGAGCTCTCAGTAGCTGTCCTTTAGCGCTCCTCTGCAATCCTGGGAAAAGGATGCGGTTTCCACAAAGAAAACATCAGTGAAGTCACAACCTGTGTCTGAACTCTCTCAGCTCTAAACAAGCTTTCATCTGCCTCAGGGCCCCCTCCGTCAGACAGGCCCTGATCTGCCCAGGAAAGCCCTCCCTCACACAGGCACATATCTGCCACAGGGCCTCCTCCCACAGACAGGAACAGATCTTCCTAGGACAGTCTTCCCTCAGACAGGCACAGATCTTCCTCTGGGTCCTCTCCCTCACACAGGCACAGATCTGGCTCCAGGAGTTCCCCTGACAGCTGCCCAGGAAATGTCATCTTCCTGGAGCAGTGCACCCTCTGGCTGGGCAGGAACTCAGGATGAGGGTGATGGCCAGCACTTGCCCCTCACTCTCTCTACCCCATAGTCTCCTGGACCAGAACCAGCCAAACAGAAGACCTGACTCAGCTCTCAGAATTCCATGTGGAGCAGAGAGGGAGAGGAGCTCAGAGATGAAACCCTCCACCACCTGCATGGCAGCCCTCTGTGTCATCCCTGAGAGCATGGTGGGATCTGATCTGACATGAGTCTCAGCTTCCACATGGGGAATCCACATAGATCATGAGAGCCAGCTGGTCAGAGTGCTGGTACACAAATTTGACCATATGTCACTCCAGTGCCCCTAGACAACTGACCAGGATCACTCTCTGACTTCCACTGTCTACATCCTCCCTAGATCTGCCCCAGACTTTGAGCCACATGGCCAGAATCCTGCTGACTCTCCTCAGCTCCTCCCACAGGATCAAGCATAGACCAGATCTCATAAAAACCTATCCGCCCTCATTCATCCACCAGCACCCCTCTCAGGTCTGTCTATATGTGATCACCCCGGGACAGGTCACAGATAGGGGACCTGAACCTGAGCCAGGACATGGTGACAGCGATCCCAAGTGTCACATGCAGACATTGAGTTTTCCAAATAACAAGATTTTCCTGACCAAAATATGGTTATTCCCAAATCATTACCCACATCATCCCCTAAACACACCACATCATGATGCAGATTCTTCTATATCCCAATGTATGAAACTGGATCTACAACAGAGTCTAGAGAATAAACACCACAAAAGAGACAGTGCAGCTGCTATATGTGCAGCACTAAACTCCCTGAAATCAACAGGACCAGGAGCTCTGTCTGTGTCTCTATAGTTCATGCTTCTGATTCCCAGGGACCCACCCAGATGCTCTTCTCCCTCCAACTCTTGTCCACTGACTCTATGCTCACACTCTAGTCTTAGATTATACTCTGATCACTTTGTAGGGAAAAGAGTGTCAGCAGAAACTTCCTGTTTCCTGAATATGAAATCTCCTGTACTTTAACTTCTTTCTCCCATTGGGAGGGTTTGTTCACCTTCGTGTGTTCATTATTGACATCTTTCAAAGGCATTGCATTTGTAGGTTGACCTACAAATTTTATATTGTTCATATTTTTATTTTGATGTACATTCTGAGAATTGGAATTTTAAAACAACTGAATTTTATGGACAATGAACAGCAAATAAATAAGACCCATGTTAATTAAAAGGTCCAAACTTAAGGATATAAGAAGCTAAAGGTCCAAACTTAAGGATATAAGAAGCACACATAAATTTGCACCCTATAGTCTTCTTTAAGAAGTAGAAGTCCTTGAAAAACCGTTGATATGAACTGGTCCAGAGCATAACCCCTTATAGGGAAGCTTAACAAGAGAGTGATCAGGGACACGTTTCCTTGGTGCTGCTTTAATGATGTCATCCTCAAGCAGAATCACTTCTGCTGCTTCAGCTGCCCTCAGAAGAACTTGCCATTCACCTAGAAACTTCCTTTGATGTCCAGAATTGCCGTAACAAATGGCACTTTCCTTCATATCCAAACCAGTATTATATTGTCTTCACAATGGGCAACTCAGAGCTCTGCCACCAAATCTGCACTGTCACAGCCTGTGTCTTCAGCTATAACAGGAGGTGATATACTCAGTGTTTGAGACTAAGAAGCCATTGCAACAGCTTCTTTGCCTGGTGTTTATTGACAGCTGTGACACAGGACGAGCCATCAGCAGCTCAGCACAACATTCTCCATAAACTGTTCTAGAAGCCTTCACAGTGTGTGCAACAACACAAAGAGCCTCATGCACAGATCTTTCTGTTTCATCTAACATGTGCCTAGTGACACAACTAAGAACAATAGTCCAAACCTCACCCAGAAACATGAATGAGCATGTCTTCTCCAATTATGACTTCCTCAATGAGCTTGCAAATTCCAAGTCTCACTAGTTCTGGGAGGTCAAAGTTAGAGGCAATTTACCACCTGTGACAAGAGCCAGGTGTTCTATGTGTTCAATAGCCATAACTCCAGCAGCCTCAAAAAGCTGGTCAGGAAAAGTATACATTAAATGCCTGTTAATAAAGCAATTCATCCCATGCTTAAGAATATGTCCAACTTTTCTCCATTTTTTTTTCATTCCTGCTTGTTCTATTTTAGCAAGTTTTGCAATAAAATCAACATTTACAGAGCAAACAAATATATTTATTTTGTCTGTATCCATACCAGTATTTTTGAACTTTCAATTCGCTTTCATTATCTTTTTTTTTATCCAACAGAAAGCTTTCATCTAAAGAGGAATCCACCTTACTTCCTCCTAGCTTCTTGATGACATGAATTGCCTTCAGATTACCAGAGCCTTACAATCAGAGAACAGCTTCTACAGCTAATTTAGTAGAGTGATCTTTGTGATGAGTACAAAGTGTTCAAAATAATGTTGTTCCTGCAATGTTCACCAAATATGGATGGAATGTATCTCCATCAGAGCCATGATCAAGTGCAGAATTCAACAGAGCCAGTCTTGCTGCCTTTGTGGCTTCTCTCCAACCCAAAATGATGGTCTGAGGATGAATCTTTTGTCAAATTAAAGATTCTGCTTCCCTTAGCAATTCTGAGAACAAAAGTAGTGCCATCACTAACTTCACATCCTGAATCTTGAGATATCAACTAAGACTTTGGCTTGTCAATTGTCAGTATTGATGTTTTTAGAATAGCTGCATCATCATTGGTTACAATAAGAGAGACATCCTGTTCATTGCATCCCAGAATTTTGTTCACACCTACCATAAGAAAGGTAAGGAAAAAAAAAACACAGAGCCTATGTGTCTCTGATCTCACTTCATCAGCACCAGCCAGGAAGATGTTGACAGGTGCCAGGGATGCCATGGTTCTGAAGAGATGACTTCTCCCTCTCAGTTCACAGCCTGGATCCCAGGTGAGAGAGGCCAGATGTCACACCACAAGCTCTGCCCAGGGGCGATAACTCAGCAAATCACAGCAGAAGTTCTGACCTATAATTCCTTATGTGACCACGTCTGATGTTTCCCATAAGGTCTAATACCATCATTCCAATGTAATCAGCATCCCTCTAAGGGTGCTAATTTCCACAGTGTCACAGTTCATTTTCCCCAGTAGACTAACTCCTTCCTTCCTGGGAATGAGTACACCTGAGTAATCCACACGAACTCACATATGCATAGACACACCTTCTGTATGTCCTTCTCTGTAATCCACAATGTGTGCCAGTCTCCATCCAGGAAAATCAACTCTCTGGCCAGGTCGGACCCGTGCACTTCTATAAACACCACTGGACCTGGGACCCGGATGGGACTTCAACTGCTCAGGATGCCAGGTGCTCTCCCCTATACCCCCTGGGACAGGTCAGCTCCCATGTCCAGGTTCTCATCAAAGGGCCAGTGTGTTCTTCTTGAGCTGCTCTTGGGGGCTCTTCAAGGACCTGCATGCAGAGCTTAGAACTTACGACTTAATCATCCAAGGAGATTATTGACCACGCAGGTGGTAAAAATTTGCACTCAAAGCTTTGTTCATGAAAAAAAAAAAGGAGAACATGACATTTCAGACACTAAAAGCAATGGTTGAAAATCACACACACACACACACCCTCCACTTCCAACCCAAGAGTGAGCAGGGTGGGCTGTACTGATCTGTCTACTAGGTCTTACTCATATGATTTCGAGCACAATCTTAGAATTCACAGGCATGGGGTCCCAAGGTCTATATTAAAGGGGCATGGTTCCTCAACAGGGAACTGCCCTCTGTCCATGGAGAGTCTGTGCTCTGTGCTCACCTCTCCCTGCAGCTCCACTGCCAACAGCCACGGAGGATCCCCAACAAATATCAGAAAATATGTTCCCTGAGCTAAACAGGCACTGCTGAGTCACATGCTGGACACTCCAGGAAGCTGAGTGGACATCAGACTGAATGACAGCACCTTCATATGCAAGCTGAGGGCCTGGCACTAGAGGCCTGGGCTGCATATGGTTATGATCCTCAGGTTCTCCCCTGAGATAGCCACCTGAGGCCCAGGACGTCCTTTCAGCCACCCACCTGCGTAAAAGTAGCAAGACTGGGGCTATCTCTCTTTCAGAAATGCCAGGGAAGGCTTCTCCTTGGCAGACATGTCTGTCTTGTCTCAGGAAGCTGGTTGAGACACCTGTCATCACATTGTGAGGCTCAGAATGATCTCTAGGGGTACTGTCATCACATTGTGAGGCTCCACAATCCTATTCCAGAATGTCTCCTGGTAGGTTTTTTGTGCAAACTGCACTGGAAAACCATAAAAGTCCCACTTTCCATCCTGATGGAGTATGTCTCTCACTATTCACAGACAAGCTTCTAGAATGTACAGACCAGCCACATGCCCCTGAGTGCTGGCCCGGGCACCTTGATCCACCTGCCCTCCCCATGTGACCACAGAGAAGTAGGAGGAGCCCCTAGCAGCTCAGACAGGTCCTCAGGGAAAACATGCAAATGTGTAGCCTCCCCTGATCATCAAAGCCTGCCAGGCTTAGTTCCTGTCAACCCAGGAAAGGAGCCCTCCTTTCTCAGCCCCTTATCAGTGTCCACACCATGGGATCTGTGCTCATCTTTGCTACACTTCTCTTCACTGTCAAAGGTGCGTCCCTGTGCATCAGGCTGATGGAGACTGGGTGGCACTGGGCAGTTCTCAGTCTATGTCTCTGTTTGCAGGTGGCCTGTGCCAAGTTCAGCTGGTGGAGTCTGGGGGAGGCGTCATGCCACCAAGGGGTTCTCTAAGCCTCTCCTGCAAAGCCTCTGGATTCACCTTCACTGAGTATGGAATGTACTGGGTCTGCCAGGCTCCAGGGAAAGGGATGCAGTGGGTGGCAATAGGGAGTCACCCAACTGGAAGCAGTCAGTGGTATGCTCCAGCAGTTCAAGGAAGATTCACAATCTCCAGGGACAACCCTACCAGCACAGTTTAGCTTAAAATGACCAAGCTGATATCTGAGGACACGGCTGAGTATTACTGTACAAGAGACACAATGAGGGGAGGTCATTGTGAGCCCTGACAAAAACCTCCCTGAGGAGACTGTAGAGCTAGGCTGCAGGGGACACTCAGAACAACAGGGGGCGCCCAGGACCCACAGATTCTTTTTTGCAGCTAGGGAGCAGTTGCAGGTAGTGTTTATGGCTGTTTCCTCTGAGGGTGCTAGACTTCCTCTTCATATAACTGTTTTTCCAAGATTCTACCTCAACATATGGTCCTGTGACTACCACTCATGGCTTTGTATTGTAACAGTTTTACTAAATTAGTAGGGACTTGCTCACATGCACCATAGGTGGCATTTTTCATTTGGAGGAAGACAAATGCACAGGGATTGGTGACCCTTGGGAAATGGTCAGCACATATCAAACTCTGTACATGAAATGTGGAACTTGTGAGAGCCTCCCTGCACTCCAGGAAGGCCCAGCAAGTCTGTGGGAGATGTCTTCCACCAGAGCTTTTCTTTCTCTGACGCCCTAGTCTCCCAGTAATGGTCCTGCTTTAGTGTCACTGCTGAGCTCAGCCCTGGTCTGGGAGTCATTCACAGCCGTGTCTGTTGCCAAATCCATGGTGGATTTCAGGGAGCAGTGTTTGGGACCTGTTCCTTGTGCTCCTGGTATTGGAGGGAAGGAGGATGCATTCTTAGGACAACACACTCTTTCAATTCCACACAATATAACATGGTTTGGTTTTTTTCTCATGGATGGCATATGAAGTAAACATGTGTTCTGCAAATAATTTTAATGCCCACGCTGACCCAGATTCACTTCCCTTAGTTCTATATGGTGCCATGTTGGTTGAGTGTAGCCTCTCATAGGAAAACTTGTTAAGTGGAGTGAGAAGACTTCTTTCTTTTTCCATTGGTTCCTCTCCATGCACAGAAATATTTAGTGATTTTTCAAAAAACACCTTATTTCTTCAAAGATGAAAGCAGATATGTGTTTGCTGATTCTCACATAGGAGCTGGTCCTGCACACCTCAGAAACATCAGAGAGCAGCCCAGGATTACTGTTTATAGAGGCAGTTATTTCCCTGTGTGGTAACATTGAGGTGTTGCCCTGTCAGTTCATGTTGCTCAGATCTACCTGTGGGGTGCAGAATTAGGGTACCAGTTCTATTGTCACTGCTCAGCTCCACATATGTGCAAATGCTGCCTTCTCCCAGTGGAGTTCACCAGGTGTGTTTATCAGTCCACTTATTTGTTGCTTCAATTAGAAATTTCCCCCTGACTTTGAAGATTGGTATAAGTTTTTTAAATAATTTAAGTAGTAACCAAAGCCTCTCACCAAAGCAAAGTCCATGACATGGATTTAAAGGTGAAATCTATCCAAATTTCAAAGGAAAAAACAGTATCTTCTCAATCAATTCTTCTCAAACACTTCCAAGAATTGGATAAGAGAGTAAACTTCCAAACTAATTTATTGTGGTGACCCCTCCCTTCATACCTAAGCAAAATAAGGACACAAAAAAATGACAAGTCATATCCTTGTTGAACATAAATGCTAAAACCATTGACAGTCTTCTATAATAAGTTTAAAGTTTAAATATGTAAATCAGGTGAACGGTGGAAAACCCAGTCCCTATGATACACACTGACCCCCATGGGTCAGAAGATCAAGCTGTCCCCTAATATTCAGTGTGCTCATATACGGGGAACTTTACTCAGTCAGAAGCCAGGTTCATGGCTGGTGAGCACAGGGGTAGTGGTGGAAGCCAAAGCTGGTGGCAGGTCTAAGCTGGCAGTTGGACATCCCCCATGGGTTTCAGACTGCTAAGGGTGCAGGCCATGGTGAGGATCCTTCCCTCATAGTGCAGGAATGTCATGCACTGGGCCTCTGCATAAAATGAAACCTAAAAAATATCATTTACCTTCATCAAGTGGGCTATTGACTAGAATGATAGGATGGTTCAACCTTTATAAATAAGTAAAGTGGATACACCCATACACAGAATAAAGGAGAAAACTATATTGTCATATAAAAAGGATAAGAAAAGGCCATTGAAAATGTTAAGACATCTTTAAGATAAAAAATCTCAATATATTTCGTATAGAAATGATGTAACTCAACATAATACATGCTGCATTTCAATAGAAAACTGGTAACATTATGCTACATAGAAAACATTTCAACACAATTCTTCTCACATCATGACCAAGATCAAGGCACCACAGTGACTACTTCTTTTTAACAAACTGTACGTACTTGTCAGAGTAATGTGACAAGAAAAAATATTTTTAAAATCAATAAATCAGAAAGGAACCAATAAATCATGTCTTTATCTCTACAGATATGACATGATCATAGATATAGAAAACCCTGAAGATTTCACGGGAAAATTGACAGAAGTAGGAAGGTAACTCCAGAAAGATGTGAATACAAAGTCAACTCACAAATGGCTGGTGCCCCTGCACACACACAACAAACTGTCCTCATGGCTCTAGGAAATACGTGGGCTGTTTCAGAGGAAAGTGAGGAAAAAAAACTTGAATGGGCTTACCCACAAGGAGGTGACAGTGTAAATTAACAAGAACCATGGACATGTGAGTACTCAGGTTTGATTAATCCCCATCATGTTCCCAGGGAGCTTTCCCCCAATGTGGCACTGATTCAGGTGCAGGTTCCAGTTGAGACACCTCCATCATGTGGGGACATGGTGACAGTGGTCCCAAGGGTCACATGCACATGTCAGGTTTACAATAATAAGATTTTCATAACCTAAACTTAGTTACTCCCACATTTTATCCACATAGTCATAAAAAAAAATGATGCTCTTCTCCCTCCAACTCTTGTCCACTGACTCTATGCTCACACTCTAGTCTTAGATTATACTCTGATCACTTTGTAGGGAAAAGAGTGTCAGCAGAAACTTCCTGTTTCCTGAATATGAAATCTCCTGTACTTTAACTTCTTTCTCCCATTGGGAGGGTTTGTTCACCTTCGTGTGTTCATTATTGACATCTTTCAAAGGCATTGCATTTGTAGGTTGACCTACAAATTTTATATTGTTCATATTTTTATTTTGATGTACATTCTGAGAATTGGAATTTTAAAACAACTGAATTTTATGGACAATGAACAGCAAATAAATAAGACCCATGTTAATTAAAAGGTCCAAACTTAAGGATATAAGAAGCTAAAGGTCCAAACTTAAGGATATAAGAAGCACACATAAATTTGCACCCTATAGTCTTCTTTAAGAAGTAGAAGTCCTTGAAAAACCGTTGATATGAACTGGTCCAGAGCATAACCCCTTATAGGGAAGCTTAACAAGAGAGTGATCAGGGACACGTTTCCTTGGTGCTGCTTTAATGATGTCATCCTCAAGCAGAATCACTTCTGCTGCTTCAGCTGCCCTCAGAAGAACTTGCCATTCACCTAGAAACTTCCTTTGATGTCCAGAATTGCCGTAACAAATGGCACTTTCCTTCATATCCAAACCAGTATTATATTGTCTTCACAATGGGCAACTCAGAGCTCTGCCACCAAATCTGCACTGTCACAGCCTGTGTCTTCAGCTATAACAGGAGGTGATATACTCAGTGTTTGAGACTAAGAAGCCATTGCAACAGCTTCTTTGCCTGGTGTTTATTGACAGCTGTGACACAGGACGAGCCATCAGCAGCTCAGCACAACATTCTCCATAAACTGTTCTAGAAGCCTTCACAGTGTGTGCAACAACACAAAGAGCCTCATGCACAGATCTTTCTGTTTCATCTAACATGTGCCTAGTGACACAACTAAGAACAATAGTCCAAACCTCACCCAGAAACATGAATGAGCATGTCTTCTCCAATTATGACTTCCTCAATGAGCTTGCAAATTCCAAGTCTCACTAGTTCTGGGAGGTCAAAGTTAGAGGCAATTTACCACCTGTGACAAGAGCCAGGTGTTCTATGTGTTCAATAGCCATAACTCCAGCAGCCTCAAAAAGCTGGTCAGGAAAAGTATACATTAAATGCCTGTTAATAAAGCAATTCATCCCATGCTTAAGAATATGTCCAACTTTTCTCCATTTTTTTTTTCATTCCTGCTTGTTCTATTTTAGCAAGTTTTGCAATAAAATCAACATTTACAGAGCAAACAAATATATTTATTTTGTCTGTATCCATACCAGTATTTTTGAACTTTCAATTCGCTTTCATTATCTTTTTTTTTATCCAACAGAAAGCTTTCATCTAAAGAGGAATCCACCTTACTTCCTCCTAGCTTCTTGATGACATGAATTGCCTTCAGATTACCAGAGCCTTACAATCAGAGAACAGCTTCTACAGCTAATTTAGTAGAGTGATCTTTGTGATGAGTACAAAGTGTTCAAAATAATGTTGTTCCTGCAATGTTCACCAAATATGGATGGAATGTATCTCCATCAGAGCCATGATCAAGTGCAGAATTCAACAGAGCCAGTCTTGCTGCCTTTGTGGCTTCTCTCCAACCCAAAATGATGGTCTGAGGATGAATCTTTTGTCAAATTAAAGATTCTGCTTCCCTTAGCAATTCTGAGAACAAAAGTAGTGCCATCACTAACTTCACATCCTGAATCTTGAGATATCAACTAAGACTTTGGCTTGTCAATTGTCAGTATTGATGTTTTTAGAATAGCTGCATCATCATTGGTTACAATAAGAGAGACATCCTGTTCATTGCATCCCAGAATTTTGTTCACACCTACCATAAGAAAGGTAAGGAAAAAAAAAACACAGAGCCTATGTGTCTCTGATCTCACTTCATCAGCACCAGCCAGGAAGATGTTGACAGGTGCCAGGGATGCCATGGTTCTGAAGAGATGACTTCTCCCTCTCAGTTCACAGCCTGGATCCCAGGTGAGAGAGGCCAGATGTCACACCACAAGCTCTGCCCAGGGGCGATAACTCAGCAAATCACAGCAGAAGTTCTGACCTATAATTCCTTATGTGACCACGTCTGATGTTTCCCATAAGGTCTAATACCATCATTCCAATGTAATCAGCATCCCTCTAAGGGTGCTAATTTCCACAGTGTCACAGTTCATTTTCCCCAGTAGACTAACTCCTTCCTTCCTGGGAATGAGTACACCTGAGTAATCCACACGAACTCACATATGCATAGACACACCTTCTGTATGTCCTTCTCTGTAATCCACAATGTGTGCCAGTCTCCATCCAGGAAAATCAACTCTCTGGCCAGGTCGGACCCGTGCACTTCTATAAACACCACTGGACCTGGGACCCGGATGGGACTTCAACTGCTCAGGATGCCAGGTGCTCTCCCCTATACCCCCTGGGACAGGTCAGCTCCCATGTCCAGGTTCTCATCAAAGGGCCAGTGTGTTCTTCTTGAGCTGCTCTTGGGGGCTCTTCAAGGACCTGCATGCAGAGCTTAGAACTTACGACTTAATCATCCAAGGAGATTATTGACCACGCAGGTGGTAAAAATTTGCACTCAAAGCTTTGTTCATGAAAAAAAAAAAGGAGAACATGACATTTCAGACACTAAAAGCAATGGTTGAAAATCACACACACACACACACCCTCCACTTCCAACCCAAGAGTGAGCAGGGTGGGCTGTACTGATCTGTCTACTAGGTCTTACTCATATGATTTCGAGCACAATCTTAGAATTCACAGGCATGGGGTCCCAAGGTCTATATTAAAGGGGCATGGTTCCTCAACAGGGAACTGCCCTCTGTCCATGGAGAGTCTGTGCTCTGTGCTCACCTCTCCCTGCAGCTCCACTGCCAACAGCCACGGAGGATCCCCAACAAATATCAGAAAATATGTTCCCTGAGCTAAACAGGCACTGCTGAGTCACATGCTGGACACTCCAGGAAGCTGAGTGGACATCAGACTGAATGACAGCACCTTCATATGCAAGCTGAGGGCCTGGCACTAGAGGCCTGGGCTGCATATGGTTATGATCCTCAGGTTCTCCCCTGAGATAGCCACCTGAGGCCCAGGACGTCCTTTCAGCCACCCACCTGCGTAAAAGTAGCAAGACTGGGGCTATCTCTCTTTCAGAAATGCCAGGGAAGGCTTCTCCTTGGCAGACATGTCTGTCTTGTCTCAGGAAGCTGGTTGAGACACCTGTCATCACATTGTGAGGCTCAGAATGATCTCTAGGGGTACTGTCATCACATTGTGAGGCTCCACAATCCTATTCCAGAATGTCTCCTGGTAGGTTTTTTGTGCAAACTGCACTGGAAAACCATAAAAGTCCCACTTTCCATCCTGATGGAGTATGTCTCTCACTATTCACAGACAAGCTTCTAGAATGTACAGACCAGCCACATGCCCCTGAGTGCTGGCCCGGGCACCTTGATCCACCTGCCCTCCCCATGTGACCACAGAGAAGTAGGAGGAGCCCCTAGCAGCTCAGACAGGTCCTCAGGGAAAACATGCAAATGTGTAGCCTCCCCTGATCATCAAAGCCTGCCAGGCTTAGTTCCTGTCAACCCAGGAAAGGAGCCCTCCTTTCTCAGCCCCTTATCAGTGTCCACACCATGGGATCTGTGCTCATCTTTGCTACACTTCTCTTCACTGTCAAAGGTGCGTCCCTGTGCATCAGGCTGATGGAGACTGGGTGGCACTGGGCAGTTCTCAGTCTATGTCTCTGTTTGCAGGTGGCCTGTGCCAAGTTCAGCTGGTGGAGTCTGGGGGAGGCGTCATGCCACCAAGGGGTTCTCTAAGCCTCTCCTGCAAAGCCTCTGGATTCACCTTCACTGAGTATGGAATGTACTGGGTCTGCCAGGCTCCAGGGAAAGGGATGCAGTGGGTGGCAATAGGGAGTCACCCAACTGGAAGCAGTCAGTGGTATGCTCCAGCAGTTCAAGGAAGATTCACAATCTCCAGGGACAACCCTACCAGCACAGTTTAGCTTAAAATGACCAAGCTGATATCTGAGGACACGGCTGAGTATTACTGTACAAGAGACACAATGAGGGGAGGTCATTGTGAGCCCTGACAAAAACCTCCCTGAGGAGACTGTAGAGCTAGGCTGCAGGGGACACTCAGAACAACAGGGGGCGCCCAGGACCCACAGATTCTTTTTTGCAGCTAGGGAGCAGTTGCAGGTAGTGTTTATGGCTGTTTCCTCTGAGGGTGCTAGACTTCCTCTTCATATAACTGTTTTTCCAAGATTCTACCTCAACATATGGTCCTGTGACTACCACTCATGGCTTTGTATTGTAACAGTTTTACTAAATTAGTAGGGACTTGCTCACATGCACCATAGGTGGCATTTTTCATTTGGAGGAAGACAAATGCACAGGGATTGGTGACCCTTGGGAAATGGTCAGCACATATCAAACTCTGTACATGAAATGTGGAACTTGTGAGAGCCTCCCTGCACTCCAGGAAGGCCCAGCAAGTCTGTGGGAGATGTCTTCCACCAGAGCTTTTCTTTCTCTGACGCCCTAGTCTCCCAGTAATGGTCCTGCTTTAGTGTCACTGCTGAGCTCAGCCCTGGTCTGGGAGTCATTCACAGCCGTGTCTGTTGCCAAATCCATGGTGGATTTCAGGGAGCAGTGTTTGGGACCTGTTCCTTGTGCTCCTGGTATTGGAGGGAAGGAGGATGCATTCTTAGGACAACACACTCTTTCAATTCCACACAATATAACATGGTTTGGTTTTTTTCTCATGGATGGCATATGAAGTAAACATGTGTTCTGCAAATAATTTTAATGCCCACGCTGACCCAGATTCACTTCCCTTAGTTCTATATGGTGCCATGTTGGTTGAGTGTAGCCTCTCATAGGAAAACTTGTTAAGTGGAGTGAGAAGACTTCTTTCTTTTTCCATTGGTTCCTCTCCATGCACAGAAATATTTAGTGATTTTTCAAAAAACACCTTATTTCTTCAAAGATGAAAGCAGATATGTGTTTGCTGATTCTCACATAGGAGCTGGTCCTGCACACCTCAGAAACATCAGAGAGCAGCCCAGGATTACTGTTTATAGAGGCAGTTATTTCCCTGTGTGGTAACATTGAGGTGTTGCCCTGTCAGTTCATGTTGCTCAGATCTACCTGTGGGGTGCAGAATTAGGGTACCAGTTCTATTGTCACTGCTCAGCTCCACATATGTGCAAATGCTGCCTTCTCCCAGTGGAGTTCACCAGGTGTGTTTATCAGTCCACTTATTTGTTGCTTCAATTAGAAATTTCCCCCTGACTTTGAAGATTGGTATAAGTTTTTTAAATAATTTAAGTAGTAACCAAAGCCTCTCACCAAAGCAAAGTCCATGACATGGATTTAAAGGTGAAATCTATCCAAATTTCAAAGGAAAAAACAGTATCTTCTCAATCAATTCTTCTCAAACACTTCCAAGAATTGGATAAGAGAGTAAACTTCCAAACTAATTTATTGTGGTGACCCCTCCCTTCATACCTAAGCAAAATAAGGACACAAAAAAATGACAAGTCATATCCTTGTTGAACATAAATGCTAAAACCATTGACAGTCTTCTATAATAAGTTTAAAGTTTAAATATGTAAATCAGGTGAACGGTGGAAAACCCAGTCCCTATGATACACACTGACCCCCATGGGTCAGAAGATCAAGCTGTCCCCTAATATTCAGTGTGCTCATATACGGGGAACTTTACTCAGTCAGAAGCCAGGTTCATGGCTGGTGAGCACAGGGGTAGTGGTGGAAGCCAAAGCTGGTGGCAGGTCTAAGCTGGCAGTTGGACATCCCCCATGGGTTTCAGACTGCTAAGGGTGCAGGCCATGGTGAGGATCCTTCCCTCATAGTGCAGGAATGTCATGCACTGGGCCTCTGCATAAAATGAAACCTAAAAAATATCATTTACCTTCATCAAGTGGGCTATTGACTAGAATGATAGGATGGTTCAACCTTTATAAATAAGTAAAGTGGATACACCCATACACAGAATAAAGGAGAAAACTATATTGTCATATAAAAAGGATAAGAAAAGGCCATTGAAAATGTTAAGACATCTTTAAGATAAAAAATCTCAATATATTTCGTATAGAAATGATGTAACTCAACATAATACATGCTGCATTTCAATAGAAAACTGGTAACATTATGCTACATAGAAAACATTTCAACACAATTCTTCTCACATCATGACCAAGATCAAGGCACCACAGTGACTACTTCTTTTTAACAAACTGTACGTACTTGTCAGAGTAATGTGACAAGAAAAAATATTTTTAAAATCAATAAATCAGAAAGGAACCAATAAATCATGTCTTTATCTCTACAGATATGACATGATCATAGATATAGAAAACCCTGAAGATTTCACGGGAAAATTGACAGAAGTAGGAAGGTAACTCCAGAAAGATGTGAATACAAAGTCAACTCACAAATGGCTGGTGCCCCTGCACACACACAACAAACTGTCCTCATGGCTCTAGGAAATACGTGGGCTGTTTCAGAGGAAAGTGAGGAAAAAAAACTTGAATGGGCTTACCCACAAGGAGGTGACAGTGTAAATTAACAAGAACCATGGACATGTGAGTACTCAGGTTTGATTAATCCCCATCATGTTCCCAGGGAGCTTTCCCCCAATGTGGCACTGATTCAGGTGCAGGTTCCAGTAGAGACACCTCCATCATGTGGGGACATGGTGACAGTGGTCCCAAGGGTCACATGCACATGTCAGGTTTACAATAATAAGATTTTCATAACCTAAACTTAGTTACTCCCACATTTTATCCACATAGTCATAAAAAAAAATTTAGTTTTCTTTGAGTCTCATCTCTATCCCCAATGTTAGGAACTGGCTTTACCATTTCTCTGCATAGTTCATGCTTCTGTTCCCCAATGATCCACACAGAGGCTCCAATCTCCCCCAACACTTGGTCCACTGGCTCCAGGTTCAAGCTCTGTCCTTAGTTCATCCTGTGATCACTTTATGGGAAAATAAGGCATCAGGTGGGACTTCTAAATCCTGAACATGACACTCTCACAGTTTAATCTCCCTCAGGTTGTGACAGTTGATCTCCTCAGGTAAACTTCCAAGGTATTATGTTTAAATCCCTACCCTTTCTTCTATTTTTCTATTACATTGATTTTCATGCTGGATTATTACACGATCTTATTCAGCCCACAGGACTGATCCCTCACCAGAAATGCCCACAGGTCAGGAGATGATTCACGGAAGCAGATGTTTCCAATTGAAAGGAGCACAGACCCAGGCACAAGGGCTAATGCTCATGAGTCATGACTGCCCTTGGACACATCACACTCTGCAACAACATCCTTTATGTCAATGTGCAACCCAGACCTCATAGATAGTAGGACCACATGCCAATAGGCCTCCATATCCTCACTAATTACAACCCAACTCCCGGATCCCAGGTGTCCCCACTCCCTGGTCAGGAGTGAACACAGAACAATTCTGGGGTTTGGAACAGTTGTGCTTTCTTTACTGCTATTTTAAAAGGCAACTTATGGAGAATGAGAGACACTGAATATGTGAATGAATATGTGTGAGAGAAACACTTGACATGTGCCCTCTACCTGACAACATGTCTGTTTGAGCCTCCTTCAGGGATGGGGAGGATATGCGCTTCAGGAGATTTGCAGGTCCATCAAGAGGGGACAGGCCCCAGAGGGTGCTCTGGACACTACAGAGAGCTCAGAACCTGCAGGGGATACTCAGCCCCAGTCAGGGCATGTAGCTGTGAACAGGCATTGAAAGGCTGAGGGCCATCTGCCCCTTATTCTTGGGTTCCCTTCTCTCCTCACTGTTCAGTGGCCCTGGCACAGGCTCCCCTTGTTCTCTGTGCTCTAAGGGCTCACATTCTCCCTGAGGACAAAGATGGTGCGAATACCATTCTCTTTTCCTAGATAAGCACTTTATACACTGAGGGACCATTTTCTCAGTAGCTGTCCTTTAGGGCACCTCTCCAATCCTTGGAAAAGAATGCGGTTTCCACAAAGAGAAACATCAGTGAAGTCACACCCAGTGTCTGAGCTCACTCTCTCAGCTCTAGACAAGCTTTCATCTGCCTTAGAACCCCCTCCCTAACACAGGCATAAAACTGTCCCAGGACCCCTTTCCTCAGTCAGGCACAAATCTACCCAGGACAGCCCTCTCTCATACAGGCACATATCTGACTCAGGACAGCCCTCCCTCAGACAGGCACAGATCTGGCCCCAGGAGTTCCTCTGACAGCTGCCCAGGCAGTCTTATCTCCCTGGGACAGTGCACCCTCTGGCTGGGCAGGCACTCAGGATGAGGGTGATGGCCAGCACTTGTCCCTCACTCTCTCCAACCCTCAGTCCCCTGGACCAGAACCATCCAACAGAAAACCTAACTCAGCTCTTAGAATACCAAGTAGAGCAGAGAGGGAGGGGAGCTCAGAGATGAACCCCCCCCCCACCTGCTGGGCAGCCCTCTGCATGGACCCATGATAGCCAGGTGGGATCTGCTCTGACATGAGTCTCAGCTTCCACATGAGGAATCCACATGGATCATGAAAATCAGCTGGTCAGAGTGCTGTTCCACACATCCGACCAGTTGTCACTCCAGTGTCCCCAGACAACTGACCCAGGATCACTCTGCCTTCCACTATCTATATCCTCCCTAGATCTGCCCCAGACACTGAGCTACATGGCCAGAGCCCTGCTAACTATCCTCAGTTTCTCCCACTGGGTCAAGCATAGAAGAGATCCCGCAAAAACCTACCTGCCTCCCTTCATCCACTAACACCCCTCTCACAGGTATTTCCACTTGTGATCACCCCAGGACAGATCACAAACAGGAGACCTGAAGCTGAGCCAGGACATGGTGACCAGTAAGGGGGAATGTCATATCCACAATCCTGCCCCAGAATGGCTCCTGAGAGGTTTTATGTGCAAACTGCGCTGGACAAGCATAAAAATCCCACTTTCCATTCTAACGGAGTGTGTCTCTCACTATTCACAGACGAGCTTCTAGAATGTGCACACCGGCCTTGTGCTCCTGAGTACTGGCTCAGGCACCCTGGTCCACTTGCCCTCCCCATGTCAGGGTGGGAGGAGCCACCTAGCAGCTCAGACAGGTCCTCAGTAAAAACATGCAAATGTGGCGCCTCCCCTGCTCATGAAAGCCTGACAGGCTGGGTCCCTGCACAACTAGGAGAAGAGCCCTTCTGTGTGAACCTCTCCACAGTGTACACACAATGGGGTCTGTGCTCATCTGGGCTGCAATTCTCTTCACTGTCAAAGGTGCGTCCTTGTGCATCAGGTTCATGGGGACTGGGTGACACGGGGCAACTCAGTCTGTGTCTCTGTTTGCAGGTGGCCTGTGCCAAGTTCAGCTGGTGGAGTCTGGGGGAGGCGTCGTGCCGCCCGGTGGGTCTCTGAGCCTTTCCTGCAAAGCCTCTGGATTCAACTTCACTAACTATGAAATGCACTGGGTCCGCCAGGCTCCAGGGAAGGGGCTGCAGTGGGTGGCAACAGTGAGTTATCCAACTGGAAAGAATCAGTGGTATGCTCCAGCAGTTCAAGGAAGATTCACAATCTCCAGGGACAACCCTACCAGCACAGTCTCTCTTAAAATGACCAAGCTGACATCTGAGGACACGGCCCTGTATTACTGTACAAGAGACACAGTGAGGGGAAGTCATTGTGAGCCCTGACAGAAACCTCCTGAGGAGACAGGAGAGCTAGGCTGCAGGGGACACTCAGAACAACAGGGGGCGCTCAGGACCCACAGATTCTCTGTTGCAACCCCAGGAACAGTTGCAGGTGGTGTTGATGGCTGTTTCCTCTGAGGGTGCTGGACTTCCTCTCCATATAACTGTTTCTCTAAGAGTCTACCTAGATCTATGGTCCTGTGACTACCCCTGATGGCTTTGTATTGTAAGTTTTACTAAATTATTAGGGACTTGCTCACATGCAGCACAGGAGGCATTTTCATTTGGAGGAAGATAAATGCACAGGGATTGTTGACCCTGGGGAAACAGCACACATCAAACTCTCTCCCTGAAATGTGGAACTTGTGTGATCCTGCCCGCCTTCCAGGAATGCACTGCAAGTCTGTGGCAGATGTCTTTGACCAGAGCTTTCCTTCAAGTGACGCCAGGGTCGGCCAGCAATGGCCCTGCTTTTGTATCACCGCTGAGCTCAGCCTTGGTCAGGGAGTCTTTCACAGCTGTGTCTTCAGCCAAGTTCATGGTGGTTTTCTGGGAGTGGCTGGGACCTGTTCCTTGTGCTCCTAGTGTTGGAGGGAAGGAGGGTGCATTCTCAGGACAACACATTCTATGAATTCCACACAAGATAACATGGTTTTATTTCATTCTCTTAGATGGCATATGAAGTAAACACGTGTTTTGCAAATTATTGTAATGTCCATGCTGACCCAGATGCACTTTCCTTAGTTCTGTGGGGTGTGATGTATCAGGGGACTGGTTTTTCTGGCAGCTTCACAGAAGGTATTGTTAAATGAGGTGAAAAACCTTCTTCCTTTTTCCATTGGTTCCTCTATATTCACAGTAATATTCAGGAAATAACTTCGTATGATTTTTTTAAAATCCCTTCCTTCTTTAAACTTGAAAGCAGGCATGTGTTTGACTGCTGATACTCAGGTAGGAGCTCTTCCTGCCCACCACAGAGCCGGCAGAGAGCAGCCAGGAACTGCAGATATAGAGGCAGTTCTTTCCCTGCTTGGGGACCTTGAGGTGTTGCTCTGTCAGTTCATGTTGCTCAGATCTACCTGTGGGATGCAGAATCAGGAAGCCAGTTAGGCTGTCACAGCTCACCTCTACATATATGCAAGCGCTGCCTACTCCCTATGACGTTCAACAGTTGTGTTTATCACCTCTATTATTTGTTGCTTCAATCAAAAATTTGCCCCTGACTTTGAAAATGGGTATAAAATTTTAAAAATAATTGAAGTAATAAACAAGCCTCTAATCAAAGTCCATAACATATGGATTCAAGGGTGAATTCTATCCAAATTTCATAGGAAAAACGGTATCTTCTCAAAAACTTCCAAGAATTGCAAAAGAGAGTAAATCTTCAAACTAATTTATTGATGTGACCACTACCTACATACCAAAGCACAATAAGTACACAAACAAAAGTGACAGGTCATATTCCTGATGAACATGAATGCTAAAACCATTGACAATCCTTTATAATAAAATTTGAATGTATAAATAGGCTGAACGATGGAAAAACCAGTCCCTATGACACACAGTGATCACCATGGGTCAGAAGCTCAATGCAGGAGCTGCCCCCTAACAGTCAGTGTGCTGGCAAAAGGGGAGCTCCACTCAATGAGAAGCCAGGCACATGGCTGGTGAGCACAGGGGCAGTGGTGGAAGCCTAAGTTTGTGGCAGATCTAAGGTAGCAGTAGGACATCCAGCACAGGGTTTCAGACTGCAAGAGGTGCAGGCCGGGCTGAGAAACCCACCACCCCCATAGTACAGGAGCAACATACCCTAGGCCTCTGCATAAGATAAAACCTAACTACGTCGTGAAAGCATTATTTACCATCACCAAGTGGGCTATTGTCCACTTGGTGATGGTAAGTGCAAGGATGGTTAAACTTTTATAAATCAGTAAGCAGGATACACCCATCCACAGAATAAAGAAGACAACTATATTGTCATATAAAAAGATAGAAAGGGCCATTGAAAATGTTAAAACATTTTAACGATAAAAATTCTCAATATATTTGGTATTGAAATGATGTAACTCAACATAATAGATGTTGCATTTCAATAGAAAACTGGTAACATTATGCTACATAGAAAAAATTTATCACAATTTTTTTTCCATCATGACCAAGATCAAGGCACCACAGTGACTACTTCTATTTAATAAACTGGAAGTACTTGTCAAAGTAATATGACAAGAAAAATATTTTAAAAAACAATAAATTCAAAAGGAACAAATAAAACATCTCTTTATCTGTATGTATATCACAAAATCATAGATATAGAAAACCCTAAAGACTTCACTAGAAAATTGATAGAACTAGGACTGTAACTCCAAAAAGATGTGAATATAAAATCAACAAACAAACGGCTTGTTCCCCTGCAAACTCTCAACAAACTGTCTTCATGGCTCTAGGAAATATGTGAGGCTGTTTCAGAGGGAAGAGATGAAAGAAAACTTGAATGAGCTTAACAACAAAGAGATGACAGTGTAATGAAACAAGAACCGTGGACATGTGAGTACTCAGGTTTGTTTAATCTCCCATCATGTTCCCAGGGAGCTTCCCCACCATGTGACATTGAGTCAGGTGCAGGTTCCAGTTGACCCACCTCCATCATGTAGGGACATGGAGACAGTGGTCCCAAGGATCACATGAACATGTCCCTAAGATTTTTGTAATCTAAATTTAGTTATTCCCACATTTTTTCCACAGAGTCATAAAAAAATCTTAGTTTTGTTTGAGTCTCATCTATATATCCAATGTTTGAAACTGGCTTTACTGTCTCTCTGTATGGTTCATGCTTCTGTTTCCCAATGATCCACACAGAGGCTTCACTATCCCCCAACACTTGGCCCACTGGCTCTATTTTCAAGCTCTGTCCTTAGTTCATCCTGTGATCACTTTATGGGATTTTAAGGCATCAGGTGGGAATCTGTTTCTTGAACATGACACTCTCACACTTTAATCCCCTTCTGGTTGTGACAGTTGATCTCCTCACTATGTTAATACAGGTAAACTTCCAAGGTATCATGTCTCAATCTCTACCTTTTCTCCTATTTTTTCTATTATATTGATTTACATGCTGGATTATTACACAACCTTATCCAACCAAGGAGTACTGAGCCCTCACCGGGAATGCCCACAGGTCAGGAAATGATTCAGGGAAGGATTCAATTGGTAGGAGCAAGACCCAGGCACAAGGGCTAATGCTCATCAGCCATGAGTGCCCTTGCACACACCACACTCTGAAACAACATCCTTTATGTTAGTGTCCAACCCAGACCTCCCTAGATAGTAGGACAACATACCGACAGGCCTCCCTCTGCTCATAAATTACAATCCAGACCTTGAATCCCAGGTGTTCCCACTCCCTGCCTGGTCAGGAGTGAACACAAACCACTCATTCTGGATATTGGAACAGCTGTGTTATCTTTACTGCTATTTTAAAAGACCATATGGATAATGAGAGACACTGAGTATGTGAATGAATATGCGTGAGGGAAATACTAGACATATGCCCTGTGCTGATAAACATGTCTGTTTGAGCCACAGACCTCTCTGTAGAAAGATGGAGGGGCTGAACTGCAGGAGACAGGTCCATCAAGAGCAGGCAGACATTATGGGGCAAGATGGACACCACAGAACATTCAGGTGCTGCAGGGGACACTCAGCCCCAGTCAGGACATGTAGCTGTGAACAGGCACCTTGAGGGGCTGAGGTTCATCTCCCCCTTGTATTCAGGTTTTTGCTTCTCTCCTCACTGTCCAGTGGCCCAGGCACAGGCTCCCCTTGTCATATGTGCTCTAATGCCTCACATTCTCCATGAGGACAATGATGGTGCGAACACCATTCTCTGTTCCTAGGTGAACTCTTTCCAGTCTGAGGGACCATTCTCTAGGTAGGTGTCCTTCTCTCTGACACACGGAGCACCCAGGGCACCTGTCCATCCCTGGGAGAGGGATGCAGTTTACACAGAGAAAAACATCAGTGAAGTCACACCCTGTGTCTGAGCTCATTCTGTCCACTCTAATCAAGCTCTAATCTTCCCCAGAACACCCTACTTCAGACAGTCACAAATCTGCCCAGAGCCCCCTTCCTCAGACAGTCACAGAATATCCCTCCCTCAGACAGGCATAGAACAGATCCCATAAAAACCTACCTGCCCCCCTTCTTCCCTAGACACCTGACCCAGGATCACTCTCTGCCTCCCTCACACAAGCATAGATCTGCCCAGGACAGCCTTCCCTCAGATGGGCACTAATCAGTCAAGGTCAGCTCTCCCTCAAGCAGGCACAGATCTGCCCCAGGAGTTCCCCTGACAGCTGTTAAAGCAGTCTCATCTCCCTGGTTCAGTGCACACTCTGGCTGCACTGATTCTGTGTTGCAGCCCCAGGAGCAGTTGCAGGTGGTGTTTATGGCTGTTTCCTCTGAGGACGCTGGGCTTCCTCTCCATATAACTGTTTCTCCAAGATTCCCTCTAGACCTATGGCCCTATGACTACCCCTGATGGCGTTGTATTATAACAGTTTTACTAAATTAGTAAGGACTTACATACATCTCAGGAGGCATATTTCATTTGGAATGCACAAGGATTGAGGACTCTGAGAAAACTGTCAGCACAAATTAAACTCTGTCCGGGAAATGTGGAACTTGCATGAGCCTCCTTGCATTACAGGAAGACCCAGCAAGTCTGTGGGAGATGTCTTCCACCAGAACTTTCCTTCAAGTGACACCCTAGTCTCCCAGCCATCGCCCTGCTTTAGTGTCACTGCTGAGCTCAGCCCAGGTATGGGAGTGATTCACAACTGTGTCTGCAGCCAAGTCTATGGTGGGTCTCAGGGAGCAGCGGCTGGGACCTATTCCTTGTGCTCCTGATGTTGGAGGGAAGAAGGGTGCATTCTCAGGACAGCACACTCTATCAATTCCACACAAGATAACATGGTTTTATTTCATTCTCTTGGATGGCATATGAAATAAATATGTGATCTTCAAACAACTGTAATGTGCACGCTGACCCAGATGCACTTCCTTTAGTTCTGTGAGTTGTCTTGCTGGTTAAGTGTAGCCTCTCACAGGAGGAATTGTTAAATGGGGTGACGAGACTTTTTTCCTTTTTCCTTTGGTTCCTCTCCGTGCACAAAAAAAAATTCAGTGGAATAACTTTGTATGATTTTTCAAAAAACACCTTCCTTCTTCACAGTTGAAAGCAGACATGTGTTTGACTACTCATGCTCAGGTAGGAGCTGGTCCTGGCCACCACAAAGCTGGAAGAGAGCAACCCAGGATTACAGTTTATACAGGCAGTTCTTTCCCTGCGTGGGGACTTTTAGGTGGTGCCCTGTCAGTTCATGTTGCTCAGATCTACCTGTAGGATGCAGAATTATGATGCCAGTTAGGATGTAACTGCTCAGCTCCACATATGTGCAAGTGCTGCCTACTCTCTATGGAATTCAACAGTTGTGTTTATCAGCCCTCTTATTTGTTGCTTCAATTAGATATTTGCCCCTGACTTTAAAAATGGGTATAAATTTATAAAAATAATTGAAGTAATAACCAAAGTCTCTCAGCAAAGGAAAGTCCATCACATATGGATTCAAGGATGAATTCAACTCATATTTCAAAGATAAAACAGTATCTTCTCAATCAGCTCTTCTCAAATATGTACAAGAATTGCAAGAGAGGATCAACCTCTAAACTCACTTATTGAGATGACCACTACCTTCATACCAAAGCAAAATAAGGACACAAAAAAGTGACAGGTCATATCCTTGATGAACACAAATGCTAAAACCATTGACAATCTTTTATAATAAAGTTCAAATATATAAATCAGGTGAAATGTAGAAAAACCAATCCCTATGATACACACTGACCACCATGGGTCAGAAAATCAATGCAAAGCTGTCCCCTAATAGTCAGTGTGCTCACACAGGGGAAGCTTTACTCAATCAGAAGCCAGGTTCATGGCTGGTGAGTTCAGGGAAAAGTGGTGGAAGCCTAAGCTGGTGGCAGGTCTAAGCTGGCAGTTGGACATTCCCCACAGGCTTTTAGACTGCAAGAAAGTGCAGGCCAGGCTGAGAAACCCCTAACCCCCATTGTGCAGGAATGTCATAACCTAAGCCTCTGCATTAGATAAAACCTAATAATATCATTAAAGCATCATTTATCATCATCAAGTGGGCTATTGTCCTAGACTGCTGATAATAGAGGTACATCTTTCCTGGGTGGGAACTTTGAGGTGCTTCCTTGTCAGTTCATGTTGTTCAGATCTACCTCTGGGATGCAGAAGAAGGATGCCTGTTAGGCTGCCACTGTTCAGCTCCACATATGTGCAAGTGCTGCTTACTCCCTGTGAATCTCAACAGTTATGTTTAGCAGTCCACTTATTTGTTGCTTCAATTAGAAATTTGACCCTGATTTTACAGATGTGTATAAATTTTTAAAAAATAATTGAAGTAATAACTAAAGCCTCTCAGCAAAGGAAAATCCATCATACATGGATTCAAGGGTGAATTCTGAACAAATTTCAAAGGAAAAACAGTATTTTCTCAATCAGTTCTCAATCACTTCCAAATATTGCAAAAGAGGGTAAACCTCCATTACCTTCATACCAAAGCAAAATAAGTACAGAAACAAAAATGACAGGTCATGTCCCCGATGAACAAAAATGCTGAAACCATTGACAATCCTCTATAATAAAGTTCTAATATATAAATCAGCTGAATGGTGGAAAAACCAGTCCCTATGACACACAGTGACCAGCAGGAGTCAGAAGCTTAATGCAGGAGCTGCTCCTTAACAGTTAGTGCGCTCACACAGGGGGAGCTCCACTCATTCAGAAGCCAGGCTCATAGCTAGTGAGCAATGAGGCGGTGGTGGAAGCCTAAGCAGGTGGCAAGCCTAAGCTGGCAGTTGGATATCCCTCAAGGGTTTCAGACTGCAAGAGAGTGCAGGCCAGGCAGAGGAATCCTCCCTCATAGTGCAGAAATGTCATAACCAACGCCTCTGCATAAGATAAAACCTAATAACTTCATAAAAGCATCATTTACCATCATCAAGTGGACTATTGTCCTAGATTGCTAGGATGGTTCAACCTTTATAAATCATTAAACTGGATACACTCATCCACAAAATAAAGGAGAAAACTATATTGTCACATTAAAAAGCTATAAGAAGGCAATTGAAAATGTTATAACACCTTTATGATAAAAATTCTCAATATATTTGGTATAGAAAATGATGTACCTCAACATAATACATGCTGCATTTCAATAGAAACTGTTAACATTATGCTACATAAAAATTTTTAACACAATTTTTCTCCCATCATGACCAAGATCAAGGTACCACAGTGACTACTTCTATTTAACAAAACTGGAAGTCGTTATCAGAGTAATGCAGCAAGAAAAAAATTAAATTCTCTAAATCAAAAAGGAGCTAATAAATCATCTTTCTTTATCTCTACAGATATGACCTGATCATAGATACAGAGAACCCTGAAGACTTCACAAGAAAATTGATAGAACTACCATGTTTCCCCGAAAATAAGACATCCTCCAAAAATAAGACCTACTTACAGATTTCCTTCTGAGTAAAATATAAGGCATCCCCTCGAAAATAAGGTCCCCATAGTCTAAACATGAGAGATTTGGTCCACTGATTCTGAAAGAAATGGAGTCACAAGAAATTCACCAGGAAATTTAGGAATTGGATTGTTATGATGATGTTCCAGAAGATGATGACATGATTGTCATTGAATAAATAAGTAAATTCTTGATACTGTAGGATTCACAGTTTGTCTGGTTTGTGTTGACAACTACCGTACTACCGTACTGTATACAGGTAATAAATTTCATTTATTTTCATTTAACATTAAATGTGTACTGTATTCTTTTTCATGGAAAAATAAGACCTAGCACATCTTTGGGAGCAAAAATTAATATAAGACACTGTCTTATTTTCGGGGAAACAGGGTAGGAAAATAACTCCAGGAATATGTAAGTACAAAGTCAACACACAAATGACTTATACCTCAGCAAACTCTCAACAAACTGTCTTCATGGCTCTAGGAACTATGTGAGCTGTTTCAGAGGAAAGTGAGGAAAGAAAACTTGAATGGGCTTACCCACAAGGAGGTGACAGTGTAATGAAACAAGAACCCTGAATGTGTGAGTCCTCAGGTTTGGTTAATCCCCCATCATCTTCCCAGGGAGGTTCCCCCACAAGGTGGCACTGAGTCAGGTGCAGGTTCCACTTGACCCACCTCCATCATGTGGGGACATGGTGACAGTGGTCCCAAGGGTCACATGCACATGTCAGGTATACAATAAAAGATTTTCATAATCTAAAATTAGTTATTCCCACATTTTATCATCATAGTCATAAAAAAATCTTAGTTTTGTGTCTCATCTATATCCACAATGTGTGAAACTGACTTTGCTGTTTCTCTGTATGGTTCATGCTTCTGTTTCCCAATGATCCACACAGAGGGCTCCACTCTCCCCAAACACTTGGTCCACTGGCTCTTGGTTCAAGCTCTGTTTGTAGTTCATCTGTGATCACTTTATGGGGAAATAAGGCATCAGGTGGGAATCTGTTTCCTAAACATGACACTCTCACACTTTAATCTCCCTCTGATTATGATGGTTGATCACCTCACTATGTTAATACAGGTAAACTTCCAAGGTATCATGTTTAAATCTTTACCATTTCTCCTATTTTTCTATTACATTGATTTTCATGCTGGATTATTACACCATCTTATCCAGCCCCCAGGACTGAGCCCTCACCGGGAATGCCCATTAGTCAGGAGATGATTCAGGGAAGCAGTTGGTTCCAATTGGGAGGAGCAGAGACCCAGGCACCAGAGCTAATGCTCATCAGCCATGAGTGCCCTTGGACACACCACACGCTGCAACAACATCTTTTATGTCAGTGTCCAACCCAGACCTCACTAGATAGTAGGACAAAATGCCAAAAGACCCCCTTCTGTTCCTGAATTATAAACCAGTCCCCTGATCCTATGTGTTCTCACTCCCTGGTCAGGAGTGAACAGAGACCACTCATCCTGGGGTTTGGAACAGCTGTGCTTTATTTACTGTTATTTTAAAAAGCAATTTATGGAGAATAAGAGACACTGAGCATGTGAATGAATATGTGTAAGAGAAACTCTGGATATGTGCCATCTGACTGACCTGTATGTCTGTTTGAACCAGAGACCTATCTGTAGCAAGAGGGAGGGGCTGAGCTTCAGGAGATGCCCAGGTCCATTAAAAGGGGACATGCACCAGAGGGCACTCTGCACACCACAGAGCAGTTAGAACCTGCAGGGTATGTTCAGGCCCCATCAGGGCACATAGCTGTGAAAAGGCATTGAAAGGCTGAGGACCATTTGCCCATTATGGTCAGGTTCCCTTCTCTCCTTGCTGTTCAGTGGCTCAGGCACAGGCTCCCCTTGTCATCTGTGCTCTAATGGCTCACATTCTGCCTGAGGACAACGATGGTGTGAACACAATTCTCTGTTCCTAAATGACCTCTTTCCACACTGAGGGACCATTTTCTCAGTAGGTGTCCTTAAGGGCACCTCTCCAATCCTGGGAAAAGGATGTGGTTTCCACAAGGAGAAACATCAGTGAAGTCACAAACTATGTCTGAGCTCACTCTCTCAGCTCTAGACAAGCTTTCATCTGCCTCAGGACCCCCTCCCTCATACAGGCACAGATCTACACAGGGCAGTCCTCCCTCAAAAAGACACAAATCTGCTCCAGCAACCGTTTCCTCAGACAGGCACAGAACTTCCCCACAGCTCCCTCTCTCATACAGGCAAAAATCTGACTCAGGGCAGCCCTCCCACAGACAGGCACAGATCTGGCCCCAGTAACTCCTCTGACAAGTGCCTAGGAAGTATCATCTCACTGGAACAGTGCACCTCTGGCTGGGCAGGCACTCAGGATGAGGTGATGGCCAGCACTTGCCCCTCACTCTCTCCACCCCTCAGTTTCCTGGACTAGGACCAGCCCAATAGAAGACCTGAATCAACTCTCAGAATTCCACGTGGAGCAGAGAGGGAGAGGAACTCAGAGATAAAACCCTCCACCAACTGCTGGGCAGCCCTCTGCATGGACCCATGAGAGCCGGGGGGATCTGCTCTGACATGAGTCTCAGCTTCCACATGAGGAATCCACATGGATCATAAGAGTCGGCTGGTCAGAGTGCTGGTCCACACATCTAACCAGGTGTCAACTCCAGTGTCCCCAGACAAGTGACCCAGGATCACTCTCTGCCTTCCACTGTCAATATCCTCCCTAGATCTGTCCCAGACCCTGAGCTACAGTGCCAGAACCCTGCTAACTCTACTCAGCTCCTCCCACAGGGTCATACATAGAGCAGATCGAAAAAAAACATCTAACTGCCCCCTTTCATCCACCAGCACTCCTCCCACAGGTATTTCCACATGTGAACACCCCAGGACAGGTCACAGACAGGAAACCTGAAGCTGAGCCAGGACATGGTGACCAGCAAGGGGGAATGTCATCTCCACAATCCTGCCCCAGAATGTTTCCTGAGAGGTTTTATGTGCAAACTGCACTGGACAAGCATAAAAATCCCACTTTCTATCCTAACAGAGTGTGTCTCTCACTATTCACAGACAAGCTTCTAGAATGTACAGACAAGCCTTCTGCTCCTGAGTCCTGGCCCAGGCATCCTGATTCACCTGCCCTCCCATGTCAGGGAGGGAAGAGCCCCATAGCAGCTCAGACAGGTCCTAAGTGAAAACATGCCAATTGGCACCTCCCCTGCTCATGAAAGCCTGACAGGCTGGGTTCTTGCAGACCCAGAAGAGGAGCCCTCCTGTGTGAACCCCTCCTCAGTGTCCACTTCATGGGGTCTGCGCTCATATGGGCTGTGCTTCTCTTCACTGTCAAAGGTGCGTCCTTGTGCATCAGGCTCATGGGGACTGGGTGAGACGGGGCACTTCTAAGTTTGTGTCTCTGTTTGTACGTGGTCTGTGCCAAGTTCAGCTGGTGGAGTCTGGGGGAGCTGTAGTCCTGCCCGGTGGGTCTCTGAGCCTTTCCTGCAAAGCCTCTGGATTCACTTTTACTAACTACTTTATGAACTGGGCCTGCCAGGCTCCAGGGAAAAGGCTGCAGTGGGTGGCAAGAGTGAGTAAACCAACAGGAAAGAATCAGTGGTATGATCCAGCGGTTCAAGGAAGATTCACAATCTCCAGGGATAACCCTACCAGCACAGTCTCTCTTAAAATGACCAAGCTAACATCTGAGGACACGGCTGTGTATTAGTATACAAGAGACACAGTGAGGGGAAGTCATTGTGAACCCTGACAGAAACCTCCCTGAGGAGACAGGAGAGCTAGGCTGCAGGAGACACTCAGGGCACCAGGAGGCGCACATGACCCACAGATTCTGTGTTGCAGCCTCAGGAACATATCCAGGTGTTGTTTATGGCTGTTTCCTCTGAGGATGATGGGCTTCCTCTCCATATAAGTGTTTCTCCAACATTCTCCCTAGATCTATGGTCTTGTGACTACCACTGATTTGTATTATAACAGTTTTACTAAATTAGTAGGGATTTGCTCACATACACCACAGGAGGTATCTTTTATTTGGAGGAAGATAAATGCAAAGGAGTTGGTAACCATGGGGAAACCGTCAGCACACATCAAACTCTCTGAAATGTGGAACTAGTGTGAGCCTCTTTGCATTCCATGAAGTCCCAGCAAGTCTGTGGCAGAAGTCTTCTTCCAGAGCTTTCCTTCACATGATGCCCTAGTCTCCTAGCAATGGCCCTGCTTTAGTGTCACTGCTGAGCTGAGTCGTGGCCTGGGAGTCATTCACAGCTGTGTTTTCAGGGAGCAGCGGTTGGAACCTGTTCCTTGTCCTCCTGGTGTTTGAGGGAAGAAGGGTGCATTCTCAGGACAACACATTTTATCAATTTCACACAAGATAGCATGGTTTTATTTTATTGTCTAGGATGGCATATGAAATAAATACGTGGTCTGCAAACAACTGTTATGTGCATGCTGACCCAGATGCACTTCTCTTAGTTCTGTGGGATGACCTGCTTGTTGAGTGTAGCCTCTCACAGGAGGAATTGTTAAATGGGGTGAAAAGACTTTTACCTTTTTCCATTGGTTCCTCTCCATGCATAGTAATATTCAGTGGAATAACTTTGTATGATTTTTTTCAAAAAACCCTTCTCTCTTCAAAACTTAAAGAAGGCATGTGTTTGACTGCTGATGCTTGTCCTACCCACCACAGAGCCAGTAGAGAGCCACCCAGGTCTGCAGTGTATAGAGGTAGTTCTTTCCCTGCATGGCAACATTGAGATGCTGCCCTGTCAGTTCATGTTGCTCAGATCTACCTGTGGGATGCAGAATTACGATGCCGGATAGGCTGTCACTGCTCAGCTCCATATATGTGCAAGTGTTGCCTACTCCCTGTGAAGTTCAACAGTTATGTTTATAATCCCTCTTATTTGTTGCTTCAATTAGAAATTTGCCCCTGACTTTGCAGATGGGTATACTTTTTTTTAAATAATTGAAGTAATAACCAAGCCTCTCAGCAGAGAAAAGTCCAGAACACATGGGTTCAAGGGTGAATTCTATTCAAATTTCAAAGGAGAAACAGTATCTTCTCAATCAGTTCTTTTCAAATACTTCCAAAAATTTAAAAAGAGGATAAACCTCCAAACTCATTTATTGAATTGACCACTACCTTCATACCAAAGCAAAATAAATACACAAAAACAATGACAGGTCATAACCTTGATGAACATGAATGCTAGAAACATTGACAATTCTTTATAATAAAATCCTAGTACATAAATCAACATATTGGTGGACAAACCATTCCCTATGACAGGCACTGACCACCAGGGATCAGGTCAGAGCTCAATGTAGGGGCTGCCCCTTCAAAGTCAGTGCTCTCCCACTGGGGGAGCTCCACTGATTCAGAAGCCAGGCTCATGACTGGTGAGCACAGGGGCAGTGGTGGAAGCCTAAACTGGTGACAGGCTTAAGCTGGAAGAAGGAAATCCCCCACGAGGTTTCAGACTGCAAGAGGGTGTAGGCCAGGCTGAAAAATCAACACAACCCATAGCTCTGGACACTACAGAGAGTTCAGAACCTGCTGGGGATGCTCAGTCCCAGTCAGGGCATGTAGCTGTGAACAGGCATTGAAAGGCTGAGGGCCATCTGCCCCTTATGCTCAGGTTCCCTTCTCCCCTTACTGTTCAGGGGCCCAGGCACAGGCTCCCCTTGTCATCTGTGCTCTAATGGCTCACATTCTCCCTCAGGACAAGGATGGAGCCAACAACATTCTCTTTTCCTAGATGAGCACTTTCTCAGTAGCTGACCTTTAGGGCACTTCTCCAAATCTGGGAAAAGGATGCAGTTTTCACAAAGAGAAATATCAGTGAAGTCACACCCTGTGTCTAAGCTCATTCTGTCTACTCTAGACAGCTTTCTTCTGATCCAGGGCCCCCTCCCTCACACAGGCACAGATCTGCCCCCAGGAGTTCCCCTGACAGCTGTTCAGGAATTGTCATCCCCCTGGGGCAGTGCACCCTCTGGCTGGGCAGGCACTCAGGATGAGGGTGATGTCCAGCACTTTCCCCCTCACTCTCACCACTCCTCAATTTCCTGGTCCAGGACCAGCCCAACAGAAGACCGGAATCAGCGCTCAGAATTCCACGTGGAGCAGAGAGGGAGAGGAGCTCAGAGATGAAATCCTCTGCCTCCTGCTGGGCAGACCTCTGTGTGGGTCCCTGAGAGCCAGATTAGATCTGCTCTGACATGAGTCTCAGCTTCCACATGAGGAATCCACATGGATCATGAAAATCAGCAGGTAAGAGTGATGGTCCACACATCCGACCAGCTGTCACTCCAGTGTCCCCATACAACTGACCCAGGATCACTCTCTGCCTTCCACTGTCTATATCCTCCCTAGATCTGCCCCAGACTCTGAGCTACATGGCCAGAGCTCTGCTGACTCTCCTCAGCTTCTCCCACAGGGTCAAGCATAGAGCAGATTCCATAAAAACCTACCTGCCCCCCTTCATCCACCAGCACCCCTCTCACAGATCTGTCCACCTGTGATCACCCTAGGACAGGTCACAGACAGGAGACCTGACGCTGAGCCAGGACATGGTGAACACTAAGGGGGAATGTCATCTCCACAATCCTGTCCCAGGAAGTCTCCTGGTAGGTTTTATTTTTTTTGTTTTGTTTTGTTTTGTTTTGTTTTTGTTTTGTTTTGTGTGTTTTTTTTGTGTGTGTGTTTTTTGTTTTTGTTTTTTTGTGTGTGTGTGTGTGTGTGTGTGTGTGTGTGTGTGTGTGTATGTGTGTGTGTTTTGTGCAAACTGCACTGGAGAACAATAAAAGTCCCACTGCCGAAACAGGTTGGGCTCAGTGGATAGAGCGTCGGCCTGTGGATTGAAAGGTCCCGGGTTCAATTCCGGTCAAGGGCACATACCTTGATTGCAGGCAAAACCAGAGTGAGGGGTGTGCAAGAGGCACTTGATCAATGTTTCTCTCTCATTGATATTTCTAGATCTCTATCCCTTTCTCTTCCACTATGTAAAAAATCAATAAAATATAAAAAAGTAATAAAAATAAATAAAAGTCCCACTTTACACTCTGACGAAGTGTGTCTCTCAATATTTACAACAAGCATCTAGAACTAGAACGTGCAGACCAGCATTGTGCTTCTGAGTCCTGGCCCAGGAACCCTGATCCACCAGCCCTTCCCATGTATCCTCAGAGAGGGAGGAGCCCTTAGATAGGTCCTCAGGGGAAACATGCAAATGTAGAGCCTCCCCTGCTCATGAAAGCCTGCCAGGCTGGGTCGCTAAAGACCCAGGAAGAGGAGCCCTTCTGTGTAAGCCCTACCTCAGTGTCCACACCATGGGGTCTGCGCTAATCTGGGCTGTGCTTCTCTTCACTGTCAAAGGTGTGTCCCTGTGCATCAGGATCACGGGGACTGGGTGGCACTGGGCAGTTCTCAGTTGTGTGTCTGTTTGCAGGTGGACTGTGCCAAGTTCAGCTGGTGGAGACTGGGGGAGGTGTCGTGCCGCCTGGAGGGTCTCTAAGCCTCTCCTGCAAAGCCTCTGGATTCACCTTCACTAACTACTCCATGAACTGGGTCCGCCAGGCTCCAGGGAAGGGGCTGCAGTGGGTGGCAGGAGTGTGAGCCCTGACAGAAACCTCCCAGAGAAGACAGGAGAGCTAGGTTGCAGGAGACACTCAGGACACCAGGGAGCACTCAGGATCCACAGATTCTGTGTTGCAGCCCAGGAGCAGTTGCTGGTGGTGTTTATGGCTGTTTCCTCTGAGGGTGCTGGACTTCCTCTCCATATAACTGTTTCTCCAAGATTCTCCCTAGACCTATTGTCCTGTGACTACCACTGATGGCTTTGTATTATGACAGTTTTATTAAATTAGTAAGGACTTGCTCACATGCACAGGAGGCATTTTTCATTTGGAGGAAGATAAATGCACAAGGATTGGTGACACTGGAAAAAACATCAGCACACGGAGGACTTCCTGGAAGATGGTGACAAGGTAAACACTTGTATGTACTGTCTCTCACAACCACATCAGTACTGCAACTGGAGATCTTACCTGAGCCCTGAAAAAACCACAACTGTGGGGACCTCGACCAGTGCCAACACGCGGATTCCACAGAAAGGTTGAATTTTGCCAGTGATAACGTGGGTGTCTGTGTCCCAACAGCGAAAGCGACAGCCAAAGAAGCTGAGGCCACTGTGGCAGCAGAGGCAAAAGCATGCGCTGGGATCCAGAAATCTGTGTCCACAAAAGCCCCCCGCTGTTGGGTCTGTCATGATTCGAGAAAGTGGATAGGAGTCCCCAGGGTTGCTAATATTAGGGTTCTCTAAGGAGCAACCCATTCTGATCTGACACAGAAGGAGAACATAGAAGTTGGAATGCAGTCTGTTTGTAAGTGTGCGCAGACTGGCCCATTGCTCACCTATGCTGGTTCCCCTGCAACCCTTTGCTTCTGATTACAAAGGAGAGATCACCCAGATTGGCTGGCCCTAAGAGACAGCAGGGGGTAAGCTGCTTTTCTGGAAGCAGAGTAATCATCCAGCATTCAGCTCCAAGGCAAAAACAAACAAACAAACAAATAAAAAAAACACAGTATTGAATGCCATAGGAAAACAAGGCTAGAGCAGCCAAAAAGATGGGGACATCAATCCAGAAACACTGCCACCAAGGGGCTGGAGTATAAACTAACTGTGTTTATTACTAGATTTATTTGATCAAAAACCAAGAAACTAAGGAATCGCCACTGAGGTGCAGCAGAACGCAGGGAACTGCAATACTGTCTGGACTGAGAAACAGGCGTGCCAAACAGAATAACAGAAGAAGTGAATGGCCTTCACAACTGCACACTTTTTTTGCTAATTTTTTATTTAATTTGCATTTTTTGCATGTTTTACTTAAGCAATTTTTTTTCCTTTTTTTCTCACTTGATTTTAACTTTTTAATTATTACATTTTTAGGTTCAATCGGAATTATTACTCTGCTATTTTAATTTTTTAAAGTGCCATTTTATTTTCTCTTTATTTTACATTGGAATTAGTGTTCTTCATTTTATTTTGATTTCTCCTTTAACATTGTTTAATCCTATCTCAACACGACCTTTACACCATCACTCCCTTTCTAGCCTTCCCCCTTTTGCTATCCTGTTTATCTTAACCCTTTCCTGCTTTAGATATTCCTTACTCTTTTTGTATCCCCCTGCTAAAATTTCTACCCTACTTATATATCTAATTTCCAATCCACTGTGCCAAGTGCATATACATCCCTCTCTGAGCTGAATTAACTAGCAAAAAAAAAAAATTGTTTTCCTCACTGTCTTTTTGATGCTGTTTGGGGAATTGTTGATTATATTGTATTTTTATGTGTTTTTTTTGTGAGAGTATTTGTTTATTCTTTTGTTGTTGCTATTGCTTGGTATTTTCTTATTTGATTGTGTTTTTTTTTTAAATTTTGTTTTCCCTTCCTTTGCTGGAAATTAGGGGGTGTTGTAGATTGTATTATTCTCCAGGTATTGCTGCCAGCATTTGCTGGGGTTAGTGGTTGTTCAATTGAAATTCTCTCCATATATATATATATATATATATATATATATATATATATATATATTATTCCCCTTTTATCTCTTATGCTCTGCCTCTCTCTCTCTTCTCCCTGTTTCCCAATTTCATTTTCACACACACACACACACACACACACACACACACACACACACACACATATATATATATATATATATATATATATATATATATATCTTCCCCCCTATCTTTTTCTTTTGCTCCCTCCCTCTTCTCTTTATACTCTTCCTCTTTCTCTCCTATCTCCTAATTTGCCTTTCCCTAGTGCTCACCTTTATAGGAGGTTATCAATATGGCAAATACATTTCTGTTCAATGTCTTATGTGTTGTACCTGGTTGTGTTGTATTTTGTGCCTTTAAATTTATGCAGGAGAGAGAGATCTACATAACCAGACATCCTGAAAAGAGAGACCATGGGGAGACAAAGAAACAGCCCACAAATGAAAAAAAAAAGCAGGCATCACCAGAAAAGGAAGTAAATGAGTTAGAGGTAAGCAACCTACCAGAGCAAGAATTCAGAGTAATGATCATAAGATGAATAAAAAGAATGGGGGACAAATTTGACAATATGAGTAAGACCCAAGAGGAAATGAAGAAGAACCAAGAGGAAATGAAGATGACTTAAGAAGTCATGAAAAATGACATCACTACTATGAAGAACTCAATAGAAAGCATCAAGAACAGACTAGAAGAAGCAGAGGATTGCATCAGTGAGCTAGAAGACAAGATGAAAAAAAAATACCCAAATAGAGCAGCTTCTAGAAAAAAAAAAAAAAAAAAAAAAAAAAAAAAAAAAAAAGAAGAAGAAGAAGAAGCAGGAGGAGAGCCTAAGAGAACTTTGGGACAAAACAAAACAAAACATTATTAGAATAATAGGGGTTCCAGAGGGAAAGGAAATTGAGGAAGACATGGAAAATGTATTTCAAGAAATAATGACAGAAAACTTTCCTGAGATAGAGAAGAAAAAATCCACACAAATCCAAGATGCTCTCAGAGCCCCAAGCAAAATAAACCCCAGAAGACCAACCAACGCCAAGGCACATTATAATTAAACTGGCAAACACTAAGAATAAAATAAGAATCTTAAAAGCAGCCAGAGAGAGAAAAGAAGTTACATAAAAAGGAACCCCCATCAGACTAGCAACTGATTTCTCCACAGAAACTCATCATGTCTGAAGGGAATGGAATGAAATATACAAAGTCATGCAAAGGAAGGGTCTGAATCAGAGAATATTGTGCCCAGAAAGGCTATCCATCAAAATTGAAGGTGAAATCTGGAGCTTTACAGACAAAAAAAAATAAAAAATTAAAAAAATAAAAATAAAAAAAATAATAAAGGAATTTATCTCTACCAAACAAGCAATGCAAGAAATGCTAAAGGATCTACTGTAAAAATAAAGAAATATGAGGCAAAATAGGAACACAGGGGTATAGAATAAAAATGGCATCAAACAAATACCTATTAAATAATAACTGTAAATGTAAATGGATTAAATGCTCCAATCAAAAGACATAGGGTAACAGATTGGATAAGAAAACAAGACCCATATATTTGTTGTCTACAAGAAACACAATTCAGAAAAAAAGACGCATACAGACTGAAGGTGAAGGGATGAAAAAAGGTTTTCAAGGCAAATGGAAATGAAAAAAAAGCTGGAGTAACAATACTTATATCTGACAAGTTAGACCTCAAAGTGAAGGACATAACAAGAGATAATGAAGGCCACTTCATAATACTAAAGGGAGCAATCCAACAAGAAGAAATAACCCTGGTAAACATATATACACCCAATACAGGAGCACCCAAATACATAAAAAAAAACAAAAAACTGCTGGATGACATTAAGGGAGAGATTAATAGCAATACAATCATAGTAGGAGATTTTAATACCCCACTGTCACCTTTGGACAAATCATCTAAACAAAAAGTCATCAAAGATATATCAATCCTAAATGACTCACTAGAACAGATGGAATTAATCGACATTTTCAGAACATTCCACTCCAAAGCGACAGAATATACATTCTTCTCAAGTGTACATGGGACATTCTCAAAGATCGACCACACGTTGGGACATAGGCAAAGTCTCTTCAAATTCAAGAAGATAGAAATCATATCAAGCATCTTCTCAGGTCATAGTGGCATAAAACTGGAATTAACTACAATAAAAATGATCCAAAGAAATCAAACACATGGAGATTAAACAGCATGCTATTAAACAAGGACTGGGTTACCAGAGAAATCAAGGAAGAAATTAAAAACATCCTGGCAACAAATGACAATGAAAACACAACAATCCAAAATCTATGGGATAGAGCAAAATCAGTTTTGAGAGGGAAGTTCATATCTCTACAAGCCTATTGCAAAAAAAAAAAAACCACAAGAAAAAATTGTAACAAATTATCTAACTCTACAACGGAAAGAGTTAGAAAAAGAGCAACAAGAGAAGCCCAGTGTAAGCAGAAGGAAGGAAATAATAAAAATCATAGCGGAGATAAACGACATACAGACCAAAGAAACAATACATAAGATCAACAAAACAAAGACCTTGTTCTTTGAAAGGATAAACAAGATTGATGAACCTCCAACCAGGCTAACCAAGAAACAAAGAGAGAGGACCCAAATAACCAAATTCAGAAAAGAAAGAGGTGAAATAACGACAGACCCTGCCAAAATACAAAAGATTGTAACAAAATACTACAAACAACTCTATTCCAACAAACTGGACAACCTGGAGGAAATGGACAGATTCCTAGAAAAATACCACCTTCCAAAACTCAATCAGGAAGAATCTAAAAACCTCAATAGACCAGTGACTTGGGAAGAAATTGAAACAGTCATCAAAAAGCTTCAAGCAAACAAAAGCCCAGGGCCAGATGGCTTCACAGGAGAGTTTTACCAAACATTCAAGGAAGAACTAAAACTAGTAGTCCTCCTCAGACTATTCCAAAAAAAATTCAAGAGGAAGAAATACTTCAAAACTCCTTCTATGAAGCCAGCATCACCCTAATACCAAAACTAGATAAAGACAACTCAATGAAAGAGAATTACAGGCCAATATCCCTCATGAACTTAGATGCCAAATTCCTCAAAAAAAAATTCTAGCAAATCAGCTCCAGCAGAACATCTGAAAGATCATATACCATGACCAAGTAGGATTTATTCTGGGAATGCAAGGATGGTATAATATCTGCAAATCAATAAATGTGATACATCACATAAACAAACTGAGAGATAAAAATCATATAGTCACATCAATTGATGCAGAAAAAAAGCATTTGATAAAATCCAACACCCTTTCCTGATAAAAACTGTCAACAAGGTGGGAGTACAAGGATCATCCCTCAACATAATAAAAGCTATATATGATAAACCCACAGCCAACATCATAATCAATGGGAAAAAACTAAAACCATTTCCTCTAAGAACAGGAACAAGACAGAGATGCCCACTACCGCCACTCCTGTTTGACATAGTACTGGGAGTACTAGCCATTGCAATTAGACAAGAGGAGGAAATAAAAAGCATCCAAATTGGAAAAGAAGAAGAAAAGTTATAATTATTTGCAGATGACATGATATTGTACATAAAAAGCTCAAAAGACTCCATCAAAAACTAATAGACGAATTTGGCAATGTAGCAGGATACAAAATTAACACCAATAAATCTATGGCACTTTTATACAATAGTAAACTTGCAGAAACAGAGACAAAAAGGCATTCCCAATTACCATCGCACCAAAAAAACTAAGATACCTAGGAATAAACTTAACTAAGGAGGTAAAAGACCTATATGAGGAAAATTACACGACACTGAAAAAAAAATAAAGCAAGATGTAAGGAGATGGAAGAACATACCATGTTCATGGATAGGTAGAATCAACATCATCAAAATGTCCATTTTTCCCAAAGCAATCTATAGGTTCAATGCACTCCCCATTAAAATACCAACGGCATATTTCACTGACCTAGAAAAAACTCTCCAAAAGTTCATTTGGAACAACAAAAGACCCCGAATAGCCACAGAAATCCTGAGAAAGAAGAGTAAAGTAGGAGGTATCTCAATGCCAGACTTCAAGCTGTATTACAAAGCCACTGTTCTCAAAACAGCCTTGTACTGGCACAAGAACAGACATATAGATCAATGGAATCGAATTGAGAACCCAGATATCAACCCAAATCACTATGCTCAGTTAATATTTGACAAAGGAGGCACGAACATACAATGGAATCAAGACAGTCTATTTAAAAAATGGTGTTGAGAAAACTGGACAGATACATGTAAAAGAAAGAAACTAGATCACCAACTTACACCATACACAAAAATAAACTCAAAATGGATGGTCTTAAAGATAAGATGGGAAACCATAAAAATACTAGAGGCATCCGCAAGCAGCAAAATCTCAGACATTTGCCAAAAGAACTTCTTCACTGATACTGCCCCTAGGGCAATGGAAGCTAAAGAGAAAATAAACAAATGGGACTACATCAAAATAAAAAGCTTTTTTTACAGCAAAAGAAACCATCAAAAAAACAAGAAAGTCCACTGTATGGGAGAACATATTTGCAAATGTTATCACTGATAAAGGTTTAATCTCCAACATCTAGAGACAGCTTATACAACTTAATAAAAGGAAGATAAATGATCCAATTAAAAAATGGGCAATGGATCTAAATAGAATCTTCTCTAAAAAAGACAGAAGGAAGGCCAAGAGGCACATGAAAACATGCTCAAAGTAACTAATTATCCGAGAAATGTAAATCAAAACAATAATGCTGTACCATCTTACACCTGTAACTATAGCCAACATCAACAAATCAACAAACGACAAGTGTTGGCGAGGTTGCGGAGAAAAGGGAACCCTCGTACACTGCTGTTGGGAATGTAGACTGGTACACCCACTATGGAGAACAGTATGGAGCTTCCTCAAAAAACTGAAAATAGAACTCCCATTTGACCCAGTAATCCCACTCCTAGGACTATATCCCAAGAAGCTAGAAACACAATCAGAAAGGATATATGCACCCCTATGTTCATAGCAGCACAATTTACAATAGGTAGGATTTGGAAACAGCCTAGGTGCCCATCAGCAGATGATTGGACCCAAAAACTATGGTACATCTACACAATGGAATATTATGCTGCCATAAAAAAGTAGAAATTCTCACCATTTGCAGCAACCTGGATGAAATTGCAGAACATCATACTGAGTGAAATAAGCCAGTCAATGAAAGAGAAATAGCACAGGACTTCACTTATTTATGGATGATAAAGAAAATTATAAACTGAAGAACCAAAAGATAAATATAGAGACAGTAAAGCAACAAGCAGATTGTCAAATTACAGTGGGTAGGTTAAGGAGATCTGGGGGAGATAAGAGATCAACTGAAGGACTTGTATACATGCATATAAATACAACCAATGGACACAAAACTCTGGGGAGGGAGGGCACGTTTGGGAGGGGAGGCAATGGTATATATACAAAGATAATAATTTAATAAAAAAATTAAAAAAAAAAACATCAGCACACATCAAACTGTCCATGAAATGTGGAACTTGTGTGAGCCTCCCTGCATTCCAGGAAGACCCACAAGTCTATGGGAGATGTCTTCCTTCAGAGCTTTCCTTCACGTGACGCCCTAGTCTCCCAGCAATGGCCCTGCTTTAGTGTCACCACTGAGCTCAGCCATTGTCTGGGAGTCATTCACAGCAGTGTCATCAGCCAAGTCCATGGTGGATTTCAGGGAGCAGCTGCAGAGACCTGTTTATTGTGCTCCTGGTGTTGGAGGGAAGGAGGGTGCATTCTCAGGACAACACATTCTATCAATTCCACACAAGATAACATGGTTTTATTTTTTTTCTATTGGATGGCATATGAAATAAATACGTGGTCTGCAAGCAACTATAATATCCACGCCGATCCAGATGCACTTCCCTTAATTCTGTGGGGTGTCCTGCTGGTTGAGTGTAGCCTCTCACAGGAGGA
The DNA here is from genome assembly GCA_963693515.1 of Pipistrellus nathusii. Taxonomy (NCBI): domain Eukaryota; kingdom Metazoa; phylum Chordata; class Mammalia; order Chiroptera; family Vespertilionidae; genus Pipistrellus; species Pipistrellus nathusii. The sequence continues at coordinate 40,573,800 of OY882875.1, read as the reverse complement.
ATTGTTAAATGGGATGAGAATACTTTTTCCTTTTTCCATTGGTTCCTCTCCATGCCCAGAAATATTCAGTGGAATAACTTTGTATGTATAAGGTTCTCCCTCCTCCAAACTGGTTGGCGGAGTTATGACATTACTGGCACCTGTCACAGAGACATCTCCAAGACATTGAGCCATCAGTCAGCACCTGCCAAAGTGTCCTGGAGCCCACCCCTTTCTGTTCTGCCCTGGGTCCAACCCTCACCTGTTCCTCTCCTTAAAAAAAAACCCAGACCAGCCAGGTGCTGCTAATCCTCCATGTCCAGGTGGCAGCTCAGCTGGGTCCATCTCCCTTCCCAACTCCTTCAATTCTGATTTCTCTACCTCCATAATGAGTCCTGCTCATTGCTGGGGAATAAACTTTACTTTAAAACTCTTTGGTGGTCAGTTTCCTGTGCCTCAAAACTTACATCTTGTTGAGAAACCCGGGCACGGGGTAAGTATTCTGTAGAACATTTCCCGGTCTGGGGAACCCCCCCACCCCACCCCGTGGCTCAGAAACCATCAGGCTTCTCTCCAGCTCAGCAGCGTCAGAGCCAGCGGGATACCCGTCCCTATTTATTCCTAGGGTCATTATTCTTCCAACTTCTCTGCCCGTAAACCGCGGCCACGTCAGAGTTTGTCTCCTGGTCTCCCAGGGAAATTCCAGTGGTCATGGGTGGGGGAAAGACAGTCCCTGCTCCCTTGGCTTTCCAGCATTTTGGCCTGATCAGGACCCCAGGGAGCTGTGGGGGACGCCCTCCTGCCATCCCTTGGGTTGTGGGTCTGTAGCATTGGCTCTGTTGAGGTGCTGGTACTTGGCCTCTGCTATTGACCTGACCCTAGGTCTCATGAATCTGGCTGCTTCTGTAAAGTGACACAAACATCCTTGCCTTGATACGCCCAGACTTCGTGATACCCAGGGACCACTAGAGAGCCGAGTCCGATCCAATAAACAAAAGAGCCTTTTCCATGCTAGCATGGGCTCTTCCCACTCACGCTGGCAGCATGGCGGAAAAGAGTGAATTTCTCCCAGTCCAGGGGTTTTACTCCAGTCGGTGGTGATGTCACTGCCTCGGCTAACCCTGATAGGTTGGGTGAGGTCCAGGGATAACTCCGCCCTGTGGGGTGGAGTAGGGAGCTCATCCTCGCCCAGCCCTGCCCTCTCATTCCCCCCTTGTCTAATGTACCTAGTCAAATCATTGACTCAGCCTACTTCATTTCAGCATAAAGAACAAATACAGTTACCAAGACCCTTAGTACCACAGTTCCCATCAGTATTGTCCTCACTGAAGTCCAGTTCCCCTCCTGCAGGCATCAGTTCTCCTCCTGCCCTGTAGTTTGCCAGGATCCAGGCCATGCAGGAGCTGGGAGTCATGTAGTCAGGTCTGGGTACCATCTACTTCAATAGCAGTGGGCGTGCTCAGGATAATAGTGCAGAGTCCCTTTGAGTCCTTGGGCAGTGAATTTCTTTACCCACATTGAGTTCCGGGGCTACAGAGATTGCGGTGGGCACCGGCAGTGCATCTGGAATAAGCAAACTGCAGAGCCTGTAAGGACTTGAGCAAGGGAATGATTACCATACATGATCCCTTCCCAAAAAAGGGGAAACTTGTCCCAGTAAGGGGTACACCTGGCCCTCAAGAGGGCAAAGGACAGGGGGTTGGTGCAATTTTCACCGATTCTAGGACACATTTAATTAAACGCCTTTTCCAGAGTCTCACTTACCTGTCCTAAAGCTAAAGCTATACTCTGAGATACCTTAGCTACAAAGGTGGGGCTGTTATCTGATACTGGCAGCATGAATCTAGGTATAATCTCCTGGAGTAATTTCTTGACTTCTATAGAGGCAGTTTCTGTCTTAGTGGGGTATACTTCAACCTAATCTGAAGTGTCTACAAAAACTAGACCTTAATGGTGGTGGTTTAATCTCTGAAATCCACCTACCAATACTCTCCTGGGGAAGTTCCCTGGGACCTGAATTCCCAGGGGGACCCCCATACCTTGCTTAGCATTTTCCTGTGCACAGACAGTCCTTCTAGCAACTTTGCCTCACAGTTCAGAATTCTTGGTGACACTTAAGTGGGTAACCTGGTGTCGCTGGGCAACTCTGACCTAGAGTCTCTGGGACCAACAGTCTTATCATCTGAAAGGTACACCAATCATCTGGTCTTTCAGTGGCTTTCTTTTGTTCAGCTTATTCCTTCTGGCTGCAGTTGGTATCCCTCTTTTCTCTGTGGATGGCACAGTGTCTCCATCAAAGGGCCTGGATTAAGGCCAAAAGTTCTGGAACTGTGCCCAAATGGTGTGGTCCAGGGTAACTACCACTGCCCCTGCATCTCAGGTCCCATCCTGAACATAACTGCTCCCATCTGTGAACAGTACCTTGTTGTCTGTTACCTCTGTGCAGTCATAAATCGGTTCCTCCATTATGATCTGGAAGCAGGCTGTCAGGGTTGACGGCCAGAGTCTTATGAATCCAGACACAAGGCTGGTCTAGAAGAAAAGCCTGGCCCATCCAGTTGAGCTCCTGGCCCAGAGTCTGCTTATCTGCCTCCTTCACCAGCAATGCTGTGGTGGCCACTGCCTGGAAGCACGCTGGCCACCCTGCTGCCACAGGGTCCAGTCTCTTAGACAGATAGGCAACAGGTCTCTTCCAGGGACCTAGAGTCTGAGTGAGAACCCCTTTGGCAAAGCCTCTTACCTCACTCACATAGAGGTGGAAGGGCTTCACGACTTCTGGCAAGGCTCCTCAAAGGCCCATTGTCCACTTTGGACCAGTTCAACAGCTGCATTCCCCCAGTACGTGTTCCTTCCGAGGACCACAGTCCTTTTTGATGTCCAAGGAAAAGAGGCAATTTGTCCAGTGGCTTCCTTGGCTGATGTACAGGTCCTATTGGCTCTTTAAAGACTAAATAGGCTGCCCCAATGCCCATCAGGAAACTAACAGGCTTGCCTCTCCTAGCTAACCTGTAAGGACATATTCTTTATAACTTTTATAAAAATCTTATCTTCCAAAAATACATAACCATGCCTCGAATTTTAAAGAAAAGGCAAGGGAGGAGGGAGCAGGTCCAGTACCTGTTCCCAGGCCTCCAGCTGCTTGAAATTTAAAATGCCACATTTTGCCGGGACTGGTTTGGCTCAGTGGCTAGAGCGTTGGCCTGCGGACTGAAAGGTCCCAGGTTCGATTCCGGTCAAGGGCATGTACCTTGGTTGTGGGCACATCCCCTGTAGGGGGTGTGCAAGAGGCAGCTGGTCGATGTTTCTCTCTCATCGATGTTTCTGACTCTCTGTCCCTCTCAATTCCTCTCTGTGTAAAATCAATAAAATATATTTAAAATAAATAAATAAATAAATAAATAAATAAATAAATAAAATGCCACATTTTTCCAGATTTATCTGCATTTCTAAGCCCCGTTCTACTCCCCCTCCGCAGAACATCGGTGAAAATTGTCCAAGCAGTCGCAGGGGGTTAAGTCATACAAATAATTGTTTTAACACAATTCTAAATAAATTATAAACCTTTGTGATGAAGTCTACTTAAATCTATAAAGTAGACACACATGACTGAAACCAAAAATGATTCTCAAAGTTTAAACAACCGAATGTACAAATACAAGATGCAGGTACAAACCTAAATTCAACAACAATGGCATATGAGAAAAGCAAAAGAAAACAAATTAATATGGCTATCACTTTTTCTACATTAAGAGAAAAATATATGACTTGGCCTACTTCTTCACAAGAGGCACACTATAAATTCCCAACAAATTTACTTAGGTCTGTATGAAACAACCTGGATAGGGCTCAAGCATCATATAGATTCCTCATCTGACAAATGAGAATAAATCAATCCTTGAGATCTTTGATCATTACTGCTTATTCTTAACACGTTATACAGTTTAGCCTGCTATATTCTAGGGATTTAGTTAACTTTTCTTAATTCAATTTATACTTTGAATTTTTAAAGCTGGCAAGTCAAATATATTTGGCATTTTTTAGATTAATAGCATTACATTTCTAACACATCCTGCTTACTTAGGGTAAAGTTTCAGCAACAGATCTGGTCACACATTTTTTCATATCTCAAAATTTTTTTCTGAAGTTCAAACAAAGCACTGAATAATCTCTTTGCAGGAGAGCTAATAGTCTTGCGCTCTCCAGCCTCCTCTAGACCTCTCCGCACCAGAGGCAGTTTACTAGGATTCATGACAATGTCAGAAAAAAGAATGAATTTTGTTCATAAGTCAATCACAATTCATACTTAAGTAGCTATATGACTCTGTTTAGCTGATACCAATGACAAAGACTAAACATTGTAAGCAAGGTCATCTGGGCAGCTTCACCACGGATTCACCTGCCACTCCCTGCAGATCACTGGAGTAGCATTCAAATGCAAATGAACACATTCTTTAGCTGAAGACTCCCTGCCATTCATGGTGATTCACGTAAACTTGTTACCATTACCATCTAGTTTCCACCACAAGGGGGGGAATTTCAAAAGCTGCTTACAATGATTTGGGAAACCAGTTTTAATTTATCTCCCAGTTATCTCCACCACTTTTAAAGCTCATTCTGTACACAGAAAAGCATGTTAAGCACAACCCAAAACTATGCGCACTCGTTTTGAACTGGCCTTTTCTCTTTACTGAGCACAGAAATTTGTCCTTGAGCTCTTCTCCCGTACCTGATGCTGCCACGGACCCGAGGCCTCCAAGCCGGCCCAGGCCCCCGGAGCAAGGCTGCTTCGGCCGCCCCAACCACCCTACTCAGGCGGCCCCCGAGGAGAAAGCGTGGGTCGCCCCAGCGGCTTCCCAGCTCCACCTCCCCTTCAACAGGCAGCCAGCAAATTAACCCAAGTGCCGGCTACCCGAGGGGGGCCACCACTGCCCAGCCATGCTCCAACGCGCAGACTGAGCCACGCGGGAGCCCCCCCTTGACCCATCGCCACCAGGGGGCCCCGCACCACCACACCGGCAGAACTTCGCCGGCTCCATCCTGGGGCGCCATGTCGCCCACAGATACCAAACTCAGACCTGGGAAAGGTTCCGTCACTTTCCGCAGGTGAGGCAATGGCTAATGCCGCTCACCTCGTCCTGGGAGAGGATTATCCCTCTCCCCACACGAGAGTCCCTCTAGGGCCTTCCCTGGAAGTCAGAACATCTTCTGATCCTCCTGCCCGTGGTCCTATGGCACGTCTGCCAGACGTATTTGGGCACCAATTCCACGAGGGGTTTTATGTCCCTCCAGAGCGCACACACACCTACCATGGTCAGTCAGGCTCTCCGGATCGGGCTCCCTCATGGTCCTGGCTGGGGATCCTGGACGAGCCCCCATATGTTACGCCCAGACTTTGTGATCCCCAAGGACCACCAGGGAGCCGCGTCCTATGCAATAAAAAAAGAACCTTTTCCATGCTAGCATGGGCTCTTCCCACTCACGCCAGCAACGTGGCGGAAAAGAGCGAATTTCGCCTAGTCCAGGGGTTTTACTCCCCCCCCCTCACAGCTCCTGCAGCCCCACCCGCCCCCCTCCCCTGCCCCTGCCATCTGGTCGGTGGTGATGTCACTGCCTCGGCTAACCCTGATTGGTTGGGTGAGGTCTAGGGATAACTGCGCCCTGCGGGGCAGAGTCGGGAGCTCATCCTCGCCACGCTCTGCCCTCTCAGCCTGACCTCAGTAAATTCAGCCAGAAAGTTGCCCAGGGTTCCAGGTGCCAGGCTCTCTGCCTTCCTCCCTCTGCCATTACTGTTTCTGAATACTGTTCTGTCCTCCCTGCTTTGGACCCCCTTCCCCGCCCCCCACCCCCGCGCCTCCTGCCGCCCCGCCCCGGCCGTCCACCTCCGCCGCCGCTGCAGCTGGCATAGCCACCTGGTTTCCCTCCCTACAACGCCCTGCAGCTTCTGATCCCCGGGGACTTCCATGCCTCGGAGCACTGCTGCCGCTTGGCCACTGGGGTTGCTCCATCACCGCCCCACACAGGGACTGACTCACGGGTGAACGAGAACGCAGGTTGGTCCCTGGCGATGGCCCCTGGGACACCACAGCTCCTGCCCCGAGCTTTTGTACTCCGGGACTGCCAAGCGCCAGCAGCGTGTGTGCAGGGTTGGTCACCGGTCCCTGGGGATGGCCCGTGGACCACGGCATGAGCCATTGCCTCATCTGCGGAACCTTTCCCAGATCTGAATTTGGTATCTGTGGGCAACATGGTGCCCCAGGATTGAGCCGGTGAAGTGTGGCCGGTGTGGTGGTGCGGGGCCCCCTGGCAGCATTGGGTCAGAGGGGGGGCTCCCATGTGGCTCAGTCTGCACGTTGGAGCGTGGATGGGCAGTGGTGGCCTCGCTCATGGAGCAGGCACCTGGGTTAATTTGCTGGCTGCCTGGAGAAGGGGAGGTGGAGCTGGGAAGCCGCTGGGGCAACCCGCGCTTTCTCTTCGGGGCCGCCTGAGTAGCTTGGCTGGGGCAGTGGCAGCAGCCTCGCTCCAGGGTTCTGGGCCCAGGGGGTCCCGGGCCAGCGTGGAGGCATAGGGTACGGGAGAAGAGCTCAAGGGTGAATTTCTGTGCTAAGTAAAGAGAAAAGGCCAGTTCAAAACGTTTTGGGCTGTGCTTAACATGCTTTTCTGTGTACAGAATGAGCTTTAAAAGTGGTGGAGATAACTGGGAGATAAATTAAAACTAGTTTCCCAAGTTATGGTAAGCAGCTTTTGAAATTCCCCCCCCCTTGAGGCGGAAACTAGATGATAATGGTAACAAGTTTACATGAATTGCCATGAATGGCAGGGAGTCTTCAGCTAAAGAATGTGTTCATTTGCATTTGAATGCTACTCCAGTGATCTGCAGGGAGTGGCAGGTGAGTCCTTGGTGAAGCTGCCCAGATGACCTTGCTTACAATGTTTAGTCTTTGTCATTGGTATCAGCTAAACAGAGTCATATAGCTACTTAAGTATGAATTGTGATTGACTTATGAACAAAATTCATTCTTTTTTCTGACATTGTCTTAAATCCTAGTAAACTGCCTCTGGTGAGGAGAGGTCTAGAGTAGGCTGGAGAGCGCAAGACTATTAGCTCTCCTGGTGGACCCCTGGGGCCGGACTTCAGGCCACATTCCCTGGACCAGGTGGGCCTCTCTCTCCCTTATTAGCTGGGCTTTCCCGCCCAGTTCTTCCAGGGAATGGCCCAGAGCCCAAGGAAGTCTGCTATTCAGGTCCCACATTCAGGCCCCAGGGTCTTCCCCTCCTGTCAGGGAGCCTCTCCCCACCCCCTACTTCACCTGTGCTCAGATGGTGCTGAAAGTGAAAATCCAGCAGTTGGACAGGCCCTCCTCCTTCTGGGCCACAGTCAGACCTCAGAGCACCGAGACAAGCTCATCTGTGCGAATCCAAATAGCGAACTTGGGGCAGGAATCAGAGCCCACAGGTCCTCAGGGCGGTGTCTGTGGTAGATGGGAGGCACAGAGTAGGGATCACAGGAAACTTAATCCCATTGAAAAGGTCCCTCCCTATTCCTCATTGGCTGAGGACTATGGGGCTCATGTCCTTTCAGGCTCCTTCCCTAGGCCCTGCTGTCTCCTATTGGGCTATTTAACACATGGGCAAGGCCTTTCCTAGTGTATTCACCTCCTTTGTCTAGGGGACTCTCCCGGGAAATGTGCTACTAGAGGCCCAGCACACAAAATTCTTGCAGGGGGGCGGGTATCCCTCAGCCCAGCCTGCACCCTCTCCAATCTTGGAACCCTCAAGAGATTTCAGACTGACCTTTTAGGCCAGATCCCCATAGGGCAGTCTGACATCCCTCTCACAATCAAGGACTGCTGGCTCCCAACTGCTCACCTGCCAGCCTTCCTGATTGACTCTAACCACTTGCCTGCCAGCCTGAATGATTCTTAACTGCTCCCCTGCCAGCCTGATTGCCACTTACTGCCCTCCCCTGCTGGCCTGATTCCCACAACTGCCCTCCCTTGAAGACCTGGTCCCACCTAAATGCCCTTCCCTGCTGGCCATCTTGGGTCCACATGGGGTAGCCATCATTGACCACATGGGGGCAGCCATTTTGTGTGTTGGAGTGATGGTCAATTTGCATACTACTCTTTTATTATATAGGATGCTCATAAGGAATCCCTCTAATGTGATAAATGATTATTGTGTGAAATGTTTGCTGTGTGAAGACCCCAGTTCCCTGTAACTTCCTAAATGTTATAAACATGGTGAACGCCCCACTATCTTTTATTTTAAATATATTTTATTGATTTTTTTACAGAGAGGAAAGGAAAGAGATAGAAAGCTAGAAACATCAATGAGAGAGAAACATCGACCAGCTGCCTCTTGCACACCCCCTGCCGGGGATGTGCCTGCAACCAATGTACATGCCCTTGACTGGAATCGAACCTGGGACCTTTCAATCTGCAGACCGATGCTCTACCACCAAGCCAAACCTGTTTCGGCATGCTCCACTATCTTGATGTGAATGCTCTTAGCCCTTAAAGTGTGAACCCCCAGCTCCTAGCATAAGGCACACCGTCTGGCCGACATTGATAAGACACACGTTGTTACTACCGACTATATAAGCATCAGACCTTCCTCCGTCAACATTTCTGCCTGGTAGAGGAGGAATCCATGTACTCCGTGAGACAAGTCCCTGCCTGAATGCTCTGCTGTGTGATCCTGAACCAACTCCGGCCACCTGTCTGTCTCCTTCTTCCTTGTCCATCTTTTGGTATGCATCACCAAGTGGCCTTTGCCAGAGCTCAGGACCCACTAGGAATAGGTAACTAAACCCTATGTGATTGCAAACTAATTCTGCCTGTGTGTCATGTGTTCTGGTAGGTCTCTGCTGTTTAGACATTGAAGCACCAGGGGATAGGCAGTTATTGCTGACCCCTGGTCACCTGAGTTTGTTCCACTAAATCGAGGCAGATTATTAATTAATTGGGGCATAATTGGGACAGTGCTGCTGGTCATGTGCACAGCCCTCACCCATCTCTCCCCACCCCCCATCCCGTCTGCCCTGGGAACTTCAGGAACTCTCTGACCATAGGCTGCCCTTTTCTAACAGGTGACTGAGCTGAGGGTGGACCACAGCGGCCTGTCTCCTGCAAATTGAATCAGGAAAACCCCCAAGAGGGTGGGACAAGGGCACTGTGCTTGCCTATCAGGGGAGACTCTGCTCCACACCCACTGGCCCTCTGTCCCCACCAGGGAGGCTGGAGGGGCCCCTCCTGTCCATGCTCAGAGACTCCTGTCCTCCCGGGGTGCTGCCTGAGGCCTCTAGTCAGGGGGCTGCGCCTTCATGGGGGTGGGGACAGATTGGGGGAGCTGCTTTGGGTAGAATCCCACAGCCATCCCACAGGTCTCTCTGCAGCTCACAGGCCTGAAAAGGTGCCCTGAAGAGGGCACAGGCAGGGGCTGCTGTGACCTCCAGGTGTCCTCCCTCTACCCACTGAGCAGCCTGAAGACTCCACCTGGCTACTCTCCTCCCCTAACCCCCAGCTGTTTCCAGGGACCAGCAGGGGACAGAGGCCCCACAGCACTGAGCTCACCTGCAGGGCTCTTGATTTTGCTGAGAAGGGGTGAAGTTCCCTGCCCACCCCAGGGATGCAGCCAGTGGCGAGACAGTCAGCTCATGTGTATGGTCAAGTCCAGAGGTTGGGCAGAGGAGGCCCTGAGCTAGGGGCAAAGTGTGTGAGAAACGCTTACCTTTTTGAATTCAAACAACGGACACAGAGACAGAAGGATGGTGAAAAGGAGACTTTTCCTATGTTCATGCAAGAGTGCTGTCTGCTTGTGCAGGCTACACGGAGAAGTGATCACAGGCTATTTATCCCCTCGTCCTGCCTCGTTTGAATGCCTCCGGTTGAAGACTTAATTCTTTGATTCCTAAGACAAGACCCTGGAAGAATTTCTGCTACTGGCTCTGGTATCAGGGTAGAGACTGCTCAGAGACTGAGTACTCAGAGACTGAGTACTATGGGCTTCATAATTTCCTCAGGGGTGGCCTCGGGCTCCTGTGGGAGCATTTTAAAATGGGCTGAGGCCTTTTCTAGTTGTCTCCACCTCACCCTGGCTAGCTGAGGCTGTTCATCCTGGCTCAGGTGCACAGTTCTCTGTTCTTATAGCCGCTTCCCTCCTCCCACACTCCGTTTGCCTGCGGACACTCAGTAACCTTTTCCAGTACAGCTGGCCATACTGGGGTGGAGCTCAGAAGCCTATTTCCTGCACCAGGAAACTCCCCAAGCAGAACCTCAGCACTGTGACTCCTGTCAGGAGCCATCATTCTTTTATTTATTTTTTTAAAACATTTTTTGTTATTTTCCCATTGATGTTTAGAGAGAGTACAAGATATAGACGAGAGAAACATCAATGTGAGACAGAGACATCGATTGGTTTCCTCCTGCACACACCCCTACCAAGGCTGGGAACCTGCAGCAGATGTGCGTGCCTTTGATCAGAATTAAACCTGGGACCTTTCATTCTCCAGGCCAATGCCCTATCCACTGGGTCACACCAGCCAGGGCAGGAGCCATTGCTGTTTGCAGACTAACCACGGGGGTCACTTCAGAAGGAAGAGCTTCTGTGCACCCACCTGGGCCATTTGGTGTCTTGGCTGCTCCTGCCCCTGCTCCCTGCAGAGATGTCCCCTTGTTTCCAGCCCCCTGTGCTCAGGGTGAGGGCACCTGATCAGGACGCAAAACGCAAGCACAGGCCTATGTCCTTCCCCCATGGGTCCTCTGGGCTGATGACCCTCGCCTGTGCCCTCTGCTCCCAGGCTCCTCAGCTGCTCAGCTCTGGGGGCCACATGGTGTGTTTCTGACACACAAGTGAAGCATAGTAACCTCCATCTTGGATAAAACTGCTGTTTGAAATTCTCTTTGATTGTCAGACAGTCCCTAGTCCTGTAAACTCTGTCACTGTAAACTCTGTCACTTTAAGACCATCTCTTAAATGGCTTTGTTTTTAGTTCAAATAATAGAAACAGATAAATAAAACTGCCTGACCTTGCAAGCTAGCCATCTAAAGAGGCTGATAGCTGAAAACGGTTTGGCTCAGTGGATTGAGAATCGGCCTGCGGACTGAAGGGTCCCAGGTGCGATTCCGGTCAAGGGTATGTACCTTGGTTGTGGGCACATCTCCAGTGGGGGGTGTGCAGGAGGCAGCAATCGATGTTTCTAACTCTCTATCCCTCTCTCTTCCTCCCTGTAATAAAATCAATAAAATATTTTTATTTTTTTAAAGAGGGGGGGGCGCTGATACGAACTCACATATTCTGTCAAGTGTTTGTTCATCCAAGGTTGCAGGTGTCTATATAGATAAGTGCTCAAGGTTACAAGTTGTCTTACACAAAGAACTAGAAGATATGAAAAGGAAATACTCACTCCTGTGTTTGCTCAGAATGTGACAGAGGTAATCTGCTCTGAACCTGCCCACAATAAAGATGACTGTAAACTAACTGGCTCATTAGGCATCTTGTCTGGCCCCCTGAATTGGGGGGGGAGGGGGGACAAGACAAAACAAAAAAAGCAAACAAACAATAACAAAAAAACACCTGGTGTCCGTCCACAGAAAATGGGGACAGGGCCTCTGTCTTCCTCACTGATTTGTCCTACTTGCCTAGAGGAACACAGGGGTGTCACAGGCCCTCAGTGTTGGTGAAATGGATGGGTGACTGAATGAATGAATGAATGAATGAATGGGATGAAATACGATCAATTAATGTGGGTGAACAGGTTCTGGAATTGGTGTAAGGTCCACAACACCCACACCCAGAGACCCCCTCTGAGTACCCTTTTCTGTGACACCTGCCTTGGGGCCCACTTGCCCAAGGACCTAGCTCTGGAGAAATCTGGCTACAGAAGTGTGGTCCATGCCTCAGTGGGCTGTACACACCTGGGTCCTTATATCAGTGAGTGATGTTCAAGCAAGTGCCAGGCATAGCTTCCTGTGTAAATACAGCCCCACTGCAGCCACACAGGCTGCTGAGTCTGGCTGACCCAGGACATGGCTGTTTCCTTCCTCGTCTTCCTTCCCGTGCTGGGCCTCCCCTGCGGTCAGTGTCTGGGGACCTGGCGGATCACAGCCATGTTCACAGAGACGAGGGCTGATTATCCTTGTTTGCTTCCTTCTGTCCCAGGTGCCCTGTCCCTGGTGCAGCTGCAGGAGTTGGGCTCCACGGTGGTGCAGCCCTCGCAGACCCTGTCCCTCACCTGTGCCATCTCTGGGGACAGTGTCTCCAGCAACAGTGCCACTTGGTACTGGGTCAGGCAGCCCCCAGAGAAAGGGCTCCAGTGGCTGGGAAGGACCTACTTCGGATCCCAGTGGTACAGGGATTACACGCCATTTCTCCAGAGTAGGTTAGTCATCGACCCCGACACGTCCAAGAACCAGTTCTCCCTGCAGCTGAGGTCTGTGACCAGCGAGGACACCTCTGTGTATTTCTGTGCCAGGGGCACAGTGAAGGGAAGTCAGTGTGAGCCCGGACACAAATCTCCCTGCGGGAGGCAGCAGGGGGCGCTCTGGACACCAGGTGGAGAGCAGCAGAGATAACATTTTCTGCTCTGCCTTAAAGTAGTTTTGCTCCAAGACACAGAGCTCACAGAAAACAGGATTCGATGTCTAGCTTTAGGGGTTATATTTGTGATCATAAAGGGGCTCTGACTTTATTATGACATAATCCAGTGACTGACAGGAATATCACAGGAGGTTCTGATCACACATTCCTACCCGGGCAGCCCTGGGGATGGGCCAGCCCCAGGCCTATGACTTCTTCACTAAAAGGCTCCTCTTGGCTTTGAGCACCCCCATCCATGGTTCCAGTGCTTCTGGGTTCACACACCTGTAACACCAGCATGACCACCCTCAGGAGAGCACCTCCTGGGAACTGTCCTGGCACCTAGTCCCCGCCTGGCTCTCTCCCTCCTCCCTGTCTCCTTCCTCACCCTCCCTCCCGAATTTCAAATGCACACACACAGCTGTAAGCGGTTATTCTCTGTGCATTTGAGGTCTTCCTCCTCAAATGTTGTCAGTTGTCAGTTTTGCTCCAATAAAAGCTTATAACACATTCTCTCCATGTACAGGCTTTTCTTACATCAAGTAATTGTCTTCTCTTCATTTACAACATACCTGTTTCTTCCCCATGTGGAGAGGGAAGTGCATACAATTACTGAAAACCTGCAACCTTCCCAGGATGAGGTGTAAAGGGTTCCTGTGTATTGGAGGGAAAACAAGTTTGCTGTCCTTGTCCTGGACATAAGGTTCCCTTCCTTAGGAACGAACTCCTCCCTCCCCCTACCCCACTGTGAACACGTTTCCAGGTTCCCCTTGGTTGTTGAATTGGCATAAAGTCCACAAAGTAAGTGAACCACATAGATGTAGTTGGCATTCGCACGCCAAAACCTGATGAGAACTTTTTAAGAGTTTATCTGAGCTGAACCTGGGGCAGTTGCAAAGAAGCATGACCTCAGATGCCCTGAGAATGAGTGTCAGAGTTGCTCCCACAGCTTCTCTGACACATTTGGGATTGAGACGGGAGGAGGAAGGCTGCATGGAGGTGGGAGGGAGCAGGCAGGGTTGGATCTCAGGACACTTAACAAGAGTGCTCCCTGAGGGCAGGTATAGCTTGTTGTACAGGAGTGTTGGTCTGATACTCAAGAACCATGGGCAGGGCCAGCTTTAGGCAAAGAGAAGCCTTTCACTAAAAAGCTAAGGCCTGGGGGTGCCTCCCTCATGATGGCCCAGTTAGGAATTCTGACCATATCACCCTGTGAGGGGACTGGCAGTCCTGGTCACATGTCACCTTGTTTTGTCCACAAAGTGCATAGTGGGTGGCATGTGGCACATTTACTGTGCTGTGCGGCCCTCACCTGCCTGTGTCCGCTTTCAAGGCATTTTGATTGCAGCCTGGAGAAGCCCACCCCATTGCACACTGACTCCCACCCCTCCCCCTGACAGCCTGAAAACCCCTCATCTCTGTGTTTCTATTAAACCAGGACCCAGGTCTCTGAACCAGCAGCTGGGGAGTGAGAGCTGGCTCTAAGGCTGAGCAGAGAGCTGAGATTTAGGACAAGGCAGCCACCCTGTACCCCTAATCCATCAGCCCGGTGTGGGTGGCTGATGCAGTTCATGGAAGAGCCTTGCCTAGTGCAGCTGAGCAATGGGCTCATGATGTGTCCACAGGGCAGGTCTCCCCTCTCCACACCAGGACCCCCTGGTTTACAGTAGGTCATCTTGCTCAAACTTGGGATGGGCATGGTCTCTTCTTAGGTAAAGCGAGTAGGACCATGGAGGCCTCACACACAGTGAGTCCAGCTGAGCTGACCGGGGTCTGTGCTGTGCAGGGCAGAGGGAGAGTTTGTGGGAAAGGGCTGTCCCAGAAGAAAAGCCGAGGACTGACCTGCAGGAGGCCCCTCTGTCCCTGAGAAGGGAGGGGCTCACCTCCCTCAGGATGACTTGGTGCCTCCATTTACCCAGGGTTTTCTCCACAGAGCCAACGTGTTCCTTTTTTATTTTTATATTTGTCCAATTCTCACCTATTAACCCTATGTTTTCCATTGCTTTTCATAGAGAAAGTAGGAGGGAGAGAAGGGAGAGAAAGAGGGAGAGAGGAAAGGAGAAAGGAAGAGGGACAAACATCAATGAGAGAGAGGCCCATAGATTGGCTGCCTTCCCATTGCTCCTTCCAGAGGTCAGGATAGAACTTGGAACCCAGGTATGTGCCCTTGACCAGGAATCGAATCCTAGGCCTTTGGTGCCAGGGCCAATGTTCAAAATACTGAGAGACCCCAGCAAGGGCTCCATTTGTCAATGAAGGAACTTCTCCCAATTTGAGAGGCTGGGAAACAGAATTTTTGCACGTGAAAAGCAGGGAAATTGAGTCAATTGTGTGGTTTCAGGAATGAAGCTGGATACTTGGGACTGGGACAACAGTTTTGACTCAGAGGCTATAGTCACAGTGTCCAGCCCAGCCTCTCCTGCCTCATCACATGTCCACTTGAGAGTTTTATGGAAGAGCTGATTGTGGAAAATGATGAAGACAATTTTTAGTCTCAAAATAAAAGCATCATTCCAATGCAACCTCTCATTCCTAAACCCAAGAAAGCAAACATGGCCATAGTGTATGAAGGAGAGCGAGAGGACGCCCCATCCACAGGACCTCCTGAGTACTCATCAAAACCCCAAGCAAGGAGGCCTCTCAATCCTGGAAGCTGCTCCCAAAGGAAGAGGTCAGGTTGACCAGATGTCCAGAAAGGAGGGAAGGAGGATGTGTTAGGATGGGAATTCTTCTGGCCAGCAACCTAAAGTCCTTTCCCATCTTGGTTCATCCTAGGATGACAAGGTCAGGCATGCAGCCCAGGGTCTCTGCTGCACCCTTATATCCAGACTAATGCAAATGGGGCTCTCCTCCTGCTCATAAAGGAGGGACCAACTCCACATGCTGGGGAGACACCCAGAACTCACGTGCCTGAGACAGGACCCCAGCAGCTCCACTATGGACTTGGTGCCAAACTTTGTTTTCCTCCTGATCATTCTTCAAGGTCATTCTCAGGAGAGGGAGTGCTGAGACCTGTGCCTGTGCCTGTTTGTGCTTCCATGCGATTCTAAGTCCACCATGTGTCTCTGTGTTTGCAGGTGTCCAGTGTGAGGTGCAGCTGGTGGAGTCTGGGGGAGGCTTGATGCGGCCTGGGGGGTCTCTGAGACTCTGCTGTGCAGCCTCTGGATTCATCTTCAGTAACTAGCACATGGACTGGCTCCACCAGGCTCCAGGGAAGGGGCTGGAGTGGATCTCACGCATTACTAATGCAGGTGGTAGCACATACTATGCAGACTCTGTGAAGGGCCGATTCACCAACTCCAGAGACAATGCCAAGAACACACTGTACCTGCAAATGAGCAGCCTGAGAACCGAGGACACAGCCACGTATTACTGTGTAGCAGACACAGTGAGGGGAAGTCAGTGTGAGCCACACACAAACCTCCCTGAAGGAGGCAGCAGGGCGGGGCTGCAGGGAGCATCCCAGACATTAGGGGGCACGCAGGACCACCAAACCCAGTGACCTAGCTCAGAAGCTGTCCCTGGAAGGGTTGTGCAGGCTTCCTATTGGGGCCAATGCTTTCTTCTCTCCTGTTGTCCCTGGGGCAAATCCTGCTTCCTCCTTGTGTCTTTAATTAGATTCTCAGCAAGCAAAAAAGGAGGAAGTGGCTGTGTATTCAGATCTGGTGGACTTCTCATCTGTGCCCTTCCTGTCACCAAGTCCATGATGGTTGTTCTCAGGGTTGACAAGGAAAACATTGTAGGGATTCCTCTCCCCTCACTGAGAGAGATGTCATCCACCCTCCTGCGCAGTGCTGAGTGGGGAACTCAGAATCCTGGCCTGAAACCTAACCTGAGGGTGATCAGCTTCACCTTCAGCCCTGGAAGGAGTCTTTGAGGGCAGTTAGTCACTTGTCTCTGCACTTGGTGGTTTAATGACTGACCCGGTGGATGCTGCTCCTTTGAGTGAGCCTACAAGGTGCACCCAGCTCTCTGTGAGCCACCTGGGATCGAGGCAGGAAGGAAGCCCAGTGATGAGGCCTAACAGCCTTGCTGGGCCCTGTTCCCAATGGGTCTCAGAACACAGTCCTATGAGACGTGTCCCAACAGCTGTCCCTGTTGCCCTGTATATTCCACCTTGATCTGGAGAAGCTGCTGAAGGAGAATTGGCCCCCACCCACCTCTGCTGTGCCTACAAGCTCCACAGATACCACCCCATCCTCACCTTCTGTCCTCTGCCCCCCACATTCTCACCCCATCGGGCCAACACGGACATCTCGTGTGGCTGCGCTCTGCCTTCTCCTGACTGGTTTTGCCTTAAATGCACCCCCACGCCGTCCCCTCATGCCCTCCTATGCAGACCCTCCCTGAGAGGCCAGGGCCACTCAGGTGATCTGAAGCCAACCTCAGCCACCTGCTGAGCCCAAGTGCAGTGCCCACGTGTGATGTCAGGCTACAGAAGCCCCACCTGTGTCAGGTGTAGACAGAGCTGACCACTGACCTCAGAGACCTCCAACAGCTCACACCTGTGCTGAGGGAATCTCCAGGGGCACTTGAGCTGCAGAGCATCGTGGTGGGCATGTCCATGGCCACTGGGTTCAGAGGACAGTCAGGAAAGAGCTGGTGCCTGGTTACCTATTATGTTGCCAATGTCCCAGTGATCAGAGCCCTGGTACACAGAGAGCTCTGTGAATCCTAAAATGCAGCAACAGACCAGCAGTGTGGCTAGGGGTTGAGCATCAACCTAGGAAACAGGAAGTCATTGTTTAATTCTGAGTTAGGGCACTTGCCCAGGCTTTGAGCAATATCCCCAGTGTGGGGTATGCCGGAGGCAGCCAATCAATGATTCTCTCTCATCATTGATGTTTCTATCTCTCTCCCTCTCCCTACCTCTCTGATATCAATAGAAATATATTTAGATATATAAAAGTCTAAGTGTCCAAGTGACTGAACTACCAGTCAACCGGGCAATTGGTCACTACGATTAACACTGACAAACAGGGGACATACACTCAATGTAGGAACTGCCCCATGGTGGTGAGTACATTCCCACAGCCAACCTTCTGTGGCTGGCCAACCTCCCATTGTTCCTCCTCCAGGCCCCCATTGTGACTGGGCAAGATGGCCCCAATTGGCATTGATCACAGGCTAGGCCAAGGACCTCACCTGTGCATGAATTTGTGCACCAGACCTCTAATTAATAAATAAATGAAATTTTTGCAGGTTTTATTTGCAGTATGAAAATATATGGGAGGCAACTGAACAATGCTTTTCTCTCTCTTTTCATTTCCCTCTAAAATTCAATGAACATGTCCTCAGGTGATGACAAAGAAAAGAAGATGCAGCCTGACTCAGTGGTTGACCATTGACCTAGGCACCAAGTGGTCACCTGCCAGGGGTCTTGATCCAGCATCTATAAGGGTTAGGAAATTTGGAGAAGGGTCTGTGCATAAATTAAATAAGAGTCCAGAGATGAAACATAATTTTGAAAGGCCTATTGAGAAAAATTTGGTTAAAGGAACTAAGTTCTCCTTGTCTCAGGAACCCTTGCTTTTTATTAACACAAATTGTCCTAAGGCAAGGTAGCAATATACACAACAAATTGCAGGGTTTCATATGCACAGAATCCATTGTCAGATTGGAAAAATTTGCCTATGGCTCTTCAGGTGTTTGGCTGTGGAAATAATAACATATATATTAAGATGCCTTTAGCTGTCTGGCAGCAATCATTTTAGCCATCATGTTCAGGTTTGGGGAAATGCCCTCAGCCATCTCCAGATGATTCATCCCTGTTGACATGCTGGAATTGACTTCTGGCAGTCACCAGATCAATTCCTAGTCAGGGCACATGCAACACACTGGGTTGCAGATTTGGTCCCCAGTGTGAGTTGTGGAGAAGGCAATCCAACCACATTTGTCTTTCTAGATGTTTCTACCTCTTTATTCCTCTCCCATCCCCTCTTTCTAAAATCAACTTAAAATATATTTTTAAAAAGGAAGAGAGAAGTGAGGTTTTATAATATTTGACCTACCATGCACTCCCCACCCCAGCGTAATTGCACTTTTCTTTTCTTTTTCATAAATGCAGAAACAGACTTGTTTGTGCACACAGCAGCCAAGCATAGCAGTCTTCTGTCAAGTGGAGAAGATCAGGATCTTATGCAGATGATTGGGGACCTACTGCCATGGGGAGACTTGCCTAGTTGCCTTCAGGTGTTTTGGGGTCTATTTACCAGACAGGTCAGCAGTATTTCCAATGGGTTTCTCTCCTCCTGGGCCTGCTGTTCTGATTCCTTATAATGCACAAGCTTCTGTTCCAGGTAGTTCATCCAGGTACTTTTCAATGAAGCATAAGATGTCATATTCCTTGTTGCCAGAGGCTGTGGTCTTCAGGTCTGGCAGGAGATTGGATAACTGGCTCTCCAACTCTGGGACTGACTCTAGGGCATCTGCTCCATTATATCTAGACTCCATACAAATGAGGCTCTCCTCCTGCTCATAGTAGAGGGCTCTGCCCGGCATGCTGGGGAGACATCCAGAACCCATGTGCCTGAGAAAGGACCCCAGCAGCTCCACCATGAATTTGGTGCCAAGCTGCATTTTCCTCCTGATCATTTGTCAAGGTCATTCTCAGGAGTGGGGAGCCTTGAGACCATTGCCTGGACATATATTTGCTTCTATGTGATTGTAAGTCCAGCTTGTGTCTCTGTGTTTGCAGGTATCCAGTGTGAGGTGCAGCTGGTGGAGTCTGAGGGAGGCTTGGTGCCACTGAAGGTCTCTGAGTCCCACCTGTGCAGCCTCTGGATTCACCTTCAGTGACTACTGGATGAGCTGGGTCCGCCAGGTTCCAGGGAAGGGGCTGGAGTGGGTCTCAGACATTGGTACCACCTACTGTGTTACCTCTGTGAAGGGCCAATTCACCAGCTCCAGAAACAATGTTAAGAACATGCTGAATCTGCAAATGAACAGCCTGATAGCCAAGGACACAGCCCTGTATTACTGTGTGAGATACACAGTGAGGGGAAGTCAGTGTGAGCCCAGACACAAACCTCCCTGAGGAAGGCAGCAGGGCTGGGCTGGAATGGGATATGATGACACCAGGGGACATTCAGGGCTAGTAAGTTGTGCTCATAACCTCTCCACTTGGCCCATCATCCTTGCTCTGCTCATGTCTTTCTAACTGCCTAACACATCTCCTCAAGGATCCGGGCTCTGAATCCTTTCAAGGAAAATGGGCATCAGTGGGCTCCTCTAGCTACTTCCAGGCTGAGAAGGGACAAAGTTTTCTTTCAGAGCCCAGAGATGCTTGTTCTGTCAGAAGGATGATGAGGCCTGGGCACAGAAGGAGGTGGGCTTGTGACCTGGCAGAGACAAACTGTATTATAAAATGTAGTATTATTGAGCAATTAGAACAGCAAGAGTTACAACAAATGGTCTGGTAGAAGGGAAAGGAAACATTTCAGTTCTAACAATTTCCTATTGAAATAAAAACTTTCTCCTTAAAATCGCCCTTATTTTATTTTATTTTATTAAAATTATTTATTTTATTAAAGAGCCAAATTAAGACTGATTTATCTATTGCATTCAATTTGGCCTGAATGTTTGCATTAACACAACAAGAATGGTAACTGACCACCTTTGTCAGAATTTCAGGATTGAATCTCAGTGTGCCCCGTAGGGCAGGGAAGCCAAGCCATCCAGCTGCCCTGAGGCCTGCCTGCAGTATCTGCTGGGCTAGGGGAATTCCTCACCTGCAGAGGCTGCCCCCAGACCTGCCTCTTGGCCTTCCAGGCCCACCTCAGCAGCCCTCCTACTTGTTGTGGCCTAGAGTGCATGGGATTCCGCAGGGACACAGAGGCACCCTCATTGCTCCCCTTCCACTCTGACCAACCACCAGCAATGATAGGATATGGGCCTGAGGCTCCAGCACCAGCCATTTTCAGGGCTACCAAGCAGGATACCAGGCTTTCTCCATGGAGCTCTTATTGGCTTCAAGTCTTCAGAGTCCAGACAGGACTCTTAAAACATGACACTGCAGTCAAAGTTTTCAATCAATAAAACCACCACTTGAGCTGAAACCTGTTTGGCTCAGGGGATAGAGCCTCGGCCTGCGCACTAAAGGGTCCCAGGTTCGATTATGATAAAAGACATGTACCTTGATTGTGGGCACATCCCCTGTAGGGGGTGTGCAAGAGGCAGCTAATCAATGTTTCTCTCTCATCTATGTTTCTAGCTTTCTATCCCTCTATCTTTTTCTCTGTAAAAACTCAATAAATTATATATATTTTATATTTTTTAAAAAGAGCACCACTTGAAACTGGCCTTATGAATGTATGGAAAGAAATGCATTGCCCTGTTCATTTATTAAGAATTGCCAAACTTCAGCCGAAACCGGTTTGGCTCAGCGGTAGAGCGTCGATCTGCGGACTGAAAAGTCCCGGGTTCGATTCCAGTCAAGGGCATGTACATTGGTTGCAGACACATCCCTGGTAGGGGGTGTACAGGAGGCAGCTGGTCGATGTTTCTCTCTCATCGATGTTTCTAGCTCTCTCTCTCCCTTCCTCTCTGTAAAAAATCAATAAAATATATTTTTTTTTAAAAAGAATTTCCAAACTTCAGAGGGATGATATAGGAATAAAAATACACTGACCTGCTTTAAGAACTTCTGATTTTTCTTGCCAGTCCTTTCCATAGACTCTTCAGAAAATGTAATATTTTTTCCAAATGCATTATAGCAAATCAGTAACTGTCTCCAAATAACAAGAAGAAATTTAAAATGACAGCAAGAGTTATATTTTATTATAATGCAGATGACATGGAATGTTGTTCTTTCTGTAAAACCCAACATTCTATAATATTATAACTAATAACCATTGGTTATAACTGTATTTCACAAAGGTTTCTATGTATCTTCAGTATAAAACTTTTCTTTGTGAGAGAGAAAACAAACATTCATGGCATTTCAGAGCATATTGGGATGATCCAAAGCCAATTGTAGACCAAGAAAAAGTTTCTTAAAATTCAAACCCTTGAATAATTGTCAAAATTAATTTTATCAAAAGATTAAATATTAAAGTGTATTAGACAGGAACATAAGCTAGCAAACTTCAGTTCCCATAATTAAAAGGTGTTCTTTTCTTTTTATTAAATAAAAGAACTCTCCAAAATAATGTTTCTTTTCTAACTTCATTTGTCCTTGGATGTGGACAGCAAATGACACTAATTGGATTTCTCCCATCAGTCTCCCTAAGGACTTTGACATAAACTATTTACCCTCTGTTTAGTGTGACATAATACAAATCATTCACTCTTAAGTGTCCTGTGATTTAGGAGATAGAATTTTCTAGATGGTTGCAAACTGCTGTATCAATATTTCAGTTTTCCTGCTCTGTCCTGGCTTACTGGCCTGTATCATATAATCAATTTCCATTTAACATTTCTTTCTACAAACTTCTTATAACTTCCACAGACATTCTTACAACTTTCAGAAATAACCACCTTTAGAAACTACCTTCTTTTACCTTCAAAATACATAACCATGCCTTAGACCTTCCACTAAGTATTTCAATTCTAATATTCCTTCTTTCTGTCATACCTTCAGTAACTTGTGCATACATTTTCTTTCTCTTTTTTCTTAAAAATGTATTGGAATTTTTCATTCTTATAAACCTTAATTTTTCTTCAATGATAAGCAAAAAGTAAATAACCAGCATTTCTTAGATTAACATTTATGAACACACTTCAAATGCACTCTTATTTTTTTGTTGAAGAAAATGTACCTTCAAAAAATTAAAGAGACCTTCTGTAATAAAAGCTAAGAGCAGGTGAGTTAAAACTTGTCTAACAATTAATGTTTTAATTTTTAGGTTATTTTAAAATATTTAGATGTTTATTATTTAACCCAGCAATGTTTAAAAGTCTTGAAATTATCCCAGACTTTAGAAAATCATGTATAGGCATATGAGACTGGGGGAGAGAGGAGCAGGTCAAGTAGCCTGTTCCCAGGCCTCTAGCCACTTGGATTTAAACTGCTACATTCTTTCTGAGAGATAACATGTAAGGTTACTGCTGTGGCTTCTCTACTCTACAGGGAGAAGGGCAACTGTTTCCTTCCTCCAACAGAGAGCACAGTCAGACTCCTCTTGAGTGACTGGACTTTTATTATTAGCATATTTCTAATTATTACTCAAAAGATTTATTACAAATTCTTCCTTTTAGTTACATCTATTTATTATATCTTAACAACTTTGAGATTTACAAAGCCAATTATTACCTAAAGCATTTTCTGGACCAATTTTGTAACAGGGATAAATCTATGTGAAAGTACCATTTTATTTTAATTATGCTGTTACCCATGATTGTCCTTCCTATTCAAAGGAAGAACACACTAATATGACTGGAAGATGTATACATATGGGACCCAGAACCACCCTCGTAACGTGGTCCATTCTTATTCAAGAACCACCTTTTATCATGGAAGCATTAATCTTGTTGCCCAACTTGCATAGCTTACTCCCTTATGTAATTCCAAGTATATTTTATTGCTTTAAATTAGTTCAAAATATTTCTTTTTAGGGAGAGAGAATAAAACTTTACATCACCTCAGAGCCCTAAGGGAGTCACAAAACTGTCTCTCACTTAAATTCATGAAATATCACATTCAGAAAAGCTGCCAAATATATCCAATTTAAAGATTATCAAAACTTAAACCAATGGCAGCTGGCAGGACAGAGGTGATGGAGAGGGTGTGAGTGGGTGAGGAGGTGAAAGGAGATTGAGTAGATGTGTATAGTGTTTCTGCAACTGAGTGAAGGACAGTTAAATTTGGCAGGAGTAGCACGGACTGGCAGACCAGGCTATCCTGGACAGGGAGCATCTGCCACCAAGGCAGGCACTTCCAGAGCTTCAAGGCTCGTGCACGGAGCTGACAGCATCTTGAAGGGGAGAGAGGCCTCTTCTATGAACTCCTAAGCACCACCACCAAGACTGGCCTTGGACACTGTCCACAACCCTGTAGCCATTTCAGCCAAGATCCTGCTGCTCTTCTTGCAGACCTGCAGCCTCTAGGATGTCCACCTCCAAGGGCTCATGGCTCCCTTAGCAGTAAGTGCAACTTCCCCTTCACAGCTGCCGACCTCCGGACACCAAAGTCCCTTTTCCATAGCACAGGCTCCTGAGCACACTGACCCACAAGCCGCTCTTGGGTGCCGCTTAGAGACCCTACTGGACATACTCTTATCAAAAAGGGCACACCGCCCTAGCAGTAGAAATTCTGAATTACCCCTCTTCCCAACTGCCTTCCCCCAGACATCTCGGTCATGCAGCTCCAGTGCCAAGGCTCCTCTGACTGTGAGTGATCCACATTGGCAAACGGACCCCGGGTGCCTCTGTGAGCCACCACTGAGCATACATGAGTCAAACCAAGGGTGCAAGGCTCTGACTGTAGAAATTTGGATTTCCCTCACTCCTGGATGCCTACCCACAGGCACCTTGGTCACACAGCTGCAGTGCAAGGGTCACTCTCATTGCACTGCACTAGCAAACAGCCCCTGGGTGACTCTGTGAGCTACTGCTGGGCATGCACAAAGTCAACAAAGGAAGGGCACAAGGCTCCAGCAGCAAAAACTCAGTCTTCCTCCTCCACAGTTACCGACTTCCAGACACCAGTCACCCTTTTCCATTGTCTAGGCCTCCTGAGCCCCCCACAAATGACAGGCAGCTCCTGGGTGCCTCTGTGACCCCAAAGGGGATGTGGCAATTCAACTAAGGGTGCAAGGCAGCAAAAATTGTGACATCCCTCTCCCCAGCTGCTTACCTCCAGACACTATAGTTTTCCCTTTCAGGATTACTGAGCCTTCTGCCCCTATAGGTGGCTCCTGGGTGCCTCCTTGAGCACCTGCTGTGGCGCTCATATCCAAACAAGGATGCATGGCCCTAGCATTATAAATGCGAACTCCCCCCTTCCCAGCTGCCTACCTTCAGATACTGTGGTCACATGGTTTTTGCATGCAGGTCACCTGAGGCCACCACCCCAACAGGTGACTCCCAGATGCCTCTGTTAGCTGCCATTAGGCACACTTGTATCCAACCAAGGGTGTAAGGCCCTGGCAGAAGAAACTCAGACTTCTGCCTTCTTAGCTGCCACCCTCTGGTCATTTCAATTGCACCAATCCAACACACAAAACTCCTGAGCCCACTGCCCTGGCAGGCTGCTGTTGTGTGCTTCTCTGAGATGCTGGAAGGCACAACTTTGCTGGCATCGAGTCCCTGAGGTAGCAACTCTCCAGCACATGGACCACCTGAGCCTACTACCATAGCAGACATATCCTGGCAACCTCTCTAAGCAGCCACTGTGTGTACATATCCAATCAAGGGTACACATCTCCTGAAGCAAAAACTGGGAATTCTCCTTCCATGGGGCCAGTGACACATCACAACCACTCTGATCCAGCATGTGGGAGTTACAAGAACACACCCCTTGATGACAGCTCTTAGGCCTCTCTGTGAGCTTCCACTGGAAGTGTGTCTATCCAAACAAAGGCACACAGGTCTCTCAGCAAAATCTACAACATCTCCCTCCAAGCTACCTACCTCTGGCCAGGTTGGTGAGTTACTGAGACCTTGCCTACCTGGACAAGGTCATATTGTTTCAGCCAGTGACTCTGAGATTTCCACATCCACAGCTGCTGGATCTTGAATCCCCTTGTGATTCAAAGAGGGAAATCGCTTTGGCCAAAGGCCCATTGCTTCAACCACAGACTATGAGACATTTTCCCCAATAGTCATGGACTCTAGGCCTCTCCTATTGAGTTTCAGAGTAACAGTAAATCCAACAAGAGTTATATCACACTGGCCAAAGTCACAGTACCTGAGTTTCATTATCCAAGACTACTCCCTCCCAGGCCATGAACTCTAGGAAACCACAATGAGTACATACCAGTGAGACCACAGACAACCTTTTCCAAAAGAGCCCCCATCACAGTAATATCCAAAACCACTTGCACAAAGCCAGGGGTAAGTCACATTACCAATCTGTGATGAGACTTCATCCATAAATAAGAAACTAACATTCAAGATCAAACTAAATTAAGACAACCCAGATAACTCAAGTAGGGAGCTCCACTAGATCACCAAACATGGGAGACATAAGAGACCACACCACTAGCACCACCCCTAAAAGAACCTGGGTAACAAAGAAGTTGTATATAAGACACAGAAACAAAACATTATAGCAGAAAATGGGAACACACACACACACATACACACACACACACACACACACACACACACACACACACCTGTTGGCACATTCATTTTTCTCTACCATTTTTCTGTTTTGATTTAATTAATTTCTGTTCATCTTTATTTTTCTTCCCTTCTGCTTGATTTTAGGTAATTTTGATTTTCCTCTTCTATTTCTTTTTTTAAAAATATCTTTATTGTTGAGAGTATTACTAATGTTCCTCCTTCTCTCTCAGGACTACTTTCATTGTGGCCCATAGATTTTAGATTGTTTTCATTCTCATTTGTTTCCAGGATACTTTTTATTTCTTCTTTGATATCATTGGCAACCCAATCATTATTTAATAGCATACTGCTTAGCCTTCAAGTGTTTGATTTTTTTCATTATTTTTATTGTAGTTGATTTCTAATTTTAGGCCACTGTGATCTGAGAAGATGCTTGTTATGATTTCTATCTTTCTGAATTTGAAGAGACTTTGCCTGTGTCCAAATATCTGGTCTATCTTTGAAAATGTCCCAAGTGCTCTTGTGAATAATGTATATTCTGTGGTGTTGGGGTGAAATATACTAAAGATATCAATTAGGACCATCTGATCGAGTGAGTCATTTAGGATTGCTGTTTCTTTGCTGATTTTTTGTTTACAGGATTTATCCAGTGATGTCAGTGGAGTATTAAAGTCCCCTACTATGACTGTATTGCTAGTGATTTCTCCCTTGATATCTTACAGTAGTTGTCTTATGTATTTGGGTGCTCCTGTTTTGGGTGCATTTATGTTGATTAGAGTTATATCTTCTTGTTCAATTGCTTTCTTTAGTATTATGTAGTGGTCTTTCTTATCTCTTGTTATGGCCTTTACTTCAAAATCTATTTTGTCTGATATAAATGTTACAACCATGTTTCTTTCTCATTTCCATTTGCTTGAAAAATATTTTTTCTATCCCTTCACTATTAGTATGTATGAATTCTTTCTTCTGAGTTGGGTCTCTTGAAGACAGCAAATGTGTGGGTCATGTATTCTTATCCATTCAACTACCCTATTACTTTTGATTGGCGCATTTAATCCATTTACATTTAAAGCTATTATTGATAAGTACTTGTTTGCCAGGAACCGAAACCTAGCATTGTTACTAGAGATAAAATGTAAAAAGAGCTAGCCGATTTTGATGGCTCTGAAGGGTCAGAGCCATTAATTCATTGTTTAGTTGAGATAGTGGTGCTCGAGGTAATTTTAATTTGTTAATTATATTTAAATGTAAGTTGATTTTCTGTTGTTGGAACTTCCTCCTTAAGAGATGTCTTTGTTTCAGAATCTCAATAAAAGGAATGCTAAAAGGCCAGAGAGCGGTTAGTCTTCCCACTAGAGGTAGACTTTCCACCTGGCCCCCATTTCCCCAAATAAACTCTTTTCCAGTCTCTCTCTTCATTTTAGTGTGCGGCCTTCTCTAGAAACTGGACCCTGAGTGGGCCCTGAACCACGCGGGTCATGTTAAGGAATCCCACATCTGGCGCCCAACGTGGGGCTTCTGGAGGAGAAGGTATTTTTCGCCTAGAGCGAAGAAGGAAAAATACACCGAGAAAAGGTGTGGAAATTTCACCGAGAAAAGGTGAGGGAAATTCACCAGAAAAAGTTGAGGGAAAGTCACCGCACTCAAAAGCCCACGGTCAGCTGCAGAGTCGTGAACTGTAAGTAGGTTGGGAACGTCCTTTTTAACCAGGCTAATGCGGAAGAATTAGGTTATAAATTTAAAGTAAATTTTATTATAAAATTTTGGTTTGTATGCTTAAGAATGTGGTTTATTGTGCAAATTAAAGTCTTAGTTTGTATTTAGAATTTAAAATCTGTAATAAGAAATGAAACGCCACCATTGGAACCACGTCTGGTGTGGAGAAATTCAAAGGTGGCAGGAGAGGGCAGAGCCATCTGCTCTCCTGAAATAAGATTACTCAATGCTTTGTTTAAAAGTTATAAAAGAACTTGCAAAGTAGGTGTTATCTTGGCCAAATTGGGTGCTAGTTATTACTCCGGAAAGCAAAAGAGAAAGAAAAAAATTTGAGATATGTCTTTATCTATTAAGCATGAAAAAATGTGTGGCCAGATCTGTTGTTGAAACTTCTCCCAAAGTAAGCTTGATGTGGGGGAAGGAAAGAGATACAAGGAAATCCTATAAGGAAGACCACTCTCCCAATAAGCTAAGGAATGTGGTAACTTGAATTTGAATGGCTACAAACTTCCTCCAAACTCCTGTGGCAAAAATTTTTGTGGAAGTTTGCTTAATTATAAAAATAAAGAAGTAAAGTTTAAATTTACCTCAAAAAATCTAGAGGACAGAATTGAAGCTTTTAATTAATTATGTCTTGTATTTTTCTTAGAAATGTAAAGTGTCATTAATCTAGGACATGCAATATATATTTGATTTGCCAGCTTTAAAAGTTCGAAGTGCAAATTAAATTGGGAGAAATTATATAGTTGTGGTAATTAAAATACCTAAAGTACAACTTATTTTTGAGAAAATAAAAAATATGTTTTCTCTAATAATTAGGAATTGAAAATAAGTTGCTTATTATTGGTCTAATTAAAGAAAAGGATTAATTCTGTGATCTCAACCAAATATTTTCTATGCAAAAACTAATCTAAATTTAATTGATATCTTAAGATAATAATAAAAGGTATTATAATATTTAACTCATATATGGATATAGATATTTGTTTGATGGTTTTTTCCATGTTAAAATTTCAAGGCCTTAACAGAGATGATTCTTAGAAAGCTTCAAGGGCCTGGAGTAATACAAGAAATTTATTCTCTTAAAGGAAATATTTTTAAAACAGATTTAATATACTTAAAATTGCATGGAAAGCCTTATCAAATAAAAATTAATAAATATAGATATTTTAGAAGGTTTACAATCATGTATTATTACTGGCAAAGGAAAGAAGTTCATAACTCAAATAGGATATCAACCTTTTTAGGAGTGGTCACTGCTCAGTCTCCTCACCCTCATGCTGATTCTATACAATGGAAAGATGATAGACCTGTATGGGTGGATCAGTGGCCATTAACCAAGGAGAAATTAAGTAAAATTCATGAATTAATACAAGAACAAATAGAGGCTGGCCACATAGAACCTTCCAATAGTCCCTGGAATACGCCTATATTTACAGTCCCTAAAAAGGCGACAGGGAAATGGCGATTGTTACATGATCTTAGAGCAGTTAATGCTACTGTGCATACCATGGGAGCCTTACAGCCTGGACTCCCAGCGCCTTCACACATCCCTTTAAACTGGTCCCTCACAGTAGTAGATCTTAAGGATTGTTTTTTCACAATTCCCTTGGCACCTCAAGATAAAAAGAGATTTGCATTTTCAGTGCCATCTATTAATAATATAGAGCCTATGAAAAGATATCAATGGAAGGTTTTACCTCAAGGAATGGCCAATAGCCCTACTTTGTGTCAAAAATACGTGGCTCAAGCTTTTCAGCCTTTAAGGGACAAATATTCCCAATGTTACATTATTCATTACATGGATGACTTGCTCTTAGCAAGCCCACGGGAGGAACAGACCTTGGCCATGTTTTCCCAATTAGAAGAGGAGCTCCCTAAATGGGGCTTAAGAATTGCTCCAGAGAAGGTACAAAAAGAAATACCTTTCCAATATCTGGAAACCATAATTGAAAACCAAAGTATTAGGCCTCAGAAGGTGGAGATATTATAAAAAAAAGATTGTCTTAAAACTTTAAATAACTTTCAGAAATTATTAGGAGACATTAACTGGTTAAGACCTTCTCTGAAGATCTCTACAGGAGAAATGACAAATTTGTTTAGTTTACTTTAGTTGACTCTAATCTTTCTTCTCCCCGAACTTTAACTGATGAAGCTAGGAATGAGTTGCTAAGGGAAATTGCTCAGGCAATTTCCTCAGCCCAAGTAGCACGGGTACAGCCTGAATTGCCTTTATTGGGACAAAATAACCTTACTGCAAATAGTCCCACTGGAGTCATCTTTCAAAATAAAAATTCTCCTACCATTATTGAATGGATCCACATAGAACATCAATCCTCTAAAACTACAGTTACATATGTAGAATTATTGGCCCAATTATTATTTCAAATTAGGAAACATTGTAAACAGCTTAGAGGGGAAGAGACCCAGTGTATATACCTCCCCCTCACTGGAAAGCAATTAGAAATGTTATTTCAGACTGATATAAATTGGCAAATTAGGTTAAGTGGATATTCAGGAGAACTTAGCTGTCATCTATTAAAAGATAAATTATTACAATTTTTATATAATACCTCCATCATTATACCAAAAAATACTAGGCAGGAACCTATTCCTGGAGCTTTAACTGTTTTTACTGATGGATCATCAAATGGAAAAGCTGCCTATCATACAATAGATTTAGACCAAGTCATACTGACCAATCATACTTCTGTACAAAGAATTGAACTAGAAGCTATTAAGGCTGCATTGCAGGATTTCCAAGAGCCAATTAATATTGTCTCTGATTCTTTTTATGCTGCAAACTTAGTGAATAGAATTGAAACTGCCAGGTTAAAATGGCTTAGTGACCAAAGTTTATTTTTACTATTCAAACAAATTCAGCAGATTGTCCAACAGAGACAATATCCTTTTTATATCACTCATATCAAGGCTCATAATGTCTTACCTGGTCCTTTAACAAAAGGAAATGCACAGGCTGATCAACTGGTTGCTTTATTGAAAGAAGCCTTAGAATCTCATCAGCTTTTACATCAGCCTGTCAAAATATTGTCTAAACAATTCTCAATCACTCAACAACAAACAAAACAGATTATTAAGGAGTATCCAACTTGCATGTTACATCTACCTCAAGGGCCTAACACAGGAGTCAACCCCAGAGGTTTGCTAAAAGACCATATCTGGCAAATGGATGTATTATAACACATTATAATTCCTTTGGACGCCTTGAGGCATTACATATCTCCATAGATACCTTTTCAAAAGTCCTATGGGCTACTGCATCTACAGGAGAAACGACAAAACAAGTTATTAATCATTGCCTAGCTGCTTTTGCCGTCATGGGAATTCCAAAAATTATTAAAACTGATAATGGGCCTGCTTACACAAGCTATCAATTTCCAAAAATTTTATAAAAAGTGGAGAATTCAGCATTTTACAGGAATACCATATAATTCCCAAGGACAGGCCATTATTGAACGACAGCATTAGCAGCTAAAATCCCAACTTGAAAAACAAAAAGGCGGGATGATGGAGAAATCACCCACAGGTAGGCTGTGCCGAGAGCCATAAGGAAAAAGTCCAGTCTCACTTCCTGGTCAGTTCCACTTCCTGTTTGAGCTGAGTGCCAAAAAGCCTGCACGCGCCAAAACTGTTATCCCTCCCACATTGGAATAGCCAACCAGCTAAGAACAGATACCCACCCCCCAGCCAATCACCTTGTGACAACCCCCCCTTTCCTACCCCTCCCCTCCCAGCCTGAGAGCTTATAAACCGTTGTTCTTGAATAACATTTTGAGGCTTGATCATAATCCTGTCTTGCCTCCGTTCTTCGAGTTCCTTGTTTGCTTCATTCTCTTAGGTGGTTTCCACGTGTCCTGGTTGTTGCCCCGCGGGTCGGGGCAAATTGGTGCCCAACGAGGGGCTCCTGGGGACCCCAGACGAGAAAGTCTACCGTAGAAGCCCTGGCCAGGCACCCCCCAGAGTCACCGCGAGGACCTGCGAGTGAAGACTCAGCACTAGATCGCTACGGTCCCGCCCGCCATGAGATAGATCGGAGTAAAGGTAGGTAGACGATTTTTTCAAACAAGATTTCAGAACATTTCACACCTTTTTTGCTCGATTGTTATTGGCTCTCTTGGTCGGTTCCTTCCTGCCCACTAATAAGCACTCACTTGCCGATTTGGGGAAGAGTGAAAGGTACCCATCTTCGGCTGTGAGAACCCTGAATCACTTGAGTTAGTACCGTCTCCCGGTCTTCTTGGCGAGAATCCTCTCCAATTAGATCTACTCTTAAAACCTTGAGCTTGCTTTGAACCAAAGGTCGTTCACCTCACAGACTCAACAAAAGGAATTCCTACTCCCGAGGGCCACGGCTGAGGGCACAATGGGGTCTTCCTGTCTATGAGGGTCCGTGTAGGCGGCTTATACCTACCAACTGTTTCACGCAAGCAAGGAAGTAGAGGGTAGAGACAAAAAGAGAGCGATTCCACCTGATTTCCTGGTTTGACTGGAAACCTCAGGCTGACCTGGTATGGGGTTTATATGTCCCGGAGGCTTACGTGGAGAAGGAACTTCTTAGAGAGCCATCCAATTGACCGATAATGGGAAATTTTTTAAGTTGTCATGAGATGTTCCTTGACGGTCTCAAGATTTCCCTCAGAACGCGAGGAATAAGGGTTAAGAAAAAAGGATCTTGGAAAAAGAGCCCAGGGAGTCCCTTCAGGCACGAGGAATTAAGGCAAAAAAAAAATCTTAGAAATGAAAGTGCTCTTTAGAGTGAATGTTGAAGTCTATGTGATCACAAAATAATGTTTTTTTGTTGAAATTAGAATCTTAGTATATGTATAGAATTTAAAATCTGTAATAAGTGGAACTCCACTACTGAAACTGCTTCTGATGCGGATAAATTCAAAGGCAGCTGGAGAGGGCAGGGCTATCTGCTCTCCCACATTAAGATTACTTGCAATAAGACTACTTAATGCCTTGATTAAAAATTATAAGAAAACTCACAGGGAAATGCAAATCTTGACCAAATTGGGTATTAATTATTATTTCAGAAAGCCAAAAAGAAAAAAATTGAGATCTGTCTATCTTTTAAGCATGAAAAGAAATTCAGCCAGATCAGTTGCTGATGCTTCCCCTGAAGTAAGGAGGATGTGGGGGAAGGGAGAGACATGAGGCGATCCAATATAGAAGCCCGCTCTCCTAGTATAATAAATTAAAAATTTCCTTTCTCGCCATAAAAAAGTTTTAAAAATTTAGAAATGCATCTGGGATATCTGTACACGTGTAAAGAGAAAGCTAGTATAAGACTAAATGTGTGCACGTCCGATTTCGGATATTAGATAAGTCTTGAACTAGCCTTAACTCTTTACAAGGGCTACAGAAATGAAAAACCCAGAACTGATTCTTTTTCCTAAAAAAAAAAAAACAGCAAAAAAATCTTCTTGAAAGAAATTCAAGCTAATTCCAGCAACAAGATTTGCATTTCCATAACAAAGAATAGTTTTCAAAATGCTAGTAAACCTTATTGAAAAGTTAACTTTTAAGGCCTTCAAGAAAATAAGTAAATTTGTCTCTGTCATAGAATTTATCCAAAGTAAATACTTTAAAAACCTAAGTAGTCCAGATAACTGGCTACATCCTTTGTTGAGGGAGGAAAGGGTAAAGGCCCTTCCCCCAGCAAACAGTTAATATAGTGTCCTGCCAGTAGCCATCTTAAAGAATGTGATAATTTACAGTCAAATAAACAAAACCTAGTTTCCCAGAACCACTGGCAAATAAAAATTAAAGTTCAAATTTGCCTCATAACAAACCTAGAGGATAGAATTGAATCTATTAATTGATTATGTCTTGTATTTTTCTTAGAAATATAAAGTGTTAGTTGGTCCGAAGGTTGTGGGTTATTGTTAAGCTGATTAACATAGTGTTATTAATCTAAGAACTACTAAATATATTTGACTTGCCAGCTTTAAAAATTCAAAGTTCAAATTAAATTAGGAGAAAGTATAGAGTTGTAGTGATTAAATACTTAAAGCATAAAAACTTATTTTTATGAAAATAAAATATTATATTTCCTCTAATAATTAGGAATTCAAAAAAAGTTGCTTATTATTGATCTAATTAAAAAGAGGATTAATTCTGTGATCTCCACCAAAAATTTTCTATGCAAAAACTAGTCTAAATCTAATTGATGTCTTAAGATAATAGTAGATAATAATAACAGGTATTAAAATATTTAAATCATATATAGATATTTATTTGATGGTTTTTTTTCCATGTTAAAATTTCAAGGCCTTAACAGAGATGATTCTTGGAAAGCCCCAAAGGGCCCGAAGTAATACAAGAAATTTATTCTCTCTTCTTAAAGGAAAACTTTTTAAAACAGATATAATATACTTGAAGATACCTTTCAATATGCATGGAAAGCCTTATCAAATAAAAATTAATAGGTATATATTAAATATTATGAAGGTTTTCACCTGTGGGAAAGGCAAGGACAATATATTTCTTAAATATAGCCAAATTTTTCAACAGCAATAAAATTTCAAGAAAGATAAAAGCCATGCTTTTGGGTCAGACCAATAAAATCTTTGCCATTATTTTTTTTAATTAAAAATACCTACTTAAGTTACTTTATGAATTAGCTTTTACAATATAATCAATGTCATATAAATTAAGTTACATGAGAAGCCAATGTTTTATAAATAATTGAATCCTAACTATATATAGCCGCTTACATTTTAATTAAGCTAAAGGCAAGGCAACATTTGTGGCTTATGAATTCAAAAGTAAATTTGCTTCATTTTTAAAGTAAAGATACCTTGCCATGATAGCAGTCAGCACCTGTGCATTGCTACAGGTTGCCCAGGACCAAGGGCAAGGAAGGTCGGTGTACACACCCTTCTACATAGAAGTCAAAATACTTAATATTTTATATTCTACCTGGAACCCTAGCTTAGGGGCTTGATTTATATCTAACACAGAGAATAGTATTAACAACCACATTAAAAGAAATTTTTTATCTCAGGTATTAACCATTTTTACAGATCGATCCAGTTCTAGAAAGGCTAGATATACTACAGCAGAGGAGCAAAGGTCCTTCAAACCTCTTATATTTCAATAGAAATACAAGCTCTTATTTATGTCTAACAGATTTTACTACAAAGACCATCAACCTATAGTAATAGTACTTATATGATAAGTATAGCAAAAATTATTAAAACAGCTATTATAAGGCACATTAATTCAGAGGAACTTTTCATTTAATTTTCAGTCTATAAAATGTTTTTTGAGAATGGAAATTTCCATATTTTATTAGAAACAATGTCCTCAGAATATTATCCAACTTCCTATACCAACCTTAGGAATAAATCCCGAGGACTTAAACCTAATCAAATCTGGTAAAATAAATGTCACTCAGTGGTGGAAAGAGCCATTTGTGCTCTTAAGATCATTTTATAAACATAAAAGGGGGAGACAGATATTATGTGTCACCTCAAGAGAAGCTAAGTCATACTTTTTATACTTTAAAAACTTTTTTAAATTGTGATGCAGAAGATCGTACAGCAGGCGAAAGGCATCAGGCCTCCTGTACAATAGCCTCCACCGAGTCAGCTAGGTGGAAGGAAGCATAAACCAGAAAAGAGTTTTATCAGATTCAGTAATAATATATAGCCACCTATAGGAGTGGCTGTACATTCTTATACTAAATTATCTAATCAATTAATCAACGATGTCCAAGCCCTTTCTAATACCATTAATGACCTCCAAGACCAAATAGACTCCCTAGCAGAGGTAGTCTTGCGAAACCGAAGAGGCCTAGACTTACTCAGGACAGAACAGGGAGGGATATGCTTAGCCTTACTGGAACGTTGCTGTTTCCACACCAACAAGTCCGGAATCGTCCGAGATAAAATTAAGAAACTACAGGAAGACCTGATAAAGCGGCGGAAAGAACTGTTCGAGAACCCCCTCTGGAGCAGACTAAACTGATTTCTCCCCTACCTTCTCCCCATCCTGGGCCCCCTTGTAGGCTTTATATTGATCCTGTCCTTTGGCCCTGGGTTTTTCGAAGAATAACAAACCTTATAAAACAACAGATTGATTCTATCCTAGCCAAGCCCATTCAGGTGCACTATCATCTCCTGGTTATGATTGACCATGAGCAGGACCATAAAGTCGGCCAGAGCTCCCTCCCTGTGGGGATAGCATGATGACCAGAGGAATGCTTACCTACTCCCCACTAAGGAGAAAAGTATGGGTACCGATATGAGTGCTGCACCAAGCCTTAATTACTTTAAACTTTTTCACTTGTGATGATGAAGGAAGGACGCCTATGGAAATATATTGGCATCAGAGTAAAACAAAAGAAAATGGTCTAGTTAAATGGAAGGATCCCGAATCTGGTTTATGGAAGGGACCTGATCCATTATTAACCTTTGGCAGAGGGTATGCTTGTATATTCCCAGAAAATTTTCCCAAACCAGTGTGGATTCCTGCTAGAAATTTTAAACTGCAACAGGGATCCAGGAGAGAAACTAGCCAGACTAATGAGGACCTTGCGTCTGGAGCCACACCATGCAGCTGCAGACAATCAACTACTCCAGCTACAGAGGGCAGTGACTCCAAGCAGTCCACTGGAGATGAGCAGGAGGACGAGCCGGACAGCAAACAGCCTGGAGAACACCTGGGGCATGGTGAAGAAGATGGTACCTGAGAATGTCTTTCTTGCCATATTAGCAGTATTCATCTGTATGGTAATATTACCTGGGACAAATGTGAAAGTGTTTAGGACTTATGTTCCTGACCGTTCATGGGTAAAAGCCCTTATGTGGGCTGATCCCTTGCCTAATGTAGTCACTAATAATACTAAACACCTTGGTCATCCAGAAAGAAAATGGGTGAGGCAAGGAAATATAATTACACAGGTGTTGCCACCCAGCTTCCCTTTTTGTATGACACAAAATCAAACCAATGCTCCTTTGTGTGTAAAATTAAAGAGAGGTTTCTGGCTTGCACCAAAGTAGAAGAATATCCCTACTTGCTCCTGGGAGAGGTGCAGAGAATGTAACTAAGACCTTGTCTATACAAAAAGAAATTGACAGCCAGTTTGAATTTGAATTGCCATTGGCTTAGAACAAAGAATATCCTTGCATGGTATTATTCTACAATGTCATTATAATTTTTGATATTTTACAACAGCATATTGTACAATTATGCCAAACAAAATTAAAAATCTAGTTTTTGAATGTTTGGCAGCAATTTAAAAGGACATGAAAGGATTTAACCTTCCATTGTGTGGAAAGCACTTGAGCATTCACTGGGAAGGCACTTGAGCATTCTATATTGGCCCTTGTTGCCTTATTTGCAAAGAGGGACCCTCTTGTCATAATCCAATTGCCCATAGCTGTTGCTTGAGTTTTCAATTCATACTGAGGTTAAAGCCTCGTGGTGGCTGGTACCATGGATCCGTCTCTAGCACAATGGCATGAGCTGGGACCTCCCTGGAAAAGAAACCTGGGTTTCCCAAGATATGTGATCAATGCCGGGGCCCCGCCAGCAGGAGAGAGGATCCCAAGGCAGGTACTGGGTATGGAGGCCATGGGGCATAGGCTACTAAGGAGACAGAACTGAACCTCACATCACCCTGCTTGGCCCCGGAGCATGGCTGGTTAGCCAATGACGGGTAAGATTCCTCAAGGGAGGGACAACCTAAGACAGGCACAGCCACAGAGGGCCATCAGGAGAGGACTTGGGGGCCAACAGAGGTGGGGCACAGATCCTCACCCCCCCAACGCTGTAGGGGCTTGAACACTCACCCTTTTGAGGGATGTCTCCTGCCCCATGGCTGCTTCACGCTTCCCATACCCAGCTCAGATTAGGACCCAGGCTACAAACAGATTTGGTCCAGCTCAGATTGAAACCCAGTTACAAACAAAAAACTTGGCACAGCTCATATTGAGACCCAAGCAACAGAGAAGTGGCTGATGGCGACTGTGCTATATCTAAATGCAGCCTAAATCTAAGAGTGCTCAAGGCTTTCTCAAGGATGCATATAATATTTTCCATTAATATTTACAGAGTAAACTAAAATTGTTGTTAAAGTATTAAATTTGACAGTAAAATAGTCAAGTTTTCAGATTAATTTAAATTGGCTAAATGCAATAAGTTAATATTCAAGAAAATTTAATTGTACAACAGGCTATTCCTAAAGTATTAACCAAAATTTCTATTGGTAGTCCATTTCATGGTAAAATTGTTTAAAATACAATAAACTCTAAAGCAATCATAATTTTTATACAAAAAATTAAAATTTAAAAATTATCAAAACAGCATTATAAAAAAAATTTCCAAAAGCCTCCTAATAATTAAATAGAAAAAAAGAGGGATAGTGGAAAATACCATGTAAGAAAAAATGTCCTGTAAGTAAATTACATCTAGAAAAAATTTTCTTATTTTCTTCATTGGTTATCATTACACATGAAAACCAATTTTCATGTGTAATGATAACAGTAAGACAGCCATGAAAAACACAGATAGTATCAAAATAATTTAAAAATTAAAAATTAAAAGTATTCCAAGTAAAATTTATAGAAAAGATTCCTTTATTAATTTTGGTCGAGATATGTTTGTATATTTTTCAGAAAACTCCAAAACCATGTGGATTCCTGCAACGGAGGAATTAGCAGGAATGCTCCAGCCATGAAGACAGGAGGAGAAACAGTCCAGACATGGAGGACGCTGATGACACCTTGCCATGCCAGCAGTCAGCAGCTGTGTGTCGCTGCAGATTGTACAGGACCAAAATAGAGAAGGTGGGACCTGTATCGCCACCATTTGTTCACCATCCAGATATCATTGGTGACATGTACACATGAAGAACTTTTGGACTTAGAACTTTTGGACATTAAAACTTGGACTCGATTCAGGATCCAAGATGGCTGCTTCGGTAGACATCTAGCCGCGGCAGCACACAACAATTTCAATGGAATACAACTAAGATGTAGAGTGGACATTGCACAGAGCTACAGATAGTCGACTGACTGAAAATTCTACAACAAGAAGGAAAGAGAAAACCAGAAGGAAAATCAGAGGAGCTGAAAAAAAAAAAGCCTAAGGTACAGAGACATGCTGTGCGCCCACCCGCACGCGCACGGAGAGGTCGCAGCCGGGGAGGAGGAGAGGGCTGGGTGTTGCCTGGCATTCCCTAGCAGGAAGGAAATAAAACCCCCAGCCTGGGCTCAACCCCCGAACCGGCAGCGCTGAGCCCCCCGAAAAGGCAGCGCTGAGCCCCAGTTATGGGCCAGACCCTGGGGACCCAGGCTCCGGCAGGAGGAGACGGGGCTGTGAGGCAGAAAAGCGGCGAAAAGCAGGGCCCCCGGAGTCGCGCACAATGCGCGCGCAGAGGACTGAATGTTGACTCTGATGCTGGGTTACCCTTGCCGGAAGAAACAAGGCCTCCAGCAGCGCTGGGCCTCAGTCCGGACTGCTCCTAACCCCAGTTCTGGGCCAATCCCTGGGGTCCCAGACTCAGGCAGAGGGAGACGGGGCTATGAGGTGGAGTCCGGGGAGAGCGGCGAAAGGCCAGGCTCCTGGACTCGTGCAAACTGCGCGCAGAGGACAGTCTGTTGACTCTGATGCTGGACTCCCCTAGTGGGAAGGAGAAAAAAAAGCTCCAGGCTGGGGGAACGTGGCGGGAAGCAGAAGCCCCTGCCTGACGCCGGCCAACCAGGAACCAGCAAGGAGCCAGGCGACGGGGCCCCTGGGGGTGGGGTGCCCCTGAGCCTTCCACCACTGAGCGCGGGAAATGGAGCCAAGGTCGGGGGCTGCTTACTGGGCGGCGCCCCCAGCAACAGGCTAAAGCAGTGCAGGAGCCCGCAGAGAACAAAGGGGTGCCACAGGCCAACCTGCTGAGCTCCCAGGACAAGGAGGAAGAAACCAAAGAAGTTCTCAATGTGAAGAAATCAAGTGAGAGCAAAAGATAGTAAAATTACTTAAGAAAGAATACAAAGAAGTTCTTGAAAAATCAAAGACTAAGTCAGAACTCAATTCACCAGCCAACATTGCAACATAAATGCGTTTAAAAAAAAGAAAAAGAAAAAAAAAGGACAGAATGTTGGAACAGCGGCAGCCAGGCCTAGAGTGGCCAGGCACAAGGCAGTGGCAGCCAGGCCTGGAGCAGCAACGGCCACGCCCCAGAGCAGCAGCAGCCAGAACCAGAGCATCAACAGCCAGCACTGGAGCAGCCAGACCTGGGGCAGTGGCAGCCAGGCCTGAGGCAGAGGCGGCCAAGCCCAGGGTGGCAAGTCTAGGAACAACCAGACCCGGAGTGGCCGGGCCTGGAGAAGCCAGGCTCAGAGCAGCCAGGGTGGGAGCAGCCAGACCCAGAACATCAGTAGCCAAGCCCAGAGCATCCAGGTTTCGGGAGTGGCCAGGCTCGGAGCAGCCAGGCCCGGGGCAGCCGGGCCCAAGGCAGCCGGGTCGGGTGTGACCAGTCCCGGAGCAGCGGCTGCCAGGCTGGGAGCGGCCAGGCCTGGAGGAGCAGCCGGGTTGGGTGCGGCCAGGCCCAGAGCAGCGGCTGCCAGGCT
This sequence comes from Pipistrellus nathusii, assembly GCA_963693515.1. Classification (NCBI taxonomy): domain Eukaryota; kingdom Metazoa; phylum Chordata; class Mammalia; order Chiroptera; family Vespertilionidae; genus Pipistrellus; species Pipistrellus nathusii. The sequence goes on along the minus strand of OY882875.1, from coordinate 40,533,711 downwards.
GGGAGCAGCCAGGCCCGGAGCAGCCGGGTCGGGTGCGGCCAGGCCCGGAGCAGCGGCTGCCAGGCTGGGGAGCGGCCAGGCCCGGGGGAGCAGCCGGGTCAGGTGCGGCCAGGCCCGGAGCAGCGGCTGCCAGGCTGGGAGCGGACAGGCCCAGGGGAGCAGGCAGGGCTGGTGTGGCCAGGCCCAGAGCAGCGGCTGCCAGGCTGGGAGCGGCCAGGCCCGGGGGAGCAGCCGGGTCGGGTGCGGCCAGGCCCGGAGCAGCGGCTGCCAGGCTGGGAGTGGCCAGGCCCGGAGCAGCAACAGCCAAATCCAGAGCAACTAGGTCAGGAGCGGCAGTGACCAGACCCGGAGCAGCTGGATGTGAAACGAACCAGAGCAACAGAGGCCAGGCCCTGAGCAGCAAGGCCCGGAGCAGCTTGCTCCTCGCCTGCTCCTGCCCCACGGCTGCCTCTCAGACATAGCTGGAAACTTTCGTGGGAACTTGAGGGTCTGCTGAATCAAGTGATGAAGGCTTAGATCTGGATGTGTTGAGTTAGTATAGGGCTGGGGTGTTGATCTGTGAGTGCCTTGGGTGGGGCCTGGATTAGGCTGGTGGACCTATTGCAAAATGTCTTTTATGTGAAGTGTATCATTGGGCATGTGGAGGTATTGTTGATATGAGAAAATGCTAAGTAACTGATTTACTATCTGAAAAGGGATTTACTATCGGGGAAAGGGAGGGAAGAAGAGACTGAACATAAACTGTGCACCTATGGATGAGGACAATGGGGGATGGGGAGGGGTCGGAGGGTGGGGTGGGAACCTGGTGGAGGGGGGAAGAAATGAGGAACCTTTGTAATAATATGAACAATAAAGATTGATTTAAACAACAATAACAAAAAAATTTGGACTCAAAACTTTTAGACATTGAAACTTAGACTTAGAACTCTTGAAATTTGAAATCGGGACTCATAAATATTTTTTGTTCTTATATGTTTATTCCTGGTATGTAAATGCAAAAATTTTTAAAGGAAGGAATTGGGGGGAGATGCCAGGAACCAAAACCTAGCATTTTCACTAGAGATAAAATGTAAAAAGAGCTAGCTGACCTTGATGGCTCTGAAAGGTCAGAGCCATTAACTCATTGTCTAGTTGAGATAGTGGTGCTTGAGGCAACTTTAATTTGTTAATAATATGTAAATGTAAGTTGATTTTCTGTTTTTGGAACTTCCTCCTTAAGAGATGTCTTTGTTTCAGAATCTCAATAAAAGGAATGCTAAAAGAGCAGAGAGTGGTTAGTCTTCCCACTAGAGGTAGACTTCCCGTCTGGCCCCAACTTCCCCAAATTAACTCTTTTCCAGTCTCTCTCTTCATTGTAGTGTGCAGCCTTCTCTAGAAACCAGACCATGAGTGGACCCTGAACCACGCAGGTCATGTTAAGGGATCCCACACTTGTTTGTTCTCATTTTTATTTTTAATGCTTGTGTTTCTTCTTGCCTTTCTTTTTCTTCTTTTTACAGTATCTCCTTTAGCATTTCTTGCATTGCTGGCTTGGTGGTAATAAATTCTCTTAGCTCTCTTTTGTCTGTGAAGCTTCAGATTCCACCTTCAAATTTGAATGATAGCCATGCTGGGTATAGTATTTTTGGATTCAGACCCTTAGTTTGCATCACTTTTATATTTCTTTCCATTCCCTTCTGGCCTGATATGTTTCTGTTGAGAAATCAGTAGATATTCTAATGGGAGATGCCTTGTGGGAACTTTCTGCCTTTCTCTGACAACTCTTAAGATTCTGACTTTGTTGTTGATGTTTGCCAGTTTAATTATGATGTGTCTTGGTGCCAGTCTTTGGGGTTCATCTTGTTTGGGACTCTACATGCTTTTTGGACATGTGTAGTTCCTTTCTTGACAATATCAGGGAAGTTTTCTGTCATTATTTCTTCAAACAGGTTTTCTATTCCTTTTCTCTGCTTCTGGTCCTTCTGGTATCCCCATTATGTAGATGTTGTTTTGTTTTGGGTGTTCCAAAGCTCCCTGAGGTCTCCTCCAGCTTTTTAAGTTTTCTTTTCAGTTGCTGCTGTATTTGTGTGTTTTTTCCTACCTTGTTTTCTAACTCACTGATGTGGTCCTCAGCCTCTTCTAGTTTACTGTGTAAGTCTTCCTTTGTGTGCTTTATTGCTGTTACATTGTTCTTCATTTCCACTTGGTTTCTTTTCATGTTGGTGACATTCTCATTCAGCTCATTATAAGTCATATTGAGAGTTGTCTTCCATTGATTTGAGCATCCTTATAACAATTACTCTGAATTCTTTCTCTGACATGTTACTTGCCTCCATTTCATTTAATTCCCTATCTAGTGATTCCTTGTTTCTTCAGAAATTGTGTGGGGGGTTTTTGTTTGTTTATTTGTTTTGTATCCACATTTTCTGCTGTAATGTTTTAATTGTTTCTGTGTCTTAGATGCAGTTACCCAGGTTCTTTTAGTGGTGGTGTTAGTGGTGTGGTCTCTTACATCTCCCAGGCTTGGAGATTTCGTTGTTTTCCCTAGTTGAGCTATTTGGGCTGTAGTAATTTAGTTGGATCTTGAACGTTAGTTTCTTATTTATGGATGAAGTCTCGTCATAGATTGGCGATGTGACTTACCCCAGGTTTTGTTGTGCAAGCTGTTTTGGATATGATCATGGTTGGGGCTCTTGTGGAAAAGGTTTTCTGAGGTTTCCCTGGTATATGCTCATTGTGGGTTCCCAGAGTCCACAGCCTGGGAGGAAGTAGTCTTGGGGCATGATGCTCAGGTACCATGAATTTGGCCAGTGTGGTATGACTCTTGCTGGGTTAGCTGTCACTCTAAAACTCAGTAGAAGAGGACCAGATCCCATGACAATAGGAGAAGGTATCTAATAGTCTGTGGTTGTGGCAATGGAATTCTGGCCAAAGTGATTTTTTTTCTTTGAATCACAGGATCCAGCAGCTGGGGATATGGGAATCTTGGAGTCACTTGCTGAAAACATGTGACCTTGTCCAGAGAGGCAATGTCTAAGTAATTCACTAACCTGGCCAGAGGTTGATAGCTTGGAGGGAGATGTTGTGGATCCTGTGGAGGGAGCTGTGTGCCTTTGGTTGTATAGGCAGATGAGGAAGCTCATAGAGGGGCCTAGAAGTTGTCTTAAAGAGGTGTGTGCTCATGGGGCCCACATGCTGGATCAAAGTGATTGTGGTGTGCCACTGGCCCCATGGAAGGAGAATTCCAAGTTTCTGCTTTTGGGGTCAGTGGCTTTATTCTCCAGTAGTAAACACCCTCCTCAAGGTCTCACTACCCCTCCCCTCTTTGCCTTACATTTCCTTTCACACTTCCAGTCACTTACTTCCTTGGTGAAACTGCTCTGTATTTTGAATTTCTAGAGGATAAGAAAATAACATCTAAAATGAATAATACATGGAATAAAACTAACACTGCTGATTAAACATAAGTGAACTTAAAGAAGTGTAATGGGAACTCCCCAAAATAGAACACAGAACTAATTTTCCAAAAAATAGTCAATTGTCAGGAATGTAAGAGACAATAAAGCTGTCAAATCTATACAAAAGTATTGGGAATCCCAGAAACAGGAGAGAGTGGTGCCAAGTAAAATGTTTGAAGAAATTATAGCAAATAGATTTTCAGAATTTGATGTAAACAATAAAGAGCTCTAAGGTCACCAACATATCCCAAGAAGAATAAAAATATACAACATTAAATGAAGGCATAATAAAGTCAAACTCATGAAAAAGATAAATTGCTTAAGGCAACAAAGAAAAAAACCACACATAAGTAAAGGAACAAGTGAAAGGGCAGGGTGGAGTTATCCCTAGCCCTCACCCAACCAATCAGGGTTAGCCGAGGCAGTGACATCACTACCGACCGGAGTAAAACCCTTGGAATGGGCAAAATTCGCTCTGTCTTCCACCATGATGCCGGCATGAGTGGGACAGAGCCCCACTCATGAGAAAGAGACAAAAGAACTAGAGAAGGAAAGGGAAAAGAAAGGGAAGAAAAGGCTCTTTTGTTTATTGCATCGGACTCGGCTCCCTGGTGGTCCTTGGGGATCACGAAGTCTGGGCGTAACATAAGATTAATAGAAGCATCAAGGTGACATGAAAAACAGCAGATAAGGGGACAGACCTGAGTTCTTGTGGAAAACCGTCCACAGACACACAGCTTTCACAGAGGTGCAGCCTCAGGAGGAACTGGGCAGCACCACTGGTCACTCAGAGTTCACCCTAAATCCCCTGTGACTGGAGGGGCCTCACGTGTTTGCTCTTAGACTTGATCCCAGGAAAATGAAACCTGCCTCTTTAGGACAGGAAATAGTTTTGCACCTGGAAGCCAGGAGCCACCTGAAGTCTGGCTGCCCCCTTCCACCCATAGAAGTGGGGAGAGGGTGCCCCTAGTGGTCAAACTTCAGAGATGGTTCCAAAGTCCCCAGAAAACACACTGAGGCTTTTAAACTGATATTGAATCTTACTTTCATTTTAGAAGGACAAGAAGGAGGAAATCCTGTCTCTTCCTAGCACCTGGGAAAACGGACTTTTCCCTAATTGAGGTTTGTGTTTCCCTCAGCCCTCATGGGACCTGACAAGCTGGCTTCTGTAGGGTCCCCACAGGAAGGCCCAGTATCAGCCTGCAGTTTCGGGGGTCTGGTGGTTCTTCCTCTTTAAGGCTCTGGAGAGAGTCTCTAGCCCAGCTCCCTATTGACCCCTGTATCCTGGCACCTGGGGCTGTCCTTCTGGGTGCCTCTCCATCCTAGTTCCCCTCATCCCAACAACACAGAAAACCCAGGTCTGTTGGTCCACCTGGCAGGAACCTGGCTGCCTGCATGCTGTGCTGGGGCCTTCTCAGTGTTAACTCGATGTGGTTGGAGGGGCGGGCCCTAGCCCCTGAAGCTCAGTGGATAGAGCGTCAGCCTTTGAACTGAGATGTCCAGGACTGATGGTCCATGGCTGAGGGTTCCCAGATTTGATTCCCATCAAGAGCATGGATCTCAGTTGCAAGCTGGACCCTGTGTGCAAGAAACAACTAATCAATGTGTCTCTATCAGCTCTCTGACTCCCCCTCCCTTCCATGATATCTAAAAATAAGTGGAAAATATCTTTGAGTGAGGATTAACTAAGTAAAATAATTTTATTTTTTTAAATGAAAGAAGAAAGAAAAAAAGAGAAAGAGAAAAAAGAACTAGAGAAGGAAAGGGAAAAGAAAGGAAAGAAAAGGGAAGAAAAGAAAAGAAAAGAAAAGAAAGGAAAGGAAAGGAAAAGAAAGGAAAAGAAGAGAAAAGAAGGGGAAAGAAGGGAAAAGAAAAGAAAAAGAGGTAATCCCAGAGCCTGGCTGGTGTTGCTTATTGACTGAGCATCAACTTATGAACCAAGAGGTCATGGTTGGATTACTGGTCAGAGCACATGCCTGGCTTACTGCCTGGATCCCCAGTGGGGGCGAGCCCCAGCCAACCAGTGGAGGAGTCTCTCTCATCATTGATGATTCTATCTCTCTCTCCTTCTTTCCTGTCTGGAGTAAATAAATATATATTTAAAAATAAGAATAAAAATGAAAAGGAAGAGAGAAGTAAGGCTTTGTGTTGTTTGACCTGCCCATGCCCCACCCCTCCCCAGTGTGACTGCACTTTCCAAGTGGTGGTGGCCACCTTTCCAGAAGGAACAAGTGACTGCAGTCCCAGATTCCTGTGTCTGTCTGTCTTCACCTGTTGAGGCTGTGAGAGGATGGACACAGGTGGCTGCTCTCCTCTGAGAAGGGAGGTGCTCACCTGCCCCCAAGGACAACTTGGTGCCTCGGCTTTCTACCCACGGTTTTTCTCCAAGAGACATTGTTATATTGGAAACCAGAAGACTCCTTAATTAATAAGACAAATTTATTTGGAGTCTTGTTCATTTCACTAGCGCTAGCGGGCCCAGAGGAAATTTTCCTTCTCAAATTCTGTGCCCCACTATTTATTCTTTTTCCAGCTCTTTGTCTCCCAAATTTGAAATGAGACTTCTGGACCTTCTGTGAAAAAGTCCTGTGTGTTGGGACGAGTCCCTGAGACCATATCTCAAGGCCTGGCCAGGTGCCAGCACTGACAACTCTGTCCACAGCATAGTTTATGGCCTCTCTGGAATGGGGAGTAGTCTTATTTTCCCCTATTGTTTAAGAAAGCAAATGTTTACAGAAGCCAGAACAGAAAGGTTAAATTTTAAACAGCAGTTTTTACAAAAGATGGAGGTTACTATGCTTTAACATCACATTCCATTTTTATCATTAATTTGTAATTATTTAATTTTAATTTTAATTGTTTTTCTTTGTTAATCCTCACCCAAAGATATTTGCCATTGATTTTTAGGGAGAGTGAAAGGGTCAAGGAGACACAGAGAGAAACATCAATGTGAAAGAAAAACACCGATTGGTTGTCTCCTTCATAAGCCTACCACCAAAGTAAGTGCCCTTGACCTGAATCAAACTGGGGACCTTCAGTCCAGAGGCTGATGCTCTATCACCTGAGCCACGCTAGCCAGGGCTCCTTTTAGACACTAACAGCCAGGAAGTTTATAGAAATGTGAACTGGTGTCAGGAAGAGACATTTTGAGACAGAGGTTGGGGCCTCAGCATCCAGCCCAGCCTCTCCTGACTGGTCACAAGTGAATGTGAGAGTTTTGTGGAAGATGTGATTGGGGAAAACAAAAGAGAATCTTTCAAAGGCAAAGTAAAAGCATCATCCCAATGCAAATTCTTATTGCAAAGCCCAAGAAAGGCCCAAGACATGTGACGGCGACCAAGAGGAAGCCCATTCAATAAGTCTCTGGGGGCAGCACCACGGGGTCCTCATCAAAACCTCAAGACGAGTCCTGGAAACTGTCCCCAAAGGAATGGGGTCAGAGTGACCAGCTGTCAAGAAAGGAGGGAGGGAGGGGAGACAGGATGGGACCCTTTGTGGCAAGCATCCTTGAGTTCTTTCCATCTGGGGTTACCCTAGGATGATAAAGTCAGGTCCCAGCTGCACCCTTATATCCAGACTCCATTCAAATGGGGCTCCCCTCCTGCTCATAAAAGAGGGCAAAGCCCCATATGCTGGGGAGACACCCACAACTCATGTGCCTGAGACAGGACTCCAGCAGCTCCACCATGGACTTGGTGCCAAGCTGCATTTTCCTCCTGATCATTTTTCAAGGTCATTCTCATGAGTGGGGAGAACTGAGAACTGTGCATGTGCCTGTTTGTGCCTCCATGTGATTCTAAGTCCACCTTGTCTCTGTGTTTGCAGGTGCCCATTGTGAAGTGCAGCTGGTGGAGTCTGGGGAGGTTTGGTGCTGCCTGGAAGGTCTCTGAGACTCTCCTGTACAACCTCTTGATTTACCTTCAGTAAATACTGATGAGCTGGGTCCGCCAGGCTCCAAGGAAGGAGCTGGAGTGGGTCTCAGACATTAATAGTGATAGTAGTAAAATACACTATGCCAACTCGGTGAATGGCCGCTTCTACATCTCCAGAGACAATGCCATGAACACGGTGTATCTGCAAATGAACAGCCTGAAAGCTGAGGACAAGGCCATCTATTACTGTACACAATAGGAACAGTGAGGGGAAGTCAGTGTGAGCCCAGACACAAACCTCTCTAAGGGAGGCAGCAGGGCGGGGCTGCAGGGTGCGTCCTGGACACCAGGGGGCGAGCAGGACCAGCAAATCCAGTGTCCCAGCTCAGAACCTGTCCCTGAAAGGGTTGTGCAGACTTCCTATTGAGGTCAGTGCTTTCTTCTCTCCTGGGGCAGATCCTGCTTCTTTCTTTGTGTTTTAATTAGATTCTCTGCAGGCCAAAAAGTAGGAAGTAGCTGTGTTTCAGATCTGGTGACTTCTCCTCTGCACCCTTCCTGTCACCATGTCCCTAATGGTTGCTCTCTGGGTTGAAAAGGAAAACATTGTAGGGATTCCTGTCCCCTCACTGAGAGCCATGTTCCCCTCCCTCCCCCACAGTGCTAAGGGGGGAAGGCAGAGTCTTCTGGCTCCTCCCTCAGAAGAGCCCTTAGTGGGCAGTTAGCCACTTGCCTCCCACTGACATGGCTGCACATGGATTTAAGGTCTGACCCTGCGGACGCAGCCTCTCATGAACCTGGGAGATGAACCCAGCTCTCAGAATGTCCTGCAGGGAGGCAGTTACAATGAATTTCATGTAACTCTCCTATGTCCCTTTCCTTTGATTGCTGTGTACAAAGACAGATGTAACCCTCCATTATCTGGAGCATTATCTCAATTTATTGAGGTTCTGCTTCATGGCATATGTCAACAGTTTGGCTCAAATAAATTCACAAAAATTCTTTACGGGTCTGAATTATATTTTTATGTTATCACTGAGAACCTGCTGAAGGGAGACATGGTATGCACCCATCCTCACCCTCTGTCCTCTGCCACCCACATTCTCAACCCATCGGTCCTGCACAGGACATCCCTGTGGCTGTGCTCTGCCCTCTCCTTCCCACCTGGGAAATTTTGCCTTAAATGCACCCCCATGCCATCCCTCATAACCATCTCCTGTGCCAGGCCCTCCCTGCGGTGCCAGGGCCAGAGCCATTTAGGTGGCTGAAGCTGGACTCAGCTGCCTTGCTGAGCCCACGTGCAGTGCCCACGTGTGATGTCAGGCTGTGGGGGCCCCATATGTGTCAGGTGAAGATAGAGCTGAGCACTGAGCTCAGAGCACCTCCAACAGCTCACACCTGTGCTGAGGGAACCTCCAGGGGCCCCTGAGCTGCAGAGCATCATGGTGGACAAGCCCATGGCCACTGGAATCAGAGGGCAGTCAGGGAAGAGCTGGTGCTGAAGCATCCATCTTATTATAAAAACTGCTGTTTGAATATTTTATTCCTGCTATTTTGGCTTCTGTAAATGCTTGCTTGCTTAAAGAATAAGGAAAATAAGACTACGCCCATTTCATAGAGGACATTAAAGCTTACTGAAAAAAAGTTATCAGTACTTGCACCAGGCCAAAGCTTTGATTGAGATTTCAAAGCCCCAGCACATAGGGGCTCTTTAAGTACTTGCAAAGGGACCGAAAAGGAACCCCATATTGGGAAGACCAAGAAGATAAAAAGATATAAATAAGCAAAGTTCCTTCATGTTTGGGCCCAGAATTTGAGAGACATTTTCCTCTGGGTGCACACATAATAATAATAATAATAATAATAATAATAATAATAGTTAATGTAGCTCCATCTCTCTAAGTGTTGCCTGGTTCTTCTCCAGTTTTCTGTAACGTGAATGGTTCTCTGAAACATGGAGAAATAACCATGCTTTGCATTTTGGCCTCCAGTGAATGGGCCAGGTTTGGGGCCTGGGGGAGCTGGATAGGCCTCTGGGAGGCGCCGCTCTGCTGGTTTAGCAGAATTGTACTGGAGGACACAGGAGGTTCTGTTACAGAGTTCTTGAACAATCAAATAATGTAGGAGAGTTTGGAGAGACTTAGTTTATTCATCATGCGATGGGCTTAGAGAAAATTATTTCAAATTCTAAGCAAAGCTACAAGTAGAATTTCTTTTTTTATTAAAGAGTCAGCCCTATGTGCATTTAGTGGTTATTTCAATGCTGTCCTTGAAAATAATATAATTCTATCTAATTAAAAAATGCACCTGGCATGGCATTAAGATTATGGACATATTTAATCTCCGGCCTACAAGGTCATACAGTTAAGTTTATTATCATCATTCTTCAAACAGGCTAAAGCAGACTAGAAAGCAACATTTTATCTAAGAATAACAGCAGAAAATTCCAAATAGCAGTTTGTTACAAATAGGGGTTTCCTTCTCATTCCCCCACCCTTGTCCCATAAGCTTTTCAGCCTTGTGGTACAATAACCATGGGATGTTATAGTGAATAAGGTTGTTGAAACTTTTTTACTACTTTCTGCTGGAAAGGGGAGTCATCTAACATCTTGTTTCTTCCTTTTGGAGAGGTTTGTAAGGAATTCTTCTGGCTTGTAGGACCATTTGAAGTTTAAAGGCATCTAGACGGGATGAGATAAAGCAAGTTAACAGATTTAGAAGACATGGTCCTAGGGTTATGGCTATCAGTAACATTGACAGTGGTCTTGTCAATGGAAGGAGCTATTTTCAGACTCCCCCTCCCCCCCTTTGCAGGCCCAGGTCTCAGATAATTCCTGTCTTATTTTTGAAGCTCGATCAGCTAGTTTCTTGGCCTCATTTTTTATAATACCAGACTGGTTAGCATAAAACAGCATTCTTCCTCAAGAAATAGGCACAGCCCCCCTTTTTTCCTCTGTGAGAAGGTCTAGTCCTCTTTGATTCTGGAGAGTAGCAGCTGCCAGTGAATGGTTAAGATTAAGAAAGTTCAGTAACAGTGAAAGAATTAGCCTTAGCTTCATGGTGTTCCTCTGCTGTGCAGTAATTTTATGGTGCCTCTGTATTCCAGCCAGGGCAGAAGAGCTCTCCTCCTGGGACTAGTCTCAGGTTCTGGCGGCACTCATAAAAAGATAAAATGAAAATTATTAGGAAGATAAAAACAATAATTATCTAGAGATACTAGAGCATTTTCAACTTAAAAGAAGATAAGAAATATTAGTGTAAGGAAAAATTCAGTAGGGCATTTCTGAATCCCTTGGAGCAGGTTGATCAGTCAGGTCAGTTGTCCTCTTGAAGGTGATCTGCAGGGAATGTTTCTGGTGAGAGGTCACCTTCCACTCAGGCTGGATGTCACTCAGCTGGTGGGCTGCTTTCACCGGAGAGTGGTGAATCCAGTTGTTCAGTCATACAACCTTGAGAGCTGTGGGAGTGGTTAGTATGACTGGATAGGATCCCTTCCAAATTGGCTTAAGGGGCTCTTTTTTTCAGTCTTTTACCCAAACCTGGTCTCCAAGTTTATAAGGATGTACAGCTATTCCTAGAGAGATGGGTAGTCAGTCAGTAACCCATCTGTGGATTTCAAAGACAGTTTTTCCAAGTCCTTGTAGTTGCTTCTGAATTTTTAAGCTTTCTATTTTCCCTAAATCTCCCTTTGGCCAAATTAAGGGAGGGGGTCTACCATATAGAATTTCAAAGGGAGAGAAACCTACCCTGGCCCTCGGGGTACAGCGTACCCGCAGGAGTGCAAGAGGCAAGATATCTGTCCAGGGTAAGGTTGTCTCTTGGCATAGCTTAGCCATAGTCTGTTTTAGAGTCCGGTTCATGCTCTCTACCTTCCCTGAACTCTGAGGTCTGTAAGCTGTATGTAGGTTCCATCTAATTTCTAAAGCCTTAGCTGCCTGTTTTACTATTTCTGCTACAAAGGCTGGGCCATTATCAGACTCTATGGTCAGAGACATTCCATACCTTGGAATAATGTCCTTCAGCAATGCCTTAGTGACTTTTCTCACCTTTTCAGTGCGAGTGGGATATGCCTCGACCTAGCCTGAAAAGGTATAAACAAGGAGTAGTAGGTATTTATTTCCTCTGTTAAGCCCTACTTCTAAGTCCTCAAAAAGAGCTTGCCCACAGCGCTGAACTCCTATCCATCTTACAGGACCCTGTTTGGCATTATTCTGTGCACAGAGGAGGCATCGCTGCGAGACTAAGGCACACAAGGAGGGAAGACGGGCAATTAGGTAATATCTGCCTAACGAAGCTTCTAGAGCTGTCTTCCCTAAGTGAGGAAGTTCGTGCTGCTGGAGGACTACCTTGTATGCTAGCTGTTCTGGGACATAAACCCTATGATCTGAGAGTGTCCACCAACCTTCTTTTGTTCTTTTGCCCCCTTCTTGCTGAGCCCATTCCTCCTCCTGTGGAGTGTACTTTGGAGGTTCAGGTAACTCCAGGGCCAACATGATCTGTGCCGGTGCCGTTTGTCAGCCTGCTTTGCTGTGGCATCACCATGCTGGTTTCCTTCTGACTCTGAGTCTTTCTCTCTCTGGTGACCTTTGCAATGAATGACAGCTATTTTCTTAGGCTCCCAAACTGCTTCTAGTAACTTTAAAATCTCATTTTGACTTTTTTATTTCTTTTCTTCCTGCCATCAGGAGCCCCCTTTCCTTGTATATAGTCTATGAATATGCAGGGTAGCAAAGGCATAGCGTGAATCAGTGTAGATGTTGGCACGCTTATCCTTATTGAGTTCCAAAGTTCTAGCGAGGGCCCAAAGTTCTGCCCTCTGTGCTGACCATCCTTCAGGCAGGGCCTGTGCTTCAATTGTCTCTAAGTTTGATACTGCATATCCAGCTCGTCTTTTTCCTTCATCTAAAGAGCTGCTGCCATCTGTGAACAATACCAAGTCCGGGTTTGGCAGGGGCCTATCCATTAGATCTGGCAGGCTGGAGTAAACCTCCTCTAGGACTTCCAGGCAGTCATGTTCAGGGCCCCCCTCAGCAACGGGTAGAAAGGTGGCAGGATTAAGAGTTCTTACTGCTTCTAATCGTACCCGTGGATTCTCACTTAACAATGCTTGGTATTGTATCATCTGAGCATGAGTTAGCCAGTGCTGCTCCTTAGCTTTCATTAGAGTAATAACAGAATGAAGTACTTTTACATTTAAGTTTTGTCTCAGGTAAGTTTATCTGCTTCTTTGACTAATAGAGTCGTGGCTGCAAGGGCCCTGAGACAGGGAGGCCACCCGGAGGCAATTAGGTCAATCTGCTTGGAGAGATAGGCTACTGGTCTTTGCCAAGGTCCAAATTCTTAGGTTAGAATTCCTAGGGCTACCCTGTTGTTCTAGTGGACGAAGAGATTAAAGTCCTGTGTCACATCCGGTAATCCAAGTGGTGGGGCCTCAGTAAGCTTTGCCTTTATGCTGATGAAGGCTTTCTCCTGCTCAGGGCCCCATACAATGGGTGCTTTCTCTTCCCCTTTTAAAGCTTCATAGAGGGGTTTGGACAGATCTGAAAACCCTTGGATCCAGATTAGACAGAACCCTGCTCCTCCCAGGAATTCACGAATCTGCCGCCGGGTGCTAGGGGCTGGGATGGCACATATTTCCTGCTTTCTTTCAGTCCCTAGCCTTCGTTTCCCTTGGGTGATTCTGAAGCCTAGATTCTTGACTTCCTTCTGACAAATCTGTGCCTTTTTCTTGGACACTCTATAACCTGTTTCAGTTAACAGTCTCAGGAGGGCTCGTGTCCCTTCCCAGCACTGAACTCGTGTGGAACTGGCTAGTAGGAGGTCATCTACATACCGGAGTAGAACACACCCCAAATCCTGTCCTGGAACTTAGATAAATCAGATGCTAGTCCTCCACTAAAGAGAGGAGGGGAGTTTTTAAATCCTTGTGGAAGTCTGGTCCAAGTGAACTGTTCTTTGGCTCCTATATTTGGGTTTTCCCACTCAAAAGCAAAAAGCGGCTGGCTGATGGGGACTATTCAGAGGCAAAAAAAAGGCATCTTTCAGATCTAGGCATGTAAACCATTCCGCTTCTGATGGAATAAGTTCTAGAAGTGTGTAGGGGTTTGGCAGTGTTGCATGCAAGGTTGTAACAGTCTCATTAACAGCCCGTAAATCCTGTACTGGACGGTAGTCATTAGTCCCAGGCTTTTTGACAGGCAAGAGGGGAGTATTTCATGGTGACTGGCATCTTTTAAGGAGTCCCCACTGAAGTAGCCGGTCTAAGTGGACCTGAATTCCTAAGGCTTGCCTCCCTTGGAATTGGATATTGTTGGATTTTGACAGGCTGTGCCCCAGGCTTTAAGTCAATTAGTATCGGGGCATGGTCTTTGTCCAGGCAAGGGGGATTTCTTTCTGCCCAAACCAGTGGGAATTCTTCCTCTAATTCAGGCTCTAAAGGTGAGGCCTTTGACTGAGGGTCATAAAGTCTCCATTCTTCCTCCCAGGGCACTGCTAAGGACAGGATCATTGGAGAAGTCTCCCCACTTAGGCAAAGCTGTGCTGAGCCATTTGGAGCAAAAGTGATTTCTGCCCCCATTTTGGCTAAATGATTTCTACCCATCAGAGGTACTGGACAGTCTGGCAAGTACAGGAATTTATGAATTACTCGGTGGTCACCAAGTTGGCATCAGTGAGGCCGGCAGAATGGTCTACGGGTCTGGTCCCCAGTAGCTCCAATAATGGTGATCTCCTTCCCTGAGAGAGGCACTACTTTCTGCGTTACTACTGAGTGCCCTGCTCCCATATCAACCATAAAGTCCACATTCTGGCCCCCAATTTTCATCCTGACCATGGGCTCATGGGGGCCGAGCTGAAAAGAGCCCGGTCTGTCCTAGTCAGAGTCAGCTGCTGCCAGGCCAATAAGGTCTGCTTCAGGTGGTTCTGGTTGATAGCGACTGGGTGGAAAAGGGGGCCCTAATTTCTTGCTCTGCCATTTGGAATATTCATTCTTCAAGTGCCCTGTTTCTTTACAATAGGCACACTGGCCCCGTCTCAGACTTGCTCTTCCTTTCTGGGCTGTTTGGGGCCCAAACCTCTGAAAGCCACTGCTATCACGTTGGCTCTTCTTTGCATTCTATTTTCTTCCTCCTGTTTTGCTGTCCTGTCTCAGTTAATGGAAACCTTGTTATCTATCTCTAGCAGCTCACTAGCATTTTTTCCTGCAAATCCTTCCAGCTTCTGTAATTTTCTCCTGATATCAGGCTGGGGTTGGCCTACAAAAGCAGCATTTATCATAGTTTGAGTGTCCGGGGCCTCAGGGTTAAAGGGAGTATAGATTCGGTATGCCTCACATAGTCTCTCATAGAAAGCTGCTGGGCTTTCCTCAGGCTTCTGGAAAACCTCAGAGATTTTAGCCATATTGGTGGGCTTCTTGGCTCTGGCACTGACCCTCTGGAGGAAAACCAGCTGGTATCTTTCTAGCCTGGTCTTTCTGTCTTCTGAGTTTGGGGACCAATTAGGTTCCTCATCAGGGAGGGCCTCCCTTGTCCATCTGTCTGTGTCTAATGTCCCTGCCTGCTTCTCCTTAGCCTGATCCTGCCTTGCCTGCCTCTTCACTCCTGCTACTAAAACCTTACTCTGTCCCTTCTTGCACACACAGAACCGGACCCAAGGCGGCAAGGTCTGAGCAATTTCTAACCAGCAGTCTATGAAGAGAAACTGATCTGGAAGCCCAGGATCTCCTGTGACTACATTCCACACTGCGCAGACCATCTAAAGAGCCTTCTGAGGGCCAGCCAACCCCGAAGGCTGGCCATTCCACTTCAGAGAATTTCCTCAGTGTTTCAGAATTCATTTTAATTCCATAATCTCCAGCAAATCCTTTTTTAAAATTTTTCAACATGCAATTGAGAACAGTGGGTTTACTCTGTCCTGACCCCATAATGATCGGTGGTGCAAGACAGACAAGGGAGGGGTGACCTGTTTTCACAGATCCTCACTCAGGTGCCTGCCTGGCCACATCCTTTAGGAGCCTAGATTCATCTTAGCTAAGGAACACCCGTATAAACCCAGGCCTGGTCACCTCCACGTGGGGATGAGTCACCGTTATGCCATATGACGAATCGCAGAACCGCAGGTTGGGGCCCACTCGGACTCGGTAACCGAAGTCATGGAGCCACACAAAGGATAAGAGAGGGCAGGCCCTCTCCCTCCACACTCACACATTTTCACCAGACATTCACTCAGAGTTTAAACAACAATCCACCCAATTCCTGATTTGCCTGTGGAAGCCTTATGGCCTCCCTGGAGGTGATCAAGCTCCCCCTTTCACTCATTCAAGTGGGCTGAACTGACGGGGCCCCTACCTTACAGATTCTGCCGACAGGTCCAGAAGTGTCTGTCCACTCTCTCCAAATGCTGGCCAGGTCCCAAGCTGAGGTCCGGGAGCGCCCAAAGTCCCCTGGTTTAATTCTGCTAAATCAGCAGAGAGGAGCCTTCTGGAGGCCTGTCCAATGCCCCCAGGCCCCAAACCCGGTCCATCCACCAGATACTAAAAGGGCTGCATGGGTTGGTTCCTCGGGCCAATGCACCAAATTATGTTGCAGAGTTCCCGAACAATCAAACAATGCAGAAGGAGAGTTTGGAGAGACTTAGTTTATTCATCGCGCGATGGGCTTAGAGAAAATTATTTCAAATTCTAAGCAAAGCTACAAGCAGAACTTCCCATTTTATTAAAGAGCCAGCCCTATGTGCATTTAGTGGTTATCTCGATGCTGGCCTTGAAAACAATACAATTCTATCCAATTAAAAAAATGCACTTGGCATAGCATTAAGATTATGGGCATATCTAGTCTCCGGCCTACAAGGTCATACAGCTAAGTTTATTATCATCATTCTTCAAACAGGCCAAAGCAGACTAGAGAGCAACATTTTATCTAAGAATAATAGCAGAAAATTCCAAACAGCAGTTTGTTACAAATAGGGGTTTCCTTCTCAGTTCCAGGACCTCAGCCCAGGACCCCGCTGGCATCTGGAGAGAGTGGATGGACACTTCTGGACCTGTGGACAGAATCAGTAAGGTAGGGGCCCTTATCAGTCAGGCCCACACAAGTGAGTGGAAGGGGGAGCTTGATCACCTCCTTGGAAGTCAAAGATTTCCTCAGGCAAGTTAATCAGGAATCAAGCGGACTGTTTAAACTCTGCCCCTGGTAGAAGTAAAAAAACTGGGACTATCTGGTATATAAATGTGGGACTCTGGAGGTGAGTGAATTCAGATTTGATTAAGGAAGTATGAGTTCACTCTGCTGTCTGTTTGCTACCAAGAAGGGGGACTCGACTCAGTCTTAACTCCTCAGGTAGGTTCTCACCAAAACTTTGGTTGAGAATTCTGTTCCTGGGCAAGAGTGCTGGGAGTGCCCCCAGCCTGTCTGCTTAGGCATTGTTTTATTTATCTGCTCAGCTGCAGTCTGTGCTAATCTACTGAGATAGTGTGAGTATGGATGTTTGTCTGTTTTGCATAATTATCTGCTAATTAACTGGTCTGTGTGAAGCAAAAGCTACATTGTGCCTCCTGGCTGTATACATGAAAGAATTTCTTATCTCTTTCTATTGTTTAATTTGCTTAAAGATGGGGTGAATGCAGAAGTCTCTAGCAGCTGTGAGATTTCTTTTTCTCAGAGTCTTTTGCTCTATCAGAGAGGGAATCAGCCCACTTAGCTAATAAAAATTTCTGTCTATGTTTGTATAAGTAAGGGTTTTAGTTTGCTCTTATTTGTGAATTTGCTGTATTAAATTGAAATTGGCTGCGGACTGCTCTGCTGGCATAGGGGTCTGGTCCAAGTGTCTTATCAGTACAACACTAGATTGAAGGTCGAAAGTTTTCTGCAAACCAATTAATATTTTTCTGCCTATTTTATTCTTTCTAACCATTCCATACTAAATTAAATTGATACAAGATACTTGAAATTGCATAAGGAAAAATATGGCAGTTTTTACTAGACTAATTCGCCTGTTCATAGTTTTATCACAGGAGGTCTAGATATATTTTCTTTTATTTATATGAGATTCATACATTTTATTTATTTATTTTATTTTTAAAATAAATCTTAATTGTTCAGATTATTACAATTCTTCCTCTTTTTTTCCCCCCATAGCTCCCCTGCACCCGGTTCCCACCCCACACTCTGCCCTTACCTCCCCCTTGCCCCACTGTCCTCATCCATAGGTATATGACTTTTGTCCAGTCTCTTCCCGGACCCTCCACACTGCTTTCCCCCCTTGGGAGAATATTCAGTCCACTCCTTTTCTATGCCCCTATTTTATAATATTCACCAGTTTATTTAGTTCATCAGCTTTTATATTCATTTGATTTTTTTTTAGATACACTTGTTAGATATCTGTTTGTGGCTCATAATTTTTATCATTACCTTCTTCTTCTTCTTCTTATTCTTATTCTAATTCTTTTTAAAATATATTTTCTTTATTTTTTTAAATATATTTTATTGATTTTTTTACAGAGAGGAAGAGAGAGGGATAGAGAGTTAGAAACATCAATAAGAGAGAATCATCGATCAGCTGCCTCTTGCAAAACCCTACTGGGGATGTGCCCGCAACCAAGGTACATGCCCTTGCCAGGAATCAAACCCAGGACCTTTCAATCTACAGGCCAACGACGCTCTATCCACTTAGCCAAACTGGTTTTCGCATATTTTCTTGATTTTTTACAGAGAGGAAGACAGAGGGATAGAGTTAGAAACATCGATGAAAGAGAATCATCTGTCAGCTGCCTCTTGCACACCCCCTACTGGGGAAGTACCCGCAACCAAGATACATGCCTTTGACTGGAATGGAACCTGGGACATTTCAGTTCACAGGCCAATGCTCTATCCAATGAGCCAAACCGGTCTCAGCTTCTTCCTCTTCTTAAAGAATAACTTTCAACATTTCATATAATACTGGATTGGCTGTAATGAACTCCTTTAGCTTTTTCTTACCTGTGAAGCTATTTATCTGATATCTAACGAGCCAATTAGTTAGGAGTCATTTTTATTGCAAGCAGGTTCAGAGCAGATTACCTCTATCAGATTTTGAACTAACACAGGAGAGAGTAATTCCTTTTTTCATAACCTTCTAGTTCTTTGTGTAAGACAGCTTATAACTTTTAGTACATATCTTATCTATATAGACACCTGTAACCTTGGATAAACAAACACTTGACAGAATATGTGACTTAATATACACTATCAGCTCCTATAGATGGCTAGTTTGCAATGTCTGACAGTTAAGTTTATTTTTTCTATTATTCAAGCTAAAAAATAAAGTTATATTTTGTCAAATAAGAGAAACTGCCCCCAAGAAAATGTCAGAGTGACCTAGTCTCTGGAAAGGAAGGAGGAGGGTGAGTAAGTAAGGCACCAGTTGTGGCCAGCATCCTTGAGTCTTTTCCCATCTGGGGGTCAACCTTGGATGACAAGATCAGGCATGCAGCCTAGGATCCCTACTGCACCCTTATATCCATACTCCATGCAAATGGGGCTCTCCTCCTGCTCATAAAAGAGGGCCCAGCCCTGCATGTTGGGGAGACACCCAGAACTCAGGTGCCTGAGATAGGACCCCAGCAGCCCCACCATGGACTTGGTGCCAAGCTGCGTTTTCCTCCTGATCATTCTTCAAGGTCATTCTCAAGAGAGGGGAGCCTGAGACCTGTGTCTGTGCCTGTTTGTGTTTCCATGTGATTCTAAGTTGAACTTGTGTCTCTGTTTTTGTAGGTGTCCAATGTGAGGTGCAGCTGGTGGAGTCTGGGGAAGGCTTAGTGCAGCCCGGGGGGTCTCTGAGACTCTCCTGTGCAGCCTCTGGGTTCACCTTCCTGGATGAGCTGGGCCGCCAGGCTTCAGGGAAGGGGCTGCAGTGGCTTGGGGAAATCAATCCTCATGGAAATTACACGAACTATGCCAGTGCTATCAAGGGCCACATCACCGTCTCCAGAGAAAACGCCAAGAACACACTGTATCTGCAAATGAACAGCCTGAAAGATGAGGACACGGCCATGTATTACTGTACCAGATACACAGTGAGGGGAAATCAATGTGAGCCCAGACACAAACCTCCCTGAGGCAGGCAGCAGGGCTGGGCTGCAGGGAGCATGCAGTACACCAGGGGGTGATGGGCCTGGACACAGGTGAAAGGCCTGGAGCTGGTGGAGAGTTGAGCAAAGACACCATTTCCTGCTCTGCCTTAAATTAACTTTGCTCCCAGGCTCAATCACAGAACTCACAAAAAGTCTTTTTCTACATCTGAGTTTAAGGATTGTGTTTGTGAATAAAAAAGGAGGCTCTGTCATGAATCTGACACAATTCAGTGACTAAAGGGCATCTCATAGTAGACTCTAATCTCAAATTCCTATCTGGTTGAGGAGTAACAAAACAAATTAAATAAATAAAGGAATCTTACGTTAATAAAACAGGACAGGAAGGATATGGTAGGAGGAAGCCACATCTTAGTACTGTTAAAGTAAAAAACAATAACATTTAAGCCCTAAAAGTTTTGGTTCCCTGGATAGCATACTGGCCTGGAGACTGAAGGGTTCATGTTCGATTCTGGTCAAGCGCATGTACCTTGGTTGTGGGCACATCCTCAGTGGGGCTGTGCAGGAGGCAGCTTCCAATGTTTCTCTCTCATCGATGTTTCTAATTCTCTATCCCCCACCCTCCCTCTCTGTAAAAAAATCAATAAAATATATTTTTTTAAAGCATCCAAACCTGTAAAGAGAATTTGTGAGTTCATTTCAGCCAAATTGTTGACAGATGTGGGAAGCAGAACCTCAACAAACTGAGTTAATGCTCCTCAGAATGGCAGGTTACATCTGTATTTATACATTGAAATCCAAATATGGACGTAGGTGGATTACATGAAATCCATTGGTGATAGACTAGAGAGTTGAGGGGTAGGAGAAAACAAAGCTGGGAAACCTCTGGGATTAGATAAAGAGAACATGCTTAGATAAAATAAGAGACACATGCTTAGGCGGGTGCAGGAACCATCAAAATGATATCAGTGAAGAAATTTATGGTCTCTGTCCTGGCGCCCAGGCACATTAGACTGTGCACCAAGGGGTCTGGGAAAAAGGAAGTTACAAATTATCCAGACACTGCAAGGGTATCCTATCTAATAAAAGAGTAATATGCAACCTGATCATCACTCCAACACACAAGATGACCGCCCCATGTGGTCAATGATGGCCTCCTCCATGTGGACACAAGATGGCCACCATAAGTTTGCCAGCAGGAGAAGGCAGTTGTGAGGGACCAGGCTAGTAGGGGAGAAGATTTTGGGGGGACCCAGGCTTGCAGGAGAGGACAGTTGGGAGGACCAGGCCTGCAGGGAGAATAGTTGGGAGGGGGTACCCAGGCCTTCAGGGGAGGGAAGATGGTTCAAGGCCGATATGTGAGGGCAATTGGGAATGACTAGGCCTTCAGGGAAGAGAAGTTGGTGGGGGGGGGGGGGGGGGGTGAGGGAAAGGACCAGGCTGGCAAGGGAAGGAAGTTAGGGGTGACTTAGCCAGCAGGGGAGGGCAGTTGGGAATGACCAGGTCAGCAGAGGAGGGAAGTTAAAGATAATGGGGCAGGCAGAAGAGCAGTTAGATGTCCAACAGGCTGGCAGGGGAGTGGTTAGGGGTTATCAGGCTGGCAGGCAGAAGTGGTTAGAGGGAAGTAGGCAGGTGAGCAGTTAGGAGACAGCAGTCTGGATTGTGAGAGGGATATCCGACTGTCCATTTAGGTCCGATTTTCCCCCCATCTTCCTTCCCCCCCCCCGCTTCCTTTCCCCCTTGCATGCACGATAATACACATTTCTTCCTGTGGGATGATGATGAAAATAAGACATTTGGAGGTGGGGTGCTAGCAGCCAGACTCTAGATCCCTAATCCACATTCCTGTTAGCCTACAGTCTACTCACTGCCCCTTCCTTGATCTGGTCTTCTAAGACCTGTTTACCTAAATATTCCCATTTTACATAGTCCATAAACCATGAACCATACATAACCCCAGAGGGGATATCGGCTCTGGCAATAGAGCAGGCCTTTAGGTGTGGTCTCATGGCTCCCATCCCAGCAGAAGTGGTTTTCTGCAAAGCCCAAGAAAGGTCTGAAGTACAATCCATATTTGGGAAACAAAGAAACCAAAGGGTATAAAGGGAGAACTTCCTCCATATTGGGGCTCAGGATTTGGAGAGAAACGGTCTTCCCTGAATCACGGTACTGGTGCATGTGAAACATCTGGAAATAAATGGGTTTTTCCTGTGTTTTCAAGTCCTCCTGTGTGTTCTTCAGTTGCCTGGTAAGTTTGTAACCTGGAGAGAAAAGTGCACACAGTTATTACAAACCTGCTTCCTGAATGGGATTAATTCTAATGAGTTCACACCCTTTGGTGTGCAGACCAATGGTCCAACCACTGAACAACACCAGTCAGGGCTCCATTTTAAAGGATGGAAATGCTCCTACGTTGAGAGGTTGAGAACACAGGCCTTTTGTACACAAACAGCAGGGAAGTGGAGTGAAATCAGTGGTTTTGGGCAGGCAGCTGCATGCTTGTGACAGGGACAGCAGGTTTGAGACGGAGGCTGTGGCCACAGGGTCCAGCCCAGCCTCTCCTCCCTCATCACTTGTACATGTTCAAGGTATTGATAGGGGAGAGATAGAATGTGGGGGACCAGCTAGAACAGTAAGACACAGTAATCCTGCTCTGGTAACCGCGATTGTTCATTCTGATTGAAGAAGCACAGGCTCACCTTGCTGGCAGCCGCACGGGGACCTGGGAGCTCACCTGCAAGTGCAGCCTTTCCTCCCATGTGGAACTGCCGGGGATCAGGGAGAGACTCACAACTTCGCTGCAGGAAGCAGCCCGCCAGCCCAGGGAATACCCAGGCCTCTGCTCCCTGTCAATGGCCCCTTTGGCTCAGCCTTTGGCCACTTCCTGTGTGAGCTTCTGTCCTTTTACTCAATACAAGCAGCTGGATATGGGGGACAGAGCAGATTTCTGTGGTTGGCCAGCTGCGCTCCTATACTGCCTGCAGCATTGGAATAAAGGCTCATATATGATCCACCCATCTCTGCCTCACTGGTTCAAGCAGTTACAGGCAGCAGGGGCCCATGCATTGTCCAGTTCCATATTTATGTGTGTGAGATGTGATTGGGGAAAACAACAAAGACAATCTTTCAGTCTCAAAATAAAAGCATTATTTCAATGCAAGTTCTCATCCCAAAGGAAGGGAATCAGGGTGACTGGGTCTAAGGAAAGGAGGGAGGGAAGGTGAATCAGGAATGGAACCCTTGAGGCCAGCATACTTCAGTCCTTTCCAACCTGGGATCACCCTAGGATGACAAGGTCAGGCATGCAGTCCAGGGTCACAGCTGCACCCTTATATCCAGACTACATGCAAATGGGGCTCCCCTCCTGCTCATAAAGAAGGGACCAGCCCCGCATGCTGGGAAGACACCCAGAACCCACGTGTCTGAGACAGGACCCCAGCGGATCCACCATGGACTTGGTGCCAAGCTGTGTTTTCCTCCTGATCATTCTTCAAGGTCATTCTCAGGAGAGGGGAGTGCTGAGTCCTGTGCCTGTGCCTGTTTGTGCTTCCATGTGATTCTAAGTCCCTCTGTGTCTCTGTGTTTGCAGGTGCCCAGTGTGAGGTGCAGCTGGTGGAGTCTGGGGGAGGCTTGGTGCGGCCTGGGGGGTCTCTGAGACTCTCCTGTGCAGCCTCAGGATTCACCTTCAGTAGCAACTGGATGAGCTGGGTTCGCCAGGCTCCAGGGAAGGGGCTGGAGTGGCTTGGGGAAATCAATCCTGATGGAAGTACCACAAACTATATCAGTGCTGTGAAGGGCCGCTTCACCATCTCCAGAGACAACGCCAAGAACATGCTGTATCTGCAAATGAACAGCCTGAGAACCGAGGACACAGCGGTGTATTACTGTGCCAGATACACAGTGAGGGGAAGTCAGTGTGAGCCCAGACACAAACCTCCCTGAAGGAGTCAGCAGGGCTGGGCTGCAGAGACCATCTAGAGCACCAGGGGGCGCCGGAAACCAGCAGAGCTCCCAGACAGGAACAAGTGAGACTAAGCAAAGACACCATTACCTGCTCTGCCTCAAATTAACTTTGCTCCCAGGCTCAGTCACAGAGCTCACAAAAACCTCTTGTCTATGTCTAGGTTTAGGAATTGTGTTTGTGAATAAAAACGGAGGCTCTGTCATGAATCTGACAAAATTCAGTGACAGAAGGGCATCTCACAGGAGGTTATGACTGAGAAGGCTAAACCCTATTTCTTAAAACTACTCTTTAGAATTCTCTTCTATTTTTTAATTTTTATTTATTTTTTTAAAATATATTTTATTGAATTTTTACAGAGAAGAAGGGATAGGGATAGATAGTTAGAAACAACGTCGATGAGAGAGAAACATCAACCAACCGCCTCTTGCACACCCCCTACCGTGATGTGCCCGCAGCCAATGTACATGCCCTTGGCCAGAATCGAACCTGGGACCTTTCAGTCCGCAGACCAACGCTCTACCACGGAGCCAAACCGGCTTCGGCTCTGCTGGTTTTTTTTAGAAGACTTCTTACTCTAAAAAAATAACTTTGCTTTCTAGCCTGCTTTAGCCTGCTTGAATAATGAGGAAGATCAACATATCTGTCTGACCTTGCAGGCCAGAGACTAGATACTCCCATACTCTCAATTTCATGCCAGGTGCATTTTTTAATTGGATAGAACTGTGTTATTTTCAAGGCCAGCAGCAAGATGACCACTAAGTGCACACTAAGCTGGCTCTTTAAATAATAAAAAATAAGTTCTGTTTGTGGCCTTGCTTAGAATTTGGATTCATTTTCTCTAAGCCCACCTTGGTGAATAAAGTATGAATCCAAACTTGCCATGCATTGCTTGATTTATTCCTGTTCTCTGTAACATGATCACAAATTCCAATCTGTTTGGGGATTAAAACAACAAATTTAATAAATAAAGGAATCTTATTTTAATAAAACAAAACAGGAAGGAAATGGTAGGAGTAAACCCCATCTTAGTATTTTTAACCTAAAAAACAAAACAAAACAAACAAACAAAACAAAACAAAACAAAAAAACACATTGAAACCTGTAAAGATTTTTTGTGAGTTTATTTGAGCTGAATATTCCAGGAAGCAGAACTTTAATGAATTGAGATAATGCTCCGGAGAATGGAGGGTTACATAGGGACATAGTTGGGTTAAATGAAATCTATTGGTAATAGATTAAGGGAGTGAGATAAAGCAAAGCATGGAAACCTCTGGGATAGGATTAAAAGTGAAATTGGACATGTGCTTCTTTTACAGAGGTGGATACAGGATACTTTAACATAATGAACAGTTGACAATTAACTTGATAACAATAAAAATGTGGGAATGTCTGGGTGCCATTTGTTTTGCCCTGGAATGCCTGGGGTAAAAAGGAAGTTACATGTTACCCAGACATCTCACAGATATGTTATCTTAGAGGCAAAAAGGCAAATGGCTCAGGAAAGATCTAAGTTGATATTTGTCAGGGAAAATATTGGCCTAGGACATGACTCCCACTATACCCTGTTTGTAGTTAAATATTTAATTTCAGACCATCTTTTGAGGTTATTTCAGATCTCTGAGTTTCTAGGACTGACACACAGGCCCCACCTGACTCGGCGACGTGAGCATGTGGCTCCTTTCTTCCAAACTGTCCACAAATGCCGGGATGCAAAAACTCAAGGGATTGAGATAACACTCCCGAGAATGGTGGGTTTTTCTCTATTTATATACATGCAATTCAAGGAGGGACATAGGTGGGTTATATGAAATCCATTATTGATAGATGAGAGAGATGGGAGAAAGCAAAGCCAGGAAACCCCAGAGATTGGATAAAAAATAAAACAAGAGACACATGCTTAGGTGGATGCAGGAACAATTTACATGATAATAATAAAGGAATTTGTGGTATCTGTCCTGGTGCCCAGGCACATTGGCTTGTGTCCCAAGGAGACTGGAAAAAGGAAAATTACAAGTTACCCAGACATTGCAAGGGTATGTTATCATAGCTGCAAAAAGACAGATGGGCTCAGTTAAGGTAAAGGTTGACCTTGTCAGGGAAGATACCAGCCTAGGAGGTAACTGCCCACCATCACTGCGTTTAGTTAGAGTTTAATGTCAGACCTATCTTTGTGGTGACTTTAGGTCTCTGAGTTAGCAGGACTACCATGCAGGTATCCCATGGGCTGTCAGGTCAGCATGTGGCCCCTTTCATCCACAGTTCGGAGCTCAGGAAGGTCGATTGTGCGTGTTCACTCGGAGTGATGATGGAGCTCAGACACAGCTCAGTTTTTGAATAAGCATTTCACACTCAGGTGGTGGGTGTGGCCATGGTGGAAAGCCTTTTGCTGAAAAAGTGCGTTGGTTTCTCTGGGTCTACACTGTGTCAGGACTCCTGATTTTATGTTATGGATACGGAATTTTTGAGTGGAACCCAGATTCTTTGTCCGCCAGAGTCTAAGAATGAATTCACAAACAGAAGGTGGTATAGCAAAAGTGGAGATTTATTTAAAAACAAATGCAGACTTCCACATGTGTAAGGGGGATAGGTCCCACAGACTTCCTGTCTTCATGGTTTATAAAGACTGCAGTTCCCATGTCCTGATATCTCCTCTAACTGGCCAATAGTCACATTCAAATTGGTTACTATAGTAACTCTGGAGGCCCTCCTTCCTCATTGTCCTCTTATTCTCTCTGTGCTTCCTTCCTTCTTCGTTTTGTAAATGTAGACCTTTCTTTGGCAACTTCCAGTTCCCTGGTCTCATGGGTATATACCTACTCCTATTGTACCTAGATTACCCAAACACACAGACACTCACCAAGGCCAATGATGCTCTCCAAATTTGGGGTCCCTCAGGGTCTTGGGGATCTCCCACAAAAATCCTGGGTGAAACCCCAAATGTTGTACTGAGATTCTGTGATCCCCAAAGACCAGTAGGGATCCAAGTCTGATGAAATTAACATGGGCTCTGTCCCACTCATGCCAACAGCCTGGCAGAGGAGAGCACGAACTTTGACCAGTCCAGGGGTTTTACACTGGTGGTGATGTCACTGCTTCGGCTGACCTTGATTGGTTGGTTGAGGGCTAGGGTCCAGTTACACAAAATGGAGGATAGTTCTGCCCTGCCCAACAAGGAGGCAGGATTCTAATCAGGAGTTAGCCTCACCCTGCCCTGCCCTCTCACTCCCAGTCGGCACCCTATGTTTTTTCCATGGGCCCCAATTGTAAAACCTCCCTAAATCTGCCTATATTCCCCTAAATTTCCTGTTTCATTATCACTTTCCATGGGCAGAGCCTGGTGATCAGGCTTTAGGCTGATCCTCAGGTGTTTATGCCTTGCAGGGGTTATTGATGCTTTTCTGTCTAAATGCATTTTCCTGCTGGCTGGTGCTTATGCACCAATTTTTGTCCGGGACTATCTTTGCAGATTCTTTAGGATTTTCCATGTGAATAATGACGTTATCTCTGAATAGAAACCTGGGCTTCCTCCCTGCAGCCTCAGGGCTCCCAGGGCTGCCCCTGCGGGTGACATCCCCACCGAACTTCCACCAGCCAGGACCCTCTCCAGTTCCCAAAGCTGCCCAGTCCCTGGCGGACCCCTGGGGCCGGTCCTCAGGCCACACTCCTTGGACCAGGTGGGCCTCTCTCTCCCTTATTAACTGCGCTATCCCCACCCCATCCTTCCTGGGAACCGCCCAGAGCTCAGAGAGGTCAGCTCTTCAGGCCCAGCCTCCAGGCCTCAGTTCTCCCCCTCCTGGCAGGGAGCCTCCTCCGACCCCCACTCCCACCCATATGCACACCCGGGGGCTCGGATGGGGCCAAAAAGGAAAACCCGGAGGTGGGACAGGCCCTCCTCCTTCTGGGCCACAGTCAGACCTCAGAGCCCTGAGACATGCTCATCTGTGCAAATCCAAATAGCAGACTTGGGGCAGGAAGCAGGGCCCACAGGTCCTCAGGGCAGTGTCCGTTGGTGGCAGGCACAAAGCAGGGACCACAGGAAACTTAATCCATTGGAGAGGTCCCTCCTCGTTTCTTATTGGCTGAGGGCTGTAGGGCTCCACTCCTCTCAGGCTCTTTTCCTAGGCCCTGCTGTCTCCTATTGGGCTGTTTGAAACATGGACGAGGGCTTTCCTAGTGTCCTTTGGGCAGGGGACCCTCCTGGGAAATGTGCTTGTTATAATGCTACTAGAAGCCCAGCTTATAAAATTCATGTGGGGATGGGGGGTTGTCCCTAAGCCCAGCCTGCACCTCTCTAATTTGGGCCCCCTCAAAGGATGCCACACTGCCCATTTAGGCCTGATCTCTCTCACAATGCAGGACTGATGGCTCCCAAATGATCACCTGCCTCCCTTCCTGATTGCCACTAACCGCTTCTGCCTGCCAGCCTCATCACCCCATAACCACTCCCCTGCCAACCTGATTGCCCCTAACTGCCCTCCCCTGCAGCCTGGTCCTTCCCAACTGCCTTCCTCTACTGGCCATCTTGTGGCAGCCATCTTTGACCACATGGGGGCAACCATCTTGTGTGTTGGAGTGATGGTCAATTTGCATATTACTCTTTTATTATATAGGATGCTCATAAGGAAACTGCTCTAATGTGGGAAATGGTTATTGTGTGAAATGTTTGCTGGATGAAGACCCCAATACCCTGTAACTTCCAAAATGTTATAAACATGGTGAACACCTCACTATCGTGATGTGAACGTCCTGAGCACTTAAAGTGTGAACGCCCTGTGCCTAGTTTAAGGCACGTGGTCTGGCCAACACTGAAAAGACACACGGTTTTACTACCAACTATATAAACACCGGACCTTCTTCCGTCGACATCTCTGCCTGATAAGAGGAGGAGGACTCAATATCCTACATGAGATGAGCCCCTGCCTGATTGCTCTCCTGTGTGAGCCTGAACCAACTGCAGCCACCTCTCTGTCTCCACCTTTGTCATCTGTCCTTCAGTATGCATCTCTGGGTGGCCTTTGCCAGAGCCCAGGACCCACTAGGAATAGGTAAATATACCCTGTGGAATAGCATATTAATTCTATCTTGTGTGTCATGTGTTCCAGTTCAGCTCAGCTGTCTAGACATTGAAGCACCAGGGGATAGGCCGTTATTGCTGACTCCTGGTCACCTGAGTTTGTCCCACTAAACCAAGACAGATAATTAATTAATCTGGGCATAATTGGGACAGTGCTGCTGGTCACGTGCATAGCCCTCTCTTCTTCCCTTCACCCTGCCCTTCCCACCCCCCCAATCCTGTCTGCCCTGGAACTTCAGGAACCCACTGGCCACAGGCTGACTCTTTTCTAAAAGCTGACTGAGATGCAGATGGACCTCAGAGGCCTGTCTCCTGCAAATTAAATCAGGAAAACCCCCAAGAGGGTGGGACGAGGGCACTGTGCTTGCCTATCAGGGGAGACTCTGCTCCCCACCCACTGGCCCTCTGTCCCCACCAGGGAGGCTGGAGGGGCCCCTCCTGTCCACGCTCAGAGACTCCTGTCCTCAGCACCATGGGGTGCTGCCTGAGGCCTCTCGTCAGAGGGCTGCACCTTCATGGTGGCAGGTGTAGGTTTGAGGAGCTGCTTTGGGCGTGTTCCCACAGCCATCCCACAGGTCTCTCTGCAGCTTCCGGCCTGAAAGGGAGCCCTGCACAGGGCACAGGCAGGAGCTGCTGTGACCTCCAGGTGCCCTCTCTCCACCCACAGACTGAGCAGCCTGGTGACCCCATCCCGTTGTCCTCCTCTCCCAGCCTCCAGCTGTGCCCAGGGACCAGCAGGGGACAGAGGCTCCACAGCACTGAGCCCACCTGCAGGGCTCTTGGTTGTGCTGAGAAGGGGTGAAGTCCCCTGCCCACCCCAGGGATGCAGCCAGTGGTGGGGCAGTCAGGCCGTGTGTGAGGTCAAGCCCACAGGGTGGGCAGAGGAGGCCCTGAGCTAGGGGCAAAGCGTGTGAGAAACGCTCACCTTTTTGAATTCAAACAACGGACACAGAGACAGAAGGATGTTGAAAAGGAACCTTTTCCTATGTTCTTGCAAGAGTGCTGTCTGTTTGTGCAAGCACACACGGAGCAGTGATCACAGGTTATTTATCCCCTCCTCCTGCCTCGTTTGAACACCTCCAGTTGAAGACTTAATTGTTTGATTCCTGAGACAAGATCCAGGAAGAATTCCTGCTATGGGCTCTGGTATCAGGGTAGAGTCCACCCCCGGCTCCTCAGTGGCTGAATACTATGGGCTTCATAGTTTCCTCAGGGGTGGACTCAGGCTCCTGTGGGAGCAATTTACAATGGGCTGAGGCCTTTTCTAGTTGTCTCCACCTCACCCTGGCTAGCTGAGGCTGTTCATCCTGGCTCAGGTGCACAGTTCTCTGTTCTTATAGCCTCTTCCCTCCTCCCGCACTCCGTTTGCCTGCAGACACGCAGTAACACTTTCCAATAAAGTTGACCGTGCTGCGGTGGAGCTCAGAAGCCTATTTTCCTGCACTGGGAAACTCCCCAAGCAGAACCTCGCCTCTGTGACTCCTGTCAGAAGCCATCATTCTTTTATTTATTTTTTAAAACATTTTTTGTTAATCCTCACTGAGCGTATTTTTTCATTGATGTCTAGAGAGAGTGCAAGGGAGAGGAGAGACAGAGAGAAACATCAATGTGAGACAGAGACATCAATCGGTTGCCTCCTTGCACACCCCAACCAAGGCT
Source organism: Pipistrellus nathusii (assembly GCA_963693515.1). Lineage (NCBI taxonomy): Eukaryota > Metazoa > Chordata > Mammalia > Chiroptera > Vespertilionidae > Pipistrellus > Pipistrellus nathusii. The sequence continues at coordinate 40,503,644 of OY882875.1, read as the reverse complement.
GGGAACCTGCAGCAGAGGTGCGTGCCTTTGATCAAAATCAAACCTGAGACCTTTGATCAGAATCAAACTTGAGGAGGACAACGGGGTGAGGTCTCCAGGCTGCTCATTCTCCAGGCCAAAACCCTATCCACTGGGCCACCCAGCCAGGGCAGGAGCCATTGCTGTTTTCAGACTAACCACGGGGGTCACTTTAGAAGGAAGAGTTTCGGTGCACCCACCTGGGCCATTTGGTGTCTTGGCTGCTCCTGCCCCTGCTCCCTGCAGAGATGCCCCCTAGTTCCCAACTCCCTGTGCTCAGGGTGAGGGCACCTGATCAGGAGGCAAAATGCAAGCACAGGCTTATGTCCTTCCCTCACCTGCACGACCCTCACCTGCACCCTCTGCTCCCAGGCTCCCTAGCTACCCAGCTCTGAGGGCCACATGGTGTGTGTCTGACACACAAGTGAAACATAGTAACTTCCATGTTGGATAAAACTGCTGTTGGAAATTCTCGGTGATTGTCAGACAGTCCCTAGTACTGTAAACTCTGTCATTGTAAACTCTGTCACTTTAAGACTGTCTCTTATTCTATAAAATGGCTTTGTTTTCAGTTCAAATAATAGAAAAAGATAAACTTAACTGTCTGACCTTGCAAGCTAGCCATCTAAAGGGGCAGATAGCTAAAAATGGTTTGGCTCAGTGGATAGAGAATCGGCCTGTGGACTGAAGGGTCCCAGGTTCGATTCTGGTCAAGGTTGTGGGCACATCTCCAGTGGGTGGTGTGCAGGAGGCAGTGATCAATGTTTCTAACTCTCTATTCCTCTATCCCTCTCTCTTCCTCTCTGTAATAAAATCAATAAAATATTTTATTTGTTGTTTTTTTTAAAGGGGGGGGGGTTGATACGAACTCACATATTCTGTCAAGTGTTTGTTCATCCAAGGTTGCAGGTATCTATATAGATAAGGTAAGTGCTCAAGGTTACAAGTTGTCTTATACAAAAAACTAGAAGATATGAAAAGGAAATACTCCCTCCTCTGTTTGCTCAGAATTTGACAGAGGTAATCTGCTCTGAACCTGCCCACAATAAAGATGATTGTAAACTAACTGGCTTATTAGGCATCTTGTCTGGCCACCTGAATTGTGATAAGACACAAGCACCTGGCATGCGTCCCCACAACACCGGGACAGGGCCTCTGTCTTTCTCACTGATTTGTCCTTGTTGCCTACTGGAATGGTAGTTTGTCACAAGCCCCAAGTGTTGGTGGAATAGATAGATGAATGAATGGAATGAAATCCAATTATTTAATGTGGGTGAACAGGCTCTGGAATTGGTGTAAGGTCCACAACACCCACACCCAGGGTCCACCTCTGAGCACACTGTGTCACCTACCTTTGGTCCCACTTGCCCAAGGACATCGTCCTGGAGAAATCTGGCTGCAGAACTGGGGTCTGTGTCTCAGTGGGTTGTGCACCCACGTCCTTATATCAGTGAGTGATGCTAAGGCAAGTGCCATGTGTGGCTTCCTGTGTAAATACAGCCCCACTGGGGCCGAACAGCCTACTGAGTCTAACTGACCCAGAGAATTGGCTGTCTCCTTCCTCATCTTCCTTCGCGTGCTGGGGCTCCCCTGGGGTCAGTCTCTGGGGACCTGGTGGATCACAGCCATGTTCACAGAGACGTGGACTGATTAACCTTGTTTCTTCCTTCTGTCCCAGGTGTCCTGTCCTAGGTGCAGCTGCAGGAGTCAGGCTCCACGGTGTTACTGCCCTGGCAGACCCTGTCCCTCAGCTGTGCTATCTCTGGGGACAGTGTCTCCAGAAACAGAGCCACTTGGGACTACGTCAGGCAGTCCCCAAGGGAAGGGCTCCAGTGGCTGGGAAGGACCTACTTCAGGTCCCAGTGGTGCAGAGATTATGCACCATCTCATCAAAGTCAGTTAGTCATCGACCCTGACACGTCCAAGAACCAGTTCTCCCTGCAGCTGAGGTCTGTGACCAGCAAGAACAAGGCTGTGTATTACTGTGCCAGGGGCACAGGGAGGGGAAGACAGGGTGAGCCCAGACACAAATCTCCCTGAGGGAGGCAGCAGGGGCCGCTCTGGACACCAGATGGAGAGTTCAGCAGAGATAACACTTCCTGCTCTGTCTTAAAATAGTTTTGCTCCAAGCAACAGAGCTCACAGAGAGCTGAATTCTATGTCTAGCTTTAGGGATTATATTTGTGATCATAAAGGGGCTCTGTCTTTGTTATGAAGACTGACAGGAATCTCATAGGAGGCTCTGGTTACACATTCCTACCTGGGCAGCCCTGGGGGTGGGCTGGCCCCAGGCCTATGACTTCTTCACTAAAAGGCTCCTCTTCGCCTTGAGCATCCCCGTCTATGATCCCTGTGTTTCTGGGTTCACACACCTGTAACACCAGCATGACTACCCTCAGGAGAGCACCTCCTGGTAACTGTCTTTGCACCCAGTCCCTCCCCTCCCCTGGCTCTCTCCCTCTTCCCTGTCTCCTTCCTCGCCTTCCCTCCCAAACTTCAAATGCACACACATAGCTGCAAATCGTTATTCTCATGCATTTCAGGTATTCCTCCTCAAATGTTGTCAGTTGTCAGTTTGGCTCCAACAATACCTTATTACACATTCTCTCCATATTCAGACTTTTCTTAAATCAAGGAATTGTCTTCTCTTTATTTACAACATCTGTTCATACCTATTTCTTCCCCGTGTGGAGAGGGAAGTGCACACAATTACTGAAAACCTGCAACCTCGCCAGGATGAGGACTAAAGGGTTCCTGTGTGTTGGAGGGAAAACACCTTTGCTGTCCTTGTCATAGAAGTAAGGTTCCTTCCTTAGGAAAGAGGCACTGTCAGCTGTGCCCGTCTCCCCCTGTGAACACATTTCCAGGTTCTCCTTGGCTGTTGAATTGGCATAAAGTCCACAACTTAAGTGAACCACATAGAAGTAATTGACATTCACATGCCCAAACCTGAGAAGTTTTTAAGAGTTTATCTGAGCTGAACCTGCGAAAGTTGAAATAAAGCAGGACCTCAGATGCCCTGAGAATGCCAGGGTCAGAGTTGCTCCCAAAGCTTCTCTGGCACATTTGGGATTGAGGAGGGAGGAGGGAAGGCTGCATGGAGGTGGGAGGAAGCAGGCAGGATTGGATCTCAGGATTTAACAAGAGTGCTCCCCTGAGGGCAGGTATGGCTTGTTTCAAAGAAAGGTTGTACTCATGGTAAAGAACCATGGGCAGGGCGTGATTTAGGCAAAGAAAATCCTTTCCCTATAAAGCTAAGGCCTGGGGGTGCTTCCCCCACAACAGCCCAGATAGGGATTCTGACCAGATCACCCTGTGAGGGGACTGTCAGTCCTGGTCACTTGTCACCTTGTTTCGTCCACAAAGTGCACAGTCGGTGGCATATGGCACATTCGCTGTGCTTTGCAGCCCGACTGCCTGTGCCCACTTCCAAAGCATTTTGATTGCAGCCAGGAGAAGCCCACCCCATTGCACACTGACTCCCACCTGTCCCTTTCGCAGCCTGAACACGCCTCATCTCAGTGTTTCTATTAAACCAGGACCCAGGTCTCTGAATCAGCAGCCTGAGGAGTGTGAGCTGGGTCTGAGGCTGAGTGGAGAGCATGGCGTTGGGATGAGACAGCCGTCCTGCACCTCTCATCCATCAGCCCAGTGTAGGTGGCTGATGCAGTTCATGGAAAAGCCTTGCCTAATGCAGCTGAGCAATGGGCTCATGATGTGTCCACAGGGCAGGTCTTTCCTCTCCACACAAGAACCTCCTACTTTGGAGTAGGTGAGCTCACTCAGACCTGGGGTGGACATGGTCTTCTCTTGAGTAAAGTGAGTGGGGCCGTAGAGGCCTTACCCACAGTGAGTCCAGCTGAGCTGGCCGAGGCCTGTGCTGCATGGGGCAAGGGGAGAGTTTGTGGGACAGAACTGCCCCCAGAACAAGAGCCGAGGACTGACCTACAGGAGGCCCCTCTGCCCCTGAGAATGGAGGGGCTCACCTGCCCCCCCAGGACAACTTGGTGCCTCCATTTCCACCCAGGGTTTTCTTCCCAAAGGCAATGTGTTCCTTTTTTATTTTTTATTTTCACCCAAAGATATGTTTTCCATTGCTTTTCATAGAGAGAATAAGAAGGAGGCAGGGAGGGAGAGAGAGAGAAAAGTAGGAAGGAAGAGAGAGAGAAACATCTATGTGAGAGAGGCACATGGATTAACTGCCTCTCCAGTGTCCCTGACCTGGGGCCAGGAGAGAACTTGAAACCCAGGCATGTGCCCTTGACCAGGAATTAAACCTGAGACCCTTTGTGCCTGATCCAACATTCCAACTACTGAGTGACACCAGCAAGGGTTCCATTTGTGAATGAAGAAACTTCTCCCAATTTGAGTGGCTGGAAAACAGGACTTTTGCACATGAACAGCAGGGAAATTCAGAGAATTGTGTGGTTTTAGGAAGGCAGCTGGCTGAGAGGCTTTAGTCACAGTGTCCAGCCCAGCCTCTCCTGCCTCATCACATGTCCATGTGAGAGTTTTATGGAAGAGCTGATTGTGGAAAACGATGAATATGATTTTTAGTCTCAAAATAAAAGTATCATTCCAATGCAACCTCTCATGCCTGAACCCCAGAAAGCAAAATGTCCCACGGCGATGAAGGAGAGCAAGAGGAAGCCCCATTCTCAGTACATCCTGGGGCAGCACCCTAGGTTCTCAGCAAAACCCAAGGATGGAGGACCCTCAATCCTGGAAGCTGCCCCCAAAGGAATGGGGTCAGAATAACAGGCTCTTGGAAAAGGAGGGGGGAAGGGTGTTAGGACTGGACCCCTTATGGCCAGCATTCTTGAGTCCTTTCCATCTGGGATCGCCCCAAGGATGACACGGTCAGGCATGCAGCCCAGGGTCCCAGCTGCACCCTTATATCCAGACTCCATGCAAATGGGGCTCTCCTCCTGCTCATAAAAGAGGGCCCAGCTCCACATGCTGGGGAGACACCCAGAACCCACGTGCCTGAGACAGGACCCCAACGGATCCACCATGGACTTGGTGCCAAGCTGCATTTTCCTCCTGATCATTCTTCAAGGTCATTCTCAGGAGAGGGGAGCACTGAGACCTGTGCCTGTGCCTGTGCCTGTGCCTGTGCGTGCTTCCATGTGATGCTAAGTCCCCTTGTGTCTCTGTGTTTGCAGGAGTCCATTGTGAGGTGCAGCTGGTGGAGTCTGGGGGAGGCTTGGTGCGGCCTGGGGGGTCTCCGAACCTCTCCTGTGCAGCCTCTGGATTCAGCTTCAGTAGCTACTGGATGCACTGGATCTGCCAGTCTCCAGGGAGAGGGCTGGAGTGGCTTGGAAAAATTGATCCTGATGGAAAAACCACAAACTATACCAGTGCTGTGAAGGGCAGATTCACCATATTCAAGGACAATGCCAAGAACACGGTGTATCTGCCCATGAACAGCCTGAGAGCTAAGGACACGGCTGTGTATTACTGTGCCAGATACACAGTGAGGGTAAGTCAGTGTGAGCCCAGACACAACCCTCCCTGATGGAGGCAGCAGGGCTGGGTGCAGGGAGTGTCCCGGACACCAGGGGGCGCGCAGGACCAGCAAACCCATTGTCCCAGCTCAAAGCTGTCCCTGGAGGGGTTGTGCAGGCTTCCTATTGGGGCCCATGCTTTTTTTTCCTCCTAGGATAGATCCTGCTTCCTTCTTTGGGTCTTTAATTAGATTCTCTGGGGGCAAAAAAAAAAAAGTAGGAAGTGACTGTATTTCAGATCTGGTGACTTGTCTTCTGCACCCTTCCTGTTACCAGATCCCTGATGGTTGCTCTCTGGGTTGACAAGGAAAATATTCTAGAGATTCCTGTCCCCTCACTGAGAGCAATGTTCCCTTCCCTCCCCCACAGTGCTGAGGGGGGAACTCAGAGTCCAGGTCCCAACCCAAATCTCACCTGAGGGTGATCAGCCCCTGGCTCCACCCTCAAAAGAGTCCATAGGGGGCAGTTAGCCACTGGCCTTTCACTGACATGGCTGCACATGGATTTAAGGTCTGACCTTGTGGGCGCTGCCCCTCATGAACCTGGGAGATGAACCCAGCTCTCAGGGTGTCCTGCAGGTAGAAAGTTACAATGAATTTCATGTAACTCTGCTATATCCCTTTCCTTTGATTGCTGTGTACAAAGACAGATTTAATCCTCCATTTTCTGGAGCATTATCTCAATTCATTGAGGTTCTGCTTCAAGGCATATGTCAACAGTTTGGCTCAAATAAATTCACAAAAATTCTTTACGGGTCTGAATTATATTTTTATGTTATCACTGAGAACCTGTTGAAGGGAGACATGGTATGCACCCATCCTCACCCTCTGTCCTCTGCCGCCCACATTCTCCCCCGATCAGGGGGCACAGGGTGTCCCATGTGGGTGCACTCTACCCTCTCCTTTCCCACCTGGTAGGTTTTGCCTTAAATGCACCCCAATGCCATCCCTCATAACCGTCTCTTCTGCCAGGCCCTCTTTGAGGTGCCAGGGTCAGGGCCTCTTAGGTGGCTTGAAGCTGGACTCAACTGCCTTGCTGAGCCCACGTGCAGTGCTCACTTGTGATGTCAGGCTGTGGGGGCCCCATATGTGTCAGGTGAAGATAGAGCTGAGCACTGAGCTCAGAGCACCTCCAACAGCTCACACCTGTGCTGAGAGAACCTCCAGGGGCCCCTGAGCTGCAGAGCATCATGGTGGACAAGCCCGTGGCCACTGGAATCAGAGGGCAATAAGGGACTGCTGGTGCTGAAGCATCCATCTTATTATAAAAACTGCTGTTTGAATATTTTATCCCTGCTATTTTGGCTTCTGTAAATGCTTGCTTGCTTAAAGAATAAGGAAAATAAGACTACACCTGTTACGCCCAGACTTCGTGGTCCCTAAGGACCACCAGGGAGCCAAGTCCGATGCAATAAACAAAAGAGCCTTTACCATGCTAGCATGGGCCCCCCCACTCACGCCGGCAGCCTGGCGGAAGAGAGAGAATTTCTTCCAGTCCAGGGGTTTTACTCCAGTCGATGGTGATGTCACTGCCTCGGCTAACCCTGATTGGTTGGGTGAGGGCTAGGGATAAATCCACCCTGTGGGGTGGAGTCGGGAGCTCATCCTTGCCCCGCCCTGCCCTCTCATTCCCCCCTTGTCTAATGTGCCTAGTCAAATCATTGACTCAGCCTACTTCCTTTCAGCATAAACAACAAATACAGTTACCAAGACCCTTAGTACCACAGTTCCCATCAGTATTGTCCTCACTGAAGTCCAGTTCTTCTCTTGCAGGCATCAGTTCTCCTCCTGGCCTGTAGTTGCCAGGATCCAGGCCATGCAGGAGCTGGGAGTCATGTAGTCAGGTCTGAGTGCCATCTACTTCAACAGCAGTGGGCATGCTCAGGATAACAGTGCAGTGTCCCTTTGAGTCCTTGGGCAGCAAATTTCTTCACCCACATTGAGTTCCGGGGCTACAGGGTCTGCGTTGGGCACTGGCAGTGCATCTGGAACAAGCAAACTGCAGAGCCTGTAAGGACTTAAGCAAGGAAGTGGTTACCATACATGATCCCCTCCCAAAAAAAGGGGAAACTTGTCCCAGTAAGGGGTACACCTGGCCCTCAAGAGGGCAAAGGACAGGGGGTTGGTCCAATTTTCACCGATTCTAGGACACATTTAATTAAATCCCTTTTTCTAGAGTCTTACTTTTCCTGTCTTAAGGCTAGAGCTATACTCTGAGATACCTTAGCTACCAAGGTGGGGCTGTTATCTGATACTGGCAGCCCAAGTCTAGGTATAATCTTGGAGTAATCTCTTGACTACTATAGAGGCAGTTTCTGTGTTAGTGGAGTATATTTCAACCTAATCTGAAGTGTCTACAAAAACTAGACCTTAATGCTGGTGGTTTAATCTTTGAAATCCATCTACCAATGCTCTCCTGGGAAAGTTCCCTGGACCCGAATTCCCAGGGGGACCCCCTTACCTTGTTTAGCATTTACCTGTGCACAGACAATACTTCTAGCAACTCTGCCTCACAGAAGTTCAGAAGTTTTGGTGACACTTAACCTGGTGTCACCGGGCAACTCTGACCTAGAGCCTCTGGGACCAACAATCTTGTCATCTGGAGGGTCCATCAACCATCTGGTCCTTCAGTGGCTTGCTTCTATTCAGCCAATTCCTTCCGGCTACAGTTGGTAACCCTCTTTTCTCTGTGGATGGCACAGTGTCTCCATCAAAGGGCCCGGATTAAGGCCAAAAGTACTGGAACTGTGCCCAAATGGTGTGGTCCAGAGTGACTACCACTGCCGCTGCATATCAGGTCCCATCCTAAACGTAACTGTTCCCATCCGTGAACAGTACCTTGTCATCTGTTACCTCTGTGCAGTCATGAATGGGTTCCTCCATCATCATCTGGAAGCAGGCTGGCAGGGTTGATGGCCACAGTCTTGTGAATCCGGACACAGGGCTGGTCCAGGAGAAAAGCCTGGCCCATTCAGTTGAGCTCCTGGCCCAGAGTCTGCTTATCTGCCTCCTTCACCAGCAGTGCTGTGGTGGCCACTGCCTGGGAGCACTCTGGCCACCCCGCTGCCACAGGGTCCAGTCTCTTAGACAGATAGGCAACAGGTCTCTTCCAGGGACCTAGAGTCTGAGTGAGAACCCCTTTGGCAAAGCCTCTTACCTCACTCATGTAGAGGTGGAAAGGCTTCGCGACGTCTGGCAAGGCGAGGGCAGCTGCTGAAATGAGAGCCTCCTTTAGCTCTTCAAAGGCCCATTGTCCAGTTCAGCGGATACGTACCTTCTGTACATGTTCCTTCTGAGGTCCATAGTCCTTCTTCGATGTCCAAGGAGGCTCCTTGCTTTCTACAATAAACATACTAATTCCTTCTTATTAGTTGCTGGCCTTTTAATTTCAAATTAACTTCTAAACTTTCTTTCTATATAACTATGCCTCAAATTTTAAAGAAAAGGCAAGGGAGGAGGGAGCAGGTCCAGTACCCTGTCCCCAGGCCTCCAGCCGCTTGAAATTTAAAATGCCACATTTTCCCAACAGATACAGGTTTATCTGCATTTCTAAGCCTCCTCTACTTCCCCTCTGCAGAACATCGGTGAAAATTGTCCAAGCAGTCGCAGGGGGTTAAATCATACAAATAATTGTTTTAACACAATTCTAAATAAATTATAAACCTTTGTGATGAAGTCTACTTAAAACTACACACATGACTGAAACCAAAAATGATTCCCAAAGTTTAAACAAAATACAAGATGCAGGTACAAGCCCAAATTCAAACTTACAATGCAAAGCAAAACAAAACAGATCAAATATAAAAGTTTCATATGTTACATTAAACATTACTTCAGAAAAACTGACTTAAAAGATACTGCATCACTGACTTAAAACAATTTTTTTAAGTGTAAGCATTACATACTTTTTCATCTGACAAATGAGAATAAATCAACTCTTGAGATCTTTGGTCTTTACTGCTTATTCTTAACACATAATACAGTTTAGCCTGTCATATTCTAGGCATCTAGTTACTGCAATTAACTTTTCCTAATTCAATTTATACTTTGAACTTTTAAAGCTGGCAAGTCAAATATATTTGGCATTTTTTTTAGATTAATAACATTACATTTCTAATCCATCCTGCTTAGCTGATACCAATGACAAGGGAGACTAAACATTGTATGCAAGGCCATCCATCTAGGCAGCTTCACCATGTTATCACCTGCCACTCCCCGATCACTGGAATAGCATCCAAATGCAAATGAACACATTCTTTAGCTGAAGACTCCTGGCCAAGGCCATTACCATCTAGTTTCCGCCTCAAGGTGGGGAATTGCAAAAGCTGGTACAATGACTTGGGAAACCAGTTTTAATTTATCTCCCAGTTATCTTCACCATTTTTAAAACTTATTCTGTACCCAGAAAAGTGTTTTTAAGCACAGCCCAAAATTATGCACACTCGTTTTGAACTGTCCTTTTCTCTTTTCTGACCACAGAGATTCACCCTTGAGCTCTTCTTTCATAGGATGTTGCCACGGACCTGAAGCCTCCACACCGGCCCAGGCCTCCAGGGCCCAGGCCCCCAGAGCAAGGCCGCTGCCGCCCCAGCCACGCTACTCAGGCGGCCCCCGAGGAGAAAGCGCGGTCGCCCCAGCGGCTTCCCGGCTCCGCCTCCCCTTCTCCAGGCAGCCAGCAAATTAACCCAGGTGCCTGCTCCCCGAGCGAGGCCACCACTGCCCAGCAGCGCTCCACCGCGCAGACTGAGCCCTGCGGGAGCCCCCCCTCCAGCCCAACGCCGCCAGGGGGCCCGGAGCCGCCACGCCGGCCACACTTCGCCGGCTCCATCCTCGGGCACCATTTCGCTGCAGATACCAAACTCAGACCTGGGAAAGACTCACTTTCCGCAGGTGAGGTAACTGCTCACGCCGCTCACCTCGTCCTGGAGAGAATTCATTCCTCTCCCCATGAGGGTCCCTCTAGGGCCCTCCAGGGAGGTCAGAACGTCTTCTGATCCTCCTGCCTGTGGCCTTCAAGGTGCGTCCACCAGGCGTCTTCGGGCACCAATTCCATGAGGGGTTTTACGTCCCTCCAGAGCGCGCACACACCTACCGCGGCCAGTCAGACTCTCCGGATCGGGTTCCTCATAGTCCTGGCTGGGGATCCCGGACGAATTCCCCCATATGTTATTCCCAGACTTCGTGATCCCCAAGGACCACCAGGGAGCCGAGTCCGATGCAATAAACAAAAGAGCCTTTACCATGCTAGCATGGACCCCCCCCACTCACGCCGGCAGCATGATGGAAGAGAGAATTTCTTCCAGTCCAGGGGTTTTACTCCGGTCGATGGTGATGTCACTGCCTCAGCTAATCCTGATTGGTTGGGTGAGGGCTAGGGATAACTGCACCCTGTGTGGCGGAGTCGGGAGCTCATCCTTGCCCCGCCCTGCCCTCTCACACCCATTTCAGAGAGGACATTAAAGCTTACCCAAAAGAAGTTATCAGTACTTGCACCAGGCCAAAGCTTTGGTTGAGGTGTCAAAGCCCCAGCACATAGGGGCTCTTTAAGTACTTGCAAAGGGACCGAAAAGGAACCCCATATTTGGAAGACAAAGAAGACAAAAAGATATAAATAAGCAAAGTTCCTTCATGTTTGGGATCAGAATATGAGAGACATTTTCCTTTGGGTGAACACATAATAATAATAATAATAATAATAATAATAATTGTTAGGTCGAGACTGGGGGGAAGCCCAGAGCCAATACAAGCATCTGCAAGGTGGATGGTGACAAAGATAGCTGGCTAGCTGGCGCCTTTCTAGGGCCTTCCTAGACCCCTAGTCCTAGGCAGGAATTCCACACCTCTCATGCCCTCCACCCTTCCCTCACTAAACAGCTGTATAAAATAAGTACCTATGCTGCCTTTTGGCACGAACTTCCCTGACCCACCCTCGGACCAGCGAACTTCGCAGGAGAGCGCAGATTAAAACTTCCTCCCTATTAATCGCCTGGATTCTGTGTCTTGCTTCTGTGTCGCAAACCTCTTAGCTGGGACCTTTCAATAATAATAATAATAATAATAATAGTAAATGTAGCTCCATCTCTAAGTGTTGCCTGGTTCTTCTCCAGTTTTCTGTAACTTGAATGATTCCCTGAAACATGGAGAAATAACCATGTTTTGCTCTTTGGCCTCCAGTGAATGGGCCAGCTTTGTGGTCCAGGGGAGCTGGATAGTCCTCTGGGAGGTGCCGCTCTGCTGGTTTAGCAGAATTGTACTGGGGGACTCAGGGAGTTACCAGACCTCAGCCCAGGACCCAGCTGGCATTTGGAGAGAGTGGATGGACACTTCTGGACCTGTCCAGAGAATCAATAAGATAGGGGCCCTTTATCAGTCAGGCCCACACAAGTGAGTGGAAGGGGGAGCTTGACCACCTCCCTGGACTTTCTCAGGCAAGTTAATCAGGAATCAGGTGGACTGTTTAACCTGTAGGTAAATACCTGGTAGAAGTAAAAAAAACCAGTGTATAAGTGTGGGACTCTGGAGGTGAGTGAATTCAGATTTGATTAAGGAAGTATGAGTTCACTCTGCTGTTTGTTTGTGTGGGACTAGCCAATTGGCTACCAAGAAAGGGGAGTAGACGCAGTCTTAACTCCTCAGGTAGGTTCTCACCAAGACTTTGGTTGAGAATTCTGTTCCGTGGCAAGGGTGCAGGGAGTGCCCCCAAGCCTGTCTGCTTGGGCATAGTTTTGTTTATCTGGTCAGCTGTAGTCTGTGCTAATCTACTGAGATAGTGTGAGTATGGATGTTTGTCTGCTTGGCATAATTATCTGCTAATTAACTGATCTGTGTGAAGCAAAATCTACATTGTGCATTCTGGCTGTACACATGAGAGTATTTGTTATCTCTTTCTATTGTTTAATTTGCTTAAAGATGGGGTGAATGCAAAAGTCTCTAGCAGCTGTGAGATTTCTTTTTCTCAGAATCTTTTGCTCTGTCAGAGAGGGAATCAGCCCACTTGGCTAATAAAAATTTCTGTCTATGTTTGTATAAGTAAGGGTTTCAGTTTGCATTGATTTGTGAATTTGCTGTATTAAATTGAAATTTTGAAGTTCTAGCGTTAATTTAAAGGTATTAATTTGTGAACTTTCAAGGAACAAAGAACTTTTATTTATGGCTTTTCTTATCTCTTATCTGAGCTCTGCCCTCTCCTTCCCCTCTGCTAGGTTTTGCCTTAAATACACCCCCACGCCATCCCTCATAACCATCTCCTGTGACAGGCTCTCCTTTTGGTGGACAGAGACTTCCAGGGGCAGGCTTACAAGTCCACAGGGCAAAAGATATTTACAGGCCCTGTCCCTGCCCGTGACATCATAGTTCAATGTGAACCACCTGAGGCGGAACTAAAGCTGAAATTATTAACTATTAGTGGACCCCGTTAACCCTGGTTGTGTGTCTTGTGTAGTCAGTCTGTTGTCTTCGAGGTTATGTATTTTATTTGACTTTCCATTTTCACTTATTTATTAGTATCCTCATAGAGGACATAACCTGGTCTTTCCCTTCCTCCCTCACCCTGATTCTGATAGTATCTGTAATTGGATTAAAGATTTTTTCTTTCAAGAGGCCCTCCAAGCTTTCAGTCTGAAAGAAGTTTCCCTACACACCCTTATCCTCATCTGCTACCTTTCCAGGCCAACTAAGAGTCATTTTCCCCCCCATAGATCAGACCCTTGCCTCTGGGAGGAAGGACTACTACAGCAGTAGTCTGTAGTTTTCTCTGAAACTCCCTCTGTTTCTATTTCTCCCCTCTGTAGGAATTGTCCTCCTCTCACTCACAATAGGAGAGGGAGACAAGCAAATAGGCCCTGGGCTGTGGGACACAGGAGGGAGGGGTGTTGGAAGTTATTTATGAAGCAGAGAGACATAGGTTTTATTGATTTTTTTACTGGCTGCAGACTGTTCTGCTGGCGTAGGGCTCTGGTCCGGGTGCATTATCAGTACAACATTAGATTCAAGGTCGAAAGTTTTCTGCAAGCCAATTAATATTTCTCTGCCTATTTCATTCTTTCTAATCATTCCAATACTAAATTAGACTGATACAATATATTTGAAATTGCATAAGGAAAAATATAGCAGTTTTTACTAGACTAATTCGTGTATTCATAGTGTGAAAGAAAAAAGCCACAGGCTAACCTGATAAGCTCAGGGAAGGCCTGCGTGGCAGTCTTGCAAACCCAGGGACCTAAGATAACCACAAAAGATGGTTTGAAAATTAAATATCTAACAGGTTATAGTAGGTAGTCATGTCCCAGATGCTTTCCCAAACAAAGATCAACTTTGATCTTTTTACTGAGCCCATTTGCCTTTTTGCCTCTAAGATAACATATCTGTGAGATGTCTGGGTAACTTGTATTGTAACTTCCCTTTTTCTGGATCCCCTGGGGAACAACCAAATGTGGTGGGCACCAGGACAGATGCCTCAAATTCCTTCGTTATCATGTTAATTGTTCCTGCACTCACTTGAGTACACATCCATCATTTTACTTTTTATCCAATCCAGGGAGTTTCCCACCTTTGCTTTCTCCCACCTCCTTACTCCATCACCAATGAATTTCATGTAACCCACCTATGTTCCTCCTTTGATTTCAGTGTATAAATAGAGAAATGTAATCCGCCATTCTTTGGAGCATTATCTCAATCCATTGATGTTTTGCTTCCTTGCATATGTCGACAGTTTTGGCTCAAATAAACTCTTTAGAAAATTCTTTATAGGCTTCAATGGTTTTATCGTTAACAATAGTTTTATCACTGAAGGTCTAGATATATTTTCTTTTATTTATATAAGATTCATACTTTTTATTTATTTTATTTTTAAATAAATCTTTTTTTTTTTAACTTGTCACTGGTTTATTTTTATTAAAGATCTTGGAAATGACTAAGCTATGGTTGTCTCTGTAATTGTAGGCTTTGCCGAAATACTGTAGGGTAACCGAGTTATATGTTCCTGACACAGTGACTACGTGCCCAGAAATTGGAGAACATACAGCTTAAATGATTAAGAGAAAACAAAACAAAACAAAACAAAAAGCCAAAGGGAATAAACAATCAATTGTCAGGCTCAGATTGATAACAACAGAAAAATGACAAGGTTGTTCTGAAACTGCATGAACCCCACTGCATTTAACTGGAGCTGAGTCTGACCGCATGGCAGCAATGGCTCTGGGCTCCAGGCTGACTGCCACAACAAGCTGGGGGGCCCCCAGGCAGAGTTACAGTGCCGGCCCCTTGTTCTAAAAGCAAGAATAAAAATACCCTTAGTGGCACTAAACAAAATACGTTTCCTTCCTTTTCTTTCCTCTCTTGACTTGTGATGATGTTTTCAATGAAAAGAAAATATAAGATTTGAATTATCATAGCCATGGTTGTCTCTAAAAATACATTTCACCCTTCATCTTTATATATTGTGCAATGCTGGTTTAAGTGCAGAATTAAGAGCATTAAACTTTTGTGAGGACCCTGAAATCACAGGATATGGACTTTGTAACTGGCCACACCTGTGTGTTCTGTTTCTCCAGAACAATGGAGCCAGGCCTCTAACTAACCCCTCTAAGGCAACCTCACTCCATGCACCTGCGCATTCCACAAGCACTCAGTCTTCATCTTCTGAGGAAGGAGGAACTCTCCTTCAGTGTCATCAGTTCAGCACCTTTGGATGGCTTTAATTTCTGTTCCCTACTCTTCAAAAGTTGGACTGGATCACTGAAGAGCCAGACCTGGTCTCCAGCATCAGCATCCTCAGTGTGTTAGCTGGAGCCCTGTTCAGTTCTGTGGAAGCCCGCGGCCAGTCAGGCTCTCTAAATCGGGGCCCCTCGTGGTCCTGAGATCCCAGACGAGCCCCCATCTGTTAACGCCTAGACTTCGTGATCCCCAAGGACCACCAGGGAGCTGAGTCCCATGCAATAAACAAAATGCTAGCATGGGCTCTGTCCCTCTCACGCCGACAGCATGGCGGAAGAATCTTAATAGTTCAGATTATTACAATTCTTCCTCTTTTTTCCCCCCATAGCTCCCCTGCACCCAGTTGCCACCCCACACTCTGCCCTTACCTTCCCCTTGCCCCACTGTCCTCATCCAGAGGTGTATGATTTTTGTCCAGTCTCTTCCCGGACCCCCACACTGATTTCCCCCCTTGGGAGAATATTCATTCCACTCCTTTTCTATGCCCCTGATTCTATTATATTCACCAGTTTATTCTGATCATCAGCTTTTTTACTCATTTGATTTTTTAGATACACTTGTTGATAGACATGTTTGTTGCTCATAATTTTTATCATTATCTTCTTGTTCTTCTTGTTCTTCTTGTTCTTCTTGTTCTTCTTCTTGTTCTTCTTCTTGTTCTTCTTCTTGTTCTTCTTCTTGTTCTTCTTCTTTTTCTCCTTCTCCTTCTCCTTCTCCTTCTCCTTCTTTTTCTTCTGCTTCTGCTTCTGCTTCTGCTTATGCTTCTTCTGCTTTTTAAAATACATTTTCTTGATTTTTTACAGAGAGGAAGACAGAGGGATAGAGTTAGAAACATCCATGAGAAAGAATCATTAATCAGCTGCCTCTTGCACACCCCCTACTGGGGAAGTGCCAGCAACCAAGATACACGCCCTTGATGGGAATGGAACCTGAGATCTTTCAGTTCACAGGCCAATGCTCTATCCATTGAGCCAAACCAGTCTCGGCTTCTTCCTCTTCTTAAAGAATACCTTTCAACATTTTGTATAATACTGGACTGGTGATGATGAACTCCTTTAGCTTTTTCTTATCTATGAAGCCATTTATCTGATGCCTAATGAGCCAATTAGTTAGGAGGCATTTTAATTGCATGCAGATTCAGAGCAGATTACCTCTGTCAGATTTCAAACTAACACAGGTGTGAGTAATTCCTTTTTTCATAACCTTCTAGTTCTTTGTGTAAGACAGTTTATAATTTTGATTACATATCTTACCTATATAGACACCTGTAACCTTGGATGAACAAACACTTGACAGAATATGTGACTTGATATCAGTATCAGTGTATTAGCCCCTATAGCTGGCTAGCTTGCAATGTCAGACAGTTAAGTTTATCTTTTCTACTATTCAAGCTAAAAAAAAAAAAAAAGAGATATTTTATAGAATAAGAGAAACTGCCCCCAAGGGAATGTTGTCAGAGTGACCTAATCTCTGGAGAGGAGGGAGGAGGGTGAGTCAGGAAGGCACCAGCTGTGGCCAGCATCCTTTAGTTCTTTCCCAATTGGGATGACAAGGATGACAAGGTGAGGCATGCAGCCCAGGGTCCCAGCTGCACCCTTATATCCAGACACCAATGAAAATAGGGCTCTCCTCCTGCTCCTAAAAGAGGGACCAGCCTCACATGATGGGGAAAAACCAAGAACTCACGTGCCTGATATAGGACAGCAGTGGCTCCACCATGGACTTGGTGCCAAGCTGTGTTTTCTTCCTGATCATTCTTCAAGGTCATTCTCAGGAGAGGGGAGCCTGAGACCTGTGCTTGTGCCTGTTTGTGCTTCCATGTGATTCTAAGTCTACCTTATGTCTCTTTGTTTGCAGGTGCCCAGTGTGAGGTGCAGCTGGTGGAGCTGTGGGAGGCTTGGTGCGTCCCGGGGGGTCTCTGAGACTCTCCTGTGCAGTCTCTGGGTTCACCTTCATTAGCTCCTGGATGAGCTGGGTCTGCCAGGCTTCAGGGAAGGGGCTGCAGTAGCTTAGGGAAATCAATTCTCATGGAAATTACACGAACTATGCCAGTGCTATCAAGGGCCACTTCACTGTCTCCAGAGAAAATGCCAAGAACACACTGTATCTGCAAATGAACAGCCTGAAAGATGAGGACATGGCCATGTATTACTGTACCAGACACACAGTGAGGGGAAATCAATGTGAGCCCAGACACAAACCTCCCTGAGGCAGGCAGCAGGGCTGGGCTGCAGGGAGCATGCAGTACACCAGGGGGCGATGGGCACCAGCACAGGTGAAAGGCCTGGAGCTGGTGGAGAGTTGAGCAAAGACACCATTTCCTGCTCTGCCTTAAATTAACTTTGCTCCCAGGCTCAGTCACAGAGCTCACAGGAAACCCAAGTCTACAACTTGAGTTTAGGGATTGTGTTTGTGAATAAAAAGGAGGCTCTGTCATGAATCTGACAAAATTCAGTGACTGAAGGACATCTCATAGTAGACTCTGATCACAAATTGGTATCTGGCTGAGGATTAACAAAACTAATTAAATAAATAAAAGAATCTTATGTTAATAAAACAGACAGGAAGGAAATGGTAGGAGGAAACCCTGTCTTAGTACTATTAAAGTAAAAAACAATAAAATTTAAGCCCTAAAATGTTTGGCTCACTGGATAGCATGCTGGCCTGGAGACTGAAGGGTTCATGTTTGATTCTGGTCAAGCGCATGTACTTGGTTGTGGGCACATCCCCAGTGGGGAGTGTGAAGGAGGCAGCTTCTAATGTTTCTCTCTCACTGATGTTTCTAATTCTCTATCCCCCACCCTCCCTCTCTGTAAAAAATCAATAAAATATATTTTTAAAAGCATCCAAACCTGTAAAGAGAGTTTGTGAGTTTATTTCAGCCAATTTGTAGACATAAGTGGGAAGCAGAACCTCAATAAACTGAGCTAATACTCCGCAGAATGGCAGGTTACATCTGAGTATGTGGGTTACATGAAATTCATTGGTGATCGACTAGAGAGGTGAGAGGCGGGAGAAAGCAAAGCTGAGAAACCTCTGGGATTCGATAAAGAATAAAATGAGAGACACATGCTTAGCTGGGTGCAGGAACCATCAACATGATAACAGTGAAGGAATTTGTGGTCTCTGTCCAGGCACCCAAGCACATTAGGCTGTGCCCCATGTGGTCTGGGAAAAGGGAAGTTACAAATTATCCAGACACTGCAAGGTTATCCTATCTAATAAAAGAGTAATATGCAAACTGACCATCAATCCAACACACAAGATGACTGCTCCATGTGGTCAATGAGGGCCACCCCCATGTGGACACAAGATAGCCACCATAAGTTGTCCATCAGAGGAAGGCAGTTGTGAGGGACCAGGCCAGCAGGGGAGAACATTTGGGGTTGGGGGACCTAGGCCTGCAGGAGAGGACAGTTGGGAGGACCAGGCCTGCAGGGAGAACAGTTGGGAGGGGGTACCCAGGCCTTCAGGGGAGGGAAGTTGAGGACTAGGCCAGTAAGTGAGGGCAGTTGGGATTAACTAGGGCTTCAGGGAAGAGAAGTTTGGGTGGGATGGGCCAGGCTGGCAAGGGAAGGAAGTTAGGGGGGACTTAGCCAGCAGGAGAGGGCAGTTGGGAATGACCAGATCAGCAGAGGTAAGCAGTTAAGGATAATGAGGAAGGCAGAAGGCAGTTAGGTGTCTATTAGGCTGTCAGGGGAGTGGTTAGGGGTTATCAGTCTGGCAGGTAGAAGTGGTTAGAGGCAAGTAGGCAGGTTAGCATTTAGGAGCCAGCAGTCCTGAATTTTGAGAAGGATATCTGACTGCCATTTAGGTCCGATCCGTCTCCCCCTTCCTTCCCCCCCTTCCATGCACTTTCATACGCATTTCTTCCTGTGGGGATGATGAGGAAAATAAAACATTTGGAGGTGGGGTACTAGCAACCAGACTCTTTAACCCTAATGCACATTCCTGTTAGCCTATAGTCTAGTCACTGCCCCTTTCTTAATTTGGTCTTCCAAGAACTGTTTACCTAAATACTCCCATTTTACAGAGGCTATAAACCATGAACCATACATAACCCCAGAGGGGATATCAGCGCTGGCACTAGACCCGGCCTTAAGGTGGGGTCTCATAGCTCCCATCCCATCAGACAGGGTATTCTGCAAAGCCTGAGAAAGGTCCAAAGTCCCATCCATATTTGGGAAACAAAGAAACCAAAGGGTATAAAGGGAGAACTTCCTCCATATTGGGCTCAGGATTTGGAGAGAAACGGTCTCCCCTGAATCACGGTACTGGTGCATGTGAAACATCTGGAAATAAATGGATTTTTCCTGTGTCTCCAAGTCTTCCTGTGTGATCTTCAGTTGCCTGGTAAGTTTGTAACCTGGAGAGAAAAGTGCACACAATTATTTCAAACCTGCTTCCTGAATGGGATTAATTCTAAAGAGTTCACACCCTTTGGTGTGCAGGCCAATGGTCCAGTCACTGAACCACACCAGTCAGGGCTCCATTTTAAAGGATGGAAACGCTCCCACATTGAGATCCTGGGAACACAGGTCTTTTGCAAACAAACAGCAGGGAAGTCCAGTGAAATCAGTTGTCTTGGGCAGGCAGCTGCATGCTTGTGACAGGGATAGTAGGTTTGAGACAGAGGCTGTGGCCACAAGGTCCAGCCCAGCTTCTCCTGCCTCATCACTTGCACACATTTGAGGTGTTGATAGAGGAGAGATAGAATGTGGGGGACCAGCTAGAACAGTAAGACACAGTAATCCTGCTCTGTTAACCGTGCTTGTTCATTCTGATTAAAGAAGCACGTTCTCAACTGGCTGGCAGTCGCAGGGGGACCTGGGAGCTCACCTACAACTGAGCCCTTCCTCCCATGTGGAGCTGCCGGTGATCAGGGAGAGACTCACTACTTCGTTGTGAGAGGGCAGGGTGGGGTGAGGAGGCAGGCGGGGCGAGAGGGCAGGTGGGGTGAGAGGGCAGGTGGGGGCGGGTCCAGCTCCAGGTAACTGGACCCTAGGTCTAACCCAACCAATCAGGTCAGCCAAGGTAGCAGCACCACCCTCCCTATAAAACCCATTGATATGTTAAGTTCTTCCTCTTTCTCGCCCATGCCTTCGTTGGTGTAGGTGAGACTGGGCTCGGACTAGTCCGAAATAAATACAGACTCTCTGCAATTGCATCGGATTCGGCTCCCTGGTAGTCTTTGGGGTTTATGACACTTGGGCACAACAGATGGGGCCTTGTCCGCGATCTCCAAGACTGAGGGACTCTGAATCCGGAGAGCCTGTCTGGCCGCGGTAAAAGTGTGTGAAGGGATCCCTGTGGGAAGTGCCTGAAAGGTCTAGCGGACGCGCTGTTGAAGACCACAGGCCGGAGAGATCAAAAGACGTTTTGATCCTCCTTTAGGAGGGACATAGAATTCCCTCTCAGGACGAGGTAGTCGGCGTGAGGCCGTCGTTTAGTTTTAGGCGCCACTTCCACGGAGTTGGAAGGCTGTTCTTGGGGGCCCCCCGTCTGTTCCTGTGTTCTTTGTTTGTTTGTTTGTATGTTTGTATAGGGAAAGGTTTCAGTTTGCTCTTGTTTGTAAAATTGCTATAAAAACTTAAATCTGAATGTATTGAATTGTTATAATACTGAAAATGTTGATGTGGGGAGTCCTTCTCCTGGGGGCTGTTGTAATTTTATGTGTTATTTTATGGACTCACTGTATGGATGTTATGGGACAGACTCAGATTACTCCTTTAAGCACTGTGATTAATCATTTTCAGGAAGTAGAGGCAAGAGCTAATGATTTTAGTATGGAGGTCTGGAAGGACGAATGGCAGACTTGTTGTTCAAGGGAGTGGCCAGCTTTCAATGTCGGATGGCCACCGGAGGGAACATTCGATCTCCCTACCATTCGCCGGGTTCGGAGTGTCGTCTCTCATCCCAAGACAGGTTACCCCGATCAGCTCCCATACATTATAATGTGGCAGGACCTTGTGGAGAACCCACCCTTTTGGCTTAAACACTTTGTGGCTCCGTGCCCCTCGGAGCCAGAACCTATTTTTGCCTTACAGGGAACGAAGAGGACAGAGAAGAAAATCACCCTGCCATCAGCTCCCCCCTACTCTGTCTTGCAGGGAGGAACTGAAGAAGAATTAATTTTTCCTCCCCCATATCAGTTCCCTAGGGTGCCGGAGGAGGAACCTGACCCTCCCCCATTGAGGGAAGCAGATGCCACGAGGAGTGCGGGAAGCCCGCCGCATACCAGACAAAGAACCCAGAGGGAACAATCCGCCTTCGTCGCAGACTCCACTGTTAAGACTTTACCCCTTCGAGCCACTGGGCCCCCAGATGAGAAGGGCGATCAGCCCCATCACTACTGGCCTTTCGCCACTAGCGACCTTTATAATTGGAAAACTCAAAATCCTGAGTTTTCTGAGAGGCCAGCGGGACTTATTAATCTGTTGGATTCTATCATTTTTACCCATCAGCCAACCTGGGACGACTGCCAGCAGCTCTTGCAGGTCCTGTTCACCACCGAGGAGAGGGAGAGGATCCTTAATGAGGCCCAGAAGCTGGTTCCAGGCGTGGATGGGAATCCTACCACCAACCAGGCTCAGATAGATACCTCTTTTCCTCTGACTAGGCCTGAATGGGATTTCAACACGGCAGAAGGTAAGGAGAGGCTCCGGGTCTACCGCCAGGCTCTAATGGGGGGTCTCCGGGCGGCTGCTAGAAAGCCGACTAATCTGGCTAAGGTAGGGAGCGTACAGCAGGAGAAAGATGAATCTCCAGCAGCTTTTTTAGAGCGGATCATGGAGGCATTTCGCACCTATACCCCCATGAACCCAGAGGCTCCTGAGAGTAAGGCAGCTGTTATTGTAGCCTTTGTAAACCAGTCTGCTGCAGATATTAGGAGAAAATTGCAAAGAATAGATAGACTGGGAGAGAAGAGTCTGCAGGACTTGTTGGTGGTGGCTGAAAAGGTGTACAATAACCGGGAGCCCCCTGAAGATAAACAGGCTCGCAGGCAGACCCGAGACCTGGCTAGGATCCTGTGGGCCGCCACTATGGACTCCCCTGAGAAACGGGACCTCCGCCTCCGACAGCTTGCAAACGATCGAAGGAAGGGTAAGGAGACCTCCGGGGAAGGGAAGTGGAAACTGCAGAAGGACCAATGTGCATACTGCAAGAAGATAGGGCATTGGGCTCAAGAATGTCCTAAGAGAGGCAGTGGAAAGGGGAGCAAGACAGACCGAGTAAAGGTCTTGGGGCTTGATGAACTAAGTGATTAGGGGAGTCAGGGTTCGGACCCCCTCCCCGAGCCCAGGGTAACTCTTAGAGTGGAGGGGACCCCTGTGGACTTCCTTGTTGACACCGGAGCGCAGCATTCCGTCCTCTGCACTCCACAAGGAAAACTAACTAGCAAAAAGTCCTGGGTGCAAGGGGCAACTGGTATGAACCAGTATTCATGGACTACCCGAAGAACAGTGGATTTAGGGATGGGCCGGGTAACCCACTCCTTCATGGTAATACCAGAATGCCCCTACCCACTGTTAGGACGGGACTTACTGACCAAGATTGGAGCTCAGATAACTTTCAGACAAGGGGGGCCTCAGGTCACCGATGGCGAGGGCCACCCCATCCACGTTCTGACTCTGAGGCTAGAGGATGAATACCGCCTCCACCAGGAGGCACTCCCAAGGGGGGATAACATGGATAGATGGCTACGAGAATTCCCTACAGCCTGGGCAGAGACAGGAGGGGTAGGACTAGCTGCTCACAGGACCCCAGTCCTAGTGGAGCTAAAGCCAGGAGAAGGTCCGGTAAGGATCAAACAGTACCCCATGTCTCAGGAGGCTCGGGAGAGAATTCAGCTACACATCCGGAGACTGAGGAGTCTAGGGGTGCTGGTTCCCTGCCAATCTGCCTGGAACACCCCCCTACTGCCGGTCAAGAAGCCTCACACAAATGACTACCGACCGGTGCAAGACCTCCGGGAAGTAAATAAAAAAGTCATGGACATACACGCAACTGTCCCCAATCCGTACACTCTCTTGAGCTCCCTGGTGCCCACCAGAATCTGGTACACTGTATTAGATTTAAAGGACGCCTTCTTCAGTCTGCCGCTAGCACCCAGGAGCCAACCCTTGTTTGCCTTCGAGTGGCATGATCCAGAGGAGGGCTACAGCGGACAACTCACCTGGACACGACTGCCTCAGGGGTTCAAGAATTCGCCCACCATCTTTAATGAGGCGCTACACGAAGACCTGGGTGAGTACAGAAGGGAGCACCCTGGCCTCACCCTCCTACAGTACGTAGATGACATCCTGATTGCTGCTGATACAGCCGAGGACTGTGAAAAAGGAACCCAGGATTTGCTGGTCACCCTGGGGACCTTGGGGTATCGGGCATCCGCGAAGAAGGCCCAGATATGCAGAGAGAGGGTGAGTTATCTGGGGTACATCTTGGAGGGCGGACAGCGGCGGTTGTCAGATGCCAGAAAAGAAACTGTCCTAAAGATCCCCACACCCACCTCTCGAAGAGAAGTGAGAGAATTCTTAGGGTCGGCCGGCTACTGCCGCCTCTGGATTCTGGGTTTTGCTGAGATTGCCAGGCCCCTGTACGAAGCTACCAGAGAGGGGAAGACATTTGAATGGACAGAGAAAGAGGAGGCTGCCTTTAATCAGTTGAAAAAGGCCCTCCTACATGCCCCGGCTCTGGGACTGCCAGACATTACCAAGCCCTTTCACCTCTTTGTAGATGAGCGCAAAGGGGTAGCGAAGGGGGTTTTAACTCAAGCCTTGGGCCCCTGGAGCCGTCCAGTAGCTTACTTGTCTAAGAAACTAGACCCAGTGGCTGCCGGCTGGCCACCGTGCTTGAGGATTATTGCGGCAACAGCACTCCTAGTGAAGGATGCTGACAAGCTAACTCTAGGGCAAGAAATTTGGATTACAACCCCCCATGCGGTTGAGGGAGTTTTAAAACAGCCACCGGATAGATGGATGAGTAATGCACGCATGACTCACTACCAGTGCCTCCTCCTAAATCCTCCCAGAGTGCGGTTCCGCCCCAGTGCAGCCCTCAACCCCGCAACTCTCCTGCCTGACCCCGACCTAGATGCCCCACTACATGACTGCGCTGAGATCTTGGAACAGGTTCATGGACTCCGGAAGGACCTGACGGACCAGCCCCTCTCAGATGCAGAGGCCACATGGTTCACCGATGGAAGCAGCTTCATGAGAAACGGGCACAGGTACGCGGGTGCAGCTGTAGTAACTGAGACTGACACTTTATGGGCAGAGGCTCTGCCATCTGGAACGTCAGCCCAGCGGGCAGAACTCATCGCTCTGACAAAGGCATTGACACTAGGGGCCGGGAAACGACTCAATGTCTTTACAGATAGCCGCTATGCGTTTGCCACAGCTCACATCCATGGGGCAATCTATCAGGAGAGAGGGCTGTTGACTGCAGAAGGAAAGACTATAAAAAATAAACAAGAAATACTCGACTTGCTAGCTGCCTTATGGCTCCCAGCCAAGTTAGCCATCATCCACTGCCCAGGACACCAGAAAGCCAACAATCCTGTAGCCAGGGGCAACCAGAAGGCTGATCAGGTGGCCAAAGAAGTAGCCCTCACTGCAGTCCCTGCACTGGCCCTGCAATTGCCAGACCCAGGGAACCCAGTTCTGCCGGATCAGCCTGGATATTCCCAAGAAGAATTAGAGCGAATCAAAAGCCACCCCACAAACAAGGAAGACAGGGGCTGGTGGTATGCTCCAGACGGGAAGCTCCTGCTACCAGACCAGCTTGGGATCCCAATGTTGAAACACATACACCAATCGACGCACCTAGGGTCCCGGAAATTAAAGGATTTGGTCCGGCATGCTAAGATCAAAATTCACCAACTGGACGCCAGAATAGATCAAATTGTATCAGCCTGTAAAACTTGCCAGCTTACAAATGCAAGGGCCGTGTCAAGTGGAAAAGGAACCCGGCTCAGAGAACAAAGCCGGGGGTGCACTGGGAGATTGACTTCACTGAGGTAAGGCCGGGAAAGTATGGCTATAAATATCTTCTAGTTTTTATAGATACCTTTTCTGGATGGGTAGAAGCATACCCAACTAAGCATGAAACAGCCCAGATGGTTGCTAAGAAGCTACTGGAGGACATTCTACCCAGGTACGGTTTCCCAGCTGTGATAGGATCGGACAACGGCCCAGCTTTCATCTCACAGGTAACACAGGCAGTAGCCAAGGCTATAGGGGCAAATTGGAAATTACATTGTGCGTATAGGCCCCAGAGCTCAGGACAGGTAGAAAGAATGAATAGAACATTAAAAGAGACCCTTTCTAAATTAACCATGGAGACTGGCGGGGACTGGGTGGCTCTCCTTCCCTATGCTCTTTACCGGGTGAGAAACTCACCTTATATCTTAGGCTTCACTCCCTATGGAATTATGTTTGGTAGGCCCCCGCCTATCATTCCCAATCTTAAGGCAGAACTGCTAACTGAATTTGAAAACCAAGAAATATCTTTTTCTTTGAGAAGGCTCCAGAAGGCGCATGAGGACATTTGGCCACGCCTACAGGCCATCTACGAGGTTGGCCCGATCCCGACGCCCCACCAGTACCGGCCGGGAGACTGGGTCTTTGTCAAAAGACACCGCCGGGAGACGCTTGAACCACGTTGGAAAGGACCATACATCGTAGTGCTGACGACGCCCACCGCCCTCAAAGTGGACGGCATTGCGACCTGGGTCCACCACACCCATGTTCGGCCAGCTGACTCCTCTGCGATCCGGGAAGATTTCGCCAACGGATGGAGCATCGACCGAGACCGAGACAACCCCCTCAAGCTCAAGTTACGACGTACTCAACCTGCCTGATGAAATTTTGTTTGTGGCCAGCTGCAGGAGTCCCTACCCCCCATACACTGGTGGTGGGGGGGGGGAGACTCACTTCTGCCCTGGACACTCCTGACCCCGCTGTGCAGTCTTGTGTCTCCACTGGACACATCTCGTGAACTCCCCCAAAATGTCAGATCAGGGCACCGGGAAGGAGGAACTTTATGCACCCTTCAGAAGTGCAAACGGTCCCATGATTGGGCCTATTAAGTCTCAAGACAAGGGGGGAAATGAGAGGGCAGGGCGGGGTGAGGAGGCAGGCGGGGCGAGAGGGCAGGTGGGGTGAGAGGGCAGGTGGGGGCGGGTCCAGCTCCAGGTAACTGGACCCTAGGTCTAACCCAACCAATCAGGTCAGCCAAGGTAGCAGCACCACCCTCCCTATAAAACCCATTGATATGTTAAGTTCTTCCTCTTTCTCGCCCATGCCCTCCTTGGTGTAGGTGAGACTGGGCTCGGACTAGTCCGAAATAAATACAGACTCTCTGCAATTGCATCGGATTCGGCTCCCTGGTAGTCTTTGGGGTTTATGACACTTGGGCACAACAGTTGCAGGAAGCAGCCCACCAGCCCGGGAAAGACCCAGCCCTCTGCTCTCTGTCAACAGCCCATTTGCCATAGCCTTTGGCTACTTCCTGTGTGAGCTTCTGTCCTTTTACCCAATACAAGCAGATGGATATGGGGTGGGGTGGGGGGAGGGGGAGCAGATTTCTGTGGATGGCTGGCTGTGCTCCCCTATTGCCCACAGCAGTGGAATAAAGGCTCATATATGATCCACCCTGCCTCTGCCTAATTGGCTCAAGCAGTGACAGGCAGCATGGGCCCATGCATTGTCCAGTTCCATATTCATGTGAGTGAGATGTGATTGGGGAAAACAACAAAGACAATCTTTCATTCTCAAAATAAAAGCTTCATTACATTGCAAGTTCATATTCCCAAACCCAAAAAGGCAACATGGCCCAAGGTGGGTGAATGAGAGTGAGAGGAAGCCCCCTCCATTTGCCTGTGGGGCAGCACCCCTGGGTGCTAATCAAAACCCCCAAGATGGAGGACTCTTAATCCTGGGAGCTGCCCCCAAAGGAATGGGATTTATGTGCCTTGGTCGGGGAAAGGAGGGAGAAAGGGAGGGTCAGGAAGCCACCCCTTATGGCCAGTATCATAGAGTCCTTGCCCATCTGGGGTCACCCTAGGATGACAAGGTCAGGCATGTAGCCCAGGGTCCCAGCTGCAGCTGCACCCTTATATCCAGACTACATGCAAATGGGGCTCCCCTCCTGCTCATAAAGAAGGGACCAGCCACGCATGCTGGGAAGACACTCAGAACCCACGTGTCTGAGACAGGACCCCAGTGGATCCACCATGGACTTGTTGCCAAACTGTGTTTTCCTCCTGATCATTCTTCAAGGTCATTCTCAGGAGAGGGGAGTGCTGAGTCCTGTGCCTGTGCCTGTTTGTGCTTCCATGTGATTCTAAGTCCCTCTGTGTCTCTGTGTTTGCAGGTGCCCAGTGTGAGGTGCAGCTGGTGGAGTCTGGGGGAGGCTTGGTGCGGCCTGGGGGGTCTCTGAGACTCTCCTGTACAGCCTCTGGATTCACTTTCAGTAGCAACTGGATGAGCTGGGTTCGCCATGCTCCAGGGAATGGGCTGGAGTGGCTTGGGAATATCAATCCTGATGGAAGTACCACAAACTATATCAGTGCTGTGAAGGGCCGCTTCACCATCTCCAGGGACAACGCCAAGAACATGCTGTATCTGCAAATGAACAGCCTGAGAGCCGAGGACACAGCCTTGTATTACTGTGCCAGATACACAGTGAGGGGAAGTTAGTGTGAGCCCAGACACAAACCTCCCTGAGGAAGGCAGCATGGCTGGGATGCAGGGTTCATCTGGAGCACCAGGGGGCGCTGGGGACCAGCAAAGCTTCCAGACAGGAACAGGTAGAGAAAAGCAAAGACACCATTTCCTGTTCTGCCTTAATTTAACTTTGCTCCCAGGCTCAGTCACAGAGCTCACAGAAAGCCCTTGTCTAAGTCTAGGTTTAGGGATTGTGTTTGTGAATTAAAAACGAAGGCTCTGCCGTGAATCGGACACAATTCAGTGACAGAAGGGCATTTCATGGGAATCTCTGATTAAAAAGGCTGAATCCTATTTCTTAAAACTACTGTTTGGAATTCTGGTGTTTATTTAGATGGCCTCTTACTGAAAAATAACTTTGCTTTCTAGCCTACTTTAGCCTACTTGAATAATGAGGAAGATCAACTTACCTGTCTGACCTTGCAGGCCAGAGACTAGATACTCCCATACTCTCAATTCCATGCCAGGTACATTATTTAATTAGATAGATCTTGGTTGTTTTCAAGGCCAGAAGCAAGATGACCACCAAATGTACACTGGGCTGACTCTTTAAATAATAAAAAGGTAAGTTTTGCTTGTAGCCTTGCTTAGAATTTGGATTCATTTTCTCTAAGCCCACCTCGGTGAATTAAGTGTGACCCCAAACTTGCCAAGCATTGCTTGATTTATTCCTGTTCTCTGTAACATGATCACAAATATCTATCTGGTTGGGGATTAACAAAACAAATTAAATAAATAAAGGACTCTTATTTTAATAAAACAAAACAGAAAGGAATTGGTAGGAGTAAACCCTATCTTAGTTCTGTTAAAATAAACAAAACATTCAAATCTGTAAAGAATTTTTGTGAGTTTATTTGAGCCAAATATGCTGGGAAGCAGAACCTCAATGAATTGAGATAATGCTCTGGAGAATGGAGGATTACATCTGTATGAATTATACATACATTTAATCAAAGGAAAGGGACATAGGTGGGTTACCTGAAATCCATTGGTGATAGATTAATGGGAGTGAGATAAAGCAAAGCATGGAAACCTCTGGGATAGGATTAAAAGTGAAATGATGGACAGGTGCTTCTTTTACAGAGGTGGATACAGGATACTTTAACGTACTTAACAGTTGACAATTAACTTGATAACAAAAAAATGTGGGGATGTCAGGGTTCCATTTATTGTGCCCTGAAGGGTCCGGGGTAAAATAGAAGGTACACGTTACCCAGACATCTCACAGATATGTTTTCTTAAAGGCAAAAAGTCAAATGGGCTCAAAGAAAAATCTAAGTTTTTCTTTGTCAGGGAAAATATTGGTCTAGCACATGGCTACCCACTATACCCTATTTGTAGTTAAATATTTAATTTCAGACCATCTTTTGTGATTATTTTTTGTCTCTGAGTTTGCAAGACTGACACACAGGCCTCCCCTGAGCTGGTGAGGTTAGCATGTACCTCCTTTCTTCCAAACTGTCAACAATTGCCGAGATGCAGAACCTCAAGGGACTGAAATAACACTCCTGAGAATGGTAGGTTTTCCTCTAAAATGAGAGACACATGCTACAGTGGGTGCAGGAACCATTAACATGATAACAATGAAGGAATTTGTGGTATCTGTCCTGGCGCCCAGGCACATTGGCTTGTGTCCCAAGGAGACTGGAAAAAGGAAAGTTACAAGTTACCCAGACATTGCAAGGGTATGTTATCATAGCTGCAAAAAGACAGATGGGCTCAGTTAAGGTAAAAGTTGACCTTGTCAGGGAAGATACCAGCCTAGAAGGTAACTGCCCACCAACAATGCATTTAGTTAAAGTTTAATGTCAGACCATCCTTTGTGATGACTGTGGGTCTCTCAGTTTGCAGGACTGCCATGCAGGCCTCATCTGGGCAGTCAGGTCAGCATGTGGCCCGTTTTGGCCACAGTTCCAAGTCTAGGCATGACTGTGTGCATGTTACACTTGGAGTGATGATGGAGCTCAGACACAGCTCAGTTTTTGAATAAACATTTCACACTCAGATGGTGGGTGTAGCCATGGTGGGAAGCCTTTTGCTAAAAAAGTGCTTTGATTTCTCTGGGTCTACACTGTGTCAGGACTCCTCATCATATGTTATGGATACAGAATTTTTGAATGGAACCTATATTCGTTGTCCACCAGAGTCGAAGAATGAATTCATAAACAGAAGGTGGTATAGCAAAGATGGAGATTTATTGAAAAACAAATGCAGACTCCCATGTAGGTAAGGGGTAAAGGTCCCACAGACTTCCTGTCTCCATGGTTTATAAAGATAGCAGTCCCCATGTCCTGATATCCCCTCTGACTGGTCACTAGTCCCATTTGAATTGGTTACTATAGTAACTCCTGAGGCCCTCTTCCCTCATTGTCCTCCTATTCCCTCTGTGCTTCCTTCCTTCTTCGTTTTGTAAATGTAGACCTTTTTGGCAATCTCCAGTTCCCTGGTCTCAAGGAAATATACCCTCTGAGAGGGCAGGGAAAGGGGGGAGGGGGTGGGCTAACTCCTGACTTCATTTTGTAACTGGACCTAACCCTCACCCAAAGAATCAGGCCCCTCCTCCCATAAAACCCCTTGATCTGTTGAAGCTCGTGTTCTTCCGCCATGCCAATGTTGGTGTGAGTGGGACAGAACCCATGCTAGCAAGGAACAGGCTTTCTGCTATTGCATTGGACTCAGCTCCCTGGTGGTCCTTGGGGATCATGAAATCTGGGCATAACATTTGGGGGCTTATCCAGTAATCCCCAAGACCCTGAGGGACCCTGATCAGGAGAGCCTGACTGGCTGCTGTAGGTGTGTGTGTGTCTGTGTGCTTGTGTGAGTGCTCTGGAGGGACATGGAATCCCCTCATGTCAGTAGTGCCTGAAGAGGTCTAAGTGGACATATTGCTTAAAGATCACGGACCAGAGGATTCAGATGTTCCAACTTCCCTGGAGGGCTCCTCATAGGCGGGAGAGACATGGAAAACTCTCCTAGGGCCCCCTCACAGGCAGGAGAGACGTGGAAACCTCTCCCAGGACAAGGCAATTGGTGTGAGGCTGATGTCTGGTTTACAGGCCAGAGAGATATAGAATCCTCTCCTAGGTCTGGTTTTAATTTGAAATGTTGATGTTGGCGCCCTCTTCTTATTGGTTGTTGTAATTTTTTGTGTTGTGGAGTTCTGGAAGGGCTGATGGCAAACTTGTTGTTCTAGTGAGTGGCCAGCTTTCAATGTGGGAGGGCCACCGGTCTGCTTGAAGCCATCCTTTGGTTTTCCTTTTCATGGAGTTTGCTTTCACTGTTCTTAGGGGCCCTCTGTCTGTTTCTGTGTTCCCTGTTTGTATTTTAAATAAGTAAGGGTTTCAGTTTGCTTTTATTTGTAAATTTGCTGACTCTTTCCCCCCCAGAGCAGGCAGGAGGTGGGGGAGGGGTGAAGAGGCCTGATACTCGCCATCTTTTAGGCATCTGGGATTTCTGTACTCCTGTAAAGCAGAAAGGCAGGTTCAAACCAAGTGCGCATAGATTTGGGCTGGGCTCAACTCTTTTCTGTGTACAGAATGAAACCCTAAACTGTTTTTTAGCTTTAAGGATGGTGGAGATGAACTGGGAGATAAATTAAAGCTAGTTTCCTAAGAAGTTCTTTTGAAATTTCCCACCCTGAGGCAATAACCAGGAAGAAGTAGGTAGCAAGTTTCCATATGAATGGCTAAGAGTTTGCCTCTTGATTCCCTCCAGCTTCTGGTAGGCAAGTTCAGTCTTCAGCAAACTTTAAAGAATGTGTTCATTTGCATTTGAATGGCTACACCTCTGCTAGCCAAGGGACAAGTTTACATGTTAATAGCTCCCAGTTTCCCCAGGCAGAGAAAAAACATGATTTAAAGTTAATTGTTGGATTTTGGAATTTTTTCTTAAAAATATAAAGGTTTATTAATGGGGAGTTGCTGGATGTTTGATTTGCGAGCTCTGAAAGTTTTGGGATTCAGATATGCTTAAAGAATGTGGCTTCTTGTCCAAATAAAAATCTTAGAATGTATTTGGAATTAAAAATCTGTAATAAGAAGTGAATCTCCACTGCTGAAACCACCTCTAGTGCAGAGAAATTCAAAGGTGGCAGGAGGAGGCAAGTCTATCTGCTCTCCCGCAATGAGTTTATAAAGAATTTGGAAATTGGGTGTTATCTTGGTCAAATTGGGTGCTAGTTATTACTTCAGAAAACAAAAAAGAACAACAACAATAAAAAAAACAAAACAAAAAACTTGAGATCTGTCTTTATTTATTAAGCATGAAAATAATGTGTGGCCAAATCTGTTGCTGAAAATTCTCCCAAAGTAATTGTTAAGCCCAGACTTCGTGATCCCCAAGAACCACCAGGGAGCCAGTTTGATGCAATAAACGAAAGAGCCTTTTCCATGCTACCATGGGCTGTCCCACTCACGCCAGCAGCATGGCTGAAGAGAGAGCGAATTTCACCCAGTCCAGGGGTTTTACTCCAGTAGGTGGTGATGTCACTGCCTCGGCTAACCCTGATTGGTTGAGTGAAGGTTAGGGATAACTACGCCCTGCGGAGTGGAGTCCGGAGCTCATCCTGGCCCCACCCTGCCCTCTCATTCCTCCCTTGTCTAATGTGCCTAGTCAAATCATTGACTCAGCCTACTTCATTTCAGCATAAAGAACAAATACAGAGATCCAAGATGGCTGCTCAGGTAGACATCTAACCGCGGCAGCACACGACAATTTCAATGGAATACAACTAAAATGTAGAGTGGACATTGCCCAGAGCTACAGGTAGTTGACTGACTGAAAATTCTACAACAAGAAGGAAAGAGAAAACCAGAAGGAAAATCAGAGGAGCTGAAAAAAAGCCTAAGGTACGGGGAGACCTGCTGCGCGCTCGCCCACACGCACCCACAGAGGGGTCGCAGCCGGAGAGGAGGAGAGGGCTGGATGCTGCCTGGCGTTCCCTAGCAGGAAAGAAATAAAACCCCCAGCCTTGGCTGAACCCCCGAACCGGCAGCGCGGAGCCCCCCAAACCGGCAGTGCTGAGCCCCAGTTATGGGACAGACCCTGGGGACCCAGGCTCCGGCAGGGGGAGACGGGGCTGTGAGGCAGAATCCCAGAAGAGCGGCAAAAAGCAGGGCCCCCGGAGTCGCGCACAATTCACGCGCAGAGGACTGAATGTTGACTCTGATGCTGGGTTACCCTAGCCGGAAGAAACAAGGCCTCCGGCGGTGCTGAGCCTCAGTCAGGACTGCTCCGAACCCCAGTTCTGGACCAATCCCTGGGGACCCAGGCTCAGGCAGAGGGAGACAGGGCTGTGAGGTGGAGTCCGGGGAGAGCGGCGAAAGGCCGGGCCCACGGACTCGCGCACACTGCGGGCAGAGGACAGTCTGTTGACTCTGATACTGGACTCCCCTAGCGGGAAGGAGAAAAAAAGCTCCGGGCTGGGGGAACGGGACGAGGAGCAGGAGCCCCTGCCAGACACCGGCCAACCAGGCACCAGCAAGGAGGCAGGTGATGGGGCCCCTGGGGGAGTGGGTGCCCCTGAGCCTTCGACCGCTGAGTGCAGGCAATGGAGTCAAGGCCAGGGGGGCTGCTTCCTGGGCAGCGCCGTCCCCGGCAACAGGCTGAAGCAGCGCAGGAGCCCGTGGAGAACAAAGGGGTGCCACAGGCCAACCTGCTGAGCTCCCAGGACAAGGAGGAAGAAACTAAAGAAGTTCTCAATGTGAAGAAATCAAGTGAGAGCAAAAGATAGTAAAATTACTTAAGAAAGAATACAAAGATGATCTTGAAAAATCAAAGACTAAGTCAGAACTCAATTCACCAGCCAACATTGCAACATAAATGTGTTTAAAAAGAAAAAGAAAAAAAAAAAGGACAGAATGTTGGAACAGCGGCGGCCAGGCCTAGAGTGGCCAGGCACAAGGCAGTGGCAGCCAGGCCCGGAGCAGCAACGGCCAGGCCCTAGAGCAGCAGCAGCCAGAACCAGAGCATAAACAGCCAGCACTGGAGCAGCCAGACCTGGGGCAGTGGCAGCCAGGCCTGAGGCAGAGGCGGCCAAGCCCAGGGTGGCCAGTCAAGGAACACCCAGACCCGGAGTGGCCGAGCCCGGAGAAGCCGGGCCCAGAGCAGCCGGGGTGGGAGCAGCCAGACCCAGAACAGCAGTAGCCAAGCCCAGAACATCCAGGCCAGAGTGGCCAGGCTTGGAGCAGCCGGGCCCAGGTCAGCCGGGCCCAGAGCAGCCGGGTCGGGTGCGGCCAGGCCTGGAGCAGCGGCTGCCAGGCTGGGAGCGGCCAGGCCCGGACAGCCGGGTTGGGTGCAGCCAGGCCCGGAGCAGCGGCTGCCAGGCTGGGAGCGGCCAGGCCCGGACAGCCGGGTTGGGTGCGGCCAGGCCCGGAGCAGCGGCTGCCAGGCTGGGAGCGGCCAGGCCCGGAGCAGCTGGTTGTGGAACGAACCAGAGCAACAGAGGCCAGGCCCTGAGCAGCCAGGCCCGGAACAGCTCATTCCTCGCCTGCCCCTGCCCCACGGCTGCCTCTCAGACGTGGCTGGAAACTTTCGCGGGAACTTGAGGGTCTGCTGAATCAAATGATGAAGGCTTAGATCTGGATCTGTTGAGTTAGTATAGGGCTGGGGTGTTGATCTGTGAGTGTCTTGGGTGGGGCCTGGATGAGGCAAGTTGACCTATTGGGAAATGTCTTTTGTGTGAAGTGTATCATTGGGCATGTGGAGGTATTATTGATATGAGAAAATGCTAAGTAACTGATTTACTATCTGAAAAGGGATTTACTATTGGGGAAAGGGAGGGAAGAGGAGACTGAACATAAACTGTGCACCTATGGATGAGGACAATGGGGGATGGGGAGGGGGTGGAAGGTCGGGTGGGAACCTGGTGGAGGGGGGAAGAAATGAGGAACCTTTGTAATAATATGAACAATAAAGATTGATTTAAAAAAATTAAAAAAAAGAACAAATACGGTTACCAAGACCATCAGTACCACAGTTCCCATCAGTATTGTCCTCACTGAAGTCCAGTTCCCCTCCTGCAGGCATCAGTTCTCCTCCTGGCCTGTAGTTGCCAGGATCCAGGCCATGCAGGAGCTGGGAGTCATGTAGTCAGGTCTGGGTGCCATCTACTTCAACAGGAATGGGCGTGCTCAGGATAACAGTGCAGCATCCCTTTGAGTCCTTGGGCAGTGAATTTCTTTACCCACATTGAGTTCCTGGGCTACAGGGATTGCGGTAAGCACTGGCAGTGCATCTGGAACAAGCAAACTGCAGAGCCTGAGCAAGGGAATGGTTACCATACATGATCCCCTCCCAAAAAAGGGGAAACTTGAGCAAGGGAATGGTTACCATACATGATCCCTTCCCAAAAAAGGGTAAACTGTCCCAGTAAGGGGTACACCTGACCCTCAAGAGGGCAAAGGACAGGGGGTTGGTGCAATTTTCACAGATTCTAGGACACATTTAATTAACCCCCTTTTCCAGAGTCTCACTTACCTGTCCTAAGGCTAGAGCTATACTCTGAGATAACTTAGCTACCAAGGTGGGGCTGTTATCTGATACTGGCAACCTGAATCTAGGTAAAATCTCCTGGAGTAATTTCTTGACTTCTATAGAGGCAGTTTCTGTCTTAGTTGGGAATATTTCAACCTAATCTGAAGTGTCTACAAAAACTAGACCTTAATGCTGGTGGTTTAATCTCTGAAATCCACCTACCAATGCTCTCCTGGGGAAGTTCCCTGGACCCGAATTCCCAGGGGGACCTCCTTACCTTGCTTAGCATTTACCTGTGCACAGACAGTACTTCTAGCAACTCTGCCTTACAGAAGCTCAGAAGTCTCGGTGACACTTAAGTGGGTAACCTGGTGTCACTAGGCAACTCTGACCTAGAGCCTCTGGGACCAACAGTCTTGTCATCTGGAGAGTCCACCAATCATCTGGTCCTTCAGTGGCTTTCTTCTGTTCAGCCTATTCCTTCCGGCTGCAGTTAGTAACCCTCTTTTCTCTATGGATGGCACAGTGTCTCCATCAAAGTGCCTGGATTAAGGCCAAAAGTTCTGGAACTGTGTCCAAATGGTGTGGTCCAGGGTGACTACCACTGCCCCTGCATATCAGGTCCCAACCTGAACGTAACTGCTCCCATCCGTGAACAGTACCTTGTCGTCTGTTACTTCTGTGCAGTCATGAATGGGTTCCTCCATCATCATCTGGAAGCAGGCTGGCAGGGTTGATGGCCACAGTCTTATGAATCTGGACACAGGGCTGGTCCAGGAGAAAAGCCTGGCCCATCCAGGTTTGCTCCTGACCCAGAGTCTGCTTATCTGCCTCCTTCACCAGCAATGCTGTGGTGGCCAGTTCCTGGAAGCACGCTGGCCACCCTGCTGCCACAGGGTCCAGTCTCTTAGACAGATAGGCAACAGGTCTCTTCCAGGGACCTAGAGTCTGAGTGAGAACCCCTTTGGCAATGCCTCTTACCTCACTCACATAGAGGTGGAAGGGCTTCGCGACTTCTGGCAAGGCTAGGGCAGCTGCTGAGATGAGAGCCTTCTTTAGCTCCTCAAAGGCCTGTTGTTCCACTTTGGACCACTTCAACAGCTGCATTCCTCCAGTGAGTGTTCCTTCTGAAGACCACAGTCCTTCTTGATGTCCAAGGAAAACAGGCAGTTTGTCCGGTGGCTTCCTGGGCTGATGTACGGGTCCTTTTGGCTCTCTAAAGACTAAATAGGGTGCCCCAATGCCCATCAGGAAACTAACAGGCTTGCCTCTCCTAACTAACCTGTCAGGATATTTTCTTTATAACTTTTATAAAAATCTTATCTTTCAAAAATACATAACCATGCCTCAAATTTTAAAGAAAATGCAAGGGAGGAGGGAGCAGGTCCAGTACCTGTTCCCAGGCCTCTAACCGCTTGAAATTTAAAATGCCACATTTTTCCTACAGAAACAGATTTATCTGCATTTCGAAGCCTCCTTTACTCCCCCCTACCCCCCTCCCCTCTCGCAGAACATCAGTGAAAA
Source organism: Pipistrellus nathusii (assembly GCA_963693515.1). Taxonomy (NCBI): domain Eukaryota; kingdom Metazoa; phylum Chordata; class Mammalia; order Chiroptera; family Vespertilionidae; genus Pipistrellus; species Pipistrellus nathusii. Next base: position 40,466,681 of record OY882875.1, on the reverse strand, counting down.
TTGTCCAAGCAGTCGCAGGGGGTTAAATCATACAAATAATTGTTTTAACACAATTCTAAATAAATTATAAACCTTTGTGATGAAGTCTACTTAAATCTATAAAGTAGGCACACATGACTGAAACCTAAAATGATTCCCAAAGTTTAAACAAAATACAAAATGCAGGTACAAGCCCAAATTCAACAACAATGGCATATGAGAAAAGCAAAACAAAACAAATCAAATATAAAAGTTTCATATGTTACATTAAACATTACTTCAGAAAAACTGACTTCAAAAAATACTGCATACTGCTTATTCTTAACACATGTAGTTACTGCAATTAATTTTTCCTAATTCAATTTATACTTTGAACTTTTAAAGCTGGCAAGTCAAATATATTTGGCATTTTTTAGATTAATAACATTACATTTCTAATACATCCTGCTTACTTAGGGTAAAGTTTCAGCAGCAGATCTGGTCACACATTTTTTCAGATCTTAAAATTCTTTTCTGAAGTTCAAATAAAACACTGAATAATTTCTTTGCAGGAGAGCTAATAGTCTTGCAGTCTCAGGCCTCCTCTAGACCTCTCCACACCAGAGGCAGTTTACTAGGGTTTAAGACAATGTCAGAAAAAAGAATGAATTTTGTTCATAAGTCAATCACAATTCATACTTAAGTAGCCATATGACTCTGCTTAGCTGATACCAATGACAAAGACTAACCATTGTAAGCAAGGCTGTCTGGGCAGCTTCACCACGGAATCACCTGCCACTCCCTGCAGATCACTGGAGTAGCATTCAAATGCAAATGAACACATTCTTTAGCTGAAGACTCCAGGCCATTCTTGGCCCTTCAGGTAAACCTGTTACCATTACCATCTAGTTTCCGCCTCATGGTGGGGAATTTCAAAAGCTGCTTACAATGACTTGGGAAACTAGTTTTAATTTATCTCCCGGTTATCTCCACCACTTTTAAAGCTCATTCTATACACAGAAAGCGTTGTAAGCACAGCCCAAAACTATGCGCACTCATTTTGAACTGGCCTTTTCTCTTTACTCAGCACAGAGATTCGCCCTTGAGCTCTTCCCTCTTATCCGATGTTGCCACGGACCAAATGCCTCCACTTTGGCCCAGGCCCCCTGAGTGAGGCTGCTTCAGCTGCCCGGCTCCACCTCCCCTTCTCCAGGCAGTCAGCAAATTAATCCAGGTACCTGCTCCCCAAGCAAGGCCACCACTGCCCAGCCACGCTCTAAGGTGCAGACTGAGCCCCGAGGAAGCCACCCCTCCGGCCCAAAGCTGCCAGGGGGCCCCGCACCACCACACCGGCCACACTTCACCGGCTCCATTCTGGGGCGCCATGTCACCCACAGATACCAAACTCAGACCTGGGAAAGGTTTCTGCAGGTGAGACAAAGGCTAAAGCCACTCACCTCATCCTGGGAGAGGCTTCCATTCCTCTCCCCACACGAGGGTCCCTCTAGGGCCCTCCAGGGAAGTCAGAACATCTTCTGATCCTCCTGCCCGTGGTCCTATGGCATGTCTGCCAGACGTATTCTGGCACCAATTCCAGGAGGGGTTTTATGTCCCTCCAGAGTGCTCACACAAGGACAGACAAACACACACCTACCGCGGCCAGTCAGGCTCTCCGGTTCGGGGTCCCTCATGGTCCTGGCTGGGGATTCCGGACAAATTCCCCCATATGTTACGCCCAGACTTTGTGATCCCCAAGGACCACCAGGGAGCCTAGTCTGATGCAATAAACAAAAGAGCCTTTTCCATGCTAGCATGGGCTCCGTCCCACTCACAACGGCAGCATGGCAGAAGAGAGAGCGAATTTCGCCCAGTCCAGGGGTTTTACTCCGGTCGGTGGTGGTGTCACTCCCTTGGCTAACCCTGATTGGTTGGGTGAGGGTTAGGGATAACTCCACCCTGCGGGGTGGAGTCGGAAGCTCATCCTTGCCCCATCCTGCCCTCTCATAAGCAGGATGTGGGGAAAGGGAGAGAAACTTGACAATCCAATGTGGAAGACCACTCTCCAAGTAAGCTAAGGAATGTGATAATTTGCATTTGAGTTGCTACAAACTTCCTCCAGACTCCTGTGGGGGGGGGGGGGGATGGAAGTTTGCTTATATAAATAAAAAGGTAAAGTTTAAATTTGCCTTGTAAAAAATCTAGAGGACAGAACTGAAGCTCTTAATTGATGATGTCTTGTATTTTCCTTAGAAATGTAAAGTGTTATTAATCTAGGACATGCAAAATATATTTGAATTTCCAGCTTTAAAATTTCAAAGTATAAATTAAATTGGGAGAAGCTATATAATTGTGGTAACTAAATGCCTAAAGTAAATAATTTAGAATTCAAATATATTACTTGTTTGGTCTGATTTTAAAAAAAAAGAAGAAGAAGAAAGAAACCTTCAATTTGTTTAAGGCTAAGTGCTCTGAATTAATTTGAAGGTATGAAGTTGTAACAATTGTGGTCCAAAAGGTTAAAAGTAGGGACCAAATTCTAAAATTAACTACTGTTTGTCTCAATTGGCATTTAAGTTTGATGTGATTAATGATTACAGTCCATTGTAATATTTTGTCAACTCTTAAGTTAATATTAATAAAAATACCCTCAAGCAGAGGGGCTTTTCAGGAAATTCATGGAGTCTTATTGCAATGTAGTGGTCAGGAGGAAAGTGCCTTTCTTAGTGGGAACAAAGAGTGGACTCCCAATGGGAAAATGCCTCAGTGGGAGCACCCAGCATCCATCCCCTCCAGGGCTTCTTTAGAGTAGCTGGGGGTGGCAGTGGGCAGTGGTGACCCCCTGCACCCTAATTAGACCCAAGAACCCACGAAGACTGCTTGGACACTTGTCACTGGTGTTCTGTTAGGGGGCTTAGAGGTGCAGCTAGATCTGTATTTATAGGAAAATGTGGCATTTTAAATTTCAAGCGGCTGGAGGCCTGGGAACCGGGTACTGGAACTGCTCTCTCCTCCATTTGCCTTTTCTATAAGATTTGAGGCAGGGTTATGTATTTTTGAAGGATATAGAAAGAAGGTTTGAAAGTTATTTTGATAAAAATTTTTGTAAAGGTTGTACATGTGATGAAAAAGGAGAATAGAGAAAGAGAAAATGTCCTAGAAGGTTAGCTGGAGAAAAGGATTGACAGGACTGGGGCTCCTTTCCATAAGTCCCCAAGGGTAACCTTACAGGTGGAGGGCAAGCCTGTTAGTTTGCTGGTGGACAAGGAGGCAACCTATTCAGTATTGACAGAGCTGATGGGACCCATACATCAATCCAGGGAGCCAGTAGACAAACTGTTTTCCTTGGACATGAAAGAAGAATTGTGGACCTCGGAAGGAACACGTACTGGGGGAATGCAGCTGAACTGGACCAAAATGGAACAATTGGCCTTTGAGGAGCTAAAGAAGGCTCTCATCTCAGCACCTGCCCTAGCCTTGCCAAACGTCACAAAGCCCTTCCACCTCTATGTGAGTGAGGTAAGGGGCATTGCCAAAGGGGTTCTCACTCAGACTCTAGGTCCCTGGAAGAGATCTGTTAAGAGAATGGACCCTGTGGCTGCAGGGTGGCCAGGGTGCCTCCAGGCTGTGGCCACCACAGCACTGCTGGTGAAGAAGGCAGCAATCAGTTGCCTCTTGCACACACCCCAACCAGGGCTGGAAGCGTGCAACAGAAGCGGTGCCCTTGATCAGAATCAAACCTGGGACCTTTCATTCTCCAGGCCATCACCCTATCCACTGGACCACACCAACGAGGGCAGGAATCATTGCTGTTCACAAACTAACCACGGGGTTCACTTTAGAAGAAAGAGCTTCTGTGCATCCACCTGGGCCATTTGGTGTCTTACTCCTCCTGCTCCTGCTCCCTGCAGAGATGCACCCTAGTTTCCCAGCTCCCTGTGCTCAGGGTGAGGGCACCTTATCAGGAGGCAAAATATAAGCCCAGGCCTATGTCCTTCGCCTATGGGTCCCTGGGGAGAGGATCCTCACCTATGCCCTTAGTGTTGGTGGAATGTATGGATGATTGAATGAATGAGTAAATGAATGAATGAATGAATGAATGAATGAATGAAGTCTAATAGATTAATGTGGGAGGTGAACAGGCTCTGGAATTGGGGTAAGGTCCACAAGGCCCATACCCAGTTGCCCCCTCTGAGCCTGCTGAGTCTGGCTGACCCAGGGACATGGCTGTCTCCTTCCTCGTCTTCCTTCCCATGCTGGGACTCCCCTGGGGTCAGTGTCTGGGGATCTGGTGGATCACAGCCATGTTCACAGAGATGAGGACTGATTGATCTTTTTGCTTCCTTCTGTCCCAGGTGTCCTGTTCCAGGTGCAATTACAGGAGTCGGGCTCCATGGTGGTGCTGCCCTCGCAGACCCTGTCCCTCACCTGTGCCATCTCTGGGAACAGTGTCTCCTGCAACAGTGCCACTTGGGACTGCGTCGGGCAGCCCCCAGGGGAAGGGCTCCAATGTCTGGGAAGGACCTACTTCAGGTACAAGTGGTACAGAGAGTACGCGCCTTCTGTCCAGAGTCGGTTAGTCATCGATCCTGACATGTCCAAGAACCAGTTCTCCCTGCAGCTGAGCTATGTTACCACTGAGGACACAGCCATGTATTACTATGCCACAGGCACAGTGAGGGGAAGTCAGTGTGAGCATTTCCTGCTCTGCTTTAAAATAGTTTTGCTCCAAGCCAAAACCAATTTGGCTCAGTGGATAGGGCATCGGTCTGCGGACTGAAGGGTCCCAGGTTTGATTCCGGTCAAAGACATGTAACTTGGTTGCGGGCACATCCCCAGTATGGGGTGTGCAAGAGGCAGCTGATCGATGTTTCTCTCTCATCAATGTTTCTAACTCTCTATCCCTCTCTTCCTCTCTGTAAAAAATCAATTAAATATATATATATTTATATATATATATATATATATATATATATATATATATATATATATATCAGTAAAAAAGCAGGCTTCTATGTCTAGCTTCAGGAATTATATTTGTGATCATAAAGGGGCTCTGTCTCTCTTCTGACATAATCCAGTGACTGACAGTAATCTCACAGGAGGCTCTGATCACACATTCCTACCTGGGCAGCCCTGGGGGTGGGCTGGCCCCAGGCCTATGACTTCTTCATTAAAGACTCCTCTTGGCCTTGAGCACCCCGTCCATGGTTCCTGTGCTTCTGGTTGACACACCTGTGACACCAGCATGACCACCCTCAGGAGAGCACCTCCTGGTAACTGTACTGGCACCCAGTCCCCAACTGGCTCTCTCTCTCCTCCCTGTCCCTTCCACACCTTCGCTCCTGAACTTCAAATCCACACGTGCAGCTGCAAATGGTTATTCTTCATGCATTTGAGGTCTTGCTCTCCAACAGTTATCAGTTTGGCTCCAATAACATCTTATAAACATTCTCTCATGTTTGTACATTTCTTACATCAACATATTGTCTTCTCTTCATTTACAACATATGTTCATCCTGTTTCTTCCCCTTGTGGAGATGGAAATGCACACAATTACTGAAAACCTGCTACCTTGCCAAGATGAGGTCTAAAGGGTTCCCGTGAGTTGGAGGGAAACAAGTTTGCTTTGGTTGTCATGGAAATAAGGTTCCCTTCCTTAGGAACGAGGCCTCCTCAGCTGTGCCCATCTCCCCCTGTGAACACGTTTCCAGGATTCCTTTGGCTGTTGAATTGTCATAAAGTCCACAGCTTAAGTGAACCATGTAGAAGTAGTTGACATTCGCATGCCCAAACCTGAGGAGAAGTTTTTAAGAGTTTATTTGAGCTGAACCTAGGAAAGTTGCAAGAAAGCAAGACCTCAGATGCCCTAAGAATGCCAGTGTTAGACTTGCATTCTCTGTCATGTTTGGGATTGAGGAGGTGGGAGGGAGCAGGCAGGGCTGGATCTCAGGACACTTAACAAGAGTGCGGGTATGACTTGTTGTAAAGGAGTGTTGACCTGATGCTCAAGAACCATGGGCAGAGCAAGCTTTAGGCAAAGAGAAGCCTTTCCCTAAAAAGCTAAGGCCTGGGGGTGCCTCCCCCAACATGGTCCAGTTAGAGATTCTGACCAGATCACCCTGTGAGGGGACTGGCAGCCCCTGGTCACCTGTCACCTTGTTTCGTCCACAAAGTGCACAGTGGGTGGCATTTGGCACATTTGCCGTGTTGTGTGGCCCTCACCTGCCTGTGTCCACTTCCAAAGCATTTTAATCGCAGCCAGGAGAAGCCCACCCCATTGCACACTGACTCCAAACCCTACCCCTCTCAGCCTGAAAACCCCTCATCTCTGCATTTCTATTAAACCAGGACCCAGGTCTCTGAACCAGCAGCCTGGGGAGTGCGAGTTGGGTCTGAGGATGATCTGAGAGCAGCTGGCTTTGAGACAAGGCAGCTGCCCTGCACCCCTCATCCATCAGCCCGGTGTGGGCGGCTGATGCAGTTCATGGAAAAGCCTTTCCTAGTGCAGCTGAGCAATGGGCTCATGATGTGTCCACAGGGCAGGTCTCCCCTCTCCACACCAGGACCCCCTGGTTTGGAGTAGGTGAGCTCGCTCAGACCTGGAGTGGGCATGATCTCCTCTTGGGTAAAGCGAGTGGTGGTGTGGGGCCTCACCCCCAGTGAGTCCAGCTGAGCTGGTCTGGGCCTGTGCTGCGTGGGGCAGAGGGAGAGCCTGTGGGACAGGGCTGTCCCAGAAGAAGAGCCAAGTACTGACTTGCAGGAGGCCCCTCTGCCCCCGAGAAGGGAGGGGCTCACCTGCCCCCGAGGACTACTTGGTGCCTCCATTTCTACTCAGGGTTTTTTTTTTCCCCAAAGGCAACGTGTTCCTTTTTTGTTTTTTATTCTCACCCAATTCTCACCTATTTACCCTATGTTTTCCATTACTTTTCATAGAGTAGGTGGGAGGGAAGGGAGGGAAAAAGGAAGGCAGGGAAGAAGAGAGAGAGATAGAAAAACATTGATGTAAGAGAGGCACATGGATTTGCTGTCTCCTCATTGCCCCCTCCAGAGGTCAGGAGAGAACTTGAAACCCCGGTGTGTGCCCTTAACCAATAATTGAACCCAAGGCCGTTGGTGCCAGGGCTAATGTTCAAACTACTGAGTGATACCACCAAGGGCTCCATTTGTGAATGAAGGAACTTCTCTCAATTTGAGAGGCTGGGAAACAGGACTTTTGCACATGTACAGCAGGGAAATTGAGTGAATTGTGTGTTTCAGAAAGGCAGCTGGTACTTGGGACTGGGACAACAGTTTTGACTCAGAGGCTGTAGTCACAGTGTTCAGCCCGGCCTCTCCTACCTCATCTCATGTCCATGTGAGAGTTTTATGGAAGAGGTGCTTGTGGAAAATGATGAAGACAATTTTTAGTCTAAAAATAAAAGCATCATTCCAATGCAACTTCTCATTCCCAAACCCAGAAAGCAAACATGGCCCAGGGTGGGTGAAGGAGAGCAAGAGGAAGCCTGATCCTCAGTACCTCCTGGGTCAGCACCCCTGGGTCCTCATCAAAACCCCAAGGAAGAGGACTCTCAATCCTGGGAGCTACCCTTAAAGGAAGGGGTCAGGGTGACCACATGTCCAGAAAGGAGGGAGGTAGGGTAGTCAGGATGAAACCCCTTGTGGCCAGCATCCTAAAGTCCTTTTCCATCTGGGGTTACCCTAGGATGACAAGATCAGTCATGCAGTGCAGGGTCCCAGCTGCACCTTTATATCCAGACTCCATGCAAATAGGGCTCTCCTCCTGCTCATAAAAGAGGGCTCAGCTCCATATGCTGGGGAGACACCCAGAACTCAAGTGCCTGAGACAGAACCCCAACAGCTCCACCATGGACTTGGTGCCAAGCTGCGTTTTCCTCCTGATCATTCTTCAAGGTCATTCTCAGGAGAGGGGAATGCTAAGACCTGTGCCTGTGCCTGTTTGTGCTTCCATGTGATTCTAAGTCTACCTTGTGTCTCTTTGCTTGCAGGTGTCCAGTGTGAGGTGCAGCTGGTGGAGTCTGGGGGAGGCCTGGTGCAGCCTGGGGGGTCTCTGAGACTCTCCTGTGTAGCCTCTGGATTCACCTTCAGTAGTTACCACATGGACTGGGTCCGCCAAACTCCAGGGAAGAGGCTGGAGTGGGTCTCACGCATTGCTAATACAGGTGGTAGCACATACTATGCAGACTCAGTAAAGGGCCGATTCACCAGCTCCAGAGACAATGCCAAGAACACGCTGTACCTGCAAATGAGCATCCTGAGAACCGAGGACACAGCCACGTATTACTGTGTAGCAGACACAGTGAGTGGAAGTCAGTGTGAGCCAAGACACAAACCTCCCTGAGGGAAGCAGCAGGGTGGGGCTGCAGGGAGTGTCCCAGACACCAGGGGGGGTGCAAGACCAGCAAACCCAGTGTCCCAGCTCAGAACCTGTCCCTGGAAGGGTTGTGCAGGCTTCCTATTGGGGCCAATGCTTTCTTCTCTCCTGTTGTCTGCAGATCCTGTTTCCTTCCTGTGTCTTTAATTAAATTCTCTGCAGGCAAAAAAGGAGGAAGTGGCTGTGTATTCAGATCTGGTGGATTTCTCATCTATGCCCTTCCTGTCACCATGTCCCTGATGGTTGCTCTCTAGGTTGACAAGGAAAACATTGTAGGGATTCCTCTCCCCTCACTGAGAGAGATGTCATCCACCCTCCTGCGCAGTGCTGAGTGGGGAACACAGAATCCTGGCCCCATACCAACCTGAGGGTGATGAACTTCTCCTTCAGCCCTGGGAGGAGTCTTTGAGGGCAGTTAGTCACTTGTCTCTGCACTTGGCTGTTTAGGGTCTGACTCCATGGACGCTGCTCCTTTGAGTGAGCCTGCAAGTTGGACCCAGCTCTCAGTGAGTCCTTGGATGGAGGCAGGAAGGAAGCCCACTGACGAGGTCTGACAGCCTTGCTGGGCCCTGTTCCCCATGGGTCTCAGAACACAGTCCTTTGGGACGTGTCCCAACAGCTGTCCCTGTTGCCCTGGAGAATCCACTTGGATCTTGAGAACCTGATGAAGGAGACTTGGCCCCCACCCACCTCTGCTGTGCCTACAGGCTCCACAGATACCACCCCATCCTCACTCTCTTTCCTCTGCCGCCCACATTCTCACCCCATCAGGCCTGTATCAGACGTCCCGTGTGGCTGCGCTCTGCCCTCTCCTTCCCACCTGGAAGGTTTTGCCTTAAATGCACCCCTAAGCCGTCCCCTCATGCCCAGCTCCTGTGCCAGGCCCTCCCTGAGAGGCCAGGGCCAGGGCCACTCAGGCAACCTGAAGCCAACCTCAGCCACCCTGCTGAGCCCACGTGCAATGCCCACGTATGATGTCAGGTCAGGTGGAGACACAGCTGACCACTGACCTCAGAGAACCTCCAACAGCTCACACCTTTGCTGAGGGAACCTCCAGGAGCCCATGAGCTACAGAACATCATGGTGAACATGTCCATGGCCACTGAGGTCAGAAGGCAGTCAGGGAAGAGCTGGTGCCTGGTCACCTATTATGTTGCCAATGTCCCAGTGTTCAGAGCCCTGGTATACAGGGAGCTCTATGAATCCTGAAAGTGCAGCAACAGCCCAGCAGTGTGGCTCAGGGGTTGAGTATCAACCTAGGAAACAGGAAGTCACAATTCCGAGTTAGGGCACTTGCCCATGTTGTGAGTAACATCCCCAGTGTGGGGTATGCAGGAGGCAGCTAATCAATGATTCTCTGTCATCATTGATGTTTATATATATCTCTCTCTCTTCCTTCTTCTCTGATATCAATAGAAATATATGTAAATATATAAAAGACTAAGTGTCCAAGTGACTGAACTACCAGTCAACCGGTCAACTGGTAACTATGATGGACATTGACCAACAGGGGATATACACTCAATGCAGCAACTGCCCTATGGTGGTCAGTACACTCCCACAGCTAACCTTCTGTGGCTGGCCAACCTCCCATGGTCCCTCCCCCAGGCCAGCCCCCACTGTGATTGGGCAAAATAGCCCTGATTGGCATTGATCACAGGCCAAGCCAAGGGAACTCACCTGTGCATGAATTTGTGCACCAGACATCTAATTAATAAATAAATGAAATTTTTGCAGGTTGGATTTGCAGTATGAAAATATATTGGAGGCAACTGTACAATGTTTTTCTCTCTCCTCTCATTTCCCTCTAAAAATCAATGAACATGGCGGAGACCTGTTTGGCTCAATGGATAGAGTGTTGGCTTGGGGACTGAAGGGTCCCGGGTTCAATTCCGGTCAAGGGCATGTACCTTAGTTTCGGGCATATCCCCAGTAGAGGGTGTGAAAGAGGCAGCTGATTGATGACTCTCTCTCATCGATTTTTTTTAACTCTCTATCTCTCTCCTTACCTCTCTGTACAAAATCAATAAAATATATTAAAAAAAGAAAAGAAAAAAAGAAACACTATTAAAAAATAATAAAAAATAAAATAAAAATCAATGAACACGTCCTCAGGTGAGGACAAAGAAAAGAAGATGCAGTCTGGCTCGTGTGGCTCAGTGGTTGAACATTAACCCAGGTACCAGGTGGTCATCTACCAGTGGTATTGATCCAGCATCTAGAAGGGTTCAGAAATATGGAGAAGGGTGTGTGTATAAATTAAATAAGCGTCCAGGGATGAAACATAATTTTGAAAGGCCTATTGGGGAGTCAGAAAAATTTAGCTAAAGAAATTAAGTTCTCCTTGTCTCAGGCACCCTTGCTATTTATTAACACAAATTGTCCTAAGGCAAGGTAGTGATATACACAACAAAGAGTAGTGTTTCACACACACAGAATTCATTGTCAGATTGGAAGAATTTGCCTATGGCTCTTCAGGTATTTGGCTATTAGGAAGTAATAACATGTATATTAAGATGCCTTTAGCTATCTGGCAGCAATCATTTTAGGCATCCTTTTCAGGTTTGGGGAAATGCCCTCAGCCATCTCCCCATGATTCATCCCTGCTGACATGCTGGATTTCGCTTCTGGCAATCACCAGATAAATTCCTATTCCGGGTACATGCCTGGGTTGCAGGTTTGGTCCCCACTGTGGGTTGTGCAGAAGGCAACCCAACCACATTTGTCTCTCTTGATGTTTCTACATCTCTATTCCTCTCCCATTCCCTCTTTCTAAAATCAATTAAAAACATATTTTTAAAAAGAAAGAGAGAAGTAAGGTTTTGTGGTATTTTACCTACCATGCCCTCCCCTCCCAGCATGATTGTACTTTTCTTTTCTTTTTTATAAATGCAGCAACAAACTTGTTTGTGCACACACCATCAAAGGATAGTAGTCTTCTGTCAAGTGGAGAAGATCAGAATCTTATGCAGATGATTGGGGACCTACTGCCATGGGGAGACTTGCTTAGTTGCCTTCAGGTGTTGTTGGGTCTATTTATCTGACATTTCAGCAGGCATTTCCAATGGGTTTCTCTCCTCCTGGGCCTGCTGTTCTGATTCTTTATGTTGCACAAGCTTCTGTTCCAGGTAGTTCATCCAGGTACTTTCCAACTAAGCATACGATGTCATATTCCTTGTTGCCAGAGGCTATGGCCTTCAGGTCTGACAGGAGATTGGCTAACTGGCTCTCCAACAACAGGAATGACTCTAGAGAATCTGCTCCATTATATCCAGACTCCATACAAATGAGGCTCTCCTCCTAACCACAAAGGAGGGCCTAATTGGGCATGTTGGGGAGACACCCAGAACCCAAGTGCCTGAGACAGGATCCCAGCGGCTCTACCATGGACGTGGTGCCATGCTGCATTTTATTCCACTTCTCAAGGTCATTCTCGGAAGTGGAGAGTGCTGAGACCTTTGCCTGTGCTAGTATTTGCTTCCATGTGATTCTAAGTCTATCTTGTGTATCTGTGTTTGCAGGTGTCCAGTGTGAGGTGCAGCCGGTGGAGTCTGGGGGAGGCTTGGTGCCACTGGGGGTCTCTGAGTCGCACCTGTGCAGCCTCTGGATTCACCTTCAGTGACTACTGGATGAGCTGGGTCAGCCAGGCTCCAGGGAAGGGGATGGAGTGGGTCTCAGACATTATGGATGATAGTAGTATCACATACTATGCTGCCTTTGTGAAGGGCGGATTCACCATTTCCAGAGACAACACCAAGAACAAGCTAACTCTGAAAATGAGAAGCCTGAGAGCCAAGGTCACAGCCGTGTATTACTGTGCTAGAGACACACAATGAGGGTTAGTCAGTGTGAGCCCAGACACAAATCACCCTGAGGAAGGCAGGCAGAGCTGGGCTGCAGGGGGTGCTCAGGGCACCAGGGGGTGTTCAATGCCAGTAAGTAGTACTCAGAACACCTGGGTGGATTCAGGACTCACTAAACTCAGGAATCTAGCCCAAATGCAGGTGCAGGAAGAGGTCAGAGGCATTTCCTTAACAAATTTGTTTCCTCTTCATGAAGAAAAAGAAAATGATGAATCTCCAGGAGCTCTGTTTAAACTGTTGCCACTGACTTGCCATTCCTTGGATCCAGGCCTCAAAGGTCAGGGTGTTTCCACTCTGCAGTGACAGGCATGGGCAAGAGGCTGATACTCTTACAACCAGCAGAACCACTGTGGCCTCATCTACTGTGACCTCACCCACTGTAGCCTCACCTATTGTGACTTAACTCACTGTGATCTCATCCACTATGGCACTGGTACAGAATTTAACAAGTAACCAAAAAATACAGAGGAGTCCTTGGAGATACAAAAAACCCTTTTATTTTCAGTGGTTTCACATGCACACTCAGGGGAGCCTGTTTCCAAATCCGGTGCCTACCAATATGGAGGTAGCTCTCTCTTTATACCCTTTGTTTTCCTTATCCTCCAAATATGGATGGGACTTCTGGACCTTTCTCAGGAATTACAAAAAGCGCATGTGTTGGGATGAGGACCATGAGACCAGACATAGAGGCCTGGCCTGGCACCAACGCTGATAACTCCCTCTGGGGTTTGTATATGGTTTCACAGTTTATGGCCTCTGTAAAATGGGAGTATTTATGTACACAGGTCTTTCAGGACCAGATAATTAAGGAAGAGGCAGTGACTAGACTATAGGCTAACAGGAATGTGCATTAGGGATACTGATTAACTAAGTACAGAGTCAGGCTGTTAGTCGCCTCCCTCCCCGCCCCCCAATGTCTTATTTTCCTCCTTACCCCCCTTTTTTCTCAAGCTGATTTTCAGCCTTGGGGATCCAATAGAAAACTCAGAGCTAAAGAGCTGGGTGTTCAGCAGCTCAAGTCTTTTTCATCTTCATCACCCAATGGATTGGAATGGCAGTCAGAAAATTAGTCTGCAGTAACAACTGGGACTTCAGGGCTTACTGATTCTATCTCTATCAGTTGTTCTAAAACCTCTTGGCTTTCTCAGAGGAAGGGAGAGAGAGTCTATACAGATTCCTTCATTCCCGGCCTGGAGTGGTGAGAAGCACGTCTCAGGGTCCCATCTATTTCCTTCCCACTTGGCCCTTGGTCCTTGCTCTGCTCATGCCCGTTTAACTGCTTCACACATCCCCTCAAGGATCCGGGCTCTGAATCCTTTCAGGGAAAATGGGCATCACTTCCATTTTCTGGCTACTTCCAGGCTGAGAAGAGATGGAGTTTTCTTTCAGAGCCCAGAGATGCTTGCTCTCTGTCAAAGGGATGATGAGGCCTGGGCACAGAGAAGGTGGGCTTGTGTCCTGGTGGAGACAAACTGTATTATAAAATGTACTATTATTGAGCAATTAGAACAGCAAGAGTTACAACAAATGGTCTGGTGGAAGGGAAAGGAAACATTGCAGCTCTAACAATTTCCTAATGAAATAAAAATTTTCTCCTTAAAATCACCCTTATGTTTATTAAAGAGCCAAATTAAGACCAATTTATCTATTGAATTCGATTTGGCCTGAATGTTTGCATTAAGTCAGCAAGAATGGTAACTGACCACCTTTGCCAGAATTTCAGGATTGAATCTCAGCGTGCCCCGTAAGGCAGGAAAGCCAAGCCATCCAGCTGCCCTGAGGCCTGCCTGCAGTATTTGCTGGGCTAGGGCAATTCCTCTCCTGCAGAGGCTGCACCCAGGCCTGCCCCTTGGTTTTCAAGACCCATCTCAGCAGCCCTTCTACTTGATGTGACCCAGAGTGCATGGGGTTCCGCAGGGACACAGAGGCATCCTCATTGCTCCCCTTCCACTCTGACCAGCCACCAGCGATGGTACGGGCCTGAGGCTCCAGCACCATCCATTTTCAGGGCTACCAAGCAGGATATGAGGCTTTCTTTGTGGCCCTCTTATTGGCTTCAAGTCTGCAGAGTCCAGAGAGGACTCTTAAAACATGGCACTGCAGTCAAAGTTTTCAGTCAATAAAACCACCACTTGAAACCAGTTTTATTGAATGTATGCAAAGAAATGCATTGCCCTGTTCATTCATTAAGAATTGCCAAATTTGCCGAAACCAGTTTGGCTCAGTGGACAGAGCATTGTCTGCCGACTGAAAATCCCAGGTTTGATTCCGGTCAAGGGCATGTACCTCTCTCATTGACGTTTCTAGCTCTCTATCCCTCTCCCTTCCTCTCCGTGGAAAATCAATAAAATATATTTTTTTTAAAAAAGAATTGCCAGGTTTCAGAGGGATTATATAGGGAGAAAAATATACTGACCTACTTTAAGGACTTCTGATTTTTCTTGCCAGTCCTTTCCATAGACTTTTCAGAAGATGTAACCTTTTTCAAATGCATTCACCTTGTTGCCCAACCCAGCCTGCATAGCTTACTCCCTTATGTAATTTAAAGTATATTGTATTGGTCTAATTTAATTCAGAAACATTTCTTTTTAGGGAGAGAGAATAAATTTTTATATGACCTCAGGGCCCTCAGGATGTCACAAAACTGTCTCTCACTTAAGTTCATGAAATAGCTCATTAAAAATAACTGTCAGCCGAAGCCGGTTTGGCTCAGTGGTAGAGCGTCGGTCTGTGGACTGAAGGGTCCCAGGTTCGATTCCAGCCAGGGGCATGTACCTTGGTTGCGGGCACATCCCTGGTGGGGAGTGTGCAAGAGGCAGCTGGTCGATGTTTCTCTCTCATCGACGTTTCTAGCTCTCTATCTCTCTCCCTTTCTCTCTGTTAAAAATCAATAAAATATATTTTAAAAAAAACTGTCAAATATACCCAATTTAAAGGTTATCAAAACTTAAACCAATGGCAGCTGGCAACACAGAGGTGAGGGAGAGGCTGTGAGTGGGAAGGAGGTGAAAGGAGATTGTGTGGATGTGTGTAGTGTGTGTGTGACTGAATGAGGGACAGTTAAATCTGGCAGGAGTGGCAGGGGCTGGCAGACCAGGCTGTCATGGACAGGGAGTATCTACCACTAAGTTGGGCACTTCCCAGGCTGTGAAGCTTAGGCACGGAGCTCACAACATCTTAAAGGGGAGAGCAGCATGTTCTCTGAACTCATCAGCACCACCACCAAGACAGGCCTTGGACACTGTCCAGGTCCCTGTAGCCACTCCATTCAACATCTTGCTGCTCTTCTTGCAGAATGCAGACTCTAGGACTTCCTCCTCCAAGGGTGCATGGCTCCCTCAGCAGTAAATGCAACTTACCCCCCTCTTCAGCTGCCAACTTCCAGACACCACAGTCCCTTTTCCATAGCACAGCCCTCCTGATCACACTGCCCCACAAGCCACTCTTGGGTGCTTCTGTGAGCCACTACTGGACACAGTCTTATCCAAAGAAGGGCACACTGCCTGAGCAGTAGAAATTCTGAATCCCCACTTCCCAGCTGCCTTCCCCTAGACATCTTAGTCATGCAGCTTCAGTGCCAAGGCTCCTCTGAGTGTGAGTGATCCACATTGGCAAACGGACCCCGGGTGTCTCTGTGAATCACCACTGTGCACACATGAGTCAAACCAAGTGTGCAAGGCCGTGACTGTAGAAATTTGGATTTCCCTCACTCCTGGATGCCTGCCCACAGGCACCTCGGTCACGCAGCTGCAGTGCAAGGGTCACTCTCATTGCACTGCCCTAGCAAACAGCCCCTGGGTGGCTCTGTGAGCTACTACTGGGCATGCACAAAGTCAACCAAGGAAGGGCACAAGGCTCCAGCAGCAAAAACTGAGTCTTCCTCCTCCACAGCTACCGACCTCCAGACATGAGTCACCTTTTTCCATTGTGTAGGCCTCCTGAGCCCCCACAAATGATAGGCAGCTCCTGGGTGTCTCTGTGAGTCCCCACTGGGGATGTGGCAATTCAACTAAAGGCGCAAGGCAGCAAAAACTGTGACATCCCTGTCCCCAGCTGCTTACCTCCAGACACTACAGTTTCCTCTTTCCAGCACGCAGGACTACTGAGCCTTCTGCCCCTATAGGTGGCTCCTGGGTGCCTCCTTGAGCACCTGCTGGGGGCGCTCATATCCAAACAAGGATGCACAGCTCCAGCAGTGTAAATTCGAACTCCCTCCTTCCCAGCTGCCTACCTTCAGACACTGTGGTCACGTGGTTTTTGTATGCAGGCCACCTGAGGCCACTGCCCCAGGAGCTGACTCCCAGATGCCTCTGTTAGCTGCCATTGGGCACATTTACATCCAACCAAGGGTGTAAGGCCCTGGCAGAAGAAACTCAGACTTCTGCCTTCTCAGCTGCCACCCTCTGGTCACCAATCCAATGCACAAACCTCCTGAGCCCACTTCCCTGGCAGGCTGCCGTTGTGTGCTACTCTGAGCTGCTGGAAGGCACAACTCTGCTGGCACCCAGTCCCTGAGGTAGCGACTCTCCAGCACATGGACCACCTGAGCCTACTACCACAGCAGACAGATCCTGGGAACCTCTCTAAGCAGCCACTATGTGTGCATATCCAATCAAGGGTACACATCTCCTGAAGCAAAAACTGGGAATTCTCCTTCCATGGGGCCAATGACACATCACAACCACTCTGATAGAGTATGTGGGAGTCAAAAGAACACACACCTTGCAGACAGCTCTTAGGCCTCTCTGTGAGCTTCCACTGGAAGTGTGTCTATCCAAACAAAGGCACACAGGTCTCTCAGCAGAATCTACAACATCTCCCTCCAAGCTACCTACCTCTGGTCAGGTTGGTGAGTTACTGAGACCTTGCTTACCTGGACAAGGTCATATTGTTTCAGCTAGTGACTCCGAGATTACAACATCCACAGCTGCTGGATCTTGAACTCCCGCTTTGGCCAGAGGCCCATTGCTTCAACCACAGACTATGAGACACTTTTCCCAATAGTCATGGACTCTAGGCCTCTCCTATTGAGTTTCAGAGTAACAGTTAATCCAGCAAGAGTTATACCACACTGGCCAAAGTCACAGTACCTGAGCTTCATGTTCCAAGACTACTTCCTCCTAGGCCATGGACTCTGGGAAACCACAATGAGCATATACCAGGGAAACTACAAACAAACTTTTCCAAAAGAGCCCCAACCACGGTAATATCCAAAACCACTTGCACAATGAAGCCAGGGGTAAGTCACATTACCAATCTGTGACGAGACTTCATCCATAAATAAGAAACTAACATTCAAGATCAAACTAAATTAAGACAACCCAGATAACTCAAGTAGGGAGCTCCACTACATCACCAAACATGGGAGACATAAGAGACCACACCACTAGCACCACCCCTAAAAGAACCTGGGTAACAAAGAAGTTGTATATAAGACACAGAAACAATTAAAACATTACAGCAGAAAATGGGGACACACACACACACACACACACACACACACACACACACACACACACACACCTGTTGGCACATTCATTTTTCTCTACCATTTTTCTGTTTTGATTTAATTAATTTCTGTTCATCTTTATTTTTCTTCTCTTCTGCTTGATTTTAAGTAATTTTGATTTTCCACTTCTATTTCTTTTTTAAAAAATATCTTTACTGTTGAGAGTATTACTAATGTTCCCCCTTCTCTCTCAGGACTACTTTCACTGTGGCCCATAGATTTTAGATTGTTTTCATTCTCATTTGTTTCCAGGATGCTTTTTATTTCTTCTTTGATCTCATAGGCAACCCAATCATTGTTTAATAGCATGCTGCTTAGCCTTCAAGTGTTTGATTTTTTTCATTATTTTTATTGTAGTTGATTTCTAATTTTAGGCCATTGTGATCTGAGAAGATGCTTGTTATGAATTCTATCTTCCTGAATTTGAAGAGACTTTGCCTGTGTCCAAATATCTGGTCTATCTTTGAAAATGTCCAATGTGCACTTGTGAAGAATGTATATTCTGTGGTGTTGGGGTGAAATATACTAAAGATATCAATTAGGACCATCTGATCGAGTGAGTCATTTAGGATTGCTGTTTCTTTGCTGATTTTTTGTTTACAGGATTTATCCAGTGGTGTCAGTGGGGTATTAAAGTCCCCTACTATGACTGTATTGCTATTGACCTCTCCGTTGATATCTTCCAGAAGTTGTCTTATGTATTTGGGTGCTCTTGTTTTGGGTGCATTTATGTTGATTAGAGTTATATCTTCTTGTTCAATTGCTCTCTTTAGTATTATGTAAATAATACTAAATACTTTTGGGGTTCTAATACTAATACTTTTTGGGTTCATCTTATTTGGGACTCTACTTTTACTCTTTTGTATTATGGAAATAATACTAAAGAGAGCAAGAAACTAGCATATTCAATGTTAGTTTCTTATTTATGGATGAAGTCTCATCACAGATTGGCAATGTGACTTACCCCAGGTTTTAGTATTATGGTCTTTCTTATCTCTTGTTATGGCCTTTACTTCAAAATCTATTTTGTCTGATATAAATGTTGCAACCCCGTTTCTTTCTCATTTCCATTTGCTTGAAAAATATTTTTCTATCCCTTCACTATCAGTATGTATGAATTCTTTCTTCTGAGGTAGGTCTTTTGAAGACAGCAAATGTGTGGGTCATGTATTCTTAGCCACTCAATTACCCTATGTCTTTTGATTGGAGCATTTAATCCACTTACATTTAATGCTATTATTGATAAATACTTGTTTGTTCTCATTTTTATTTTTAATGCTTGTGTTTCTTCTTGCTTTCTTTTTCTTCTTTTTACAGTATCCCCTTTAGCATTTCTTGTATTGCTGGGTTGGTGGTAATAAACTATCTTAATTCTCTTTTGTCTGTGAAGCTTCTGATTGCACTTTCAGGTTTGCATGACAGCCTTGCTGGATATAGTATTCTTGTATTCAGACCCTTGCTTTGCATCACTTTGTATATTTCTTTCCATTCCCTTCTGGCCTGATATGTTTCTGTTGAGAAATCAGTAGATATTCTAATGGGAGATGCCTTGTGGGAACTTTCTGCCTCTCTCTGGCAGCCCTTAAGATTCTTACTTTGTTGTTGATGTTTGCCAGTTTAATTATGATGTGTCTTGGTGTTGGTCTTTTGGGGATCATCTTATTTGGGACTTTACATGCTTTTTGGACATGTGTAGTTTCTTTCTTGACAATATCAGGGAAGTTTCCTGTCATTATTTCTTCAAACAGGTTTTCTATTCCTTTTCTCTGCTTCTGGTCCTTCTGGTATCCCCATTATGTAGATGTTGTTTTGTTTTGGGTGTTCCTAAGCTCCATAAGGTCTCCTCAAGCTTTTTAAGTTTTCTTTTCAGTTGCTGCTGTGTTTGTGTGTTTTTTTCTATCTTGTCTTCTAACTCACTGATGTGGTCCTCAGCCTCTTCTAGTTTACTGTTTAAGTCTTCCTTTGTGTGCTTTATTGCAGCTACGTTGTTCTTCATTTCCACTTGGTTTCTTTTCACGTTGGTGACATTCTCATTCAGCTCCTTATAAGTCATATTGAGAGTTGTGATCTATTTGTTTTCCATCTGTTTGAGCATCTGAATTCTTTCTCTGACATGTTACTTGCCTCTATGGGTCTAGTAATAATTAATGTCGTTTAAAACATTCGTTTAAAATCTTGCTTGGCATTGACTTGTATTGACATAACCTTCAAACACGTGGTATCTACAGAACGTGTGAAGTGCAATTAACAAGTTTTGCTTGAAAAAGTTTGTGTTTGGTTTGGTTATTGTTGCAAAACTAGGGCTAAGAAGATGGCGGATGAAGAGCATATTCGGCACTGCATGCTTTACGAGTTCCAATTAGGAAGAAAAGCAAGTGAGGCTGCAAAAAACATCTGTAGTGCTCTTGGTCAAGATGCAGTTAGCGCCAGAAAATGCCAGCGTTGGTTTGAGAAATTTCACGAGGGAAATTTTTTGTTAGATGACATGAGTGGTCGAGGCCGTGTGTCCAATTTTGATCAAGAAGCTCTTCAAGCTCTTTTGGTGCAAAATCCTCAAATTACCCAACAAGAACTTGCGACAACTTTAAATTGTTCACAAAAAAACAATTTCCAATCAATTGCGTGCACTTGGCAAAGTCCAAAAGTCTGGAAAATGGGTTCCTCATGAGTTGACCGACAACAACCGTAATCAAAGAGTCACAATTTGCAGTTCGCTCCTCTCTCGTCAAAACCATTTGCCGTTTTTTAGAGCAAATTGTTACCGGAGATGAAAAATGGGTGCTGTATGTTAATTTGAAAAGGTGGCCTCAATGGTTGGACAAAAATGAGGCTCTGCAGCCCACGCCAAAACCTGACTTGCATGCGAAAAAAGTGATGTTGTGTGTTTGGTGGAATTTTAAAGGAATTCTTCATTATGAACTTTTACCATTTAACCAAACCATTACAAGTGCAGTGTATAGTGCCCAATTGGAAAGGTTAGCCCAAGCTTTAAGAGAAAAAGAACCCGCGCTGATTAATCGGAAGGGCGTAATTCTTCACCACGATAACGCACGACCGCATACTGCAAGAATCACTGCTGAAAAACTGCGCCAGTTGGAATGGGAAGTTCTCCCTCAACCTGCATATTCTCCTGATATTGCCCCTTCCGATTACCATTTGTTTCGTTCTTTGCAAAACTTTCTTTTTGGAAAAAAATTTAATAATGAAGAATGCCTCAAAAATGCATTGACCGAATTTTTTGCATCAAAATCACAAGAATTTTACAACAGAGGGATTAAAATGCTTCCTAAGCGTTGGGGACAAGTAGTAGAAAACAACGGCAACTATATTGTTGATTATATTTTGTTGTATTGTTTAAATAAATTCGGTTTAAAAAAAAGTATTAGAAAACGACATTAATTATTACTAGACCTAACATTTCATTTAATTCCATTTCTGGTGATTCCTTGTTTTCTTTACTTCGGAAATTCTGTGGGGATATTTGTTTGTTTGTTTTGTATCCACATTTTCTGCTGTAATGTTGTAATTGTTTCTGTGTCTTAGATGCAGTTACCCAGGTTCTTTTAGTGGTGGTGTTAGTGGTGTGGTCTCTTATATCGCCCAGGCTTGGTGATCTAGTGGATCTCCCTAGTTGAGCTATTTGGGTTGTCTTAAGTTAGTTGGATAATGAATGTTAGTTTCTTATTTATGGATGAAGTCTCATCACAGATTGGCAATGTGACTTACCCCAGGTTTTGTTGTGCAAGCTGTTTTGTATATGATCATGGTTGGGGCTCTTGTGGAAAAGGTTTTCTGAGGTTTCCCAGGTATATGCTCATTGTGGGTTCCCAGAGTCCACACCCTCACCCTGGGAGAAAGTAGTCTTGGGGCATGATGCTCAGGTACCATGAATTTGGCCAGTGTGGTATGACTCTTGCTGAATTAGCTGTCATTCTTAAACTCAGTAGGAGAGGACCAAACCCCATAACAAGAGGGAAAGGTGTCTCATAGTCTGTGGTTGTGATAATGGAACTCTGGCCAATGTGATTTTTTTCTTTGAATCATAGGGGTGGGTTCAGGATCCAGCAGCTGGGGATGTGGGAATCTCAGAGTCACTGGCTGAAAAATGTGACCTTGCCCAGAGAGGCAAGGTCTCAATAATTCACTAACCTTGCCAGAGGTAGGTAGTTTGGAGGGAGATGTTGTGGATCCTGTGGAGGGAGCTCTGTGCCTTTGGTTGGATAGGCTGATGTGGAATCTCAGAGAGGGGCCCAGGAGTTGTCTTTAAGGGTTGTGTGCTCATGGGGTCCACATGCTGGATCAAAGTGATTGTGGTGTGCCAGTGGCCCTATGGAAGGAGAATTCCAAGTTTCTGCTTTGGGGTCAGTGCTTTATTCTCAGGAGTAAACACCCTCCTCAGAGACTCACTGCCCCTCCCCTCTGAGCCTTTCATTTCCTTTTACACCACCCCTTAGAGGAAGTCACTTACTTCTCTGCCCATTGATCAGTCAGAAGGATACCTAATGTTCCCTTTGGTCTCTCCTCCAGGAGACATGGCCATTTTAAGGAGGCCATTAAGGAAGTCCTTGGACAGTGACCAGAGAAACTTTATTGCAGCTCCAGCAACCAATAGCCTCAGCCATGCTATCACAGGGGCAGTCTTCTGTCAGGAGCTTTCTGTGGTTAAAACACACAAGAGTTTTAATCTCACAGAAAGGAATTGGCAAAACTGCACTGTATTTTGAATTTCTAGAGGATAAGAAAATAACATCTAAAATAAATAATACATGGAATAAGACTAACACTGCTGATTAAACATAAGTGAACTTAAAGAAGTGTAATGGGAAGTCCCCAAAATAGAACACAGAACTAATTTCCCAAAAAAATAGTCAATTGTCAGGAATGAAAGAGACAATAAAGCTGTCAAATCTACATAAAAGTATTGGGAATCCCAGAAAGAGGAGAGAGGGGTGCCAAATAAAATGTTTGAAGAAATTATAGCAAATAGATTTTCAGAATTTGATGTAAACAATAAAGAGCTCTAAGGTCACCAACATATCCCAAGAAGAATGAAATATACAACATTAAATCAAGGCACAATAAAGTCAAACTCATGAAAAAGATAAAATGCCTAAGGTAGCAAAGAAAAAAACACACATAAGTAAAGGAAAAAGATTAATAGAAGCATCAAAGTGACATGAAAAACAGCAGATAAGGGGACAGAACTGAGTTCTTGTGGAAAACCGTCCACAGACACACAGCTTTCACAGAGGTGCAGCCTCAGGAGGAACTGGGCAGCACCACTGGTCACCCAGAGTTCACCCTATATTCCCTGTGACTGGAAGGGCCTCATCTATTTGTTCATTGACCTGATCCCAGGAAAATGAAACATCCTGCCTCTTTAGGACAGGAAATAGGTTTGCACCTGGAAGCCAGTAGCCCCCCAAAAAGTGTGGAGAGGGTGCCCCCTAGTGGTCACAATTCAGACATGGTTCCAAAGTCCCCAGAAAACACACTGGGCTTTTAAACTGACATTGAATCTTACTTGGATTTTAGAAGGACAAGAAGGAGGAAATCTCTGTATCTTTCTAGCACCTGGGAAAATGGACTTTTCACTAATTGAGGTTTGTGTTTACCTCATCCCTCATGGGGCTTGACCAGCTGGCTTCTGGAGGGTCCCCACAGGGAGGCCCAGTATCAGCCTGCAGTTGAGGGGGTCTGGTGGTTCTTCCTCATTAAGGCTCTGGAGAGAGTCTCTAGCCCAGCTCCCCATGGACCCCTGTACCCTGGCACCTGGGGCTGTCCTTCTGGGTGCCTCTCCATCCTAGTTCCCCTCATCCCAGCAACACAGAAAACCCAGGTCTGTTGGTCCACCTGGCAGGATGCTGTGCTGGGGCCTTCTCAGTGTTAACTCGATATGGTTGGAGGGGCGGGCCCTAGCTCCTGTAGCTCAGTGGATAGAGCTTCAACCTGTGTACTGAGGTGTCTAGGACTGATGGTCCATGGCAGAGGGTTGCAAGATTTGATTCCCATCAAGAGCATGGTCCTCAGTTGCAAGCTGGACCCTTGTATGCAAGAAAGAACTAATCAATGTGTCTCTATCAGCTCTCTGACTCCCCCTCCCTTCCATGATCCCTAAAAATAAGTGGAAAATATCCTTGAGTGAGGATTAATAAAACTAAGTAAAAGAATTTTATTTTATTTTTTTAAAATGAAAGAAGAAAGAAGGAAAGAAAGAGAAAGAGAAGAAAAAGAATAGAGAAGGAAAGGAAAAGAAAGGAAAGGAAAGAAAATAAAAAGAAAAGAAAAGAAAAGAAAAGAAAAGAAAAGAAAAGAAAAGAAAAGAAAAGAAAAGAAAAGAAAAATATAAGAAAAAGAGCTTCTCAGAGCCTGGCTGGAGTTGCTCATTGATTGAGCATCAACCTATGAACCAAGAGGTCACAGTTGGATTCCTGGCCAGAGCACAGGCCTGGGCTACTGCTTGGATCACCAGTGGGGGCGATTCCTAGCCAACCAGTGGAGGAGTCTCTCTCATCATTGATGGTTCTATCTCTCTCTCCTCCTTTCCTATCTGGAGTAAATAAATATGTATTTTAAAATAAGAATAAAAATGAAAAGGAAGAGAGAAGTAAGGCTTTGTGTTGTTTGAGCTGTCCATACCCCACCCCTCCCCAGTGTGACTGCACTTTCCAAGTGGTGGTGGCCAATTTCCCAAAGGGAACGAGTGACCACAGTCCCAGATTCCTGTGTTTGTCTGTCCTCACCTGCCTGGGGCTGTGAGAGGATGGACATAGGTGGCTGCTCTCCTCTGAGAACGGAGGTGCTCACCTGCCCCCAAGGACGACTTGGTGCCTCAGCTTTCTGCCCAGGGTTTTTCTCCAAGAGACATTGTTATATTGTAAACCAGAAGACACCTTAATCAATGAGACAAATTTATTTGGTGTCCTGTTCATTTCGCTAGCGCTAGCGGGTCCAGAGGAAATCTTACTTCTCAAATTCTGGCCCCACATGGAGGAAGTCTTCTCTATTTATTCTTTTTCCTGCTCTTTGTCTCCCAAATTTGAAATGAGACTTCTGGACCTTCTGAGAAAAAGTCCTGTGTGTTGGGACGGGTCCCTGAGACCATATCTCAAGGCCTGGCCAGGCGCCAGCCCTGACAACTCTGTCCGCAGCATAGTTTATGGCCTCTCTGGAATGGGGAGTAGTCTTATTTTAACTCTAGTGTTTAAGAAAGCAAATGTTTAGGGAGATCCAAGATGGCTGCGCCCAGGTAAACACCTAGCCACAGCCGCACACAACAATTTCAATAAAATACAACTAAAATATAAAATGGACATTACCCAGAACTACAGGAAAGTCGACTGACTGGAAATTCTACAACGAGAAGCAAGGAGAAAACCAGAAGGAAGAGCGGAGGAGCTGTAAAAGCCTGAGGTACGGAGACATGCAGCGCGTGGAGAGGACGGAGCTGGAGAGGAGGGAGGCCGAGTGCCTGGCTGGCGTTCCCTAGTGGGAAGGAGATAAAACTCCAACTGTGTTGGGCCCCAGTTCCTACTGCTCTGAACCCCAGTTCTAGGCCAGACCCCGGGGACCCAGGCTCATCCATAGGGCACTGGGCTGTAAGGCGGAACCCCGGGGAAATGGCGAAAGGAGGTCCCGGCGGCGTGCACATTGCACGCAGAGAAGGGACGGTCGGCTGTGCCGTGGGATTGCCCTGGCCAGAAGGAGACAGGGGCTCCAGTCTGCTCTGAAAGCCACCTCCAACTCCACTTCCAACTGAACTGAATCCCAATACCGGGTTCATTGGGGGAGAGACTAGACTGTTTGGCAGCAGGCGAAAATCGAGGGAACCTATCTCTCAGAGGCGCTTTGCAGCGAGTACTGAAGGACTCTGATACTCAGGAGCCGCATAGGGCAGGGCTGACGGAAGCCAAGGCTGTAGGCTCCACCCTGAAATCCCATCCCATCTGTAACTGCAAAATGCAACAACGAAATAGATCACAAACGAAAGAAATGGAGGACAAAAAGCGACTGTATATAGAGTTCAAATCTACGCTTATAAGGTTTTTCAAAAATTTCCTAGAAAAGATGGATAAGACCTATGAATATATGAAAAGTGATCAACTAGAATTAATATGGAAGAAATGATAAGGGATCAACAAGAAATGATAAGGGATCAACAAGAAATAAAGAATACATTGTCTGAAATAAAAAAATATATATTATACAGAGTCCTAAAAACAGAATGGAAGATCGCAAGAATCAAGTCAAAGAGTTGGAACATAAAGAGCCAGAAGACACTCCTCCACAGAAGCAAGAAGACAATAAAATCCAGAAAGTTGAAGATAATGTAAGAAACATCTGGGAGAACTTCAAGCGAACCAACATCAGAATTATGGGGGTCCCAGAAGATGAGAGAGAGCAAGATATCGAAAACATACTGAAAGAAATAGTGACAGAAAACTTCCCCTACCTGGTGAAAGAATTAGACTTACAAGTCTAGGAAGCACACAGAACTCCAAACAAAAGGAATCCAAAGAGGACCACACCAAGACACATCATAATTAAAATTCCAAGAGCAAAAGACAAAGAGAGAATATTAAAAGCAGCAAGAGCAAAGAAGGTAGTTACCTATAAAGGAGCACCTATACGATTGTCAGCTGACTTCTCAACAGAAACCATGCAGGCCAGACGGGAATGGCAAGAAATATTCAAGGTGATGAATAGTAAGAACCTACAGCCAAAGATAATCTATCCAGCAAAGCTATCACTCAGAATCGAAGGTCAGATAAAGAGCTTCACTAATAAAAAATAAAAAAAAGCTAAAGGAGTTCATCAACACCAAACCAGAATTATATGAATTGCTGAAGGGGGTTCTTTCAGAAGAGAAAGTAAATAAAGATAAAAATTATGAACAACAAATACATAACTTTCAACAAGTGAATCTAAAAACCAAGGAAATTAAAAAAAAAAAAATCTGATGAACAATATTAACTTTTGAATATAATAGAATCAGAGGTATGGAAGGGGAGTGAACTGATGATTCTTGGGGAGAAGGGAGAGGGGGATGTGGGAAGAGACTGAACATAAACTGTGCACCTATGGATGAGGACAATGGGGAGTGGGGAAAGGGCAGAGGGTGGGGTGGGAACCTGGTGGAGGAGAGCAATGGTGGGGGGGAGGAACTTTTGTAATAATATGAACAATAAAAACTTATTTAAAAAAAGAAGAAGAAAGAAAGCAAATGTTTACAGAAGCCAGAACAGCAAGGTTAAATTTTAAACAGCAGTTTTTACCCAAGATGGAGGTTACTATGCTTCAACATCACATTCCATTTTTTTATCATTCTTTTGAAATTATTTAATTTTAATTTTAATTGTTTTTCTTTGTTAATCCTCACCCAAGGATATTTTGCCATTGATTTTAAGGGAGAGTGAAAGTGTCAAGGAGAGACAGACAGAAACATCAATGTGAAAGAAATACATAGATTGGTTGTCTCCTGCACAAGCCTGCCACCAAGGTAAGTGCCCTTGACCTGAATCAAACCTGGGACTTGCAGGCTGATGCTCTCTCACCTGAGCCATGCCAACCAGTGCTCCTTTTAGACACTAACAGCCAGGAAGTTTACAGAAATGTGAACTGGTGACAGAAAGAGCCATTTTGAGACAGAGGTTGGGGCCTCAGCATCCAGCCCAGCCTCTCCTGACTGGTCACAAGTGAACTTTAGAGTTTTGTGGAAAATGTGATTGGGGAAAACAAAAGAGAATCTTTAAATGGCAAAGTAAAAGCATCATCCCAATGCAAATTCTTATTGCAAAACCCAAGAAAGGCCCAAGACAGGCGACGGAGACCAAGAGGAAGCCCATTCCATAAGCCTCTGGAGGCAGCACCCCTAGGTCCTCATCAAAACCCCAAGGACACAGGACTCTCAGTCCTCGAAGCTGTCCCCAAAGAAATGGTGTCAGAGTGACCAGCTGTCAAGAAAGGAGGGAGGGAGGGTAGGACAGGATGGGACTCCTTGTGGCCAGCATCCTTGAGTCCTTTCCATCTGGGGTCATCTTAGGATGACAAGGTCAGGTCCCAGTTGCACCCTTATATCCAGACTCCATGCAAATGGGGCTCTCCTCCTGCTCATAAAAGAGGGCCCAGCCCTGCATGTTTGGGAGACACCCAGAACTCAGGTGCCTGAGACAAGACCCCAGCAGCTCCACCATGGGCTTGGTGCCAAACTGCATTTTCCTCCTGATCATTCTTCAAGGTCATTCTCAGGATTGGGGAGGACTGAGACCTGTGCCAGTGACTGTTTGTGCTTTCATGCAATTCTAAGTCCACCTTGTGTCTCTGTGTTTTCAGGTGCCCAGTGTGAGGTGCAGCTGGTAGAGTCTGGGGGAGGCTTGGTGCCGCCTGGGAGGTCTCTAAGACTGTCTTGTGCAGCCTCTGGATTCACCTTCAGTAAATACTGGATGAGCTAGGTCCGCCAGGCTCCAAGGAAGGGGCTAGAGTGGGTCTCAGACATTAATAGTGATAGTAGTAAAATATACTATGCCAACTCAGTGAATGGCCGCTTCACCAGCTCCAGAGACAACGCCAAGAACATGGTGTATCTGCAAATGAACAGCCTGAGAGCTGAGGACACAGCCATCTATTACTGTACACAATAGGCACAGTGAGGGGAAGTCAGTGTGAGCCCAGACACAAACTTCCCTGAGGGAGGCAGCAGGGCGGGGCTGCAGGGAGCGTCCCGGACACCAGGGGGCATGCAGGACCAGCAAACCCAGTGTCCCAGCTCAGAAGCTGTTCCTGGAGGGGTTGTGCAGGCTTCCTATTAGGGTCAATGCTTTCTTATCTCCTGTTGTCCCTGGGGCAGATCCTGCTTCCTTCTTTGTGTCTTTAATTAGATTCTCTGCAGGCAAAAAGGAGGAAGTGGCTGTGTTTCAGATCTGGTGATTTTTCCTCTGCGCCCTTCTTATCACCATATCCCTAATGGTTGCTTTCTGGGTTGACAAGGAAAACACTGAGAGAGATGTTCTCCTCCCTCCCTCACAGTGCCAAGGGGGGAATGCAGAGTCCAGGCCCCAAACCTCCCCTAAGGGTGATTAGCCCCTGGCTCCGCCAACAGAAGAGTCCTTAGGGGGCAGTTAGCTACTTGTCTCTCACTGGCATGGTTGTGAGAGGGCAGGGCGGGGCGAGGATAAAACTCCTGACTCCACTGTGGGGCAGGGCAGAGTTATCCTCCATTGACTGGACCCTAGCCCAATCAGGGTCAGCCAAAGCAGTGACATAACCACCGGATTAAAACCTCAGGACTTGACAAAATTCGCTCTCTTCTGCCATGCTGCAGGCATGAGTGAGACAGAGCCCATGCTAGCATGGAAAAGGCTCTTTTGTTTATTGCATCGGACTTGGCTCCCTGGTGGTCCTTGGGGATCACGAAGTCTGGGAGTAACAGATGGGGGCTCGTCCAGGATCCCAGGACCATGAGGAACCCCGTTCCAGAGAGCCTGACTGGCTGCCGTAGGTGTGTGTTTGTCTGTGTCCTCATGTGAGCACTCTGGAGGGACATAAAACCCCTTGTGTAATTGGTGCCTGAATACGTCTGGAAGATGCGCCATTAAGACCATGGGCGGGAGAATTCAGAAGATGTTCTGACCTCCCAGGAGGGCCTCTCAGTCAGGAGAGACTTGGAATCCTCTCCTAGAGGGACCCTCAGATAGGGAGATGGATGGAAGCCTCTCCCAGGACGAGGTGAAAGGCGTGAGCCATTGCCTCACCTGCAGAAAGTGACGGGAGCCTTTCCCAGGTCCGAGTTTGGTATTGGCGGGCGACATGGCACCCCAGGATGGAGCCGGTGAAGTGTGGCCAGCGTGGCAGCGCAGGGCCCCCTGGCGGTGTTGGGTCAGAAGGGGGCTTCCGCGGGGCTCTGTCTACGCGTTGGAGCGTGGCTGGGCAGTGGCAGCCTCGCTCGGGGAGCAGGCACCTGGGTTAATTTTGCTGGCTGCCTGGAGAAGGAGAGGCAAAGCTGGGAAGCTGTTGGGGAGACCCGAGCTTCCTCCTCGGGGGCCACCTGAGCAGCGTGGCTGGGGCCGCGGTGGCAGCAGCCTCGCTCCGGGGCTTGGGCCGGTATGGCGGCATCGGGTCTGGGAGTAGAGGCCTCATGAGCAAATTTCTGTGCTCTTGTAAAGGCGGGAGAGAAGTAGACCTCTCCCAAGTCTGGTTTTAAGTCTGGTTGATGTTGGGCGCCCCCTTGTTGGTTGTTGTGAATTTCTGTGTTGTGGAGGTCCAGAATGGCCAATGGCAGACTCCTTCTAGTGGGTGGCCAGCTTTCAGTGTCGGAGGGCCACTGGTTGGCGTGAGGCCGTTGTTTGGTTTGGCTTCCACGGAGTTGGAAGACTGTTCTCAGGAGCCCTCTGTCTGTTTCTGTGTTCTTTGCACATTTGCTACTCTCTCCCCCCAAAGCAAGCAGGAGGTGGGGGAGGGGAGTCACCTGGCGAAGCCACTCCTCAAGAAAGTTTTTATGTATCTCGAATTTATGTGCTCATGTAAAGTGTAATGCTCAAGTGTCATAAACCCCAGACTACCAGGGAGCTGAATCCGATGCAATTGCAGAAAGCCTGTATTTATTTTGGACTAGTCTGAGCCAGGTCCCACTTATACTGGTGATGGCATGGCAGGAGAGAGAAAGAACTTAACATATCAATGGATTTTATAGGAGAGGTGGTGCCACTACCTTGGCTGTCCTGATTGGTTGGGTTAGGGCTAGGGTCCAGTTACTGGGAGCTAGCCCTGCCCCACCCTGCCCTCTTACCCTGCCTGCCCTCTCATTCCGCCCTGCCCTCTCATAAAGGAAAAAGGCCAGTTCAAAACAAGTGTGCATAGTTTTGGGCTGTGCTTAAACTCTTTTCTGTGTACAGAATGAGTTTCAAAAATGGTGGAGATTAACTGGAAGATAAATTAAAACTGGTTTCCCTAGGCATTGTAAGCAGCTTTTGAAATTTCCTGCCCTGAGGCAGGAACTAGATGATAATGCTGGGAGTCTTCAGCTAAAGAACGTGTTCATTTGAATTTGAATGGCTCCCTTTGTCCAATCCCTCCCGCAGTGATCTACAGGGAAAGACCAGATCTGTGAAATTCCTCCCTCAGAAGCAGGATGTAAAAGAAAAAAAAAAAAAAGACATAGGAAAGTAAAATTTAGATTTGCCTCATCAAAAATCTAGAGAACAGAATTGAGGCTTTTAATTATTATGTCTTGTATTTTTCTTAGAAATGTAATGTTATTAATCTAAAAAAATACCAAATATATTTGACTTGCCAGCTTTAAAAGTTCAAAGTATAAATTAAATTAGGAAGAGTTAATTGCAGTAACTAAATGCCTAGAATATGACAGGCTGAACTGTATTACATGTGTTAAAAATAAGCGGTAATGATCAAAGACCTCAAGGATTGATTTATTCTCATTTGTCAGATGAGAAAGTATGTGATGCTTACACTTAAAAAAAATTATTTTAAGCCAAAACCGGTTTGGCTCAATGGATAGAACATCGGCTTGGGGACTGAAAGGTCCCAGGTTCAATTCCGGTCAAGGGTATGTACCTTGCTTGCGGGCATAACCCCAGTAGGGGGTGTGCAAGAGGCAGCTGATCGATGACTCTCTCATAGATGTTTCTAACTCTCTATCCTCTCTTCCTCTCTGTACAAAATCAATAAAAAATATAAAAAAATATTTTAAGTCAGTGATGCAGTATTTTTTTAAGTCAGTTTTTCTGAAGTAATGTTTTAATGTAATATTTGATCTGTTTTGTTTTGCTTTATATGCCATTGTTGTCATTTGTAATCACATTGTAAGCTTGAATTTGGGCTTGTACCTGCATCTTATATTTTGTAAACTTTGGGAGTCATTTTTGGTTTCAGTCATGTGTATCTACTTTATAGATTTAAGTAGACTTCATCACAAAGGTTTATAATTTATTTAGAATTGTGTTAAAACAATGTGAAAACAATTATTTGTATGATTTAAACATTCCCCCCCCCCCCCCCCCCGAGAGTGCTTGGACAATTTTCACTGATGTTCTGTGGGGGGAGAGGGGGAGGAAGTAGTGGGGGGCTTAGAAATGCAGATAAATCTGTATCTGTAGGAAAAATTAGGCATTTTAAAATTTGAGGCATGGTTATGTATTTTTGGAAGATAAGATTTTTATAAAAGTTATAAAGAGAATGTCCTGGCAGGTCTGCTAGGAGAGGCAAGCTTGTTAGTTTCCTGATGGGCATTGGGGCAGCCTATTTAGTCTTGAGAGAGCCAACAGGACCCGTACATCAGCCCAGGAAGCCATTGGACAAACTGCCTGTTTTCCTTGGACATCAAGAAGGACTGTGGTCCTCGGAAGGAACACGTACTGGGGGAATGCAGCTGTTGAACTGCTCCAAAGTGGAACAACGAACCTTTGAGGAGCTAAAGAAGGTTCTCATCTCAGCATGCCCTAGCCTTGCCAGACATTGCGAAGCCTTCCACCTCTACGTGAGTGAGGTAAAGGGCATTGCCAAAGGGGTTCTCACTCAGACTCTAGGTCCCTGGAAGAGACCTGTTGTCTATTTGTCTAAGAGACTGGACCCTGTGGCAGCAGGGTGGCCAGCATGCCTCCGGGCATTGGCCACCACAGCATTGCTGGTGAAGGAGGCAGATAAGCAGACTCTGGGCCAAGAGTTAACCCGGATGGGCCAAGCTTTTCTCCTGGAACAGCCCTGGGTCCGGTTTCATAAGACTGTGGCCATCAACCCTGCCAGCCTGCTTCCAGATGATGATGATGGAGGAACCCATTTATGACTGCACAGAGATACAAGGTACTATTCACGGATGGGAATAGTTAGGTTCAGGATGGGACCTGATATGCAGGGGCAGTGGTAGTCACCCTGGACCACACCATTTGGACACAGTTCCAGAACTTTTGGCCTTAATCCAGGTCCTTTGATGGAGACACTGTGACATCCACGGAGAAAAAAGGGTTACCAACTGCAGCCAGAAGGAATCGGCTGAACAGAAGAAAGCCACTGAAGGACCAGATGATTGGTGGACTCTCCAGATGACAAGACTATTGGTCCCAGAGGCTCTAGGTCAGAGTTGCCTAGTGACACCAGGTTACCCACTTAAGTGTCACCAAGACTTCTGAGCTTCTGTAAGGCAGAGTTGCTAGAAGTACTGTCTGTGCACAGGTAAATGCTAAGCAAGGTAAGGGGGTCCCCCTGGAAATTCAGGTCCCAGGGAACTTCCCCAGGAGAGCATTGGTAGGTGGATTTCAGAGATTAAACCACCAGCATTAAGGTCTAGTTTCTGTAGACACTTCAGATTAGGTTGAAGTATACTCCACTAAGACAGAAACTGCCTCTATAAAAGTCAAGAAATTACTCCAGGAGATTTTACCTAGATTCAGGCTGCCAGTATCAGATAACAGCCCCACCTTTGTAGCCAAGGTATCTCAAAGTATAGCTCTAACCTTAGGACAGGCAAAAGTGAGACTTTGAAAAAGGGGTTTAACTAAATGTGTCCTAGAATCAATGAAAATTGGACCAACCCTCTCTACTTTGTCCTCTTAAGGGCCAGATTTACCCCATACTGGGACAAGTTTCTCCTTTTTTTTTGGAGG
The DNA here is from genome assembly GCA_963693515.1 of Pipistrellus nathusii. Classification (NCBI taxonomy): domain Eukaryota; kingdom Metazoa; phylum Chordata; class Mammalia; order Chiroptera; family Vespertilionidae; genus Pipistrellus; species Pipistrellus nathusii. The sequence goes on along the minus strand of OY882875.1, from coordinate 40,433,345 downwards.
GGGTGGAGATCATGTATGGTAACCATTCCCTTGCTCAAGTTCTTACAGGCTCTGCAGTTTGCTTGTTCCAGATGCACTGTCAGGGCCCACCACAGACCCTGTAGCCTGGGAACTCAGTGTGGGTAAAGAAATTCACTGCCCAAGGTCTCAAAGGGACGCTACACTGTTATCCTCAGCACGCCCACTGCTATTGAAGTAGATGGCACCCAGATCTGACTACATGACTCCCAGCTCGTGCATGGCCTGGATCCTGGCAACCAGCGGCCTCACCTGTGAGATCCCAAGCCTGGGCTCCATGCAGGCCAGGAGGAGAATTGATGCCTGCAGGAGGGGAACTGGACTTCAGTGAGGACAATACTGATGGGAACTCTGTTACTAAAGGTCTTGGTAACTGTATTGTTGTTTATGCTGAAAGGAAGTAGGCTGAGTCAATGATTTGACTCATGCACATAAGACAAGGGGGGGATGAGAGGGCATGGCAGGGCGAGTATAAAACTCCTGACTCCGCTGTGCGGAATTATCCTCCATTAACTGGACCCTAGCCCAATCAGGGTCAGCCAAAGCAGTAACATCACCACTGGAGTAAAACCCCAGGGCTTGGTGGAATTTGCTCTTTTCCACCATGCTGCTGATGTGAGTGGGACAGAGCCCATGCTAGAATGGAAGACTCTTTTTTTTTATTGCATCGGACTCAGCTCCCTGGTGGTCCTTGGGGATCATGAAGTCTGGGAGTAACATTATCTCTTTCTATTGTTTAATTTGCTTAAAGATAGGGATGACCCGCTGTGAATGTAAAAGTCTCTAGCAGCTGTAAGATTTCTTTTTCTCAGAGTCTTTTGCTCTGTCAGAGAGGGAATCAGCCCATTTAGCTCATAAAAATTTCTGTCTATGTTTATATAAGTAAGGGTTTCAGTTTGCTTTGATGTGTGAATTTTCTGTATTAAATTGAAATTTTAAAGTTCTAGGGTTAATTTAAAGGTATAAATTTGTGAAATATCAAAGAACTTTTATTTATGGCTTTTCTTATCTCTTTTGGTGGACAGAGACTTCCAGGGGCAGGACTTACAGCTCCACAGGGCAAAGAGATTTACAGGCCCTGTCCCTGCCCGTGACATCATAGTTCAATGTGAACCACCTGAGGCGGAACTAAAGCTGAAATTATTAACTATTAGTGGACCCCGTTAACCCTCGTTGTGTGTCTTGTGTAGTCAGTCTGTTGTCTTCGAGGTTATGTATTTTATTTGACTTTCCATTTTCACTTATTTATTAGTATCCTCATAGAGGACATAACCTGGTCTTTCCCTTCCTCCCTCACCCTGATTCTGATAGTATCTGTAATTGGATTAAAGATTTTTTCTTTCAAGAGGCCCTCCAAGCTTTCAGTCTGAAAGAAGTTTCCCTACACACCCTTATCCTCATCTGCTACCTTTCCAGGCCAACTAAGAGTCATTTTTCCCCCATAGATCAGACCCTTGCCTCTGGGAGGAAGGACTACTACAGCAGTAGTCTGTAGTTTTCTCTGAAACTCCCTCTGTTTCTATTTCTCCCCTCTGTAGGAATTGTCCTCCTCTCACTCACAATAGGAGAGGGAGACAAGCAAATAGGCCCTGGGCTGGGGGACACAGGAGGGAGGGGTGTTAGCAGTTAATTATGGAGCAGGGAGATATAGGTTGTTAACAGAAAACAACAACATTGAAACCTGTAAAGAATTTTTTTGTGAGTTTATTTGCGCCTTACTGTAGACACATGCATGGAAGCAGAACCTCAATGGATTGAGATAATGCTCTGAAGAATGACGGGTTAGATTTCTCTATTTATACACTGAAATCAAAGGAGGGACATATGTGGGTTACATGAAATTCATTGGTGATAGAGTAAGGAGGTGGGAGAATGCAAAATGGTGGGAAACTCCTTGGATTGGATAAAAAGTAAAATGATAGATGTGTACTCAGATGAGTGCAGGAACAATTAACAGGATAACGAAGGAATTTGAGGCATCTGTCCTGGTGCTCACCACATTTGGTTGTGCCCCAGGGGCTCTGGAAAAGGGGAAGTTACAAGTTACCCAGACATCTCACAGATATGTTATCTTAGAGGCAAAAAGGTAAATGGGCTCAGTAAAAAGATCAAAGTTGATCTTTGTCTGGGAAAATATCTGGGACATGACTACCTACTATAACCAGTTAGATATTTAATTTTCAAACCATCTTTTGTGGTTATCTTAGGTCCCTGGGTTTGTAAGACTGCCATGCAGGCCTTTCCTGAGCTTGTCAGGTTAGCATGTAGCTCTTTTCTTTCACAAGGTTTTATTGATTTTTACTGGCTGCAGACTGCTCTGCTGGTGTAGGGCTCTGGTCCAGGTGCCTTATCAGTACAACACTAGATTCAAGATAGAAAGTTTTCTGCAAGCCAATTAATATTTCTCTGCCTATTTTATTCTTCTAACGATTCCAATACTAAATTAGACTGATACAGTATATTGTATCAGTCTAAAAATATAGTGAGAGAGCAGGGCAGGGTGAGGGGGCAGGCGGGGCGAGAGGGCAGGTGGGGTGAGAGGGCAGGTGGGGGCGGGTCCAGCTCCAGGTAACTGGACCCTAGGTCTAACCCAACCAATCAGGTCAGCCAAGGTAGCAGCACCACCCTCCCTATAAAACCCATTGATATGTTAAGTTCTTCCTCTTTCTCGCCCATGCCTTCGTTGGTGTAGGTGAGACTGGGCTCGGACTAGTCCGAAATAAATACAGACTCTCTGCAATTGCATCGGATTCGGCTCCCTGGTAGTCTTTGGGGTTTATGACACTTGGGCACAACAGATGGGGCCTTGTCCGCGATCTCCAAGACTGAGGGACTCTGAATCCGGAGAGCCTGTCTGGCCGCGGTAAAAGTGTGTGAAGGGATCCCTGTGGGAAGTGCCTGAAAGGTCTAGCGGACGCGCTGTTGAAGACCACAGGCCGGAGAGATCAAAAGACGTTTTGATCCTCCTTTAGGAGGGACATAGAATTCCCTCTCAGGACGAGGTAGTCGGCGTGAGGCCGTCGTTTAGTTTTAGGCGCCACTTCCACGGAGTTGGAAGGCTGTTCTTGGGGGCCCCCCGTCTGTTCCTGTGTTCTTTGTTTGTTTGTTTGTATGTTTGTATAGGGAAAGGTTTCAGTTTGCTCTTGTTTGTAAAATTGCTATAAAAACTTAAATCTGAATGTATTGAATTGTTATAATACTGAAAATGTTGATGTGGGGAGTCCTTCTCCTGGGGGCTGTTGTAATTTTATGTGTTATTTTATGGACTCACTGTATGGATGTTATGGGACAGACTCAGATTACTCCTTTAAGCACTGTGATTAATCATTTTCAGGAAGTAGAGGCAAGAGCTAATGATTTTAGTATGGAGGTCTGGAAGGACGAATGGCAGACTTGTTGTTCAAGGGAGTGGCCAGCTTTCAATGTCGGATGGCCACCGGAGGGAACATTCGATCTCCCTACCATTCGCCGGGTTCGGAGTGTCGTCTCTCATCCCAAGACAGGTTACCCCGATCAGCTCCCATACATTATAATGTGGCAGGACCTTGTGGAGAACCCACCCTTTTGGCTTAAACACTTTGTGGCTCCGTGCCCCTCGGAGCCAGAACCTATTTTTGCCTTACAGGGAACGAAGAGGACAGAGAAGAAAATCACCCTGCCATCAGCTCCCCCCTACTCTGTCTTGCAGGGAGGAACTGAAGAAGAATTAATTTTTCCTCCCCCATATCAGTTCCCTAGGAACCTGACCCTCCCCCATTGAGGGAAGCAGATGCCACGAGGAGTGCGGGAAGCCCGCCGCATACCAGACAAAGAACCCAGAGGGAACAATCCGCCTTCGTCGCAGACTCCACTGTTAAGACTTTACCCCTTCGAGCCACTGGGCCCCCAGATGAGAAGGGCGATCAGCCCCATCACTACTGGCCTTTCGCCACTAGCGACCTTTATAATTGGAAAACTCAAAATCCTGAGTTTTCTGAGAGGCCAGCGGGACTTATTAATCTGTTGGATTCTATCATTTTTACCCATCAGCCAACCTGGGACGACTGCCAGCAGCTCTTGCAGGTCCTGTTCACCACCGAGGAGAGGGAGAGGATCCTTAATGAGGCCCGGAAGCTGGTTCCAGGCGTGGATGGGAATCCTACCACCAACCAGGCTCAGATAGATACCTCTTTTCCTCTGACTAGGCCTGAATGGGATTTCAACACGGCAGAAGGTAAGGAGAGGCTCCGGGTCTACCGCCAGGCTCTAATGGGGGGTCTCCGGGCGGCTGCTAGAAAGCCAACTAATCTGGCTAAGGTAGGGAGCGTACAGCAGGAGAAAGATGAATCTCCAGCAGCTTTTTTAGAGCGGATCATGGAGGCATTTCGCACCTATACCCCCATGAACCCAGAGGCTCCTGAGAGTAAGGCAGCTGTTATTGTAGCCTTTGTAAACCAGTCTGCTGCAGATATTAGGAGAAAATTGCAAAGAATAGATAGACTGGGAGAGAAGAGTCTGCAGGACTTGTTGGTGGTGGCTGAAAAGGTGTACAATAACCGGGAGCCCCCTGAAGATAAACAGGCTCGCAGGCAGACCCGAGACCTGGCTAGGATCCTGTGGGCCGCCACTATGGACTCCCCTGAGAAACGGGACCTCCGCCTCCGACAGCTTGCAAACGATCGAAGGAAGGGTAAGGAGACCTCCGGGGAAGGGAAGTGGAAACTGCAGAAGGACCAATGTGCATACTGCAAGAAGATAGGGCATTGGGCTCAAGAATGTCCTAAGAGAGGCAGTGGAAAGGGGAGCAAGACAGACCGAGTAAAGGTCTTGGGGCTTGATGAACTAAGTGATTAGGGGAGTCAGGGTTCGGACCCCCTCCCCGAGCCCAGGGTAACTCTTAGAGTGGAGGGGACCCCTGTGGACTTCCTTGTTGACACCGGAGCGCAGCATTCCGTCCTCTGCACTCCACAAGGAAAACTAACTAGCAAAAAGTCCTGGGTGCAAGGGGCAACTGGTATGAACCAGTATTCATGGACTACCCGAAGAACAGTGGATTTAGGGATGGGCCGGGTAACCCACTCCTTCATGGTAATACCAGAATGCCCCTACCCACTGTTAGGACGGGACTTACTGACCAAGATTGGAGCTCAGATAACTTTCAGACAAGGGGGGCCTCAGGTCACCGATGGCGAGGGCCACCCCATCCACGTTCTGACTCTGAGGCTAGAGGATGAGTACCGCCTCCATCAGGAGGCGCTCCCAAGGGGGGATAACATGGATAGATGGCTACGAGAATTCCCCACAGCCTGGACAGAGACAGGAGGGGTAGGACTAGCTGCTCACAAGACCCCAGTCCTAGTGGAGCTAAAGCCAGGAGAAGGTCCGGTAAGGATCAAACAGTACCCCATGTCTCAGGAGGCCCTGGAGGGAATTCAGCTACACATCCGGAGACTGAGGAGTCTAGGGGTGCTGGTTCCCTGCCAATCTGCCTGGAACACCCCCCTACTGCCGGTCAAGAAGCCTCACACAAATGACTACCGACCGGTGCAAGACCTCCGGGAAGTAAATAAAAAAGTCATGGACATACACACAACTGTCCCCAATCCGTACACTCTCTTGAGCTCCCTGGTGCCCACCAGAATCTGGTATACTGTATTAGATTTAAAGGACGCCTTCTTCAGTCTGCCACTAGCACCCAGGAGCCAACCCTTGTTTGCCTTCGAGTGGCATGATCCAGAGGAGGGCTACAGCGGACAACTCACCTGGACACGACTGCCTCAGGGGTTCAAGAATTCGCCCACCATCTTTAATGAGGCGCTACACGAAGACCTGGGTGAGTACAGAAGGGAGCACCCTGGCCTCACCCTCCTACAGTACGTAGATGACATCCTGATTGCTGCTGATACAGCCGAGGACTGTGAAAAAGGAACCCAGGATTTGCTGGTCACCCTGGGGACCTTGGGGTATCGGGCATCCGCGAAGAAGGCCCAGATATGCAGAGAGAGGGTGAGTTATCTGGGGTACATCTTGGAGGGCGGACAGCGGCGGTTGTCAGATGCCAGAAAAGAAACTGTCCTAAAGATCCCCACACCCACCTCTCGAAGAGAAGTGAGAGAATTCTTAGGGTCGGCCGGCTACTGCCGCCTCTGGATTCTGGGTTTTGCTGAGATTGCCAGGCCCCTGTACGAAGCTACCAGAGAGGGGAAGACATTTGAATGGACAGAGAAAGAGGAGGCTGCCTTTAATCAGTTGAAAAAGGCCCTCCTACATGCCCCGGCTCTGGGACTGCCAGACATTACCAAGCCCTTTCACCTCTTTGTAGATGAGCGCAAAGGGGTAGCGAAGGGGGTTTTAACTCAAGCCTTGGGCCCCTGGAGCCGTCCAGTAGCTTACTTGTCTAAGAAACTAGACCCAGTGGCTGCCGGCTGGCCACCGTGCTTGAGGATTATTGCGGCAACAGCACTCCTAGTGAAGGATGCTGACAAGCTAACTCTAGGGCAAGAAATTTGGATTACAACCCCCCATGCGGTTGAGGGAGTTTTAAAACAGCCACCGGATAGATGGATGAGTAATGCACGCATGACTCACTACCAGTGCCTCCTCCTAAATCCTCCCAGAGTGCGGTTCCGCCCCAGTGCAGCCCTCAACCCCGCAACTCTCCTGCCTGACCCCGACCTAGATGCCCCACTACATGACTGCGCTGAGATCTTGGAACAGGTTCATGGACTCCGGAAGGACCTGACGGACCAGCCCCTCTCAGATGCAGAGGCCACATGGTTCACCGATGGAAGCAGCTTCATGAGAAACGGGCACAGGTACGCGGGTGCAGCTGTAGTAACTGAGACTGACACTTTATGGGCAGAGGCTCTGCCATCTGGAACGTCAGCCCAGCGGGCAGAACTCATCGCTCTGACAAAGGCATTGACACTAGGGGCCGGGAAACGACTCAATGTCTTTACAGATAGCCGCTATGCGTTTGCCACAGCTCACATCCATGGGGCAATCTATCAGGAGAGAGGGCTGTTGACTGCAGAAGGAAAGACTATAAAAAATAAACAAGAAATACTCGACTTGCTAGCTGCCTTATGGCTCCCAGCCAAGTTAGCCATCATCCACTGCCCAGGACACCAGAAAGCCGACAATCCTGTAGCCAGGGGCAACCAGAAGGCTGATCAGGTGGCCAAAGAAGTAGCCCTCACTGCAGTCCCTGCACTGGCCCTGCAATTGCCAGACCCAGGGAACCCAGTTCTGCCGGATCAGCCTGGATATTCCCAGGAAGAATTAGAGCGAATCAAAAGCCACCCCACAAACAAGGAAGACAGGGGCTGGTGGTATGCTCCAGACGGGAAGCTCCTGCTACCAGACCAGCTTGGGATCCCAATGTTGAAACACATACACCAATCGACGCACCTAGGGTCCCGGAAATTAAAGGATTTGGTCCGGCATGCTAAGATCAAAATTCACCAACTGGACGCCAGAATAGATCAAATTGTATCAGCCTGTAAAACTTGCCAGCTTACAAATGCAAGGGCCGTGTCAAGTGGAAAAGGAACCCGGCTCAGAGGAACAAAGCCGGGGGTGCACTGGGAGATTGACTTCACTGAGGTAAGGCCGGGAAAGTATGGCTATAAATATCTTCTAGTTTTTATAGATACCTTTTCTGGATGGGTAGAAGCATACCCAACTAAGCATGAAACAGCCCAGATGGTTGCTAAGAAGCTACTGGAGGACATTCTACCCAGGTACGGTTTCCCAGCTGTGATAGGATCGGACAACGGCCCAGCTTTCATCTCACAGGTAACACAGGCAGTAGCCAAGGCTATAGGGGCAAATTGGAAATTACATTGTGCGTATAGGCCCCAGAGCTCAGGACAGGTAGAAAGAATGAATAGAACATTAAAAGAGACCCTTTCTAAATTAACCATGGAGACTGGCGGGGACTGGGTGGCTCTCCTTCCCTATGCTCTTTACCGGGTGAGAAACTCACCTTATATCTTAGGCTTCACTCCCTATGGAATTATGTTTGGTAGGCCCCCGCCTATCATTCCCAATCTTAAGGCAGAACTGCTAACTGAATTTGAAAACCAAGAAATATCTTTTTCTTTGAGAAGGCTCCAGAAGGCGCATGAGGACATTTGGCCACGCCTACAGGCCATCTACGAGGTTGGCCCGATCCCGACGCCCCACCAGTACCGGCCGGGAGACTGGGTCTTTGTCAAAAGACACCGCCGGGAGACGCTTGAACCACGTTGGAAAGGACCATACATCGTAGTGCTGACGACGCCCACCGCCCTCAAAGTGGACGGCATTGCGACCTGGGTCCACCACACCCATGTTCGGCCAGCTGACTCCTCTGCGATCCGGGAAGATTTCGCCAACGGATGGAGCATCGACCGAGACCGAGACAACCCCCTCAAGCTCAAGTTACGACGTACTCAACCTGCCTGATGAAATTTTGTTTGTGGCCAGCTGCAGGAGTCCCTACCCCCCATACACTGGTGGTGGGGGGGGGGAGACTCACTTCTGCCCTGGACACTCCTGACCCCGCTGTGCAGTCTTGTGTCTCCACTGGACACATCTCGTGAACTCCCCCAAAATGTCAGATCAGGGCACCGGGAAGGAGGAACTTTATGCACCCTTCAGAAGTGCAAACGGTCCCATGATTGGGCCTATTAAGTCTCAAGACAAGGGGGGAAATGAGAGGGCAGGGCGTGGTGAGGGGGCAGGCGGGGCGAGAGGGCAGGTGGGGTGAGAGGGCAGGTGGGGGCGGGTCCAGCTCCAGGTAACTGGACCCTAGGTCTAACCCAACCAATCAGGTCAGCCAAGGTAGCAGCACCACCCTCCCTATAAAACCCATTGATATGTTAAGTTCTTCCTCTTTCTCGCCCATGCCCTCGTTGGTGTAGGTGAGACTGGGCTCGGACTAGTCCGAAATAAATACAGACTCTCTGCAATTGCATCGGATTCGGCTCCCTGGTAGTCTTTGGGGTTTATGACACTTGGGCACAACAATAGCAGTTTTTACTATACTAATTTACATGTTCTTAGGTTTATCATAGAAGATCTAGATATATTTTCTTTTATTTATATAAGATTCATACACTTTATTTATTTATTTATTTTTAATAAATCTTAATTGTTCAGATTGTTACAATTGTCCATCCATTTTTCTCCATAGCTCCCCTGCACCTGGTTCCTACCACACACTCTGCCCTTGCTTCCCCCCTGCCCCACTGTCATCATCCATAGGTATATGATTTTTGTCCAGTCTCTTCCTGCACCCTCCACACCGCTTTCCTTCCCTTGGGAGAATTTTAAGTCCACTCCCTTTCTATGCCCCTGATTCTATTATATTCACCAGTTTATTCTGTTCATCAGATTTTTTATTCATTTGATTTTTTTAGATACACTTGTTGATAAATATCTGTTAGTTGCTCATAATTTTTATCATTATCTTATTCTTCTTCTTCCTCTTATTTTATAAAAAATATATTTTATTGATTTTTTACAGAGAGGAAGAGAGAAGGATAGAGTTAGAAACATCAATGAGAGAGAATCATCCATCAGCTGCCTCTTGCACACCTTGTGTGGAATATGCCAGCAGCTAAGATACATGCCTTTGATGGGAATGGAACCTGGGACCTTTCAGTTTGCAGGCCAATGCTCTATCCACTGAGCCAAACCGGTCTCAGCTTCTTCCTCTTCTTAAAGAATACCTTTCAACATTTTATATAATACTGGATTGGCAGTGATGAACTCCTTTAGCCTTTTCTTATCTGTGAAGCCATTTATCTGATGCCTAATGAGCCAGTTAGTTAGGATTCATCTTTATTGCATGCAGGCTCAGAGCAAATTTTGAACTAACACAGGTTCTGAACTAACAGAGGAGGGAGTATTTCCTTTTTTCATATACTTCTAGTTTGTTGTGTAAGACAGCTTATAACTATGAGTACATATCTATATAGACACCTGTAACCTTGGATAAACAAACACTTGACAGAATATGTGACTTACTATCAGTATCAGTGTATCAGCCCCTATAGATGGCTAGATTGCAACATCTGATAGTTAAGTTTATCTTTTCTATTATTCAAGCTAAAAAAATGAAGTTATATTTTGTAGAATAAGAGAAACTGCCCCCAAGGGAATGTTGTCAGAGTAACCTAGTCTCTGGAAAGGAGGGAGGAGGGTGAGTCAGGAAGGCACCAGTTGTAGCCAGCATCCTTGAGTCTTTTCCCATCTGGGGTCCCCCCCTAGGACGACAAGATCAGGCATGCACCCCAGGGTCACAGATGCACCCGTTATATCCAGATTCATGCAAATGGTGCTCTCCTCCTGCTCATAAAAAAGGGACCAGCCCCACAGGCTCGGGAGACACCTAGAACCCACGTGCCTGAGACAGAACCCCAGCAACTCCACCATGCACTTGGTACCAAGCTGCGTTTTCCTCCTGATCATTCTTCAAGGTCATTCTCAGGAGAGGGAAGTCTGAGCCCTGTGCTTGTGCCTGTTTGTGCTTCCATGTGATTCTAAGTCCATCTTGTGTCTTTGTGTTTGCAGGTTTCCACTGTGAGGTGCAGCTGGTGGAGTCTGGGGGAGGCTTGGTGCGGCCTGGGAGGGTCTATAAGACTCTCCTGTGCAGCCTCTTGATGCACCTTCAGTAGCTCCTGGATGTTCTGGGTCCACCAGGCTCCAGGGAAGGGACTGGAGTGGCTTGAAATCCATCCTGATGGAAGTACCACGAAATATGCCCGTGCTGTGAAGGGCTGCTTCACCATCTTCAGAGACAATGCCAAGAACACGCTCTGTCTGCAAATGAACAGTCTGAAAGATGAGGACACTGTCCTGTATTACTGTACCAGACAAACAGTGAGGGGAACTCAGTGTGAGCCCAGACACAGACCTCCCTGAGGGAGGAGGCAAGGCTGGGCTGCAGGGTGCATGGGCACCAGCACAGGTGAAACATCTGATAGTTAAGTTTATCTTTTCACTCCAGGGAGCGATGGGCACCAGCACAGGTGAAAGGCCTGGGGCTGGTGAGAGTTGAGCAAAGACACCATTTCCTGCTCTGCTTTAAATTAACTTTGCTCCCAGGCTCAGCCACAGAACTCACAGAAAGTCATTTTCTACATCTGAGTTTAGGGATTGTGTTTGTGAATAAAAACGAGGCTTTGTCATGAATATGACACAATTCAATGACTGAAGGGGTCTCATGGTAGACTCTGATCACAAATTCCTATCTGAGGATTAATAAAACAAATTAAATAAATCAAGGAATCTTACGTTAATAAGAAAGGACAGGAAGGAAATGGCAGGAGGAAATCCCCATCTTAGTACTGTTAATGTAAAAAACAATAACATTTAAGCCCTAACAGTCTTGGCTCAGTAGATAGAGTGTTGGCCTGCACACTGAAGGGTTCAGGTTCAATTCCGGTCAAGGGCATGTACCTTGGTTGTGGGCACGTCCCCATTGGGGAGTGTGCGGGAGGCAGCTTTCACTGTTTCTCTCTCTGATGTTTCTAATTCTCTATCCCCCACCCTCCCTCTCTGTAAAAAATTAATAAAATGTATTTTTTAAAAGCATCCAAACCTATAAAGAGATTTTTGTGAGTTTATTTCAGCCAAATTGTCAACAAATGTGGGAAGCAGAACCTCAACAAACTGAACTAATGTTCCTGAGAATGGTGGGTTACATCTGTATTTATACATTGGAATCCAAAGAGGGATGTAGTAGGTGAGTTACATAAAATCCATTGGTGATAGACTAGAGCAGGGGTCGGCAACCTGCGGCTCCGGAGCCGCATGCGGCTCTTTTGAAGCTATGCTGCGGCTCCCAGCCTGCCAATAGCAGGTGGGGGGAGGAGGGGAGGCAGGGAGCTGTATCACTTATCTCCGCCACCTCCAGTGCTCCTGGCGCTCTGTGTGGCAGGTTGCTGGCCACTTAGCGTCGCTAGGCAACCACAGCGTCCCTGTCCTGGCCCAGCCTCCTCCCTCACATCACAGCCTGTGCACCTCTGAGCTGGGTTGGAGGAGACTGCTGCGAGGGAAAAGAGAGGTGCTGACAGAGAGGACACTGAAAAATAATAATAATAAAAAAGCAATAAAGAGAAAAAAGGGAGAAGGAAAAAGAAGAGGACAGAGAGGACTGGAGAAAGAGAAAGAGAGGGCTTGCAGTGTGACTGTCACTGGGAGTCGGGCCTGTACAGTGAGTGGAAAGCATATATTCTGACCTCCTGCTCCACAACAAGGTCTGGTGGCTGTCCAGAGGCGAGGTGCTAAAACTCTTTGTCGCATGTTTGGAAGAAGTAAAAACTTTCCTGGCCAGCAAAGAGCTCACCTTTCCTGAGCTGGAACAACCAGTGGCTGGAAAAATTACATTTTATGGTAGACATGACAGCACATCTAAACACACTAAATACAACCCTTCAGGGGAAAGGAAGCACAGCCCTGCACATGCTGGAGGAGGTTTTGGCATTCGAGCACAAGTTGACAGTGTTTGTCAAAGATTTACAGAGAGGTACACTGTCTCACTTTCCCTCTTTGAGAGAGTTCAAACAAAGTCATGATACGATAAATTTGGAATATTTGAAGTCTGCAATCACCACAATGCAAAGTTCGTTTGGGAAACGATTCTGTGAGTTCAGAGAGGAAAAAGACACATTATCCTTCCCTGTCACTCCCCTGGCGATCGATCCATCCCTATTGAATATGACTGCATTTGCAGGTCTAAGTCTACCTGATCTTGAGATGGAACTGGCCGATATAGCCGACAAAGATATATGGGTGTCCAAGTTCAAATGCTTGGCCGCTACTCTTGAGGATGTTGCCCGTCAGAAGGCCATTTTGGCTCAGAATCATAAATGGAGTGATATTGAAAACCTTCCCAAACAGGACAAACTTTTATTCGAAACATGGAATGCCATCTCCAACACTTATATAAACATGAAAAAGTATGCATTTGGAGTCCTGTCGATCTTCGGCTCCACATCTCCAACATGAACTATATTAAAAACAAACATCAATTACGCCTCACAGATGACAACTTGCAAGCCTGTGTGAAAATGAAGGTAACGTCTTACAGCCCTGATGTGCAGACACTGTGCACTGAGGTTCAGGAGCAAAAATCCCATTAACCAGGTAAATTAAATATTTTAATTAGCTATTAATTTGCAAAAATATATTTTACATTGTTAAGTGAAAAAGTCCTTTTTTCCTTCAGATTGACAGCTAACTGCACGATCCGGTATATAGCATTAAGGTAAGAAACAATATACGCAGTGTTATATTTGTTTTAAATGTCGCAATGGTTTTGCGGCTCCCAGGTGTTTTTTTTTTTTCCTTCGAAAACAGGTCCAAGTGGCTCTTTATGTCTTAAAGATTGCTGACCCCTGGACTAGAGAGTTGAGGGGTAGGAGAAAGCAAAGCTGGAAAACCTCTGGGATTCCATAAAGAGTAAAATGAGAGACACATGCTTAGCTGGGTGCAGGAACCATCAACATACTAACAGAGAAGCAATTTGTGTCTCTGTGCCAGTGCCGAGGCACATTAGGCTGTTCACCAAGGGGTCTTGGAAAAGGGAAGTTATAAATTATCCAGACACTGCAAGGGTATCCTATCTAATAAAAGTGTAATATGCAAACTGACCATCACTCCAACACACAAGATGAACTCCCCATGTGTTCAATGATGGCCTCCCCCTTGTGGACACAAGATAGCCACCCTAAGTTGGCCAGCAGGGGAAGGCAGTTGTGAGGGACCAGGACAGCAGGGGAGAACATTTGGGGGAGACCCAGGCCTACAGGAGAGGACAGTTGGGGGGACCAGGCCTGCAGGGAGAACAGTTGGGAGGGGATACCCAAGCCTTCAGGGGAGGGAAGTTGGGGTCAAGGCCAGTATGTGAGGGCAGTTGGGAATGACCAGGCCTTCAGGGAAGAGAAGTAGGGTGGGGGGCAGGCTGGCAAGGGAAGAAAGTTAGGGGTGACTTAGCCAGCAGGGGAGGGCAGTTGGGAATGACCAGGTCAGCAGAGGAGGGCAGTTAAGGATAATAGGGCAGGCAGAAGAGCAGTTAGGTGTCCATCAGGCTGGCAGGCCAAAGTGGTTAGAGGCAAGTAGGCAGGTGAGCAGTTAGGAGACAACAGTCCTAGATTGTGAGAGGGATATCCGACTGCCCATTTAGGTCCGATCCTTCCCCCTCTTGCTTCACCCCCCTCCCATGCACGATCATACACATTTCTTCCCATGGGGAAGATGATGAAAATAAGACATTTGGAGGTGGGGTGCTAGCAGCTTGACTCTGGATCCCTAATCCACATTCCTGTTAGCCTATAGTCTAGTCACTACCCCTTCCTTAATCTGGTTTTCCAAGACCTCTTTACCTAAATACTCCCATTTTACAGAGGCCATAAACCATGAAACATACATAACCCTGGAGGGTATATTGGCTCTGGCACTAGATCAGGCCTTTAGGTGTGATAATATGGCTCCCATCCCATCAGACGGGGTTTTCTGAAAAGCCTGAGAAAGGTCTGAAGTCCCATCCATATTTGGGGGACAAAGAAACCAAAGACCATAAAGGGAGGGCTTCCTCCATATTGAGGTTCAGGATTTGGAGAGATACAGTCTCCCCTGAATCACAGTACTGGTGCATGTGAAACATCTGGAAATAAATGGGTTTTTCCTGTGTCTCCAAGTCCTCCTGTGTGTTCTTAGGTTGCTTGGTAAGTTTGTAACCTGGAGCGAAAAGTGCACACAGTTATCACAAACCTGCTTCCTGAATGAGATTAATTCTAAACAATTCATACCCTGTGGTGTGCAGGCCATTTGTCCAACCACTGAGCAACACCAGCCAGGGCTCCATTTTAAAGATTGGAAACTGTCCCACATTGAGAGGCTGGGAACACAGGCCTTTTGCACACAAACAGCAGGGAAGTGGAGTGAAATCTGTGGTTTCGGGCAGGCAGTTGCGGGCTTGTGACAGGGACAGGAGGTTTGAGACAGAGGCTGTGGTCACAGGGTCCAGCCCAGCCTCTCCTCCCTCATCACTTGCACACATTCCAGGTATTGATAGGGGAGAGATAGAATGTGGGGGACCAGCTAGAACAGTAAGACACAGTAATCCTGCTCTGGTTACAAACAATGATTGTTCATTCTGATTGAAGAAGCACGTTCTCACCTGGCTGGCAGCCGCACGGGGACCTGGGAGCTCACCTGCAAGTGCAGCCCTTCCTCCCATGTGGAGCTGCCGGGGATCAGGGAGAGACTCACAATTTTGGTGCAGGAAGCAGCCCGCCAGCCCGGGGAATACCCAGGCCTCTGCTCCCTGTCAACAGCCCCGATGGCACAATCTTTGGCCACTTCCTGTGTGAGCTTCTGTCCTTTTACCCAATACAAGCAGCTGGTTATGGGGGGCTGAGCAGGTTTCTGTGGATGGCCAGTTGTGCTCCGCTATTGCCCACAGCAGTGGAATAAAGGCTCGTGTATGATCCACCCTGTCTCTGCCTCATTGGCTCAGCAGTGACAGGCAGCAGAGGCCCATGCATTGCCCGGTTCCATATTCATGTGTGTGAGATGTGATTGGGGAAAACAACAAAAAGATAATCTTTCTGTCTCAAAATAAAAGCATCATTCCAATGCAAGTTCCTATTCCCAAAATCAGAAAGGCAACATGGCCCACAGCGGGTGAAGGAGAGCAAGAGGAAGATCCATCCATGTGCCTCTGGGGGAAGCAACCCTGGGTCCTCATCAAACCCCAAGGATGGAGGACTCTCAATCCTGAGAGCTGTCTGTCCCCAAGAAATGGGGACAGTTTGACTGGTGTCATGAAAGGAGGAGTGGAGCAGGTACGGATGGGACCCATTGTGGTCAGGATTCCTGAGTCCTTTCCTTCTGGGGTCGCCCTAGGATGACAAGGTCAGGCATGCATCCCAAGGTCCTAGCTGCACCCTTATATCCAGACACCATGCAAATGGGGCTCCCCTCCTGCTCATAAAGTAGGGCCCAGCCCCACATGCTGGGGAGACACCCAGAACTCACGTGTCTGAGACAGGACCCCAGCGGATCCACCATGGACTTGGTGCCAAGCTGTGTTTTCCTCCTGATCATTCTTCAAGGTCATTCTCAGGAGAGGGGAGCCTGAGCCCTGTGCCTGTGCCTGTTTGTGCTTCCATGTGATTCTAAGTCCCCACTTGTCTCTGTGTTTGCAGGTGTCCAGTGTGAGGTGCAGCTGGTGGAGTCTGGGGGAGGCTTCGTTCGGCCTGGGGGGTCTCTGAGACTCTCCTGTGCAGCCTCTGGATTCACCTTCAGTAGCTACTGGATGCACTGGGTCAGCCAGGCTCCAGGGAAGGGGCTGGAGTGGCTTGGGGAAATCAATCCTGATGGACGTGGCACAGTCTATGCCAGTGCTGTGAAGGGCCGCTTCACCATCTCCAGAGACAACGCCAAGAACACGCTGTATCTGCAAATGAACAGCCTGAGAGCCGAGGACACGGCTGTGTGGTACTGTGTCAGGGGCCCGCCGCAGGGTGAAGGGAAGTCAGTGTGAGCCCAGACACAAACCTCCCTGAGGGAGGCTGCAGGGCTGGGCTGCAGAGGGCATCCAGGACACTAGGGGGCGTTGAGCTGATGGAGAGTTGTTCTGCCTTAAATTAACTTTGCTCCCAGGCTCAGACACAGAGCTCACAGAAAGCCCTTATCTATGTCTAGGTTTAGAGATTGTGTTTGGGAATAAAAATGGAGGCCCTGTCGTGAATCTGGCACAATTCAGTGACTGAAGGGTGTTTCACAGGAGACTGATTCCAAATTCCTATAAAGAAAAATCAAATTAAATAAATAAAAGAATCTTATGTTAATTAAACAGGACAGGAAGGAAATGGGAGGAAGAAACCCCTTCTTAGTACAGTTAACATAAAAAACAATAACATTCAAGCGCTAAAAGGTTTGGCTCAGTGGATAGAGTGTTGGCTTGCAGACTGAAGGGTTCAGGTTTGATTCTGGTCAAGGACATGTACCTTGGTTGTGGGCACATCCCCAGTGGGGCTGTGCAGGAGGCAGCTTCCAATGTTTCTCTCTCACTGATGTTTCTAATTCTCTATCCTTCTCCCACCCTCCCTCTCTGTAAAAAATCAATAAAATGTATATTTTTAAAAACATCCAAACCTATAAAGAGAGTTTGTGAGTTTATTTTAGCCAAATTGTTGACAAATGTGGGAAACAGAACCTCCACAAACTGAGTTAATGCTCCTGAGAATTGCAGGTTACATCTGTATTGATACAATGCAATGCAAGGAGGAACATAGGTGGGTTACATGAAATCCATTGGTGATAGACTAGAGAGGTGAGGAGCAGGAGAAAACAAAGCTGGGAAACCTCTGGGATTCCATAAAGAGTAAAATGAAAGACACGTGCTTAGGTGGGTGCAGGAACCATCAATGTGATAACAGTGAAGGAATTTGTGCTCTCTGTGCTGGTGCTCAGGCACATTAGGCTGTACACCAAGGGGTCTGGGAAAAGGGAAGTTACAAATTATCCAGACACTGCAAGAGTATCCTATCTAATAAAAGTGTAATATGCAAACTGACCATCACTCCAACACACAAGATGAACTCCCCATGTGTTCAATGATGGCCTCCCCCTTGTGGACACAAGATAGCCACCCTAAGTTGGCCAGCAGGGGAAGGCAGTTGTGAGGGAGCAGGACAGCAGGGGAGAACATTTGGGGGGGACCCAGGCCTACAGGAGAGGACAGTTGGCGGGATCAGGCCTGTAGGAAGAACAGTTGGGAGGGGTACCAAGCCTTCAGGGGAGAAGGCAGGTATGTGAGGGCAGTTGGGAATTACTAAGCCTTCAGGGAAGAGAAGTTTGGGGGAGGTTCGGGGGACGGGGGGGGGGGGGTGGGGTGGGGGGGGAGGACCAGGCTGGCAAGGGAAGAAAGTTAGGGGTGACTTAGTCAGCAAGGGAGGGCAGTTGGGAATGATCAGGTCAGCAAAGGAAGGGAGTTAAGGATAATGGGGCAGGTAGAAGAGTAGTTAGGTGTCCATCAGGCTGGCAGGAGAGTAGTTAGGGGTAATCAGGCTAGCAGGCAGAAGTGGTTAGAGGCAAGTAGGCAGGTGAGCAGTTAGGTGACAGCAGTCCTGGATTGTGAGAGGGATATCCGACTGCCCATTTAGGTCTGATCCTTCCCCCCTCTTCCTTCCCCCCCTCTCATGCATGATCATACCCATTTCTTCCCGTGGGGATGATGATGAAAATAAGACATTTGGGGAGGTGGGGTGCTAGTAGCCAGACTCTGCATCCCTAATCCACATTCCTATTAGCCTATAGTCTACTCACTGCCCCTTCCTTAATCTGGTCTTCCAAGAAATGTTTACCTAAATACTCACATTTTACAGAGGCCATAAACCATGAACCATCCACAACCTCGGAGGGTATATCAGCTCTGCCACTAGACCAGGCCTTTAGGTGTGGTCACATGGCTCCCATCCCATCAGAAGGGGTTTTCTGCAAAGCCCGAGAAAGGTCTGAAGTCCCACCCGTATTTGGGAAACAAAGAAACCAAAGGGTATAAAGGGAGAACATCCTCTATATTGGGGCTCAGGATTTGGAGAGAAACAGTCTCCCCTGAATCACGGTACTGGTGCATGTGAAACATCTGGAAATAAATGGGTTTTTTCCTGTGTCTCCAAGTCCTCCTGTGTGTTCTTCGGTTGCCTGGTAAGTTTGTAACCTGGAGCGAAAAGTGCACACAGTTATTACAAACCTACTTCCTTAATGGGATTAATTTTAAAGAATTCACACCCTTTCGATGGTCCAGCCACTGAACCACACCAGCCAGGGCTCCATTTTAAAGATTGGAAACTCTTCCACATTCAGAGGCTGGGAACACAGGCCTTTTGCACACAAACAGCAGGGAAGTCGAGTGAAATCTGTGGTTTCGGGCAGGCAGTTGCGGGCTTGTGACAGGGACAGCAGGTTTGAGACAGAGGCTGTGGCCACAGGATCCAGCCCAGCCTCTTCTCCCTCATCACTTGCACACATTCCAGGTATTGATAGGAAGAGATAGAATGTGAGGGACCAGCTAGAACAGTAAGACACAGTAATCCTGCTCTGGTAACCATGATTGTTCATTCTGATTGAAGAAGCACGTTCTCACCTGGCTGGCAGCCGCACGGGGACCTGGGAGCTCACCTGCAAGTGCAGCCCTTCCTCCCATGTGGAGCTGCCGGGGATCAGGGAGAGATTCACAACTTCGCTGCAGGAAGCAGCCTGCCAGCCCGGGGAATACCCAGGCCTCTGCTCCCTGTCAATGGCCCCTTTGGCATAGCCTTTGGGCATTTTCCCTGTGAGCTTCTGTCCTTTTACCCAATACAAGTAGCTGGATATGGGGGGGAGAGCAGATTTCTGTGGATGGCCGGCTGCACTCTCATATTGCCCGCAGCATTGGAATAAAGGCTCATGTATGATCCACCCTGTCTCTGCCTCATTGGCTCAGCAGTGACAGGCAGCAGAGGCCCATGCATTGCCCGGTTCAATATTCATGTGTGTGAGATGTGATTGGGGAAAACAACAAAGATAATCCTTTAGTCTCAAAATAAAAGAATCATTCCAATACAAATTTTTATCCCAAAGAAATGGGGTCAGGATAACTGGGTCTTGCAAATGGAAAAAGGGAGGGAGGATGGGTCAGGACAGGACCCCTTGTGGCCAGCATCCTAGAGTCCTTTCCATCTGGGGCCGCATGCAGCCCAGTGTCCTCGCTGCACCTTTATATCCAGACGCCATGCAAACGGGGCTCTCCTCCTGCTCATAAAAGTGGGCCCAGCCCCACATGCTGGGGAGACACCCAGAACCCACGTTCCTGAGACAGGACCTCAGCGGCTCCACTAAGAACTTGGTGCCAAACTGTGTTTTCCTCGTGATCATTCTTCAAGGTCATTCTCAGGAGAGGGGAGCCTGAGCCCTGTGCCTGTGCCTGTTTGTGCTTCCATGTGATTCTAAGTCCCCCTGTGTCTCTGTGTTTACAGGTGTCCAGTGTGACGTGCAGCTGGTGGAGGCTGGTGGAGGCTTCGTGCAACCTGAGGGGGGGAGGTCACTTAGACTCTCCTGTGCAGCCTCTGGATTCACCTTCAGTAGCTCCTGGATGTTCTGGGTCTGCCAGGCTCCAGGGAAGTGGCTGGAGTGGCTTGGGGAAATTAATCCTGATGGAAGTACCACAAACTATGCCAGTGCTGTGAAGGGCTGCTTCACCATCTCCAGAGACAATGCCAAGAACACGCTGTATGTGCAAATGAACAGCCTGAAAGATGAGGACACAGCCTTGTATTACTGTGCCAGATACACAGTAAGGGGAAGTCAGTGTGAGCCCAGATACAAACCTCCCTGAGGGAGGCCGAAGGGCTGGGCTTCAGGGACCATCCAGTGCACCACGGGGTGCTGGGAACCAGAAAAGGTCCCAGAAAGGAACGTGTGGAGGCTTAAGCCAAGACAAAATTTCCTGCTCTGCCTTAATTTAACTTTGCTCCCAGGCTCAGTCACAGAACTCACAGAAAGCCCTTGTCTATGTCTAGCTTTAGCTATTGTGTTTGTGAATAAAAACAGAGGCTCTGTAGTGAATCTGACAAAATTCAGTGACAGGAGGGCATCTCATGGGAGACTGATTGAGAAGGCTGAACCCTATTTCTTAAAACTACTGTTTTGAATTCTCTGCTTTTCTTCAGATGGCCTCTTACTCTAAAAAAATAACTTTGCTTTCTAGCCTGCTTTAGCCTGATTGAATAATGAAGAAGATCAACTTAGCTGTCTAACCTTGTAGACCAGAGACTAGATACACCCATACTCTCAAGGCCAGGCCAGGTACATTTTTTAATTGTTTTCAAGGACAGCAGCAAGATAAACACTAAGCACACACTGGGCTGGCTCTTTGAATAATAAAAAGATAAGTTCTGCTTGTAGCCTTGCTTAGAATTTGAATTCTTTTTCTCTAAGCCCACCTCCGTAAATTAAGTGTGACTCCAAAGTCTCTGAGTGTGACTGTGACAGTTGGCCTAGCCGGCCCAAGAGATAAGGCCAGTTCTTTGTCCTGAGGGGCCAATCAGGGAGTGACAAACCAGCAGTGGAATGGGAAGGGATGTATAAGAGGAGGGACTGCCCCTCCATCGGGGCTCTTACCTGAGTGTTTGCCTGCTGCTGCGTCAGCCATGGTTTGAGCCGGGATTCGAATCTGTAATAAATTCTTGCTGGCTTAATCAAATTGGCTTTGGTGGTCCATTTCTTGGGGACTCGCTCCATAACATTTGGAGGCCCCAGGGAGATCCCACCTGAGGGACTTCTCAGTGAGCCCCTCTAAGAAATTTCATGTCCTCTGGAACACCAGACCACGCCCGGATCTGCCTGCTCGGCGCCGGTAAGTCAGGCCTGTTTTCTCTTTCAGTTTCTTGTCCTGGTTTGGTACGTACCCTGTTATCGTGAACTTAGGGAGGCGGGACACCGCAAAACTCCCAGTTCACAACCGAGGTGGTGACAACCACCAAGGCCTGGTTTTGGAGTCTGGAGACTCCCTGGTTCTGCGTAGTTTTGGAGTCTGGAGACTTCCTGGTTCTGCCTGGTTTTGGAGTCTGGAGACTCCCTGGTTCTGCCTGGTTTTGGAGTCTGGAGACTCCCTGGTTCTGGTCTGAATGAGTGTCGTTGTGAGTGTTGAGGGAGTGCGGCCGCAATCGAGTGTGTGGGAGTTGATAAAAGTGATTTCATTTTTCCTCTTTTGGATTTGCTTTGGAATTATCCTTTGCCTAACTGTTTATAAATTGGGAAGAAAGAGAGAAATGGGGCAAGGAAACTCAAAGGAGAGTTACCTAAGTCCCCTTGAATGTATGATTAAAAATTTTTCTGACTTCAGAAAATGAGGTGAAGGCTATGGTGTTTCCATAGATGCCTTCACTCTCTGGAGACTCTGTGAGTTGGAGAGGCCAATATTTGAGGTTGATTGGCCTTCAACAGGGACCCTAGACATGGGGCCCTGTAAGGGAGTCTGGTGGATAGTCTATGGGAGCCCCGGGCATCCAGACCAAATTCCCTACATTGATATCTGGATTGATATTCTTTTTGATAACCCCAAATGGCTGAAGAAGTGTGGTTGTCTCCCTGATAAAGGAAAATTGGGAAAGAGACCTCCTAGGTCCATCTTACTCGCCCAGCCACCGGCAGGCCGAGAGAAACCGATTCAGGCCACTTCAGCACCCTCTGTTTTAGAGGCTTCTGAAGAAGACCCGATGTCGGGCCTGAAATTCCCTTGCCCAGCCCCTTATGTAGCCACAGCTGCCTCCACTACCTGCCCAAGCGAGGGGAAGGGGCCTGACCCCCCAGTGAGATCCCAGATGAGAGTGGAGTATCCCCTCCCTGCCCTGAGAAGCAGCCACCAAGAAGGAGCCCCCTGTGTCACCTGACTCTTCCAGTTCGGGTGAGGGAGATAGAAAAGGGGCCACCCTTAATGATCTCCCCCTCAGTCCTCCCCACATTCGATTGGGAGCCCAGTTTAATGAAAGCCGACCGGCCACCCTGTTACCACTTAGGGAGGTGGGGGAAACAGACTCCCATGGGCTGCGCCTAAGGACTTATGTTCCTTTCACCACCTCTGATTTATACAATTTATACAATCAGAATCCCCCCTTTTTGCAGAACCCCAGGGGCTGATAACTTTACTGGAGTCTGTATTCTACACTCACCAGCCCACCTGGGATGACTGCCAGCAACTATTAAACACCCTGTTTACCACAGAGGAGAGAGAGAATACAGACTGAAGGGAGAAAACAAGTTCTTGACGGCCATGGGGAGCCGGTTACAGATTCAGCCCAGACTGACACCGTCTTCCCCTTGGCACGCCCAAATTGGAACCCCAATTCAGTGTTAGGAAGGGAGGCTGGGAGGTCTTGACCATTATCGCCAGGTTCTCCTGAGAGGCATTCGGGCTGCCGCTCGAAAGCCTACCAATCTCTCTAAGGTGACCAAGACCAAAAAGGGCCAAATGAGAGTCTGGCGGCTTTCCTCGAGCAACTATGTGAGGCCTATAGGACATACACACCTATAGATCCTGATGCCCTGCAAATCAGGCAGCCCTGGTGGTCCAATTTGTAGCACAGTCAGCCCCAGACATTAGGAAAAAATTACAGAAACTAGAAGGCTTTGAAGGGAAGTCTCCTTCTGAGCGGCTGGCTATAGCCCAGAGGGTTTTTGAAAACCGAGAGGATCCATCACAGGCCCTGACCCAGAAGATGGCCAAGGTCCTCATAGCCATAGAAGAGAGGGACAGAGGAAAAGGGGGAAATGGGCAAGGAAAAGGAAAAGGAAGATGGCACAGGCAAGGTCAGAGACAATTGCTCTGGTGGAATCAGTGTGCATATTGCAAGAAGACAGGTCATTGGAGGAAGGAGTGCCCTGAGAGACAAAGGATAAGGAGGTCGGATCCCAGTCCAGTCTACTTCTTGGTGGAAGAAGTAGACAGGATGTCAGGGCTCCTCCACCCCCCGGGAGCCCCGGGTAACACTGACTGTGGGGGGCAAGCCTGTTGACTTCTTGGTGGATATCAGGGCCACCCATTCTGTCCTCCTAGAGCCTAAAGTCCCATTGTCCTCCCGAAGAACAGCTATTGTGGGGCCAACTGGGAAACTGAAATCTTACCCTTGGTCCCAGGCCCCCATCACCAACCTAGGAGAGAAAATGGTCACCCATTCCTTCCTTGTTATCCCTGAATGCCCTGAGACACTCCTGGGAAGGGACCTCCTCCAAAAATTAAAGGCCACTATCTCCTTCACAGAGGAGGGCCCCCAAGTTAAAACGGGGGAAGGAAAAGTCCTTGTTAAGTTCCCTCTAGAAGAAGAGTACAGGTTACTCGACAAGCCTTCCCCGGGGATGGAATCTGATCTCCTAGCACAGTGGCAACAGGAGACCCCAGAGGTATGGGCTGAAACCAATCCGCCATGCCTCGCAGGGCACCGGCTCCAATACTGTCCAATTCCTGAGCACTGCTCTGCCAGTCTGTATCCGCCAGTATCAAATCAGTGGATAGGCCAGGGTGGGAATCTCAAAACATATCAGAAGGCTTAAAGAAGCAGGGATCTTAGTCCCGTGCCAATCGGCCTGGAACACTCCACTCCTACCTGTGCAAAAGCCAGGCACAGAGGACTTCAGGCCAGTCCAGGACTTAAGGGAAGTCAATACGCGGGTGGAGACCATTCACCCAACTCTTCCAAACCCCTACACCTGCTCAGCCTCCTTAAACCAGACCAACTATTTTGTTCAATGCTGGACTTAAAGTATGCATTCTTCTGCCTCCCCTTAGCACCCCAGAGCCAGCCCATTTTCGCATTTGAGTGAGTAGACCCAGAGAAAGGGGACTCAGGACAACTGACTTGGACCTGCCTGCCCCAGGGGTTCAAGAACTCTCCCACTCTCTTCGATGAGGCTCTAAGTCAGGATCTCCAGAACTTTAGAGCCAGGCATCAGGAGGCCACATTACTCCAGTATGTGGACGACCTCCTCCTGGCCACCTCAACTTTATCGGAGTGTCAAGAAGTCACCCGGGACTTACTAAAAATTCTAGGGAACCTCGGCTACCGAGTCTCAGCTAAAAAGGCCCAACTCTGCAAGACTGAGGTTACATATTTGGGGTACCATCTTCGCCAAGGAGAGTGCACCCTCTCTCAGAGTAGAATTCAAGCCATCCTGCAAATCCCCATTCCAACCAAAAGGCAAGTACGGGAGTTCCTCGGGGCGGTCGGGTACTGCAGACTGGATTTTAGGCTTTGCAGAAATTGCTAAGCCACTGTACACCGCAACTGGGGGAAAGAATCCAACTTTCACCTGGACTACAACAGAAGAAGAAGCATTCAACGCACTCAAGACAGCATTGGTGAGTGCCCCTGCTTTGGCTCTGCCAGACCTTGAAAAGCCATTTCACTTGTTTATGGGGAGTAGCGAAGGGGGTGCTAACCCAGACACTAGGTCCCTGGAGACGGCCAGTTGCCTACCTGTCTAAAAGACTGGACCCTGTGGCTGCTGGGTGGCCCGGGTGCTTACGTGCCATCGCAGCCACAGCCACCCTGGTAAAGGAGGCATCAAAGTTGACTTTTGGTCAGAACCTCCCCAAGTTACGGTTCCCCACAATGTTGAACAACTATTACGGGACCCCCCAGAGAGGTGGCTTTCAAATGCTCAAATAACCCAGTATCAAGTCCTCCTCCTTGATCCTCTAAGAATAAGTTTCCTCCAAACTGCCGCCTTAAACCCTGCCACATTGCTACCAGAGCCTAGAGAAGATGCCCCACTCCATGACTGCGGTGAGATACTCATGTCCCTACTCACTGACATCCCTCTACCCGAGGCCGATGAGACCCTCTTTACCGATGGGAGCAGTTTTGTGGAAAAGGGCACAAGATATGCAGGAATGGCCGTAGTCACTCTGGATACTGTCATTTGGGTGCAAGCCCTAGCACACGGGACTTCTGCACAAAAGGCTGAATTGATTGCCCTAACCCAGGCGCTCCGATGGGGTAAGGGAAAGAGGGTCAATATCTACACAGACAGTAGGTATGCCTTTGCCACTGTTCATGTACATGGAACCCTGTACAAGGAAAGGGGCCTCCTCACGGCAGGAGGGAAGGACATTAAAAACTCTCAAAAAATCCTGAACATACTGTCCTCAGTTTGGGGACCTAAGGAGGTGGCAGTCATCCATTGCAGGGGACACCAGAAAGACAACTCTGAGATATCCAGGGGAAACCGTCTAGCTGACCAAACAGCTAGGGACATTGCCAAAAGACCAGTAGGGCCCCGGGAAGTCCTGATCCTCCAGAAGGATGCCATTCCTCCAAGCCCTCATTACACCTCAGAGGAGGAGGAACTAGGTCAGAAGCTCCAAGGGACAAAGAACGAAGGAGGATGGGTCCGCCTGCCCGATGGGAGGATCTTCCTTCCCCAGGCCTTGGGAAGGAAAATAGTTGAGCAAACACATCGGAACACCCACCTAGGGGGAACTAAACTGGCCGAGCTCCTCTGGAAGAGCTATTTTCTAAAAGGACTGTATAAACTCACTCAGGACATTGCTCGAAGATGCCAAACGTGTGCCAGGGTGAATCCTAACCCTATTCAGGTTAGGGAACCCTGGAGTTCGGTTCAGGGGAAGCACCCCAGGAGAGCACTGGGAGCTGGACTTTACGGAACTACCTGTGATAAGAGGAGGCTAAAAGTACCTCCTTGTATTAGTGGACACCTTCTCGGGTTGGTCAGAGGCATTTGCTACCAGAAAAGAGACAGCGCAGATAGTGGTTAAACAATTACTCTCCAAAATTCTACCTCGGTTTGGCCTACCACTATATCTGGGGTCTGACAATGGTCCGGTGTTCACTGCCCAGATCACCAAACAATTGGCATCCTCTCTAAAAATTAACTGGGAACTTCATTGCATATACAGACCTCAGAGTTCAGGACAGGTAGAAAGGATGAATCAAACACTCAAGGAGTTTTTAACAAAACTGAGACTCGAAACTGGCGGTGATTGGGTAAGTCTCCTCCCTTTTGCCCTCCTTTGGGCCAGATATACCCCTTATTCACAGGGTTTTACCCCTTATGAGATCATTTTTGGAAGGCCACCCCCAATCCTTCCCCAGCTGGGGGAGGAACATCTCAGAGCCATCCACAACCAAAATCTTCTTAAGTCATTACAGGCACTCCAGCTTACTCGGAGAGCAATTCAGAAGACAGTCCGAGGAGAGGAGACTGAGAGAGGCCAAATATTCAGAAGCCCAGTCGTCGAACCTGGGGAGCTGGTCTGGGTTAAGAAGCTCAACCCCGGTCTGCCTGAGCTTCAGTGGGATGGCCCATTCACGGTTGTCCTCAGCGGTAAAAGTTGCAGGGAAGCAACATTGGATTCACCACACCCGACTGAAAAAGGCAGAGGGTGACCAGAAGGGAGAATGGAGAATTCAACCCACGTCTGATCCTCTAAAAGTCAAATTTTCCTGATCCAAGTCATCCTCATCTTGAGCACTACAGGGGCAAGTTCCTCTACCCCCTCCCGGCCTACCCTCTATCACTGGGAAGTTACTCGAACTCTAGATGGATCTGTAATAGCAAATACTACAACAGCCGGGTACCCTATCTTTCATTTTGACCTATGTAAAATGTTTGGAGAAGATTGGGGAAGATCAAGGAAGGAGGACTCTCTAGGATTTGGATACCGGGGAGGAGGAGGGGCAGTAGTCGCAGGCTAAGGCTGCGGGGATCGTAGCCTAGAAAAAGGACTATAGCACAGTCAACATTACATCTGCCCTCGGAAAGGTACTAGTGAGTGCGGGGGTAAAGATAGTTATTATTGCGCTGCATGGGGGTGTGAGACTCTTGCCCTCTGAACAACTAGAGGGATATCAGATTCACCAGAGAGATATGCCCAGGGCCTCCAGACCAGGCTGGGACTTGCCACGTAGGTAACTGCAACCCAGTGAAGCTCAAAATCATCACCTGGAGCGCAAGTTATTGGATAGGAGGGAAGACATGGGGCCTCAGACTATACGTTTCTGGAAAGGACCCTGGGATTCTCTTTACTATACAAAGAAAATTCTTACCACATCAGGGAAATCCTATAGGCCCCCTGAGACCCATTCTGGGGCCAACAATTCCCACTTATCATCCCCCATTGAACTCTTCCCCTAGAGTAGCAAATAAATTGAAGCCTGTACTGTACGAACGTACTGTATTAAGAACTTTAGAAGCCATTTTTAGGTTCCTAAACAAATCCTTCCCCAACCTCATGGATGACTGTTAGTATGTCTCAACCCTAAACCCCCTTATTATTCAGGGATTGCTGTTAACATCTCTCTTGGAGATACCCCACAGGACATAAGGAACATCTCCATGGACGCTGCGGAGGGTCTCTGCCAGTGGGGTCGTAACCTGAAACTTACCTTCGGGGATCTACAAGGACAAGGGAAGTGCTTGATGCCTGCTAATTACCCTCTGAAGGACTCTTTCTATGCCTCGTCCTGCGCCTCCACCATCCTGCTACAGGAGGAGCCATCTCGAGGAGGAGCAGCCCTGCTGGCTGCCCCTGAAGGAACTTGGTGGTTCTGTACCAATGGAATAACTCCTTGTGCTTTCCCCCCATTTCTCATAGACAAGGAATCGCCAGGCCTTTGCATCTTAGCACACATACTTCCTCAGGTTTATTACTTCTCTGGGGAAGGGGGCCGAGAACACTTAGGCCTCAGCACTCACCGGGTTAAGAGGGCCCCAGTCCTTATTCTCCTTTTACTGGGAATTGGAATTGCAGGATCAATGGCTGTAGGAACTTCAGCCTTATTAAGGGGAACCAGGACTACAAAGAATTGAGCCAACAGATAGATACTGACCTTAGCACTCTTAAGAGTATGGTCAGCAAGCTAGAAGGGTCACTGAGTTCCCTAGCTGAAGTTGTCCTCCAGAATAGGCGGGGTCTAGACCTACTTTTTCTCAAACAGGGAGGGCTTTGCCTAACCCTGGGTGAAGCTTGTTGTTTTTATACTAATCATTTTGGAGTCATAAAGGAGAGCCTCAGTCAACTAAGAAAAAGATTAAAGGAAAGAGAGGAAGCCAGGACAAACCAAGGAAACTGGTATGAAAACCTCTTTACGTGGTCCCCTTGGCTAACAACTCTTATTAGCGCCTTGGCCAGCCCTCTCCTTATTCTCTTACTAGCTCTAACTGTGGGTCCTTGTTTATTCAGATCTCTGGTAAGCTTAATAAAATCCAGAGCCCAGGACCTTAAGATCATGGTTCTCCGAACTCACTACCGTATCCTTGCTACGGAGGACAGGGAAGAGGATGAATAGGGAATGTGACTGTGACAGTCGGCCTAGCTGGCCCAAGAGATAAGGCCAGTTCTTTGTCCTGAAGGGCCAATCAGGGATTGACAAACCAGCAGTGGAATGGGAAGGGAGGTATAAGAGGAGGGGTTCTTACCTCCTCCATTGGGGTTCTTACCTGGTTGTTTGCCTGCTGCTGCATCAGCCAAGGTTTGAGCCCGGATTCGAATTTGTAATAAATTCTTGCTGGCTTAATCAAATTGGCTTCAGTGGTCCATCTCTTGAGGACTCGCTCCCTAACACTGAGCATTGCTTGATTTTATACTGTTCTTTGTAACATGATCACAAGTTCCTATGTGATTGAGGATTAACAAAATAAATTAATTAAATAAAGAATTCTTATTTTAATAAAACAAAACAGGATGAAAATGGTAGGAGGAAACCCCATCTTAGTACTGTTAATCTAAACAAAACATTCAAATGTGTAAAGAATTTTTATGAGCTTATTTCAGCCAAATTATTGTTAACATTATTAAAAAACAAACAAACCAACCAACCATTGAAACCATGGGAAGAATTTTTGTGAGTTTATTTGAGCTAAATATGCCAGGAAGCAGAACCTCAATGAATTGAGATAATGCTCTGAAGAATGGAGGGTTACATCTGTATGTATTGTACATTGCAATCAAGGAAAAGGGATATTTGTGGCTTACATGAAATCCATTGGCGATAGATTAAGGGGGTGAGATAAAGCAAAGCAGGGAATCCTCTGGGATAGGATAAAAAGTGAAATGATGGACATGTGCTTCTTTTACAGAGGTGAATACAGGATACTTTAATGTAATGAACAGTTGACAATTAACTTGATAACAATAACAATGTGGGAATGTCTGGGTGCCATTTGTTGTGCCCTGAGGGGACCGGTTTAAAAGGAAGTTACAAGTTACCCAGACATCTCACAGATAGGTTATCTTAGAGGCAAAAAAGCAATGGGCTCAGTAAAACTCTAAGTTGCTCTTTGTCAGAGAAAATATCAGCCTAGGACATGACTACCCACTATACCCTGTTTGCAATTAATTTAATTTCAGACTGTTTTTGTGGTTATTTTAGGTCTCTGAGTTTGCAAGACTGACACACAGGCCTCCCCTGAGCCGGTGAGGTTAGCATGTGGCTCCTTTCTTCCAAACTGTCCACAAATGCCAGGATGCAGAACCTCAAGGGAGTAAGATAATACTCCCAAGAATGCTGGGTTTTCCTCTATTTTTATACATGCAATCCAAGGAGGGACATAGGTGGGTTACATGAAATCCATTAGTGATAGACGAGAGAAGCAGGAGAAAGCAAAGCCAGGAAACCTTCGGGATTGGATAAAAAAATAAAATGAGAGACACATGCTTAGGTGGATGCAGGAACAATTTACATGATAATAATAAAGGAATTTGTGGTATCTGTCCTGGTGCCCAGGCACATTGGCTTGTGTCCCAAGGAGACTGGAAAAAGGAAAATTACAAGTTACCCAGACATTGCAAGGGTATGTTATCATAGCTGCAAAAAGACAGATGGGCTCAGTTAAAGTAAAAGTTGACCTTGTCAGGGAAGATACCAGCCTAGGAGGTAACTGCCCACCATCACTGCATTTAGTTCAAGTTTGAGGTCAGACCATCCTTAGTGTTGACTGTAGGTCTCTGAGTTTGCAGGCCTCCCCTGGGCTGTCAGGTCAGCATGTGGCCCCTTCTGTCCACAGTTCCAAGTCCAGGGTGGACGGTGTTCATGTTCCACTAGGAGTGATGATGGAGTTCACACACAGCTCAGTTTTTGAATAAGCATTTCACACTCAGGTGGTGGGTGGCCATGGTGGGAAGCCTTTTGCTGAAAAAGCACCTTGGTTTTTCTGGGTCTACACTGTGTCAGGACTCCTCATCATATGTTATGGATACAGAATTTTTGAGTGGAACCCAGATTCTTTGTCCGCCAGAGTGGAAGAATGAATTCACAAATAGAAGGTGGTATAGCAAAGGTGGAGATTTATTGAAGAACAAATGCAGACTCCCACGTGGGTAAGGAGGAAAATGTCCCACAGACTTCCTGTCTTCATGGTTTGTAAAGACTGCAGTTCCCATGTCCTGGTATCCCCTCTGACTGGTCACTAGTCCCATTCGAATTGGTTACTACAGTAACTCCAGTGGCCCTCCTCCCTCATTCTCCTCTTATTCCCTCTGTGCTTCATTCCTTCTTCATTTTGTAAATGTAGACCTTTTTGGCAACTTCCAGTTTCCTGGTCTCATGGAAATATACCTTCTCCCGGTCTGACGCACTGTGTTTTCTCCATGGGCCCCAGTTCTAAAACCTCCCTAAACCTGCCTGTATTCCCCTAAACTTCCTGTTTCATTTTCACTTTCCGTAGGCAGAGCCTGGGCGTTAGGCTTTAGGCTGATCCTCAAGTGTTTCTCTATGTTTATGCCTTGCAGGGGTTGTTGTTGTTTTCTGTCTAAATGCATTTTCCCACTGGCTGGTGCTTGTGCATCCACCAATTTGTGTCAGGGTCTATCTTTGCAGATTCTTTAGGATTTTTCATATGAATAATGACATCATCTCTGAATAAAAACATGGGCTTCTTCTCTGCATCCTCGGGCTCCCGGGGGTCCCTATGGGTGACATCCCTACCCCACTTCCACGGGCCAGGACACCCTCAATTTCCAAAGCTGTTGGGTACCTGGCAGACCCCTGGGGCACTCCCTGGACCTGGTGGGCCTCTCTCTCCCTTATTAACTGGGCTGTCCCCTCCTTGTCTTTCCTGAGAACCACCCAGAGCTCAGCGAGGTCAGCTCTTCAGGCCCTGCCTCCAGGCCTCAGGGTCTCCCCCTCCTGATGTTATGCCCAGATTTTGTGATCCCCAAAGACCACCAGGGAGCCAAGTCCAATGCAATAGCAGAAAGCCTGTATTCCATACTAGCATGGGCTCTGTCCCACTTACACCAATAGCGGCATTGCGGGAGAGAGCAAGGTTCAACAGATCAAAGGGTTTTATATGGGTCTGGGGGAGGGATGGTGATGTCATTGCTTTGGCTGACCCTGATTGGTTGGGTGAGGGCTAGGTCCAATTACACAATGACATTCAAAATGGAGGATCAGTAGTTAGCCCCGTCCCAACCTACCCTTTCCCTGGCAGGGAGAACCTACACACACACACACACACACACACACACACACACACCCTGAGGCTCAGAAGGTGGCAAAAAGGAAAACCCGGAGGTGGGACAGGTCCTCCTCCTTCTGGGCCACAGTCAGACCTCAGAGCCCTGAGACATGCTCATCTGTGCAAATCCAAATAGCAGACTTGGGGCAGGAAGCAGGGCCCACAGGTCATCAGGGCGGTGTCTGTGGGAGGGAGGCACAAAGCAGGGACCTCAGGAAACTTAATCCCATTGGAAAGGTCCCTCCCTGTTATTCATTGGCTGAGGACTATAGGACTCATTTCCTCTCAGGCTCCTCTCCTAGGCTCTGCTGTCTCCTATTGGGCTATTTAACACATGGGCAAGGCCTTTCCTAGTGTCTCCACGTCCTTTGGGAAGGGAACCTTCTTGGGAAATATGCTTCTTATAATGCTACTAGAGGCCCGGTGCACAAAATTCATGTGGGTGGAATTCATGTGACCACAGCACTGTCCCAATTAGACCAGCCTGCACCCTCTCCAATCTGGGACTCCTTGAGGGATTTCTGACTGCCGGATATCCCTGTCAGATATCTCTCTCTTAATCCAGGACTGCTGGTTCCCAACAGTTTGCCTACCTGCCTTCCTGATTGCCCCTCACTACTTCTGCCTGCCAGACTGATCACCCCCTAACCACTCCCCCACCAGCCTGATAGATGTCTAACTGCTCCCCTGCCAGCCTAGCCTGATTGCCATTTACTGCTCTCCCCTGCAGGCCTGGTCACCCCCAACTGTCCTTCCCTGCATGCCCAGTCATGCCCACCTTCCCTCTTTTGGTGGTCTGGTCACCACTAACAGGCCAGGTCACTTCTAACTTCCCTCTTTTGCTGGCCTAGTCACCCCTAATTGCCCTCCCCTGCTGGCCTGATAGCCCATAACTGCCCTCCCTTGAAGACCTGGTCCCAACCAAATGCCCTCCCCTGTTGGCCATCTTGTGGTGGTCATCTTGTTTCCACATGGGGTGGCCATTTTTTTACCACATGGGGGCAGCCATCTTGTGCATTAAAGTGATGGTCAATCTCCATATTATTTCTTTATTATATAGGTTGCCATCTTGTGTGTTGGAGTGATGGTCAATTTGCATATTACTCTTTTATTATATAAGATGTTCATAAGGAAAGTGCTCTAAAGTGGGAAATGGTAATTGTGTGAAATGTTTGCTGTGTGAAGACTCCAGTACCCTGTAACTTCCAAAATGTTATAAACATGATGAATGCCCTACTATCTTGATGTGAACGCCCTGAGCACTTAAAGTATGAACCCCCTGCTCCTAGCTTAAGGCACATAGTCTGGCCAACACTGATAAGACACACGGTTTTACTACCAACTATATAAACACCGGACCTTCTTCCGTCGACATCTCTGCGAGATAGAGGAGGAAGACTCCATGTCCTCCATGAGATAAGCCCCTGCCTGACTGCTCTGCTGTGTGAGCCTAACCAACTGCAGCTGCCTGCCTGTCTCCACCTTTGTCATCTATCCTTCAGTGTGCACCCCCGGGTGGCCTTTGCTGGAGCCCAGGACCCAGTAGGAATAGATAAATAAACCCTGTGTGATCACATACTAATTCTGTCTGTGTGTTATGTGTTACGGTTCAGCTCAGCAATATAGACATTGAAGCACCAGGAGATAGGCTGTTATTGCTGACTCCTGGTTACCTGAGTTTGTCCCACTAAACTGAGGCATATAATTAATTAATCTGGGCATAATTGGGACAGTGCTGCTGGTCACATGCACAGCCCTCTCTCCTTCCCTTCACCCCCCCCCCCCATCCTGTCTGCCCTGAAAACTTCAGGAACCCACTGGCCACAGGCTGACTCTTTTCTAAAAGGTGACTGAGATGGGGGTGGACCACAGAGGCCTGTCTCCTTCAAATTGAATCAGGAAAACCCCCAAGAGGGTGGGACGAGGGCACTGCCCTTGCCTATCAGGGGAGACCCTGCTCCCCACCCACTGGCCCTCTGTCC
Source organism: Pipistrellus nathusii (assembly GCA_963693515.1). NCBI lineage: Eukaryota > Metazoa > Chordata > Mammalia > Chiroptera > Vespertilionidae > Pipistrellus > Pipistrellus nathusii. Next base: position 40,399,350 of record OY882875.1, on the reverse strand, counting down.
CCACCAGGGAGGCTGGAGGGGCCTCCTGTCCTCACGGGGTGCTGCCTGAGGCCTCTCGTCAGAGGGCTGCACCTTTATGGTGGCAGGTGTAGGTTTGAGGAGCTGCTTTGGGCGGGTTCCCACAGCCATCCCACAGGTCTCTCTGCAACTTCGGGCCTGAAAGGGCGCCCTGCACGGGGCACAGGCAGGAGCTGCTGTGACTTCCAGGTGCCCTCTCTCCACCCACAGAATGAGCAGCCTGGAGACTATCTTGCTGTCTTCCTGTCCCAGCCACCAGCTGTGTCCAGGGACACAGCAGGGGACAGAGGGTCCACAGCACTGAGCCCACCTGCAGGGCTCTTCTTTGTGCTGAGAAGGGATGAAGTCCCTGCCCACCCCAGGGCTGCAGCCAGTGGTGGGCCAGACAGCCCGTGTGTGTGGTCAAGCCCAAAGGGTGGGCAGAGGAGGCCCGGAGCTGGGGGCAAAGCGTGTGAGAAACGCTCACCTTTTTGAATTCAAACAACGGACACAGAGACAGAAAGATGATGAAAAGGAGCCTTTTACTGTGTTCTTGCAAGAGGGCTGTCTGCTTGTGCAGGCACACATGGAGCAGCAATCACAGGCTATTTATCCCCTTGTCCCGCCTCATTTGGATGCCTCTGGTTGACTTCATTCTTTGATTCATGAGACAAGACCCTGGAAGAATTCCTGCTAAGGGCTCTGGTATCAGGGGAGAGTCCACCCCCGGCTGCTCAATGGCTTTATAATTTCCTCAGGAGTGGCCTCGGGCTCCTGTGGGAGCATTTTAAAATGGGCTGAGGCTTTTCTTAGTTGTCTCCACCTCATCCTGGCTAGCTGAAGCTGTGCATCCTGGCTCAGGTGCACAGTTCTCTGTTCTTATGGCCTCTTCCCTTTTCCCGCACTCCATTTGCCTGCGGATACTCAGTAACCCTTTCCAATAAAGCTGGCCATGCTGGGGTGGAGCTCAGAGGCCTATTTCTTGCCCTAGGAAACTCCCCAAGCAGAACCTTACCTCTGTGACTCCTGTCAGGAGCCATCATTCTTTTATTCATTTTTTTAAAACATTTTTTTGTTAATCCTCACTGAGTGTATTTTCCCATTGATGTTTAGAGAGAGTACAAGGGAGAAGGAGTGACAGAGAGAAACATCAATGTGACACAGAGGCATTGATTGGTTGCCTCCTTCACACCCCACAACTAAGGCTGGGAACCTGCAACAGAGGTGCATGCCCTTGATCAGAATCAAATCTGGGACCTTTCATTCTCCAAGCCATCATTCTATCCACTGGACCACACCATCCAGGGAAGGAGCCATTGTTGTTTGCAGACTAACCACTGGGGTCACTTTAGAAGGAAGAGCTTCTGTACATCCATTTGGTGTCTCGGCTGCTCCTGCCCCTGCTCCCTGCAGAGATGCCCCCTAGTTCCCAACTCCCTGTGCTCAGGGTGAGGGCACCTCATCGGGAGGCAAAACACAAGCCCAGGCCTATGTCCTTCCCCCGTGGGTCCCCTGGGCCCTCTGCTCCCAGACTCTCCAGCTGCCCAACTCTGTGGGCCACATGGTATGTGTCTGACACACAAGAGAAGCATAGTAACCTCCATCTTGGATATAACTGCTATTTGAAATTCTCTGCTGTGGTCAGACAGTCCCTAGTCCTGTAAACTTTAAGACCATCTCTTATTCTATAAAATGGATTTGTTTTTAGTTCAAATAACAGAAAAACATAAACTTAACTGTTTGTCCTTGCAAGCTAGCCTTCTAAATGGGCTGATACACTGATACTGATATTAATTCACATATTCTGTCAAGAGTTTGTTCACCCAAGGTTGCAGGTGCCTATATAGATATGATATGTGCTCAAGAATACAAGCTGTCTTACACAAAGAACTAAAAGATGTGAAAAGGAAATACTCCCTCCTGTGTTTGTTCAGAATGTGACAGAGGTAATCTTCTCACAACCTGCCTACAATAAAGATGACTCTTTAACTAACTGGCTCATTAGGCATCTTGTCCAGCCCCCTGAATTATGATACAACACAAGTACCTGGTGTCCGTCCACAGAACACGGGGACAGGACCTCTGTCTTCTTCACTGATATGTCGTAGTTGCCTACAGAAATGCTGGTGTGTCACGGGCCCTAAGTGTTGGTGGAATGGATGGGTGAATGAATGAATAAATGAATGGATGGACGAAACCCAATCAATTAATGTGGGTGAACAGGCTCTGGAATTGGTATAAGGTCCACAACGCCCACACTCAGGGACCCCCCACTGACCACCCTTGTCTGTGGCCCTGCCTTGGGTCCCATTTGCCCAAGGACACTATCCTGGAGAAATCTGGCTGCAGAACTGCAGTCTGTGCCTCAGTGGGCTGTGCACCCGGGTCCTTATATCAGTGAGCGATGCTCAGGGAAATGCCAGGCATGTCTTCCTGTGTATATACAGTCCCACTGGGGCCGTAGACCTGGTGAGTCTGGCTGACCCATGGACATAGCAGTCTCCTTCCTCCTCTTCCTTCCCGTGCTGGGGCTCCCCTGGGGTCAGTGTCTGGGGACCTGGCAGATCACAGCCGTTTTCACAGAGACGTGGCCTGATTAACCTTGTTGCTTACTTCTTTCCCAGGTGTCCTATCCCAGGTGCAACTGTAGGAGTTGGGCTCCATGGTGGTGCAGCCCTCACAGACACTGTTCCTCACCTGTGCCATCTCTGGGGACAGTGTCTCCAGCAACAGTGCCACTTGGGACTGGGTCAGGCAGCCCCCTGGGGAAGGGCTCCAGTGGTTGAGAAGGATCTACTTCAGTTCTCAGTGGTACAGAAATTACACGCCATCTCTCCAGAGTTCAGTTATTCATCGACCCCGACACGTCCAAGAACTAGTTCTCCCTGCAGCTGAAGTCTGTGACCAGAGAGGAGACGACTGTGTATTACTGTGCCAGGGGCACAGTGAGGAAAAGTCAGGGTGAGCCCAGACACAAACCTCCCTGAGGGAGGCAGCATAGAGCACTCTGGACACCAGGTGGGGAGTTCAGCAAAGATAACATTTCCTGCTCTGCCTTAAAATAGTTTTGCTCCAAGCAACAGAGCTTACCGAAAACTGGATATGTCTAGCTTTAGGGATTATATTTCTCATCATAAAAGGAGCTCTGTCTTTCTACTGACATAATTCAGTGACTGACAAGAAACCTCATAAGAGGCTCTGATCACACATTCCTACTTGGGCAGCCCTGGGGCTGGCCCCAGGCCTATGACTCTTCTCTAAAAGGCTCCTCTTGGCCTTGAGCACCCCTGTCCATGGTTCTGGGTTGACACACCTGTGACACCAGCATGACCACCCTCAGGAGAGCACCTCCTGGGAACTGTCCCAGCACCCAGTTCCTGCCTAGCTCTCTCCCTCCTCCCTGTCACGTTCCTCACCTTCCCTCCTGAACTTCAAATGCACACACGCAGCTGCAAACCATTATTCTCCTGCATTTCAGGTCTTCCTCCTCAAATGTTGTCAGTTGTCAGTTTGGCTCCAACAATACCTTATAACACATTCTCTCCATGTTCAGGCTTTTCTTACATCAAGGAATTGTCTTCTTTTCATTTACAACATACATTCATACTGTTTCTTCCCCATGTGGGGAGGGAAGTACACACAATTACAGAAAACCTGCGACCTTGCCAGGATGATGTCTAAAGGGAAAACAAGTTTGCTGTCATTGTCCTGGTAGTAAGGTTTCCTTCCTTAGGAATGAGCTCCTCCCTCCCCCCACCCTGCTGTAAACATGTTTCCAGGTTCCCCTTGGTTGTTGAATTGGCATAAAGTCAACAAAGTAAGTGAACCACATAGAAGTAGTTGACATACGCATGCCCAAACCTGAGGAGAATTTTTTAAAAGTTTATCTGAGCCGAACCTGGGGCAGTTGCAAGAAGATCTCTGATGCCCTGAGAATGCCAGTTTTAAAATAGCTCCCAAAGCTTCTCTGATATGTGTGGGATTGAGGAAGGTGGAGGGAAGGCTGCATGGAGGTGGGAGGGAGCAGACAAGGTCAGATCTCAGGACACTTAACAAGAGTGCTCCCTGAGTGCAGGTGTGGCTTGTTGTAAAGGAGTGTTGACCTGATGCTCAAGAACCATGGGCAGGGCCGGCTTTAGGTAAAGAGAAGCCTTTCCCTAAAATGCTAAGGCCTGGGGGTGCCTCCCCCAACATGGCCCAGTTAGGGATTCTGACCATATCACCCTGTGAGGGGACTGGCAGTCCTGGTCACCTGTCACCTTGTTTCATCCACAAAGTGCACAGTCGGTGGCATGTGGCACATTCACTGTGCTGTGTGGCCCTCACCTGCCTGTGCCCACTTCCAAAGCATTTTGATTGCAGCCAGGAGAAGCCCACCCCATTGCACACTGACTCCCACCCCTCTCCCTCTCAGCCTTAAAACCCCTCATCTCTGCATTTCTATTAAACCAGGACCCAGATCTCTGAACCAGCAGCCTGGGGAGTGTGAGCTGGGTCTGAGTCTGAGCAGAGAGCTGGGCTTTGGGACTAGGCAGCTGCCTGCACCCTTCATCCATCAGCCTGGTCTGGGTAGCTGATGTAATTCATGGAAGAGCCTTGTTTAGTGCAGCTGAGCAATGGGCTCATGATGTGTCCACAGGGCAGGTCTCCCCTCTCCACACCAGGGCCCTTGGTTTGGAGTAGGTGAGCTTGCTCAGACCTGGGGTGGGCATGGTCTCCTCTTGGGTAAAGTGAGTGGAGCCATGGAGGCCTCACCCACAGCGAGTCCAGTTGAGCTGGCCAGGGCCTGTGCTGTGTGCAGCAGAGGAGAGGCTGTGGGACAGGGCTGTCCCAGATGAAGAGCCAAGGACTAACCTGCAGGAGTCCCCTCTGCCCTCGAGAAGGGAGGGGCTCACCTGCCCCCGAGGACGACTTGGTGCCTCCATTTCTACCCAGGGTTTTCTTCCCAAAGCCAAGGTGTTCCTTTTTTATTTTTTATTCTCACCCAATTCTCACCTACTTACCCTATGTTTTCCATTGCTTTTCATAGAGTAGGAGGGAGGGAAGGGAGGAAAAGAGGCAGGGAGGGAAGGAAGAAGGAAGAGAGACAAACATTAATGTGAGAGAGGCCCATGGATTTGCTGCCTCCCCATTGCCCAGAGGTCAGGAGAGAACTTGGAACCCAGGTGTGTACCTTTGACCAATAATCAAACCCAAGTCCTTTGGTGCCAGGGCCAATGTTCCAACTATTGAGCGACACCAACGAGGACTCCATTTATAAATAAAGAAACTTCTCCCAATTTGAGAGGCTGGGAAACAGGACTTTTGCAGGTGAACAACAGGGAAATTGAGTGAATTGTGTGGTTGTGGGAAGGCAGCTGGGTGCTTTGGACTGGGACAGCATTTTCGACTCAGAGGCTGTAGCCACAGTGTCCAGACAGCCTCTCCTGCCTCATCACATGTCCATGTGAGAGTTTTATGGAAGAGCTGATTGTGGAAAATGATGAAGACAATTTTTAGTCTCAAAATAAAAGCATCATTCCAATGCAACCTCTCATTACCAAACCCAGAAAGCAAACATGGTCCACGGCTGGTGAAGTAGAGCAAGAGGAAGCCCCATCCTCAGTACCTCCTGGGGTATCACCTCTGGGTCCTCATCAAAACCCCAAGGACAGAGGACTCTCAATCCTGGGAGCTGCCCCCAAAAGATGGGGTCAGTGTGACCAGATGTTCAGAAAGGAGGGAAGGAGGATGGGTCAGGATGGGACCTCTTGTGGCCAGCATCCTAAAGTCCTTTTCCATCTGGGGTCACCGTAGGATGACAAGGTCAGGCATGCAGCCCAGGGTCCCAGCTGCACCCTTATATCCAGATGCCATGCAAATGGGGCTCTCTTCTTGCTCATAAAAGAAGGTCCAGCCCACATCTGGGGAGACACCCCTAACCCAAGTGCCTGAGTCAGGATCCAGTGGCTCCACCATGGACTTGGTGCGAAGGTGCGTTTTCCTCTGATCATTCTTCAAGGTCATTCTCAGGAGAGGGGAGTGCTGTGACCTGTGCCTGTGCCTGTTTGAGCTTCCATGTGATTCTAAGTCCACCTTGTGTCTGTGTGTTTGCAGGTGTCCAGTGTGAGGTGCAGCTGGTGGAGTCTGGGGGAGTCTTGGTGCAGCCTAGGGGGTCTCTTAGACTCCTGTGCAGCCTCTGGATTCACCTTCAGTAACTACCACATGGACTGGCTCCGCCAGGCCCCAGGAAAGGGGCTGGAGTGGGTCTCACACATTAATAATACAGGTGTTAGCACATATTATCTGGACTCTTTGAAGAGCCAATTCACCAGCTCCTGAGACCATGCCAAGAACAAAGTGTACCTGCAAATGAGCAACTTGAGAACCGAGGACACAGCCACATATCATTGTGCAGCAGACATAGTGAGGGGAAGTCAGTGTGAGCCGGGACACAAACCTCCCTGAGGGAGGCAGCAGGGCTGGACTGCAGGAGCGTCCCAGACACCAGGGGGCTCGCAGGACCAGCAAACCCTGGGTCCCAGCTCAGAAGTTGATCTTGGAGGGGTTGTGCAGGCTTCCTATTGGGGTCAATGCTTTCTTCTCTCCTGTTGTCCCCGGGGGCAGATCCTGCTTCCTTTTTGTGTCTTTAATTAGTTTTTCTGGAGGCAAAAAAGGAGGAAGTGGCTGTGTTTCAGATCTGGTGGACTTCTCCTCTGTGCCATTCCTGTCACCAGGTCCCGATGGTTGCTCTCTAGGTTGATAAGGAAAACTTTCTAGGGGTTCCTGTCCCCTCACTGAGAATGATGTTCCCCTCCCTCCCCCACCATGCTGGGGGGGGAGGGGGAATGCAGAGACCAGGTCCCAAATCTCACCTGAGGGTGATCAGCCCCTGTCTCCACCCTCAGAAGAGCCCTGAGGGGGCAGTTAGCCACTGGCCTCTCACTGACATGGCTGCACAGGGATTTAAGGTCTGACCCTGCGGGTGCTGCCCCTCCATGAACCTGGGAGATGAACCCAGCTCTCAGGGTGTCCTGCAGGGAGGCAGTTACAATGAATTTCATGTAACTCCCCTAGGTCCCTTTTCTTTTATTGCTGTTTACAAAGACAGATGTAACCTTCCATTCTCTGGAGCATTATCTCAATTCATTGAAATTCTGCCTCAGGGCATATGTTTATAGGTTGGCTCAAATAAATTCACATCAATTCTTTACAAGTGTGAATTATATTTTTACTTTATCACTAAGAACCTGCTTAAGGGAGACATAGTATGCACCCATCCTCGCCCTCTGTCCTCTGCAGCCCACATTCTCCCTGCATCGGGCCTGCACAGGATGTCCTGTGTGGCTGCGCTCTGCCCTCTCCTTCCCGCCTGATAGGTTTTGCCTTAAATGCACCCCTATGCCACTCCTCATAACCATTTCTTGTGCCCGGCCCTTCCTGAGGTGCCAGGGCCAGGGCCACTCAGGTGGCCTGAAGCTGGACTCAACTGCCTTGCTGAGCCCACATGCAGTGCCCACATGTGATGTCAGGGTGTGGGGCCCCACCTGTGTCAAGTGGAGACAGAGTTGAGCACTGAGCTCAGAGCACCTCCAACAGCTCACACCTGTGCTGAGGGAACCTCCAGGGGCCCCTGAGCTGCAGAGCATCATGGTGGACAAGCCCGTGGCCACTGGAATCAGAGGGCAGTCAGGGAAGTACTGGTGCTGAAGCATCCGTCTTATTATAAAAACTGCTGTTTGAATATTTTATCCCTGCTATTTTGGCTTCTATAAATGCTTGCTTGCTTAAAGAATAAGGAAAATAAGACTACGCCCACTTCAGAAAGGCCATTAAACCTTCCAGACGAAATTATCAGTGCTGGCGCCAGGCCAAATCTTTGGTTCAGGTCTGAAAGCCCCAGCCCATAAGGCTTTAAGAACTTGCAAAGGGATCCAGAAACACCCCATATTTGGGAGACAAAGATGGTAAAAACATATAAATAGGGAAAGTTCCTCCATGTTTGGGCCCAGAATTTGAGAAACATTTTTTGGTCAATACAGAAAGTGAGGGGAAGAGGGGCAAAAAAGAACGGGGGGAGAAGGGGGACCTGGGAGAAGGGCCTTTTACTCTTGCAGAAAAGCAAGAGAATTAAGTCTCTAAGCTTGACATGACGAGGTTGCTGCCTACATCTTAAGCTTTTCCAGAATATTCAGCAGCACAATTTTAAGGCAGGAGCATACATAATACCTCAGACCACCACCAAGCCTGCTTTTCAGATTGGCTGGGGGGTAAGGGTGGCATCTGTACTTCATGGGTCAAATGTATATGTTTACTCACTTTGCTTTTTCAATAAAGGTGCACATTCTAATTACTTGATAAACTAATTTTTTACAATATAATCAAGGTTTCATATAAACTGTTCTCAAAACTGCCATAAATTTTTGGGTGTTAATTTTATATATCTTGCTACATTGCCAAATTCATTTATTAAGGCTAATAATTTTTTCGGGTTTTCTATGTATAATATCATGTCATCTCTAAATAAGAGAAGTTTTGCTTCTTCTTTACTAATTTGAGTGCCTTTTGTTTCTTCTTATCTGATCTGTCTGGCTAGCACTTCCAGTACTATGTCGAACAGGAGTGGTGAAAGCAGGCATCCCTGTCTTGTTCCTGTTTTAAGGAAAAATGCCTTTAGTTTTTGCCCATTGAATATGATGTTGGCTGTAGGTTCAACATATAAGGCTTTTATTGTGTTGAGGTATGATCCCTCCATTCCCACGTTGCTAAGCATTTTTATCAGAAAAGGGTGTTAGACTTTGTCAAATGCCTCTTCTGTATCAACTGTAATGATTATGTGATTTTTGTCTCTCAATTAGTTTATGTAATGCATCACATTTATTGATTTGTGGATATTGTACCATCCTTGCATCCCTAGAATAAATCCCACTCGGTTATAGTGTATGATTTTTCTGATGTACTGCTGGATCCAATTTGCTAGAATTTTGTTGAGGATTTTACCATCTATGTTCATCAGGGATATTGGTCTATAATTCTCTTTCTTTGCAGTTTATTTATCTGGTTTTGGGATTAGTGTAATGTTGACTTCATAGAGTGCCTTCCTCTTGAATTTTTTTTTGAATAGTCTGAGAAGGATTGGTTTTAATTCTTCTTTGAATGTTTGGTGAAACTCCCCTGTGAAGCCATCCAGTCCAGGGCTTTTGTTTGTTAGAAGGTTTTTATTACTGACTCAATTTCATTAGCAGTTATCAATCTAGTCAGGATTTTTTATTCTTCCTGATTGAGTTTTGAGAGGTTGTGTTTTTCTAGGAATATGTCCATTTTGTCTTAGTTGGCCAGTTTGGTGGAATAGAGTTGTTTGCAGTATTTTGTTTGTTTGTTTTACAATCCTTTGTATTTCTGTGGGGTCTATTGTTATTTTGCCTCTTTCATTTCTGATTTTTCTTATTTGGGTGCTCTGTCTTTGCTTCTGGTGAGCTTGGTTAGAGGTTCACCAATCTTAATTATCCTTTCAAGAACCAGCTCTTGGTTTCATTGATCTTTTGAATAGCTTTTTTTGTTTTATTATTTTTTGTTTGTTTGTTTTGTTTTCTGTGTCATTTATTTCTGCTCTGACCTTTGTTATTTCCTTCCTTCTAGTTACTGTGGGCTTTTTTTTGTTTCTCCCTTTCTAATGTTTTAAGTTGCAAGGTTAGATAATTTATTACCACTTTTTATTTTTATTTTTAAAGGTAGGCCTGTAGAGCTATGAACTTCTCTCTCAGGACTACTTTCATTATGTCCCATAGATTTATATTGTTGTGTTTTTATTGTCATTTGTTTCCAGGATGTTTTTTTTTTATTTATTCTTTGATCTCTTTGGCAGCCCAATCACTGTTTAATAGCATGCCATTTAACCTTCAAGTGTTTGATTTTTTTCATTGTTTTTATTGTAGATTATTTCTAATTTTAGGCCATTGTGATCTGAGAGAATGCTTGTTATGATTTCTATCTTCCTGAATTTGAAGAGACTTTGCCTGTGTCAAATATCTAGTCTATCTTTGAAAATTTCCCATGTGCATTTGAGAGGAATGTATATTCTGTGGCTTTGGGGTAAAATATACTAAAGATGTCAATTAGGCCTATTGAGCGAGTCATTTAGGATTGCTGTTTCTTTGCTAATTTTTTGTTTATAGGATTTATACAGTGGTGTCAGTGGGATATTATAGTCCCCTACTATGACTGTATTGCTATTGACCTCTCTGTTGATATCTTCCAGAAGTTGTCGTATGTATGTGGGTTCTCCTGTATTGGAGCAGATTTATATGTTTATTAGAGTTATATCTTCTTGTTCAATTGCTCTCTCTCGTATTATGTAGTGGTCTGTCTTATCTCTTGTTATGGCCTTTACTTCTACAAACCTGTTTCCTAAATGGAATTAATTCTAAAGAGTTCACACCCTGTGGTGTGCAGGCCAATGGTCCAACCACTGAACCACAACAGCCAGGCTCCATTTTAAAAGATGAAAACTCTTCCACATTGAGAGGCTGGGAACACAGGCCTTTTGCACATAAACAACCAGGAAGTCCAGTGAAATCTGTGGTTTTGGGCAGGCAGATGAGTGTTTGTGAAAGGGACAGCAGGTTTGAGACGGAGGCTGTGGCCACAGGGTCCAGCCCAGTCTCTCCTGCCTCATCACTTGTACATATTGATAGGGGAGAAATGGAATGTGGGGGACCAGCTAGAACTGTAAGACACAGTAATCCTGCTCTGTTAATCATGATCTTTCAGTCTCAAAAAAAAAAGCATCATTCCAATGCAAGGTCTCATCCCAAAGAAATGGAATCAGAATGACTGGGTGTAAGGAAAGAAGGGAGGGAGGGTGGGTCAGGACAGGACCCCTTGTGGCCAGCATCCTTCAGTCTTTTGCCATCTGGGGTCGCCCTAGGATGACAAGGTCAGGCATGCAGCCCAGAGTCCCAGCTGCACCCTTATATCCAGACTCCATGCAAATTGGGCTCCCCTCCTGCTCATAAAAGAGGGACCAGCCCCCATGGTAGGAAGACACCCAGAACCCACGTGCCTGAGTCAGGACCCCAGTGCTCCACCATGGACTTGGTGCCAAGCTGCATTTTCCTCCTGATCATTCTTCAAGGTCATTCTCAGGAGAGGGGAGCACTGAGACCTGTTCCTGTGCCTGTTTGTGTTTCCATGGGATTCTTTTTTTTTTTTTTGGGGGGGGGGGCAGGGGTTGAGATTTCTTTCTTTCTTCTTTTTTAAAAAAAATAATATTTTATTGATATTTTACAGAGAGGAAGGGAGAGAGAGAGCTAGAAATGTCAATGAGAGAGAAACATTGACCAGCTGCCTCTTGCACACCCCCTACCGGAGATGTGCCCACAACCAATGTACATGCCCCTGACCGGAATCAAACCTGAGACCTTTCAGTCTGCAGACCGACGCTCTACCACTGAGCCAAACTGGTTTCGGCTGCGTCCATGTGATTCTAAGTCCACCTTGTGTCTCTGTGTTTGCAGGTGTCCAGTGTGAGGTGCAGCTGGTGAAGTTTGGGGGAGGTTTGGTGTGGCCTGGGGGGTCTCTGAGACTCTCCTGTGCAACCTCTGGATTCACCGTCAGTAGCTACCACATGGACTGGGTCCGCCAGGCCCCAGGGAAGGGGCTTTAGTGGGTCTTACGCATTACTAACAGAGGTGGTAGCACATATTATGCAGAGTCTGTGAAGGGCCGATTCACCATCTCCAGGGACAACACCAAGAACATGCTGTATCTGCAAATGAACAGCCTGAGAGCCAAGGACACTGCTGTGTATTACTGTGCTATAGACACAGTGAAT